>JAODKM010000037.1:2579917-2604983 GCA_026780845.1 Petrocephalus sullivani | reverse complement strand
AGCGTTGCCAACTATTTCTTACCTGAACTTACCTCAACGCTGCATTTCAGGGTTTTTGAGTCATTCTGCGCTGCAGACGGGTTACATGCGTTAATGTATTTAATCAGATTAATCACGACGCTGGATTAATCCGGGTTAACGCGTCAATTTCGACAGCCCTAATTTTAATATAAATTACATTGGGTAAGATTTTTACAAAATGCATATACAAAATCAGCACCAGTACTGAGAATGACCCCATGCTGAAAACAATTTCATACTTTATTTTGTAAACCATGCATAAATATTCAATTGTTTTAAGTATTTCTCAATAGGTAAATAATAGGTCAATAAGCACAAACATTTGAAGACTAGTGTCCAGCACACTATGACAAAAATTTAAAACTACCTTTACTACAGATAATGGTTCTGAAATGCATTTCTTGAACCAACATCCCATAATCCAAATTATCATGTGATTTTGTATTACTGCTATATTGCAGTCAAGCCTCATTGGGCACCCACCTTCTCCAAGCAATGAAATAATTTCGATAATAGTAATGACATAACAGTAGTCATTAAGTCTGTCAATGCTTTTATAAGCCATATAACACAGATAAGAATAATCCATCAATGGAGATAAGCACACTCCTGCACAAGAGGGTACTTGCTTACACGTTGCAGAGTGGTGCATCAGAGCCTCGCTTGAGCTGCTCCAGCTTGTAGCTGAAGCCAAATTTGAAGAGTGTTCTTTGTACGTAGTTCATCTCCTGTACTTTGCTCATTACGTTTTTGTATATGCGGTCCATGATTTCCTGTAAGGAAATGAAAACACGAGGAGGTGGTCAGATTATCACTTCTTTGCTTGCAGAATTTGACTTCCTGCAACAAAAGACAAATTATCTTCTTTTACCCTGGAGGCAAATCGGATCATCTGAGTTTTTAAAAATAAGCAGGACAGCAAAATAAAGAAGTAAAAGAAATAAATTCTGTATTTTTATATATAATTTAACATTTGAAAGATTCAGCCATGTAGGAAAAAATAAGAATTGCAGAAAAATCAATTAAAACTACGGATCCAAAATATACTATATGGACAAAAATACTGGGACAGCTGGCCATTACATATATGGAGTCAGTCCACCCCTTGCAGCTGTAACAGCGGGAAGCTGTGAATTGCCTAAAATGTCTTGCTATGTAATTCTATGCTTCCAGCTTTGTGGGAACAGTTTAGGAAAGGCCCCTTTCTGTTCCAGCATGACTATGCCCCAGGGCACAAAGCAAGGTCCATAAAGCCATGGTTGGGCAAGTTTGGTGTGGAGAAACTTGACTGGCCTGCGCAGAGCACCTTTGGGATGATCTAGAATGCGAGCCAGGCCTTCACATCCAACATCAGTGCCTGACCTCATAAATGCTCTTCTGGATGAATAGGCAAAAATTCCCACAGACACATTCAATAAACTTATGGGAATTCTTCCCAGAAGAGTGGCAGCTGTTACAGCTGCAAAGGGGGACCAACTCCATATTGATGCCAATGGATTTAGAATGGGATACATTAAATGGGATACATCCTGTGTGTGTAAGGGCCAGGAGCCCCAATACTTTAAGACTGTGACATAATAATAGAAGAGAAACCCTCTCCTACCGGAACTGCTGCTATCAAAGTAGGTTTCAGCACAGTGCAGTCCCCCTTGGTCCCTTTTTTGATTTTTGACGACTGGGGGAAGAGATGGGGGAATATGATGAGTCGTAACATCTTCTGATGCAGACCCTAGGTAAGGCTTTAGAGCGAGGTTTACCTGATCAGACAGCGTCAGGGGTGAGGAGTACCCTACCCTACAGCCATGGGTTACGCATGAGATCTCTGCTGTCAGCTCCAGGACATGTGCAAGTGGGAGGTAACCAATGTACGTGTCCTTTGGCCTGGGCAAGAACAAAAACAAAGCAACAAACATGAAAAACTACTTTCCTTATAATGCATAAGCACCGGGCCTCTGCGCCTAAGTGGAAGCCTTATGTTGTAATTTTATATATAAAATGCACACATTACTGAAACAAAAGCAAACCAACATGAAATGCCTTGACAAATAAAGGTGAAAAACTAAGAAGCTTGTGATGAGGAAACTTGCTATGTATGCACTGGCAAATCACTAGTACCACTTTAAATGGGTGAAATCGGTTGTCCCTTATAAATTAAAGCCGAAAGGTTACAAACTCTGAAATTTAAGGGAAAGTTACACTGAGTACTCTTTTCCCGGTTGCGTGACCGCGGTGAGTGAAGGCAAAACTGAGAAAAGAAAATCTGAAAAGGGACGTCATCTTATAAATCTGCTGTGTGGGAACATTTTGGCTTCAGTGTTGAGTACGGGGGTTTTTCCACCACAGTAAGTACCATACTTTTGGTAACTCAATAAAGTTTTGTGTTGGTTTTCCACTGCCGTAAAAACTGGTACCGGCGCTGAATAAAAGCACGATGTGAGGTACTTTTTTTGTACTGAATTTGAAAAACGGCTGTGGTATATAGATGGACGATGCTGGATATTAAATTTAACATTGCATGTTATGCACATGCAGTTCTTACATCGCTAATGAGTTACATTAAGATCAGACTTTTTCTTCCTTTCGGTTTTATACAGACGGTTAATGTTTCGCTAAAACATTTTAACTTTGGCACAGCGAAAAAGCTAAGAACTTTGCAATTTTAATGATTATTCCTTGCATAGATTATATCCAATATATTTTTTAAATCAGGTTAAAGTTTACCTCGCTGCTTTTGCTTGGGTGCGGCATGCGTTCTCCGAGACAATCATAATCACTCATCCTTGCTATTTAAATCACTCCTAGACAGTTAACATTTTTCACAAACCTATTTTTTTAATTTTATGTTAAGTAACATACTTATAAATATAATATAAATTATGAATACTATAAATATTTAGTTTAGCTTATAAACATTATAAATACTTATAAATATAAATACAAATACATTTAATATCCAACATCGTTCAGCTGTATACTACAGCCATTCAGTACAAAGTGCCCCGCTTCACATCGTGTTTTTATTCAGCACCGGTACCAGTTTTTACAGCAGTGGAAAACCATTTTGGCAAAAAAAAACATGGCGCTGCGCAGTGTGACATTGTCAGTCATTGGCGGTTACTGATGATGTCATTTGGCGCCGGTACCAGGCAGTAGAAAACCAACACAAAGGAAGTACCGAAAGTACTGTATTTGCTGCAGTGGAAAAACCCCCGGCTCTAAGATAAATATACTGAAACCTAACCATTACCTTGGCCAAAAAACCGTATTATGTACCGAACCGTGGGTACAGTGGACCATTGCATCCCAGATATTAACTAATAGACCAATGTTGCATTAGAAAATGCTTCCTATCTAGAGAACCTTATTAGGCTAAAAAGCTGAATGCAAGAAGAATTTTCCTTGCCATTCTCTGCCCATCCACTTTCAATAATAAATTATCTATAATGGTTTGAATTTCAAGGCAAGAGAAGTTGAATGATGGAACAGCGTCTTCTTTAACTAAGTGGATGCACAAGAAAAAGCATTGTTACATTTATAAATGTACTCTGATATTAAATTAGGAGGTTTCCATATCAGCAGCAGTTTTATATTGTCATAATGGAAGTAAACATCATGAATCAAATCCATAGTCACAAATATAACACACTTGAAAGAGCCTAAGGCGATTTTGTACATCACTTTCCTGTGTGTACTTTTGGTTGCTGACAAGGGGAAGTGATACATTTCATCATCAGGGGTTGGCTGCTGTCAGTGCACACATAGCCCAGACTTTTTATGTCTAGCAGATCAGTACACAACAACCCCGCATGTGCAAGATAACAAAAGTCATACCTTAAATTAGTTATTTGCACAAAGTAAGAGCGGTTCAGGATACATTTCACTGCGTGTTGTACCTGTTTAACGATGTATGTGACAAATAAAGAATCTTGAATGTCCAGTAGGCGACATTACACAAATATGAGCAGTGGATGTTGCAGTAGTAGTTATGGTGAGCAGCTGTATGCAAAGTCGGGAGTGCCAGAATATCTAATGTTTCATACTGTCTAGACATTATACTGAGGCGTATGGTTTTAAAAAGTAGCACTATTCCAGCATTATGAAATCTTGACAATGAAATAAGCCTAGCATGGGGGGGGGATGGCTAATTTTGGCATAAGGATTTCAATATACCACAGTAAGCAGTTACAGTAGTATGCCCGAGCCTAAACTAATAACTTTAAAAATATTGATACAAGTTAAGAAACAAAATAGGAATTGAACGTTAGCAGCTGTCAGCCATTAATACGTTTAGCTGAGCTTGTATTCTCTAGGTTTATTTCTGTTCAATGGCTGTTCCATGTCTACTCACCCCAGGCCTGGAATCCTTTCGCACTGTCCTGCCATACCAGCTATTAGGTTGCTATGGATCATAGTGACACCTTTAGGCCATCCGGTGGAACCGCTGGTGTACATGATGACTGCCAGGTCAGATGGCTGGGGTCTCTGAGCTTGTATAGACACTGCAGGAGATTGCAATCAGGTTATTGTAATTCCAGAAGCAGAGGGATGATTATCATAAGTCATGTTACATACAGATGGAAAAACAACCCCTCTGGTACTTCATTACCAAAGTTTGATAAAAGAATATCTGAGTACAGAAATCAGTCATTTGCCTAGAGTTTTATAGAGCTGTGTGTCCAAACCATCAAAACTGTGAAGTGATCAGTCTGCAGCAGCTCAGCACTCACTGTTGTCAGGTTTGGCTCCCAGCTCCAGGACCGCCTGCATCGTATGAATCTGCAGAGCCTCTGGGTATCCAGTACTGCTGATCTTTTTCTTGTCCACATAGATAATATGTTTCAGGTTAGGTACCTTCGACAGCACGCTCTGTTAAGGGATGAATCAAGTATTTAAGCAAGTGGTATATTTTATATATTAGGCATAATAAAAATTAAATAATAATAATAATAATAATAATAATAATAATAATAATAATAATATAATTTATACTACCCTACAAAAACTCATGTAAGGTTTCACATAAACCCCTTCAGTTTAGGATCTCACAGCACTAATGAATAGCAGTTGGGCAAAGAGCCACTATCTGAAAACATATTATACAGGTACGCCTCACATGATGCCAATAGATAGCAAGACATTCATACCAATGACCATTTATCACACTTTATTAATATGATGGAGCAGTGCACTAACATCATCATCATAATCTAAATTCACTGCAAGAAACCAAATGAAATGCTGCATAAAGGATCTCAAGAGCTTAAGGTTCTCCATTTTAAGTAAAAGCCAAAGCAGGTACCTTCAGTTTGGTCTCCAGCAACTCCAGGCTGGTAATGAGGTGAGTGGCCCCAGATTCGTTCAGTCCATAGGCTACGGCCTCCTCTCCTAACGTGGCGTACAGAGTGACCACTGCAAGAAAGACAACACGCAGAAAGCAACACTGTTACTGAATGGATAAAGCTTTACTGAAGTATAATTTAAGTTATTGGGTTTAGTATCAGAGTCCTATGTGCAGAAAGAGCAGATGGAGAAGGGGCTTACATGGGAAGTTGTGCCTAAAGCAGGTCTGGGCGCTGATCAGCCACTCAGCTCGGGTCTCGCAGAAGATGGCGATAGTGGTCTTGGGCTGTTGGCCCAAAACTTCCAGCCCCCTGCCAAACTGGCTCACTGCCACATCCACATCTTGGTAGGAGAGCCAGCTGTACTCTCCAAGAATCAACTACAGAAGAGAACAATTCAGATCTCTTTGACTGTACAAAAATCAAAGTGAGATTGTGAATTTCACAGATTGTAGTGATACATGCCACCTGAAAAATACTGATGTCTAATTCCATTGCAGTTAAATGCAGTAAAAGTACTTTTGGCACAGGTGCTGTTAAAATGGCCTTATACATGGCATGACAAATGGTTAACAAATAATCTGTATTTATCTTAGCATTGGGAGTGTTGCCACAGCCTACATACCTTTTTAAAAACCTTGCCATTAGGCTGTTGCTCATTCTCTTCGCTCAATACTTCTCTGGTGCCCAGACAGTCTGCTTTCCCAAAGCGATGCACTGCTTGATCAAAGAGCTTATCCAAGGTGTCTATTCCTTCAAAGCCCATTCGAGTCAGGGACTCGAAATGGTCCACTGAGCGATAAGGCCCCTCCGGCTTGCCGGTGACAGACTTCGCTTTTAGCCGCTTGGCCATGGCTTTTTTTCTATGGGCATCAGCAAAAAAATACCACGGGACAAACGTAAGGAGGGTGCAGAGCTTCATAAACAGGCGCAAAGGGACAGAAACAACAGAACACACATCCATTTTCATTGTGACAGCTCGGTCAATAGTGAATAAGCAAGTCGCTCAGATAGAGGCGAAATACTGGAGAAAAGGGCAGATTGATGCTCATGTAAAGAACTGATCTCTGAGACAAAAAGACTGAAGAAAAGGACAAGAGCACTGGTATCTGATGTTCTCATTTTGAGCACAGGAAAAAAACGTGGAGGCGTAATTCTCAGAGAACAGATGTGTTGTCCTTGCAATATCGAGAAGCAGGGAAGAAGAAAAGGGGGAAGAAGAAAAAGGAGAAAAAGAGGAAAGAGGAATGTTAGCGAAACAGCAAATCGTGAGAAAAAGCACCTCACTATTAATAAGAACCATCTGACACAAACAGCATGTGTGCATGCTGGGAAGATCTCCATCTCTTATCTCGTTAACCGAGCATAACAGTATCAGTGAAGAGGAAGTTTTCGCAGAAATGTAAACGTTTATACTTTTATGCATTTTAAAATGTAAGATGATGAAAATTACCCTAACTCACTCTTTCAAAAAGAGTTACTGGAAAATTTGATCTAATAGTACTTAATTTTTAATACTCCTGGACAGGGACTTTGATGAGATTATAGGTATCGCATTCCTTTCAGTCCAGCAACTAGGGCAGAAAAAAACCAGGGCAGAGCAGTATGACAGAATGAAGATGCAAATCTGCAATGCAAACAAAGCAAGCAATAACGATTTTGATGAAAATATGGTGTTTGTGTCAATGCTACGTAAATGATACAAAAGAAAAATGCTTGTCACATCTGCATAAAAACACAATAGCATTATATACCACTGAAACAAGCAACCTGTTTATTATTTCATCACATCACTTATTTTGCACAGATAAGGAGAGCATCACCAGTGTAACTAGGAATACTTATGTACAAGTTAGATCCCCAAAATCACCCTTAAAGTAAGCCCATAAAACAAAATATGAGGTCACCAGAAGTGAAAAGTGAAAAACCAACATGCACTCATACCTTAAATTTCACAGACATGATCTGTATGCAAGAATTATCTGGTACGTAAATCAGAAAGCCCATACATAGATGGGAAAAGTATATAATTCTGAAGTAAATCAACCTACTGTAAGTAAGGGACTCCCTATACTCAAAGCAATTAAAACATCAAAATCCTATTACAGCCTCATCTGTGTAATCAATAATATTGCTGTGATGAACGACTACAAAATTTTGAATTAAAAATATTTATAGCAATAACTGACAAACCATGATGGAACTCAGGACAACGAACATTACTTCACTGCACATTCACTGGAAGCTCAGCCTGCACTTACACCTAGTCGATGTCTCGAAGGCATGGACATTTTGAATGTGCCATTTGTTTCACATGTACATCGCTTCGGACAAAAGCATCTGCTAAATGTTAAATGTACATTATCTGGCTAACTTTCAGTGAAGTTTTCCTTTTATAGTGAAGTTACTTTACTATTTTAATCAATTTGTACAAGAAGGTGGGGAATGTATAGAAAAACATTTTCCTCGACAAAGGAAATGTTATCAAAAGCGAAGAACACTTTTATTCAACTTCTCTTATTTGACATATTGTGGTAAATTACCACTTGTTAACCTTCAATAATTGAAGGATGCTTGCAGCAAGAGACATACATAGTTATAGGAAGCCACATCTTACCTTGAAAACACAAACGCGGACAATAAAAAAAATTCTGGCTATAATTATATCCTCTGAAAAATCTCAGGTGTATTCTGCTGTTCCTCCTTGCTGCTCTGCTGCTGAATTCTGTCTACTTCCTGACTGAAGGGAGGCTTTTGAAGGATGTGAGGCAATGTTCTGGAATGTGCGTGACTAAGCTTGCATGGGGAGCAGAGAATGACGACACCAAATGTGTTCCAAAGGAAGTACCAGCCCTTCACTACTAAAAACCGCCCATAAAACGTTGCTGCTCTGTCTAAATGACAGCGAAAACGTCCAGAATTAGAATACCAAAAAAAACACCAAGGTCAAAATGCCAGGATATAAAAACTGCTAATAAAAGGGATTTTTTTGAAAAGATTGCAGCTGAGAGTTGGAAAACCTCTCTATGAGTAATGAGGATTTGTTCATAACACCAACGTCATCACAAATGTACAGACACCCACAACCAAGATGTCCTAATTCCAGTTGCAACAGATATTGCCTTATGACCAGGATGTGAGTGATATAGTTTTAAAACAAACTATTACTGGTCCAACATCACTAGGTCCAACATCACTAGGAGGAGTTATGCACATTTGCTGCTAAAGACTAATAATCCAAGTCAAGCAGACAGTTCTGTAATAGCTGAGCAGGTGCTTTCCTCCATTTTATTTCTGTGTGCCACTGGAGCTGGGACAAACATCCCTACTCAAGGGCCCAACAGTGGCATGACCATGGGATCTGAATAGGCAATGGTCCATACACAGGCACACACCCTTAAGCCAATGAGCTACAGACTGTCTTTCAACTACAGTTTGTCTTTGAAAAGTGCTTGTCAAGGTCGCAAGGTGAGCTATCGGTTCCTGTTCACCTCAGAATTTTATACTTAAATGTGAACCCCTGATGTGTACATTTTCTTGTGTCCTGTAATATTATGCATCTACATTAAATTTTAAAGTATAAACTCAATATGTGAAATGTCTAAATGGGTCCATATTTTAGCCTACAATTTGACATCCTTAAAAATATAAATTTCTCCATATTTTTTAAACAAATGAAATGCCACACTGCAGAACAATTTTGGCTACGTGTTGACTGAAAAATGATAAAAATAAATATTGTAAGCTCTAATGAAGCACGTATAAAATGAAGATTTGGTTGATCTGAAAAAGGCTTTATATTTTGAGTTTCTCCATATTAGCGCTCAGGTGTACAGTATACAGGAAAGATACTTGATTACAGTAATCAGAGCATCAGTTTCATTTATGTATGAAAGCTGAGATTATAAATTAAATTTTAATTCTGAATGAAGGCAGCCATAAGGCACACCAAGTCAAAGCTGATTACTGTTTCCCTGTTTCCAAAGGAGCACACTGTGTATACAGCTGATGCCACTTAAAATTCACTTCTTCTGAGCATCACTTCTGCAAAACAGCATGACTAACACCCTTTAGCCCAACCTGGAGAGTATGATTTTTTTTCCTCCTGTTTACCAGCTGCTTCCATATGCAAACATTTTATTAAAGGTACAGCCCCTTATTTGTTTAATGTTAATTCTATCAATAGTTTAATTTATCTCCTTCTAAGAATTTAAAGTTCTGCGCAATTTCCTATGCTCTGATGTTTCCCTAGCAAGAAATTCTCTCAGGCAAAAAATTACACTGCATAACGTAATCTGCATTGCCCAATGAAATTCTACTAACTAACAACGTATTACATTGCACCACATAAAATTATTTTATCCATATCGGAGACATGTCAGTAAACATTTGCAAGTGGTAAATCAGTTGGTACTACGTCAGGTTCTAAATCAGTACAGGTTTGTTTGCCTACCGAGGCAGAACAAGTTTAAACCCATTCTGCTGTCCAGTTTCTTAATACACCCTAATGAAGACTACTGGCAAAGAAGGTCTTATTAGATGCTTATGTATATTACAACGTAAAGCAAAAAGTATATCACTAACATGGCATTTCACTGTTCTATTAACAGTACTGAAAATACAGCGAATCTGCCTTTTCGCGTGACATTCTAAAAGCCACTGGAAATGCCCACGTGCTGTTACTCGGAAGTCCCGGCAAGCCTTGCGGCACAAACTCACTCACGCCATATAGCTCACCTTCACTTTAAAGTATATTTATGTTCTGCCACTTCATAGGGAATAAGAATAAATATTTACGCCGAGTCTCAGGCACCGGAAGGGTGAGGGCGTTACAGAAAATTCACCGCGTAAAATATATACAGAATCCGCCCTCCCCGTGTTAGGCACCGTAGCCGTGTTGAAATACCGGCTGATTTTAGATCGAGTAGCCTGATTAACCAACTTTTAAAATTATATTTTGTAACTTTTCTAAATCTGATAATCAGATTTTCAACCAAATTAACAACAAACCTACGTTCAAGAGGGTGGGAGTGTAAAGAGACAGAGTAGGATGAGAATATTCATTTCTTTTAGCCACATCTATTATTACAAACTCATCATTAATAGTTAATTATTCATGCTTCACATAACAAAAAATACATCCTATGAATTAGTTTAAGATGGACTCTCACCTCTAACGACAGATGTGACTGCAGCCCTGTGGAGTGAATGACCGATATTAACCTTTTACCTAGTGGGAGAACGTGGCGGCCCACAGCGGCACTACGTCACATGACTCCATCTTTCGGAACCAATGATCGTGGAGTCTGTTGGACACGAGTTGTGTTTTGACTCATCGGTGCATATGATTCATCCGGAAGTATGTATCCAGTACGTATCCAGTACGTGGCCATTGATTAATCGCCGCAACGTTAAAATTTTGTTTCAACCAAGCAGTTGAACTGTACTAAAATCTTTGTCTGGATTTGTACTGGATTTGATAATATAACAATTACAGTGCCATAAAGTATTGCTTTTTTGCATTAAAATAACATTGCACTATATTGAAAGGAATTGTATATATCTGCTCTTAACTGTTAATATTCGTTTCTTTACTAGCTATATCTATTATGTCATAAATTGTTATACCTCTATATCTACTTCAATTGTTTTTTATCCTCTTTATATCTATATACCTCTTGCTAGATCAAACAAATCCTTAGAAAAGTTCAAGGCTCACCATGATCTTATACTCTGTAAGCAGTACTGAATGTGGAAGAATACAATTAGAAGATTTTTTTTTTATGCAAAGCAACATACCATTGAAGGGGCAGCCAGTCCTTGGAGCAACTGGGGTCAAGTGGCCAAAGGAAAAACCGCTCTGCCGAGCACATGATTTAAAGAGGTGCCCTTCCAGTCACGGACACGGTGCCCTGCCCTGCAGAGCCACACTGTACCTGAACACCACAAATGTGGGTGTAAATACAGACATGTTGTCTTATACATATGATACACTGACCTCTCTATCAAACATCACTGACAGAGGTAGGGTGTACTCATCCAATAATCAACACATCCAGATCTGCAGAAGTGAGATTGTGCTCATTGCGGATTTGGTTTGGCTCGAATGTGTGAATGTGTCAAACTACCTAGCTACCCTAAGTCTGCTGATAACTAGTCATGCACAAATAACTAATGCGCATTTTATAATGCTAATGTCAGGGTCAGTGCCCGTTCTACCCTGTCTGGTGTTCCTTGCCCCAGGTGTTCCCCCAGACTGCTACATAGCTCAGTGGGCTGAGTGCATGGCTCCGGTATTCCCTGCAGCATGGGTTCTGTTATTTTGTATTTATTGTTTTCTATTTTATAGGTTTGCCCTTGTTTCCTGTTCTCCGGTTTTGTTTAATATGTTCTGTTTTATCCTAGTGTGTTCCTTTGGTTTCAGTTAGTGTATTCGTTTCAGTGTCTGTAGTGTTCCTTAGTTTTGTGCTGGTTAGTTGTCCTGTTCCCCTAGTGATTTAATTTGATGATCTGCACCTGCTCCTTGTTACCTGTAGTCCTGTTAGCCACACCTGCCTCCTGTTAGTCGTTGTGTTCAGTGTATTTTAGTGCCTGCTTGTGTCCTGTTCTTTAGTTGGTCATTGCATTGTTTCTGTTTCAAGTGTAGTGTTTTCTGGTTTGTATTTTCCTTGTTTATTGTTGTTCTTTATCAGTTCTTACGTGTTCTTTCTGGGGTTTTTTTGTGTGACCCCCTCGTGGTCTGTTTTCTTTTGTAGTTTTCCCCAGTCTTTGTTTTTTCTCCAATAAACCCCTTTTTTGTTCCTGAGCCGCAAGTGGGTCGTCACCTTATTCCCCCCTGAATTCTGCCTGCACTATGCCCCGCCACCGCCGGATCCATGACCGCTAATCGCATAGCAGTTTTCTTGAATCAAAATTACAACAATGCCGTCCAATTTTGTTTTTCTGATTGCAATCTTCATTTTATAATATTTTGACACCCAGACGACCCAGTCATATATATATATATATATATATATATATATATATATACAGTAACGTTAGTGAACCGGTAGATATACACCAAACACGCTAAAATGGCAGTGAAAATAAAATCGTTTCGTTTGAAGCCTAAGCTCGTCGATTCTTAATATCCAGCTAATGTGTAATAGACTTTAAGGGGAATTGAACGACATCTCGGAAAGCTTATTTCCTGGTCGTGCCGTCTGTCGTCTGCGGTGTGTGATGCCCTACTTTCGGGTTATGACGCCCTCTGCCCGTGACACAGATCGACTAAATTCAAGGCCATGTAAATATCACCGGGTGCGCTAACAAGAGCTTTCTGGACAGATAATTTATGTCGATTTTGTCTGTTGTCGGTGAATAAATATTAAATTAATTAATTAGAAAAATTCAAAGCGTTTCAAATGCCATTTCCTTACACAATCCAGGAAAGTTAATATGAAATTAATTGTTCACAAGTTAAACAAAGTCGGAATAAAGCCAGACAGAAACGGAAGTTATGAAAAGCGAGCCGCTTTCCTCGGGTTAAGCAGAATTTACCGGTACTTGCACGACTTGGGCGCCCAGGAAGTGCCACTTTTACCGGCATGCTCCTGCTGTGACCGCGTTTTTCATTTGCTGTTTGAAAGGCAGTATTTCTACACAGTGTTGTCGCTAGCAAAACGTGCTTTGGGCAATGTTTATTCTTCTTGGCTGGTGCGATTTATTTGAACATCTGGTTCAACAGATAGTTTGACAGTACTAATATTTGTTAATATGGCACACGTATTGAGGGGATGATTCTATAAGGCTATAACTAATCGATACGAGAACTGACTGAGGCGCCAGCAGGACAGGGTCATCTAATCGGGACAGACAGAGGGAGCAGATAGAAACGGCTCTTATTTACGTCCAGCCTTCTAGAAGGACAAGGACTAACCGACTAACTAGAGCAAATGTCAAACATGTGGTTGTCACCTAGATGGAAGGTACAGAGAGAGGGGGGGATGCCCAAAAGGGCTATAAAAGGCATAGAGCGGATACATATGGCAGAGCTCCTTACTGTACATGCTGAATGTGTGTCAGATGGTCGCTCCCTGATTGCAATCAGTCAGAGAATAAACTTGGACTTGCAGCTCCTCCACGTCTCAGCTCTGAGTTTATTCTCATCCACGGACCCGGCAGAGACGGCGATCTCCAACAGTATATGGTTATGTTACGTACTATTGTGAAATTACGTTATACCAGCAAACTGAGGTCTTACAACAAGCCATCCCGCTAGTGGCACTTGGTTACTCATTAACATTGTCATTGATTTGTAGAAAACATGATACAAAAGAACTGGACAGAATGATTGTTCATTGAAAACTTAACATATATATTTTATTTATGTTAATTTTTAACACATCTTAATAAATGAAACATTGGTGGAACTAGGATAGGACGGTAGCAATTGCAGAATATGATGAACACACAAATATTGCACACATTATACATAAAAAGTCCTGATGAAGACTGTCAAAGAGTGAACAATAAACCAATTTATTGGAGAATGCAGAAGAGATGGGGGATAGATGAATTTAGGGTAGAAAAGCTGAGGATAAGGAACCAGAACCAAACATTCACTGGAACTAATGGGCATAATTGGGAAATGAGGTCTAGTACAGAACCAAAGTCAATCTAGGAATTCTGTAAGACTGGCGCTTGGACGTTGAAGCTAAGGAACCAGCCAGCAGACTGAGCTCCAGCTTATGACAGCAGCCATCAGGACTTGTGAGCTGTGGCGCAAGTCGCTGTGTGGCCATGCGTATCTCCCTGCGGAGATACATAATTTGTTGGTCCAAAGTGGGAAATGCTGGTGCCATGGCAGCAGAAAAAACACAAAGTGCATGAGTGCAAGGACAATGCGGAAAGTACAAAAACAGACATGAACATACACCTGTGTCTACGCACATAGTGAAAATTTGAATTTGTTTTCTCTGGTTCGAATTTTAAGTTGAAAGATTACACATAAAATATAAGGTACTTAAAATACTGTTTCAGCTCTAGATATCAAAATACCTTGTGATAAAAAAATGAAGGACATTTCTAAATGAATAAAACGAACAAACTACTACATTACCAAAGAGTCATAATCTGCTAAGGGCTTAATTCATACATAACATAGAAAACAACACATTTTAAAGGTGAACACAAACATATACACTAAGAAAAATGGGGGACTTGCATGTCAGGAGAATTTGTTTAAAAATATTTATGTATATATGAATCTGCATTCCAGCATGAAGCTGCCTTTATCCTACTATTTATTTTGCCTTTGTGAAATTATGACATTTGGTAGCTGATTCCTATACATATGGTGCATATATTTTTTTGCAGGAATACATAGATTGAATACTTACACCATATTCCACAAAAGAGGTGTATAAGGCAAGTACATGTATAATTGTATATCATTAACAATGACTGGATGTCAGAGAAATGAGGCCCTGTTTCTCGTTTTTACTAGTAATGCAGAACTAATTTGATATCCCAGATGGTAAAACTGGTGTTAGGTGCACACTAGGTTCCCAATGTACTGTATACACTTATTTAGTCTTCCCTGAAAGTCATTTATTTGCCTGTTTATAAGCACATCTGTTTATATGTGGCATAGGCATATTAAGGTATAATGAAAACACATTAGACCTAGGTTCACTATATTATTGCTTCATACGATAAATCCAAATGTTATTTTCTTATCAATACATTCAGACATCAATTCCAGAAGTCTGAGTCTTGTAACAAGTGGATATAGATAAGGTGTTGCATTAATTATCTTATTGTTACTTGAACTTTTGACGAGAGTTTTTCATAATATACTGCTGTAATTGTATTACTATGGCTGCCAGATTGACTCACAACCATGTTGTTATATTTTGTTACAGATTATTAGTATGTTCAGTTGTCAGGTAGTTTTACAAAGATGGCGTCAATGTAGAATTCCAGAAGCACCAATATCCTGAAAAAGGACAGAAAGATGAATGGATCGTTTGATTAAGGCACTGTTTTTTTTAGCTGGCCATCATTTTCACAAGCTGAATTTTGAATGTGAGTCATATCATAGCATTGCACAGCCTGTATCATGCACCACGTCCTGCAGCATGGCCGGCCTCATTTTTACACTGAATTAGAAAGATGGGACTAAAAAAAGAGGCAGATCACATGCACAGCTGCACACTTAATAATAAATTAAAAGCACGCCATATACCGCGGCAGCCTATTTTTTTGTATCATGTACATATTTTATTTTTTTTTACATACTTTAACATTATTATATTATGAGTGTCATTTGGAGTGTCAGACCTTTACATTCACTTTTATGTATTTAAACCATTTTAGGCCACTTACCGCTTGAGGTCTGCATGCTTCTTTTTGCTTGTAGTAGGCAGAGATAATGCAGTTTCTTCTGAAATAAAAAATATTATATATATATATATTTAAAACATTTGGAGCATTTTGGTTTTCTTCTCTGGAAAATCTCATTATAATGAAACGGTCCCAAGTAACGTCTTCTATGGTCCCAAGAATAACTATCCTCATGCTGCTTTATGGAGTTCTAAATAAAATTTTGATTAGGGCCACCAACACGAAAACTGATCCAAACCAGATTTTCTTTGATTTAGCGTAGTATTTTTAATGGAAATGGTGCATATTTATTGCAATTAAGTTTTCTATGCAAAATAATATACTAATGCTAAATAATTTTTACTTTAAATATTTCCTGTTTCCGTATCTAATTTGCAAAGAGAATACATAGTGCTCATGGGGAAATCTATGTTTAATTAAGTACAGAAGTATTGCAAAACAATATACTTTATTCATACTATGTAAGATGTAAACCCATTAAAAGGCTAGACTTAACTAACATCGTTAATGCTAATGAGTGAACACTATGAAGCGGAGTATCTTTTAATGTGATGTACACATTTGTGTATGTTTAAACTGAAAATGTGTTTTCCATCGTGATAGATGTGTTTTGTTTTATCTTTCTTGATTACCATTTTTAAACCAATCGCCACTCTTGTACCCAAGAACTTCCTGCCTCCTACTTCCCTTCTTCCTACGCCCTACTTATTACTTCCTATGTACCTTCTTCCCACTCGCTACTTACAGTATTACTTCCTACTTCCCTTCTTCCTACTCCAATCTTATTACTTCCTACATCCCTTCTTCCTACTTCCCTTCCTATTACTTCCTACAATCGCTGTGTCATGTTGTTCAGCTTGCTCTCCTGCACCAAACAAGTCTTACCTTGTCTCGCTTACCTGCAATGCACTACAACATGTGTGTTATAAGTAAAAAAGTCAGTTTGTAATGTGGTCACATTTACACTATAAAGCTTACCTACTCTAGATGGGATGAGAGAGTCCCGGAGGATATATTGCAAAAAATAATCTGTCATTATTGAAATGTTGCTATTTAGTCATATTGTCCATTGTAGACACATTATAGAAAGGCAGTAATGAAATGCCATCACTGTGGTGCTCTGACAGGAGATAATCACTATATAACTTGCATTATGTACCCAGGATAGTGTTATTTATGATTGGAAAATTAAATGGAGTGGTAAGTTGAAGTTTGTGATTCATGTTTACTGTTTGGACAACTATTTAAGATAACCCTCACTCCCACTCACTTGCTGGTGATGTCACCCTCTAGTGGTAGACCAGGAATGGTTGCTGATGACAGACAATTCAACACGTACAGCAAGTCAGGCTCCATGTTACTTGCTCTCTGGTCTTCAAAGATGCCTATTGCAATAGTAAGAAATGGAAATTGTTTATTAGATGATAGCATTGACTAAAACAGGAAATAGAACCACTGATTCCCCCCCAGAAATAAAGGATAGCATACACATTTTTATAAATCCAGCACTCCAGCCCACAAAAATTAATTTTATTGACAGTTACTAGTTAGAATTCTTGCTTATTAAGTCTAATGATCGATGGCTAGTTTGGATTTACTACTGTAAAAACACAGGGTTTCTTGTTTCAACACATCATCAGTGTCTATGTCTATGTCTAAAACCATAACATCTACTGTGCATCTTCTGTATCACAACCTAAAGAGGTCTTGAATGGACCCATCCCTAGGTGTTTGAACCCAAGCCCAGCATCCTGTACCTGCCACTTTGGTCTCAATCAGATTCTCCAGCTCAGCTTCCCTCTGTAGAGCTTCAGCTGAAACTTGTGGAGCACCAGGGAAGCAGATAAGGACGACTGTGATGTTATCGAGGCTGCCCTGTCGTTCACAGTGGGGGTGGGGGAGCGTTCATCAGCATGACCAGCAGCAATTTATATTATTCAGATCTAAACCACATGCATATAGTACATAAGAGCCTGCAACTGTGGCAAAGTTGTGCCTAATTATTTCATTGTTATTTATTGTTCAATTTAAATGGTCATGCATGCTGCAAGTATGAACGTGCTTTGAAAAGTTTCATTATTTTCAATGTACTTTTGTGAAAGTCTGATCCGTACCTAAATGCTGCCAATCAGCTAATCTATGAAATCTGTCAAAAGGCTAATGGATTAAACATCAATTTTCAATACAAACACATCAATTGTAGGTTCATGAGTAGCCTGCAGTCTATCTGAGTTATAACACATTATAGGTCATTTAGAAACTGAATTGTATTGTATATAATGATATTTATATATCATTATATATATATATATATATATATATGGACTGAGTGAATCTATGTGAACACAAGGAGAACATGTCACTCCATACAGAACAGCTGTGGTTGGACCTCATGACCATCATGGAGTAATGATACGGTGCCCCAGAAGGCAAGCTTACTATAAAAATCTGTAATCTGTATTACGTTACTGTTGAAACACATAAAAACAGAAAATTGTTTGATAGTCCCCTTCAATGCCAGGCTTAATAAGCCTCTAATTTGGAGAATAATCATTTAAAATATAAAAATTTTACAGAAGCACCTAAAAAATCCAATTTAATACTGAATGGTATTTTTGCTCAGTTTTATTGATGAAAGAGTGTACAGAGTGCACTGTGAATCAGGGCTGGACTTGGATTAAAACTCATCCCTGTATGATAGATTTTGCCGATAGGGGTCCCCCACGATTAATTTTGCTGCCCCACATACCCACCAGCCAACCAGGATAGTGCCTGGTGTGCCAGATGGCCAGTTCAGCCCTGCTGTGAATTTAAATGAACAGATGTCTGGACAGCTGAACACCTAGTCAACCCAAACTACCAGTTAGAAGTGTCTTTCTAACCACCCATTATGTAATACATAACAATATGCTCATTTTAATGTTCCATAAGAAACAATTGAACTTAAATCTATATAATGTTTAATGGCCATTTCTGAGGCAATCCAATTCTCAAACTAGACTGAAATCAAGCAATGCCAATGACAGTTACCTGTTACTTTCACTTGCTCATGATAGCTGTTAGTTTTCACATGGAAGCCATGGCTGTTTATGAAGCATTTGCAGCGTAGGCCACAGGGAATGAAAGACTATTCCACCTCCACTGAGAGAAGCTATTTAAGGGGCTTTTTCCCAGGCTTTCAGTCTCTCGATGTGTTGTCCCATTGAAACATACTTGTAAGGCATGGCTGTGGCCAGCAACAATGATCATTAAACCGTTTGAAGAATATGTCCGATTTATTCAGTAGGGAATGCTACAATACATTTATTTACAAACGGTAGCTACAGGGTTAAGCGTCGCTTAAAATAGGGACTAGCTGTAAGCCTGTGGCTAAATTCTGTGGGAGTGTAAGTCCCTTAAACAACACGTTAAATTATGCTTGGATGCTACATCACTGTCAAAGAAAGGTGGCAAAGATAGTGCTACTTCAGGATGCGAAACAGCTTATTCTGGGCAGGCACTTAAATAGACATGCAAGGCTATACTAGGCCACTTTGTCAGGTAACTGGAAATGCAGTATTACCTACTGTTTTATGTTGCATGGGTTTTTCCCCATTGATTAATTATACCATTAAACTTTCCATCTATTCATTTTCATTATGAAGACTTGAGTATATAGACTTACCGTAAATCCAATAGCAGTAAACATTTCAAAGGGTGTGCATTGAATGTCTCATTGCGACCATGTTGGGTGAACATAGCATCTAATTTGAGGTAGACAATTGCTGGCCATTTTCCTAAGAAATCTAAATTGTATATAATTTCTCTGCACAATTTGCTTCAAGAGTGGCACAGTACACTGTCACAAAAAAGGACCAATTTGTACAATTACTTGTCACTGGGGCTGTACCTTCAGGGGTCTGCCAAGTGTACCATAGCTGTAGGTAAATGTACTTTTCAAAGTACAGAAATGGACTCTGAGTTACATTTGTGTGCCATTGGGGGGTAATTAATGTTGTTTGTACCTTGGGGTACAAAGCGGTACCAGGGCTGCCCTTTTTTTCTGACAACGTTGTGCCAGTCATGGTTTGGGGTTTGACCCTCACACCTGATACTCATATGTGTGAGTAAAGTTTGCATGCTCTCCCTGCAATTCGAGGGCTTGCTTCCACTTTCCAAAGACATGCAGTTAAGTGAATTGTTGTGGGAAGATACATTGTGACTGCATATAGTACATAAGAGGACTGTAAACGAGTGAGCCCTCTGACAGACTGGCATCGATTAAGGGTGTATCGCTGCCTTCTGCACTATAAGCTCGAGCCCCCCTGTAATTCTATTTTTGATAAGTATTTGGAAAAGTATTTGGACATTTTATTATTAAATACTGTAAATTGTTCTATTATTATTCTATTACATACTTTTCTTGCATAGACGCAGTCTTGGGGACACATCAGCATGCTTACCTTATACAGGCAGAGGTCAACAACCTGTGTGCACACCTCACTTAAATCTGTGCAGACCTCCAGGCGGTTTCGCACGAAGGAGCAGAGCTCCTCACTGCTGATCATGTCCCACACGCCGTCACAGGCCAGCAGCAGGAACTCGTCGGCTGCTGAGCGCTCCACCTCGTATATATCCGGCTCGGGAGATACCATCTGTTCCGTTGGCGTCCGCCATTCGCTCTCCTTGTAGTTGAAGTCGCCCAGTGCGCGGGAGACTGCCAGCGAGCCATTGATGCGCTGCAGAGTAACGGTTCCTCCGGCGTTCTGGATGCGTTCCATTTCGAGTGGGTTGAAAGGCTTGTGATCCTCGGTGTACAGGCAGAGCTGGCTGTCGCGGCAGAGCACGGCGCGAGAGTCGCCGCAGTTAGCGAGGTAAATGTGGTATGGAGACAGCATGGCGGCCACCACAGTAGAGCCGCCGCGATCCCAGCCCTGCCTCCTAGCCATGGTGTGTAAGTGCTGGTCAATGCTCAGGAAGGCTTCTCGGATTCCCCGCCTTACGTGGCCCTTGTCTTCCACTGGCTTTATGGCTCCTGGATGAAAGCAACACATAATATAGTGCATCACTTAATACAATCTCACTGACACAGTCTCAGCATCTAGAATGCATTTATTATGAATGTTTGCTGACCAAGGATACAACTAAAGTCATAGACGTTGTATCTTGCTGATAGTATTTCTTTATTATATAATGAAAGACAAGATATATTACTGCATTTTCAGCAGTACTTGTTCAGAGGATAAAAGCATTGGCATGCGGACGCTTTAGCTTTTCAGCCATTGCCTTCATCTGGGTCACAAATATATGGTTAATATACTGTATTTTTCCTAGTAAAAAAGTACAAGACAGTATAAACATACAACATTTGACTTCACCATATTCATATTAAACAATTTCTGAAACAAATGAGCTATTGCATATTCATTCACAGTTCATTCTCAATCAGTTTTATGCAATATTCTTTTCATCAAATGAATTACGGCTCTATTTAACTAAAAGCTGATTGTGTAATGATGGCCTCTTCGATCTCATGCAAGAACTACAGACAGCTATATCACCTGTAGCCCGGATGTGGTCCAGTAGGTTCCTAGAGCAGTACTGTGCCACAGTGCTGCCAGCATGCCCATCATACACGGCAAAAAAGCCCCAGGAATCAAGGTCACCCTCCATGGCAGGGACACAGGTGTGGGCATCCTCCATCTGGGCCCGCCAGCCTTGCACACTGGCCACAGCGTACTTGATGCCCCACTTGGCCCATCCTTGCTCAGTGTGCTTCTCGAGGATGGGCTGGTCCAGGTAAGGACTGGGTATGGCCGCCTCCTCCACCACCTCCTCCACATCTCCCGCCTCCCTGCTCCCTTTGAAGAAAGAAGAGACCATCTTCTCGGTCCCCTTCACCAGCTGCCTGACAAAGGCAGGCACTTCCACATTGCCTTTCCTGGCTGTCCTCATCACTGCTGCCTACTCCTCTCTCAGCTCTTTCCCTCGGCTCAGCAGGCAGGATAATTCCCTTCTCTTCCGCTTGTAGAACTTTAACGACGAAGAAGATCAAAACGACATCAGAAGGCTGATAGAGTGCTGGACTGACATTATGCTGGATTCTACCTGAATGGCTTGACATTCGCTTCCCGCAGCACCTCTCATGTCTGCGTCCATGCGGGGGAAGGGCCGCTGACCTGTATCCGGCTCCTTCTCGTCCTCTGTGATCCTGCGTTTCGCCCTCTCCTGTCTCCTCTCCAGTCGCAGCCTCTCTCTCTTTCACCAGCCTCGCTCGCCGGCTCTGTGATTTTCCTCCCTGAATTGTGATTGGCTGACCTGTTTCTGTGCATGTATCAGAGTATAATCTTCCTGCTGCTCTCTCACATGCTCTGCCATGGCCCCCCTCCTGTCTTTATTTTTATTCCTTCAGCTAATCTCCCCCCATGATGACCTTATATTACCAGATTTCAGCAATTGTAATCCTGAAAGGTGATTAAACTAAAAGCATTATATAAACCTGCATGCATTTAGTATGTGATAGAGTAAACCAATAAAATTGTAAAAAAAAATATTTATTATTTATTTTACAAAGATATGCTAAAATCTCCGGGACAGATTTGTTAGTACCCCTAAAAGAGATTATAAATCACTGCATTGTAGCCATGTTTCAAAGTAACTGTTTAATTTTAATTAGTATCACAGCAGTTGTTAATCTTTTATATCAGCCATTCAGCCTATTGGAAGGGAGGAAACTCGTCACTGTGCAGTTTGGCATCATTGTTTGAACCACACTGAACATGGACCTGAGAAAGCAGAGGAGAGTCTGAGGAGCTCAGAAAGAGAAGTGCAGATAACCATGTTAAAGGGACAGGCTATAGGACACGACCGCAAAAGGAAATGCAACCCCAGGTTGAACAGAAGGATCGTGCGGACGGTGGACAAAGAGCCAAGGAAAACATCCAAAGCCATTCAAGCTGAGCTCCAAGGTCAAGGTGTATCACTGTCTGATCGCACCATCCGTCACCTTTTGAACGACAGTAACTCAAATGACTCCATTATCGAAAGAAAAACATAACAAGGCCAGACTGGAACTGGCTAAAATGCATGTTGGCAAACCACAAAGTATGTGGGAAAATGTCCTCTCTCAGCTCCGTGGTCACAGATGGGAAAGTGGAGCTTTAAAAGAAAAGAACACCATAGCCACTGTGAAACATAGAGGGGGCTCGGTTATGTTCTGGGGCTGCTCTGCTGCGTCTGGCACGGGGGGGCTTGTGCAGGCCACAATGAAGTCTGAAGACTATCAAGGCATCCTGGATGGAAATATACTGCCCAGTGTCAGAAGGCTCAGGTCATGGGTCCTCCTACAGGATAATGACCCAAAACATACAGCTAAATGCACTGAAGAATGGCTGATAAAAACATTGGACTGTTCTTAAATGGCCTTCTATGAGCCCTGGTCTTAATCCTATTGATGTGTGGTGAAGGCACCCTTCAAACCTGAGATAGCTGAAGCAATTTGCTCAGGAAAAGTCAGCCAAACTACTTGTTGGCAGCTGCAGAACTCTCATTTCGAACTACGCAGATCACTTGTTGGCAGAGATTGCTGCTAAAGGTGGTGCAACTAAATATTAAGTTAAGGGTATAGGGTTAAGGGTCTTTTTTGCACTGAGGGGGGACATGATCCAGGTCAATAAGATTCTAACAAGACTGGATGCTGTTCAACCAAATAGTTACTTCAGCATTAGTTCAAATACAAGGACTCATGGCCATAGGTGGAAATTAGCGGGAGAACATTTTAAGCTGGATTTGAGGAAGATATCTTTACACAGAGAGTTGTTGGAGTATGGAATAGTCTTCCTGATAGTGTAGTGCAGGCTAAAACCTTGGGTTCCTTTAAATCAGAGCTAGATAATATTTTAACAACTCTGAGCTGTTAGTTAAGTTCTCCCCAAACGAGCTAGATGGGCCGAATGGCCTCCTCTCATTTGTTTGTTCTTATGTAACAAATTTGTCCACATCTGTAAATAAAAGTCAACTAAGAACAAATTCATTTATTTTAAAAGAATGTGACTTCTTAGTCAACTGTCTGGATAACCTTATCCTTAGTAAATAGTTATTTACATTAAATTTTCCTTTTCAGATAAAATATTTTTCAGTCACAAAATAAACTTTCAATTATTATATTTCAGCTGATTTTTTTATGAACAAAGAAATCCATTAATTAATCCACCTCTTTGTTTCAACATAAACCATACTTAAAAGCCTCTTTATTTGTTTATAATATTCCAGCCTAAAAAAACAGCCTCGGAGACAAATGAGGCATTGCATATTCATTCACAGTTCCTTCCCAATCAGTTTGTTGGAATTAGGATGCTGAAAGAAGGAGGATAGGACATTCAGTAGTAATACTCAAAAAACAAGCTATAATTGCCAGTATTGACTGAGACATTACTGCGACCTCTATGGATTAAACAAAAAGGATATTTAAGTTAAATATTTGTTTGTATAAAAACTGTGGCATGGGAGATCAGGGTGCAAGTCCCTGACACAGAGGCAGAATGTTTCCCCCTTCAGTATGTGCTTCTAACACCTACCCACTGCCTACCCTCAGCACTCTCTGCACAGAGAAATGCAACTCTCAAAATCAATGCAGTGTTCTTCTGACATCACCTCCCATCATACTGGACTGAAGACCAGCCCATCACTCAGGCTGACTTCCCCTGCCCTCCCTGTGCACTCAGCAGTTTTTGTTCTGGATGCACCCTGAGAGATTACCATTACTAAATCCGCCAAGTTTATTGTTCTCATTTAATGCCCACCAGGTCGACTAGGAAACAGTGTCAAAGAGCTGGATATGATGTCATTGTCAATATCAAGCATTACTGATGATGGCTCACAACATATTATTCTAGGGACCTGAACACCCACCTCAACAAATTCCAGGCCGCTGATTTCTTCACTCTCCTGACCTTTGCAATTGGCGGCGGCCCGTGGGATCGCGAATAGAGTGCCCAGCAAACACGGAACGTCCAAGAAACGTTTCCTAAAGGTCCTCTGAAGGTCACATTATGTGGAACCTTCTGAGAACCTTTAGGGAACGTTCCCTGAAGACTCCATTAAGGTTACATTTTTGTATCCATTTATGAACGTTCTGTGAACGTTCCCTTGAGGTTATTTTTATAAAACCATAAAATAACCTTTAGGGCATGTTCCCTGAAGGTTCTCTTAAGGTTACATATGTAGCATAAGAATATTAAATATTTAATAAATATTTTTAAACTCACTGATGTGTCAGGTCCGCTTTTCCGTTTCTATCCAAAACTTCTGTGAAATGCATTCTATGTGGCTGCCCATTAGGT
>JAODKM010000037.1:2536124-2562078 GCA_026780845.1 Petrocephalus sullivani | reverse complement strand
CCAGAACACCAGCTCTATGTGACCTATAATTGTGTCAATATTGCAGTTGGATAAATTGTAATAACTCTTTCATTTTTTAGCCAATCAACATCAGACCAAGTTCAGTGAGTTCCTCTGGCCCTCTCCTATCTTTCACACCCTTTCAGGAAATTTTCACACGCATATATTTTCCAGAACACCAGTGTAAGCTATAACGGTGTATCAATATTGCAATTGGATAAATTGTAATAACTATTTCATTTTTAAACCAATCAACATCAAACCAAGTTCAATGAGTTCCTCTGGCCCACTCTCATCTTTCACACCCTTTCAGGAAATTTTCACACCCATCTATTTTCTAGAACAGCTCTATATGACATATAATTACTAGGGCTGTCAAAATTGAAGCGTTAACGCGGATTAATCCAGCGTCGTGATTAATCTGATTAAATACATTAACGCATTTACCCCATCTGCAGCGCAGAATGACTCAAAATCCCTGAAATGCAGCGTTGAGGTAAGTTCAGGTAAGAAATAGTTGGCAACGCTGCATTTCAGGAATTTTGAGTCTGGCTTCAAAGCAGCACATTCCACAGAAACTACCCTGCTGCCAGGTCAGCGAAACTGTCCTCTGTCTTCATCCTTCTTGATCTTTCAGCAGCATTTGACACAGTCAACCACAAGACTCTCCTGTCCATCCTCATGAGTCTTGGAATTTGTGGCTCAGCATGGTAATGGCTTGCTTCCTACATAGAAGACCAGCCATACCAAGTGACGTGGAAGGGTTCCACATCATCCACACAGACATTGGTGTCTCTCAGGGCTCAGTTCTTGGTCCTCTCTTGTTTTCCCTCTATACAAAATTTATTGGTGAGGTCATATCCTCATATGGATTCTCATACCACTGCTATGCAGACAACACTCAACTCATCCTCTCCTTCCCTCCCTCAGACACTCAAGTCTCCACTAGGATCGCTACATGTTTGGATGACAGCTCATCAACTAAAAATCAACCCTATCAAAACAGAACTGCTTTTCATCCCAGCTCATTCATCCCCACGCCAGGATCTTGTGATCTCTCTGGACAACTCTGTGATCCGTCCTTCGGTCACCGCACGCAACCTTGGGGTTAACATGGACAATCACCTGTCCTTTTCCTCACATATTGCTAATCTTCCACTCATGTCAGTTTCTCCTGTTTAATCAGAGGGATTTGTCCTTTTCTTTCCATACAGGCCACTCAGATACTTGTTCAATCCCTTGCCATCTCATGTCTCAACTACTGTAACTCACTCTTAGTGGGTCTGCCTTTGAGTGCCATTTGTCCTCTCTAACTGATTCTGAATGCAGCTGCTCGACTCGTTTCCAACCCTCCCAAGTTCTCCAACACCACTCCTTTGTTACGCTCCCTCCACTGGCTTCCTGTAGCTACCTGCATCAGATTCAAAACACTAATGCTCGCCTACAAAGCCAAAAATGGTCCAGCACCCTCCTATCTAAAAGATCTTGTCACACCCAGCACTGCACCATGATCTCTCCAATCCTCCAGCACTGCTCGACTGGTCCCGGCATCTCTCGAGGCACAAGGCAGACATGCATCTAGGCTCCTCTCTGTTTGGAATGAACACCCCCTAGATGTCCGAACAGCTGAGTCACTCGGTGTCTTCAAACGACATACTTGGATTAGCACTCTTTTAATAATAAAAAAAAAAAATTCTGTATTTTCCCCAATAGACTATCAGAGTATTATTGAATCAGTATCAGAAAACATTTACTAAAGGATTCTTAAAGCACTCTGGCTAAGAGCGTCTGCCAAATGAAAATGTGAATGTAATGTTTGAAGTAAAGAGGACCAGACTCCAATGTATGAAATACAGTGTCATGCAAAAGTAGTCACAACCTGCAAATCTTTTTTATTAGTTGCTGGATTTTGAATGACATAGACTATCCAGTTATTATTGAAAAGTGGTGTATTCTTTCTTCAGTGATAGCAAAGAGCAGTGGGAAGCCAAGTACATACACTTGTTTAAGTAATATGCTACACAAATGCACGTTGAAGAACCAGAACTGAATTCATGTACAAGCAGGATATTTCAGCTTAAGCCTTAGTTTCCAATATCTGAAAACAAATAAGTAATTCTTTAAATATTTACTATTTGACAGTGTTACTTTGCAATAAAAATAGTCATTGGACAATGATTTGTAATCCACAAACATTTGAAATCAATGTTGTATTGGCCCAACCATGAAAAATATTGTCTTGTGTGACTCTCCTGAGAACATCTGAATATAATGTGCTGTTAATATTGCAGTTATTTAGATATTGCTATACTTCAGCTGTATAGGTACATATTTGGCCAAAAATATCGGTACCCACTTCTTAAAAAATAACCACATTTTTAATTGAAAGTAATTGAAACTGTCAAAAGTAATTGGCATCTGCCATTCTTTATTCCATATTTTCATTTATGTCAACAAATTATTGTAAATAATAAAACAGATGAAAACAGCAAAATATTACTAATATACTACTAATACTACTAATATTTTGTAACATTTAATTTTTAGGCAATAACTACAGTGATGCACTATAAATGAGACTTCTCAACTATAGTCAGTCCTGCTACAATGCGACTAATGCGTTCAGTAAAATACACTTATCCAATGGGGAAAATAAAGCTAGGAATTAAATGATTAAAACCCTGCTGCCAGTGGCCAATTGTGTAATTATGTGCATTTTAAATATGAGATAATAATAATATTTATAAATGATATCATAAACATCTTCTGAGTCTCACGAGAATTGCCTAGTAACCCCTTCGACCAAATGTGCTGAACTCGCTAGCTTGAATTTTAGTTGATGATTAATTGTCATACAAAGAATTTTAATTAATGATTTAATTGCCTTTTTCTGTTTATTTTATGCTATCAGCCTAATCAGTATTTAACAATACATATACACCTTAGCAAAATTGTGCAGGGCACATTTGACATTAATAAATAAGTAAAATGCCTTGAGATAAACAATTGTTGTTATGACTATCCGATCCGTACCACCTACCCAATTTTACCGTGTACGTCTGCACTGCCCTATCTGTTCATCCTGCCATTTTAAAATAACTACTGATATTTCATTTATTTCTGTGGGGCAACCCTCTTCTCAACTCCCCCAAACTTGCTCTCCATGAGAGCAAGCCTGACTGTGAAGGGTAGCCACCTCCTGCAGTACCCAGGGAACTGGGGTTAAGGGCCTTGCTCAAGGGCTTACAGATGTGCTGAGGCCAGGCTTGAACTGGTGATCTTGCATTCACAGGCTTACTCCGCTGAGCCACCCAATAACCCCCATTTATTTTTTTTGTTGAATTTTACAGCAAACCATGTCGTCTACATTTAAAGCAAACTAAGCCAAACCACTTATTGGAATTAAGGTAGTCTGGGGGTAGATATAAGTGAACAAATATAACCTCTATTTTACCTGGGGTACCTTCAATCTGACAAGTCACCCGGCAAAGGACAAAACTGTTGAACAATACATTTTCTTTTTTTGTCATTTTAAGTGTTCACTCCAGTCATCTATTTCCTGATTTTGGATCACCAACATCATTCCCTAAATATCTTATATCTGAAATGTTACTTTATATTTCCATCAGTTGAAATTGCTGCTATCCAGTTGGTAGGATTTCCACCAGAGCACGAAGTAGGACAGGAAGGATTTTGGATAGTGCATGAAGCGGCATATTTGAAAAATACTGGAGCGTCACATTATATAACGCTCCACTTCCGCTAACGCCATGCGTCTGAAGCATGACTGACCCAGAAATATATATTATTTCTGCTTGAAGGTGGATTTTCTTTTGTGTAGCGAGCGCTGAGCAATTTCATTGGAGCGGTGTGCGATAATGAGTGGAGTGGCTGTGAGCAGTGGTAATTCTCATTGCTCTGCTCTGCTGACATTCTCTGCTTTTAGCTTTGGTTCACTCTGAACTGAAATATGAAGTTTGGCATATTTTGTTCTTGTTTCAGTCATATTTATATCACTCCAAATCAGTGGGATCAGGAAAAAAACTGACAGTTCTCTGTCCTATTGTCGTAATCTACTGACTACTGACATAATAATGGAAGCTGTCAGTATACAGCTTTACTGACAGAATACAGTAATCTTACCACGACTGGGGTACCTAACAATAGCCATAAACATGCACTCAGGCAGGTGCTATGCAGAACATTTATTAAACAGAGAACATAAAGAATCCGAAATCGGAACATCAGGCTGAATATCGCATTCTTGGCAGGTGTAAATCTCTCACAAGTGGTCTGTGAAATTTTAAAGGGATCCGGTTGGGTCGTGAAATTGTTACAAAACAAAGTGGTACAAATCGGGCACCATCGTAAAATTTGCAGTGACATGCGTAGACCTGCGAGGTACAAATAGGGTGGGTGGTATGGATCACCAAACATTACACGGTAATAAATGACAGTTATCTCGTCCAGATGTTGTTATACACGTTTGCAAAAATAATTGCGATCAGCTCAAATAATCGTGACCAGGCGATTTCATAATAATCGTGACAGGCCTACTGAGTAGTGAGCCACAACCACCAAGCAGCAAATACATATGGATTATGGTATGCAGAAGGGCACTGAAGGCAACATGGCTATAGTCTACAAAAAACAAATGTAATTATAATATTTTTAGATTTGATTTGTGCCATGTGTATGACCAGTTCACTGAAAACAACTGGTTCTAAAGAATAGTTCATTGTGGCACATCTGTGGGCCCTTGAGCAAGGCCCTTAACCCCTAGCTCCTTGGGCGCACCTCAAGGTTGCTGCCCTTCATGGCCAAGCCTGCTCTCACAGAGAGCAAGGTTGGGGGAGGTGAGAAAAAGACAATTTCCCCACGGGGATCAAATCACAAATCAGATATCACTGTCGTTAACTGTGGTGGTGTTTCTCACTAAGACCATATTGTGTTGTAATTTGCGCAGTGCTTTTCTCTACAGAAAATCACACAAATACATATGCAATTTCACATTGTATTGGACTTGGGTACCAAAATATTAGTCACATTAGAACAGATTCATGGTTTGATCATGTTATTGCAGGACTGACTGTAGTAATCTGGGCCACTCTTTTTGAGGTAACAGCTGCAGTTCTCTTAGGTTTGATGGGATCCTTCTTCCAACTGCAAATTGGACTTCTTTCTATAAAAGTTCAACTGGATTCTGATCTGGACCTCTAGCAGGCCTCATCAAAACAAACCAATGTTTCCTTGTAAGCCATTCTTGGTGCTCTTAGATGTACATTATGGGTCATTATCCTGTCAGGACCCATGACCTATAACTGAGACAGCTATCTAACACTAGTATGTTTTGCTCCATAATGCCTGGATAAGCTTCTGGTTTCATTGTGTCATGAACACATTCAAGGCACCTTCTGGGTCTTCCATCATGGAGTATACTTTCACTGAGATAGATTCACATTTACGTACTTTCAATTAGCAGACACCTTTGTCCAAAGTGATGTACGATTGAGCCAAACAGCACATTACAAACATATGTTCTCTCAAGGAGTCGACTAGGTATAAGTGTAGCTAGGCTGTGTTTCCGATGAATGCCCAGTTACAAGTGTAAGCAGTATTAGAGTAAGGGCTACAGAACATCCATGGACAGTCTGACTTGAAACTGTTATATCTAGAGCTTGAAGATCAGCCTGGATTTGTTCTGAAGTTTTTCCTGGGTCATTACACACCATTCCAACTATTCTTCTGTTCAATCTGGGGTTAATTTTCTTCTTGTGACCATGAAGGATGTCTTAGCAACCATGGTAACAGGAACATGAAGCTCTTTGGAGATGATCTTGTAGCCTTTACGTTGACCATGCATGGCTGTTACCTTCTTCCTTTGCTCCTCAGACAGCTCTCGGTTTTCCTTCTCTTGCCCATGTTCAGGGTGATGTACGCAATGACACCAAAAAAAAATCAGCTGAGTATTTTTCTCCTTTCAAATAGGCTCAGTGGCTCAGTGACAGTGATTGAAGACACCTGTGATACTAATGAAAGTATACAGTTTGATTGAGAAGTCATAAGTCAAAATTATTAATCATCATTTTTCATTTAATTTCATTTTGGAAAGTGAAAGGGTACCGATACTTTTGGTCGTGTCTGCATCCTATGTCAGTCAATCAAGAAAGTCAGACAAAAAATTTAGCAGACATACCCTAGATTTTAGCACTATCCATTCCATATACATTGTACCCTTCACGGTATGTTGCAAAATTCTGGGTGTTTGCTGGAGAAGTTGGTTCAAAGGGTTCAGCATTTTTCACAAGTGTCAAGTGTTTGGTTTCAGCTTGGGACTTGTAGCAGAACTCTATCAAAGCCACTGTCATAGCCAGACCAAGCCCTCCAACTAGAATATAGAACACTCCTGCTACATTGCTAAGACTTAGAGCGCTTGTCTTGTCCTGAAAATGAAAAAAGTATGGTTATCTTAGTCATGTTATTATTTTAGACGAGTTAAAAAACAACAGGAAAGCCTCTTGAGTGATACTCAAGAGTTTCTATTTAAATCATAGGAAATAAAATCTAATTGTTCCTTTACAAATTCAGTTATGGTACTTAAACACTCAGCATGAGGAATAAATTAAAAACACTTATTTTTCTCGATTGCTGTGGAGCATTTCTCAAATGAAAATTAACATTTGCAAAACAACAAGCATTATCCCCACACCCTTATGCCACTTCTGCACAACAGAACACAATTTCTCATTGCTTCACACATATTTCCAGATGTTTTAGTACAAGTATGCAAACAGTTTGGTACAACTGTCATTTGGCACAATTTTCATTTGCTTTAGTCTTGTTGGTAAATATAGAATCTGTAGCTTCCCACTGTAGTAATTTTACACCCAAAACTGTATATGATCGTGTTAGCCACCTCATGCAAAACAGTTAACCAAGCTTTCAAAATAATTTGTATAGGGATATGGCATTGATGTGTTTTTATACATTTGTATTGTATTTGTATTGCCATTTTGTGTTACGGTAGGTAAGGTGCAGGCGGAAAGAGTGATGGTCCACAAAGCGGCTCCAACAAGAGGGGTTTATTAATGAACATAACCAAACACAAAAAGGGAAACCACAAAATAATGGGACAGCGAGAGGTCAAAAGCAAACAGGATAAATTTGGGAAACCACAAAATAATGGGACTACAAGAATGATGACTGACCAAAGAACAGAATCAGAACAATTAAATATACAGCCAACAAGACACAACGCAGGACAGGTCAAAATCATAACCAGATTAACCAAACAATAAAGGCGCAGGACAACAAGCAATAGGTGGAATAAATTACAAACACAAGAACAAGGGAACACTGACAAAAACTGAAGACTAACACTAGGTAAGACTAGGAACATATATACAAGCAGAGCGTAATAAAACAAGGCACAAGCTGGGTAAACCTAAACAGAGACACAAAGATAAACCACAACAGACACTAAGGATAAAGAAAACCAATCAATGTTAAATAACAAGTAGCAGGGAAACACACCAGGGATTGAGGTGCTACGAGAGTGAAGGAGGAAGCAGGATGGGCCGTGATGCCTGCTGGCCAAAAGGGGACAAGACACAGGTCAGGGTCAGACAGGCCCGACCCTGACACTTTGCTGTTATTGTGTCATACAGTGCTGTGAGACTTTTTTGTTTGCAATTGTGCTGTGTCTTGAGATCTGAAGAAGCTATATGTGCATGAGATCATAGGCACAGAGGCTTAACCCACTGAGCTACATTCTGCCAGCAGCATTTTACTGCTAATAATGGCTCATGGAAGTTTTACTTAAAAATAAAAATCTAATATTCTGACTGAAAATTAGGATAAAGACAAGTGCATATAATTTTGGGACAGACAGACATGATTTTGGACAAACAACTGACCTGACTCCCAGATTCCTTGGTTTCATATTCACCATTAACATACCACCAGCTTGTTTAAGATGACTTGTTCATTAAGTTTCAAGGTTTACAGGAATTCTTCTCATGGGAAAAATATAAATAACATTATCTTGTTATAATGTTATTTATGTCATCCAATATATAAAATCAGCTTTATAAGCGATAAAGCAGGACCCTGTCCCTATACGTAACAGTTAAAAACAATGCCCATTGTACAATAGAATAAAAGCTAGGTGTCAGGGCCTACTCATATCGCTTTTAGTAATCGGCACACACTGTTAAAAAGCAGAACACCATGCAAAATCAATAGGGAACACTATCATTAATTACAGATGTGGATATTTTAAACAAGAAATTTGATCTAACAGGAACCCTCCCTTAAATAACAAATGAGAACCAATGAAAATGGCACCTGTTCCTTCCTGAGTTAAAATGTGCACAAGGCAACATTTATTGCAAACAAAATCTTTAGACAGCTGCTTACTGGGAAAGATTCATCTGTACCTGAACCTCATCTGTACCTGCTTATAAGCTTCAGGATTATAATAGGCCTGGGATCTACCACAGGAAACATGGTAAGGGGCTCACTAGGTGGGAGGCCAGTGAGTGTGTGAATGTATATCCTGTGATAAACTCTAATAGCATCAAGTGGTCCACATCCCTTTGAGGAATAGATGGATCTTTTTAGGGACATGTTATACCAGTTGAGCATTATTCAACTAGTGACAGTTATATAAGTGAAAATAATTCATTGTCATTGTTAACAACAAAATGTGTCCTTTGCATTTATCCAAAGTGTGATACAGCAGTGGTAGCTATTATTCAGCAGCCAGGGAGCAGTGCGTGGGGGTGGTACCTTGCTGGTCAGGAATTTGAGCAAGCAACCTTCCTGCTTCCCTAAGTGGCCAACATTGTCTAAATTAGTAGTATAAAACTATACATAACCAGCATGCTCTGATGTCAAGAACTGATTAGAAGTTAGATTTGAATTGTATGTTTGTCTCATGTTTTAAATCACTAACAATCCACAAATTAGTTGTATACTGATTCAGTTAAAATGAATAAAATTGCATGACTGGCAAATCTATTAATAAAAATACAAAAATTAATCAATTGAAACAACACCAGTGATGTTTTAGCAAAGATCATCACTATGGCATTGCATGAAAAAAGAAATTTGTGTAGGTTATGAGGACTCATAATTGACAGTACCCGAATGAGGCTTATAGGCACAGGGAACTTTATTTTGAACTTAACTCAAAAGAATATGAAACAGAAAATGACCACGAGGGGTCTAGTCCAGGGGCTGACCGATTATCGGAGTGGCCGTTTACTGGGGGGCGATTTATTTATTTTTGGGGGTCGCTTTATTTTAATGCTCATCTACATTAAGTAATTACAAAGTGCGCTACTGTGGCTCCGCTGCCGTCTCTTCCGCTGTGCCCTTTGCTCTCACCCCACTGCTTCATTTAATGTCCTGCCTACAACAATCACTGTTTGGCTATGTCACATGAGTAATATCCAATCCACGCTGAAGCCTTGCTGTCACTCACACCACACTCACACACGAGCGCAGCATGAAGCCCCAAGGAGGAGAGGGGAGAGGAGTTTCAGCTGAGCGTGAACTGTTGCTAAGATTGGAAGGTAAAGCAGCTGATGTTTCTCCATATTAAAACATTACAGTCCTACATACTGAAGTTACGAAACACACTCCTGTGAGCCATTTCCACAATAAAAAGCCTGCCCGCTTTCCCAGTTACACCACTTGTTGTGGTGAGACTGGATTTTTTTTCTTTCATGAATGCAGTATGCTGTGTTTCCACAGCGTTATTAAGCAAAAGGTATTAATGGTATTAAGGTGTCTATTAATTTGGTTTGGCTTAGGAATATGTTCTATGGGATGCTTTATTTTTAATGTCTTTTTCGAATACTTAAGAATCTGTAAAAAGTAAATACATTAACTAGTAATAATAGGTATCGATATCGACCTTGAAAAACCAATATCGGTCGACCTCTAGTCTAGAAAAAGGCAGCCAAGTAACTAGCGAACTAACAAGAACTTGAAACACTTGAAACAAACATGAATACATCACCTAGAGTTAGAACAGGGGTTTCACTGAAACACATTTCTGTTCAGTAGCCAACTGAACACATACAAGGATTTATATACAGTACTCTGCGAAAGTCTTAGGCAGTCAAAGGAAATATTTAAAAGTTTTTATCTGGGTATGGATTACATGAAGAGCATTTCTTCCACCAACTATTGAGCTATATATTTTACGATAAAAAATTGCTTAGGCTTTGTGGAGCGTATGTCTTAGTTCTTGGGAAGTTTGAAATGGACCACACTAGTCTGGGCTGTTCTTTTTTACATAATTAGCTTAGAGATTTGTACTTCTTTCAGTTAGTATGCAGTCAGCTAACAGGTTATAAAAGCACACACTCATATTCTTATTGATTAACTTTAGGCAGGTTGACAAAATACTAGGGCCAAGCTGGAGCAGCAACTTAATTCGCTCCCTATCATTTCACCATTCCTTGGGCCCAAATTGTCAGAACTGTTTCACAAAAGCTTCGTAGCACTAAGTAGTTCATGATCTTGTACTTACGATCGATTGTTAATTAGCACGCGTTTCCCGAAACCCCTTGTATCTCATTCGTAAATTTATGAGTGATCCAACCCATTCGTTATTCTCTACGTTCCTTGTTTGAACTTTTGCCTACTGTCTGTCACAGAGACACAGATATCGACCAAAATATATGACAAAAACACACAGACCAGTCTTCAGAGCAGCATTTAACATAAACAGATTTGAGCAGATTATGGCATTCCTGCATTTCATTATTATGAAACAGGCATGGCCAGAAAAACACATGTGTCATGTTGCTACAGGCTATATTTACAACGGGCTACCATATATTGGCTTAAAGGTAGTCAGCGCCCCTCTGGTCAGGCAGAATCAGTGGTGAAGACATGGTAGAGCTAGTACACTATTCTGGTATAAATGTAACCACTGATTACTGGTTTACAAGTGTCAAACTTACAGGTGACTTACTGCTAAAACAACACTTTTAGGGAACAGTGCACAAGAAAAAACCTGAAATTCTGAAAGAATTTCTTACATGCACGACCAAGACTGTTGTTCTCTTATCAATTTTGTATTACAAGAAGGACACTGATGATGCATCTGGAAAGCCTGTCATAATCTTTGACTATAATAATACAAAAGGTGCTGTGGACCATGTAGACCAATTGTGCCACAAAAGCATTGGCCTTTGGCTAATTTTTTAACTGCTTAAACCTTGCTGGTATAAATGTGCTTATTATTTTGTTGGCAAAGTATCCAGATTGGCAAGCAGGTCACACACACAAATGACGCATTTTCCTGGAGGACCTAGGTGTTCAGCTACTGAGACCTTGGCTGGAAAGAAGAATTTAAGCTCCTAGGCTTGCAAAACAGAATCTATTGAAGGTCTGTGGTGTAGTGAAACCATGGTCATAGAAAAAATACTCAATAAATATTTGCTGAATCATGGTGGTTTGATTTTTCTTTTCTTTAATTTTACATGCTGGGTCTCTAAAGACCCAAGGTATATAAAAGTATTTGTAGAATAGGCCATGCATCTAAGGGTTTTGTATTTCCAAATTCATTTAAAATAAAAGAATCGTCATTAAAATGATGAATTTGGAAAGGAACAAGAAATCTGACAGTTACTTGAGAGACATCAGTGAAATTGAACTAAATGCATATATTGGGTTACTCATTCTGTCTGGCATGTCTGGCATCCAAAGGGGTAGCAGCTGCCAGCCTATGGGACACTAAGAATGGATGCCCGATATTCCATGCTACAATATCCCTGCAAATATTTAACTCCCTGACATCAGCCCTGAGATTTGATAACAAATCAACACAAGCCACTTGGAAGACCACTGAAAAGTTGGCAGCGATCAGAGACATCTGGGATCTGTGGTGTACAGGCTGTGAGCGATGTTTAATCTACAATTGATGAAAGGCTCATTCTTTATTATTACTCTGGTTATAAATTGCTACAACGTGCAGTTTTTAAATACAAAAAAAATTAAATTCTACAAATAATCAATTTATTTATTTGATCAGTCTGATTGAATTTTGTCCACCGGATATGTAAAGCAGGCATTTTAAAATATGGCAGCGTTCTTTGACACTGGTAGTTGACGGATTTATTTAACAGCAAATATGTATTTTTGTTTTGTTTCCTTGTAGGTCGCTATCCTTTCCGGCAGGATTTACCCAGTAAACCAGGAAAGTACGGCATAAAAGTGTGGTGACCTGCGATGTTGAATCCAATTATGCCTGGAAGCTGCAGGTTTAAACAGGGAAGCCCCTCAGAAGAGCCACAGGAAAAACAAGGCATGCAATGTGTATTGGACACGACAGAAGGACTATATGTTCTATTGTTACATTTTTACATCTTTTGAGTTGGAGCAAGAACTTTTGAAAAAGAAAAATGATGGTAATGATGGTGGGAACTCCTGAGAACTTTCCGTGTTTAGGTGAGTGATCGTGATTTTTTGTTTGAAATAAATAAGACAGGGAGGGGAGGACTCTTTTGACAAACTATCCACAGTAGACGAAAGGCTGCTCACTGGCCCCTTATGTACTGTGATATGCTGGATGTGTCGGTGTACAACGCCTTTGTACTGTGGAGGGAGGTCAATCCCTCATGGAGGCCCAACTGCAGGAACTGATGCAGATTCTTTTTAGAGTAGCTGGGGAAAGTGCTGCCGAGTCCTGCAATGGGGCAGAGATCACTGCTTCCCCTGGTCCCCAACCATGCATCTATGGTGAGGGGTGCAAGAGGAACTGTCCCTCCATCTCCACAAGCCAGCACAAGCTGACACTCAGCAGGGTGCAGGGTTTGTGACAGTGCCAGAGACCACAAAGCGGCTGTAGTTTCTGATAAATGCAGAAATTCTGTCTGCAAAAATCATTCTGGGTTATTCCCTGCCTTGTGCCCGTAGCCTACAGGAGAGGAGAGGCTACAGACGCCCTGTGATCCTGAATAGGACAGTATCAGGGCAGTATCAGAAAATGGATAAATAGATAGACATTAGCGAGTTTGTAAAATCAGCAAGGCTTGATAAATGTAGTTTATTTACTCAATTTTCCAAGTAAGGGTTCCTGGTTCAAATTCAGTGATTCCATAAACAGAAGATACACACAGCTTTAAGGACATAATGTGCTGCAGATGTAGATAATGTAGGTGATAACAGCGTTGCCGATTACTCTCCACAATGGTACCTGGCTATGGTAGCTTTGGAGCTGACCTTGGAATCACCTCCCCCACTGCCGCACTCTCCCTTGTCGTACCACCATTTGTTTTTCAATTTGTCCAAGAGGCCTTGCTCATTCAGTTTTAAAACTGCCAGGTTAACAGCATTTCTTGAAATGATAAAACATAACTTAACGTAAGACAATATGGAAGTCCAAGAGAAGTCCAATAAATAATAGAAATTAGAATAATGCAAGTAATGATCATTTAAGTAATCATTATGGCATCATATCCATATTAAAACTAGAGGGCGATAAATCAAACTGAAAAACATAAACCTGTTTTTACATATCGCATATGTAAATATGCCACTCGCGAGCACAAATATGAAACTAGCATTCACTGAAAGAAGAATTCCATGCGTGTATGTCCTAATATCATGCTCAAACTTTTTTATTTCTCAAATGATTATTTACTTCTCGATTTGACAGATGCCAAGTGGATTACCTTCGGCTGCTCTCTGTACTTGAGTGAAATTTTTGCACTTGAGTTTGACATGGGAATGGTTTTGACAGTTTTGGAGCCATTAAATTATTATTATAAGACAGATAAACCATGGTTTATATTTAACCTAGCTACCTGTCGGCATTATTCTTTGTTTGCTAATGATGTGTCAGTCAAGAACGAGCTGACTCCTGGTTCTCGTCTGAGAGCTGATTTATTTTTTTCTTTGTGTAAATGAATGCAAGACAATAGCAGGATGATCTTTTCACCACATTTGTAGGCCACATACACTCCACTACACTGCGTTTATTGTTTGCAGTTGAACGGCAATTTACAATGTTCAATAAAGATGTGTAATAGTGTTTGATGTTTATACATTAATCTTTTTATTCCAAGCAAAGTAACATAATGATATTCTGTAAATAATAAGGTCTCATATAATTACATTGCTAAATTTGGCTGAATTATAATTGGAGAGCCGCTTAGGAGTCAAAAGAGCTGCAGCTCACTAAGAACCAGAATTCCCATCACTATTGTCTGCAATCTTTGTCTTCTGAAGTGTGCAGTCAATCACAAAACCAGGAGCCATCAGCCAATAACTTTCACCAACAGAAACGGCCATTATATCTATCAAATCCAAAAGCAAATAATCATTCAAGAAAGGAAAAAGACAGTTTGGGCACGATATTATGACAGATGGGCACGCAATTCTCCATTCTGCACTTGCTAGTTTTATATTTGCACTCAAAAGTGGGATATTTATGCATGGGAAATGGTAAAACTTGCAGGTTTATGTTTTTTACTTTTTTATATTTTTCACTTCGTGCTTTATTGCCCTTGAGTTTTGATATGGATGTGATGCCATAAATCATCAAAGGGATACGAAATAACCTAGATAAAGTCAAAGATACAACTCGCAAAGTATATATCGGTAAGGTAGCATGGGGCACTACTCTATTTGAAAATAAGGAATGTGGAAAGTAGACATGAGACAGGGTAGAGACAATAAACAACAATAAGCACCATGAAATTAAACTTCATTTGAAGTTAAAGTGCAGCTTTCAAATATTATAGTGCAAGAAAAAATATATTGTAATGATACTGACAAGAAATAATGGCCCGGGAATGAAAAGAGGAAGAAAGAGAAAATGTTAAAAAAGAGGAAAGAAGAATAGAAATGACAGTACAAGATACGAAACTAGAACATAGAAACAATACTATGATAACTATTAGGTAAAGTTACATGACACAACTTACCCTAACGGTGAGCCTTTCGGAGTAGCCACACCATAGCCTTTTGAGTCGAGATTGCCCCCAACCTTCATTGTATCGCATGGTTTGCGCTGCTCTATGTATTCATTCATGGTGGACTCAAGAAGAAAAGCAAACTTGCCCTTGGACTTCCGTACTCGGGCGACCCCATCAGGTGTTGTCTTGGCAAACACAGAAGGTTCAGCTGATTTCATGTATGACCACATCTTCTCATAAACTGCTATTTTCGAACGCTGCAACAGGAAGAGAAGTATATATAATTATGATGTAATGTTCAACCCACAAATTTACTGAACTTGCCATCACTGTATTTTAAGACTTGAGTCAATTGTCTTATGGTTCAATATTCATACTAATAAGCAATCTCTTATTCTCTGTTCAATTTTAAAAACTAGCCATACATAGTCTTGTTAAAATGTGGAGGATTAATGACCAACATAAAAAATTCCCAAATGGGATTTTTGTATTTAGTTGAACTGCAATTCTAAAGAAGCATATAAGCTGATTGCAGGTAAGCCTAATAAACTAGCCACTGTGTATCTGGTATGTAGAAATGAGCACACACACCATTCACACGGTTTGGTAACTCCAATTCACCCAATTCACATTCAGTGTGTGTCTGGACTTTGGGGGAATACTGAACTACCCGGAGGAAATCCCACAATGACACAGGGAGAACATGCAAACTCCACACACATGGAGCTGTTGCAGACTCAAACCATGGTTCTAGAGGTGTGAGGTAACAGTGCTAACCATAGTGCCACCTTGCTGCACTAATGTAGAAATCAACCACACAAAACCAAATCTAACAATGCTTTGCAAAATGTATAGTACTGCTTATTGTACTGCGTTATACCACTTTTTTGGAATCTTAGGAGAAGAGAGTATGAAAACTTACTCTAAAAAACTCTTTGGTGGAGCCTGAGTCCAGTGTCCCATAGGCGATCTCTGTTTGCTTGGAAAGGTCTTCAGCACTCTCAATAGGAGAGACCATCCTTTCCACTGTCAGAAAAGCAGCTAGATTGGCAGTGTAGGATGAGATTATGATTAAGGTGAAGAACCACCAGACACCACCCACAATTCTCCCTGGCAATGATCTAAAAATAAAATGAAGCAAAAGGAAGAATTCCATGTTTACATGCTTCCCAGTCAACAAAATTAACGGCATAAAGTGATTACCCAAAAATAAAATTTAATACATTTCCTTATTCATACTGAATGAGAAGTACAATAGTACAGTATTGTACACTCAAGGCAGCCTAACAGATTAAATGGGGGCTTTGCAACATAGTTGCAAAGCTAGAAAAATCAATCAAAGTGATATCTGTATTGTCAAGGACATATCTGTATTGTCAACAGTCAAGGACAACCCTAAATCTGGTCTATCTCTGATTGAAAGTCCCTGCTCAAAGTAATGGTTTAGTGTAAATGCTATGAATACACAAAAATCCTTATCCTTCTAATGAGATTTAATTATCCATAAACAACAATATAACAAAGTATGGAAATATTAATATAATGCATTTAAATGCAATTTAAAGAGTCTCTTAAGAGAAAAAAGATCTCTTCACTTTTTTGTAGATTTTTTTATAGACGTTTTGTAGGTGCACAATGTAAAATTGAAATGGATATGTGAACAACAACACAACCTGCTGAGAGAATACCAACACCCATAAATGACACATTTATTTTTTATAAGTACATATGGTTTATTTATATTAAGTAATGTTTGCAGAGTTAATCACTGTACTGACCTACCCGGCCAATGTGTCTAACTAGTTTAGTTTTCTTGTTTCAAGTCTAACATTTTTATAGAATTGTATGTATAAATTATTAATAATAAATTCCTGAGCTTATGAGTTTACATTTTGTTACATTTTCATGTTCTGTTTGCTTACAAACACTGCCACCATGTGGATTCTTTTTAAATGCTAATAAATTATATATTTATATAACACATTAATGTTAAATGCATGATAATATATGTACAGTAGGGTACAAAAGCCTGCTACCACTAGTGAAAATGCTTATATTTAGTATTGTTTTCAAATTTAATATGAACATACAGCTACAGAAAAAATGAAGAGACCACTCTATATCTGGACAAAATCTGCATTGTTAAATCCTGGATTAACCGTAGTTCTGCTGGCAGAAGGTTACACTGCATGGCAGGGTGATTCCAGGCTCAAAATTTCAAAGAGATCAGTATGCAAGAAGAAGGTGAAGCAGGAGAAACTAGCAATGACCAGAAGCCTGCCAGGTAGAGGGGGGAAGCGACTTTCTAATGCAAGAGATGATGGTAAACTTGTCCAGCAGTGCCTCATGAATCGGAAGATGACATCAAGGGACCTTCAAAGAATGGGAAACATTAAGTGGTCTGACACGCACAGCTAGGACAGTTAGTATCAGGCTCGTAGAAGCAGGACTGAAGTCCCATAAAGCAAGGAAGAAGCCCTTCATTAAAGAGAAACAGAAAAACTAGGCTGCAGTTTGCAAAAAAGAAACACTTCACACAGATACATAACTATAAATTGAGAAATGAGTGAAACAAAAGATTGTGCTGTGGTCCCTTAATTTTTTCCGAAACTGTTAATGAATATAACATTTCAAATATTACAAATATTATTAGCAACACAATTTGAATCTGAAAAAAACATGAATTTCAGAAATCTTTGCCTATTATGCACTTGAGCTTGCATAGACTCCATAAGTTCGTTCAAAAACCATCCATGTTACTGCAGTATGATTTAAGAATGTTCCAAAGACCATCTTGTCAAGTTACTGAAAACTTGGCTTTCTCAGTACTGAAGTGTTTGATGGAGCTGAGGTCTTGTGACTGAGGAGGAAAGACCATGACAGCTGATATTCATTGCTCTTCTTACTTCTTGCAAGGCTTTGAAGTAGGTTTCAGGTCATTATCTGGTTGCAGTATAATCCCTCTCCCCTAAGATCCAAAGGAACATGTCTCTGAAGAATGGACAGTTAGAGTATAGTTGATACAGTGCATGCTTCCAACTCCAGAGTAGGCAAAACACCCCCAGAAAGAAATATTTGCACCATCACATTATAGTGATGTTTGATACACTATGGTATCAATCACTCTTCTGTCCATTCCCTTACTTATAACCTTCTGTTACGGACATAAATCTCAAAGTTGGAGTCACCATTAATTAGGACTTTTTCCAGAGATCCATTGTGAAATGCTGGTATGCCTTAGTTTATGTAAAAACTTTATTTCCAGGATTAAACAAAATTTTTTTTTTTTTCAGACTTTTGGAGGCTACTTGCATGTACATGGTCAAATTCATCAGCAACACGTCTCAAAAAAGTTGGGGCAGGGCAATAAGAGGCTGGAAAAGTTAGTCGTACAAAAAAGCAACAGCTGGAGGAACAGTTTGCAACTAATTAGGTCAATTGGCAACAGGTCAGTGACATGACTGGGTATAAAAAGAACATCAGAGTTGCAGTAAAGATGGGCAGAGGATTACCAATCCCCCTGATACTGCATTGACAAATAATGGAGCAATTTCAGAAAAAAAAGTTCTTCAGTGTAAAATTGTAAAGAGGTTGAATATATCATCATCTAAATTACATTATATAATCAAAAGATTCAGAGAATCTCTGTGTATAAGGCACAAGGCCGAAAAACCGGATGCCTGTGATCTTCGAGCCCTTAGGCAGCACTGCATCATAAACAGGCATGATTCTGTAATGGAAATCACTAAATGGGGTCAGGAATTTTTCCAGAAAACATTGTCAATGAACGTAATTTGCCGTACCATCCGCAGATGCCAGTTAAAAATCATTCAAAGAAGAAGCCGTATTTGAACATGACCCAGAAGCCCTGACATCTTCTCTGGGCCAAAGTTAATTTAAAATTGACTTGGAAAACTGTCCTGTGGTCAGACTAATCTAAATTTGAAATTCTTCTTGGAAACCAGGGACACCATGTCATCTGGATTAAAGAAGAAAAGGACCACCCAACATGTTATCATTGTTAAATTCAAAAGCTAGCATCTATGGGGTACATTCGTACATATGGCATGGGCAGCTTGCATATCTCGAAAGGCACCATCAATGCTGAAAGGTGTATCCAGGTTATAGAGCAAGATAAGTTAAGACCTTGAATTCTCTTACATGACAGTGCCAAACCACACACTGTATCAATTACAACATCATGGCTTCGTCCGGGTACCGAACTGGCCTGCCAGCAGTCCAGATCTTTCACACATTGAGAACATTTGGCGCATCATAAAACAAAGAATACAATACGGAAGACCTAGGACAGCTGAGCAACTAGAATCCTGTATCAGACAAGAATGGGATAACGTTCCTCTCCAAAACCTCAAGCAACTGATCTCCTCAGGCCCCAGACATTTACAGACAGTTGTTAAAAGAAGAGGGAATGCCACACAATGGTAAACATGACCGTGTCCCAACTTTTTTGAGATGTGTTGCTGCCATGACATTGAAAATTGCCTTAATTTTTTCTTAAAATTATACCTTTTCTCAGGGTAAACATTTCATATGTTTTCTATGTTCTGTTGTGAATGAAATATGAGTTTATGAGATTTCCATATCATTACATTCTGTTTTTATTTACAATTTGCACCATGTCCCAACTTTTTTGGAATTGGGGTTGTAGCTTCTCTGCAGTTAAAAAAAGCTGTTCTGTATCATTCCATAGAAGTCCATTGAAGCTGTGCTTCAATAGGTTTTAATGCACTGTCCTGCCACAGAAATGTATGAGAAGAAAATCGCATCAGACAATCTACGATAAATAGTTGATTCTGAATGTGCTCGTTGTTAAGTTGAACGTGTTTTAGCTCACTTTTACTTATAGCAATATCAATATGATTTGAACATTTATTTTCTGACATATTTGGGGAAGTCTTAGAGCAATCGCCACTGATTTATATTTACAATATATGTGACATGATCAGCCCTGCCCTGCATGTCTTATTCCCTGTGTTTCCCTCAGGTGTGGCTTGTTTAGCTTTGCCTTGTGTTCCAGTCCCCTGGTTAACCCTGCACACCTGCCCTATGTTTGTTCCTTGATGTCCTACCCTTTATTAGTCAGTCTGAGTCTGTTTCCCCTATCACACCAATAAACACCACCACAGCCTGCATAATGTGTCGTTCCTCCTGCCGCCAACACCACAATGTGTGCATGGCGGAAGTGACTCATCTAAAAGAAGAAGTGTATGTTTTCCGGCTATACTTGGCTTCAGGAACATCCCACTTAAGGGTCCAGTAGAAGTCTAAGAAGCATGCTAGGACTCCACTTGCAATGATATCGTTTGTCCATATCAGACAGAGAAGTTCCGGTCTCAACATGTCCAAACAGCCTGTCAACTCTTGTAAAAATGTACTCTTCAGTAAACAAACTTATATGCTGCTATCAATATAACATAAAAATTATGTCACTCAAAAACTATGGGTGCTAGAATTGAGTGCATTTCTGAAATTTGCATTAAAAGATACATAAAAGACACCCCTTGGTTGTTCTGTAACAAATTCTTTGTTGATCAGTGTAATTCATAATTATTAATTGACTCATTTAACCTTCAAGCAGAATAGAAAACATTTTTATTCTGTGGTAATAAACATAAAATGCCCTGATCTATTGAGGACAAAATGTAACATGATCGTAAATATATAAATCATTAGAAAAATATTTAATTTTGCATTCCAAATATTTATAGAAAAATGTATTTCTTGAATCTTTTATTCCAAATTTATTATAAGTTAACACTAGACAACTTTCCAAGTCATCAAATCATTATACCGTTCATATGTATGGGGTTCCCATTTCTGCCAAAATATGTCAATAGCTCAGTGTCCATGTCGACTGAACAAAACACTTGTCTATGTCTATTCAACTTTGAACTGCACTTCAGCTTTGACAAATCTATTTTGTCAATGACAAAATTTTGCTCATCTGACAAAACATTTGTCTAGCAATTCAATTTTAAACTGTAGTTTAGTTGTCTTAACACACCCTGTCGTTTGACTGTTGGGTTGCATGTCAACCAAATATGTGAACACGTCATCATGTGTCATTCGCCTCCTCATTTGACTGTGTCATTATGCAGTTTGCTCTGATGTGTTGTTTGACTGTGTTATTATGAATGTTGTCCTGATGTTTGTCTGTCTTGTTTTGCTTCTCGTCCTGCTTTATTATTCTCCCTTATGCCTTTTTCACATCTGGTCTCCAGACTGCGTTTTGTCACACACATATGAATGACAACAGGAAATCACAGGAAATCAGGAATAGCATCAACACACAACACGCCATATATATTATGATTCCATATATAATATATGCAAATATGTAAACATCAGGTCCTGCAAGCAAAAAAAACAAACTAAGATTTTCTGTCAAGGAACTATCTGAGCACTCTGTGACTATGACTCTTTATGCTCAGCTGGTTGGTTGAAACACAATTTTGGTCTGGATTTTTGCTTGCAGGACCTGAAATTTACACCTCTGAATATATGCCTAAGGGCAGTTTCCAAACAAACTGAACTTCTCACAATTTTTTAGATAGTCTTTATGTGTTTTCGTGATTAAACGCAGTTCACAGAGCATTACCATCATGTATGCCACCTAGTGTTTCTTCTCATCCAAACAAAGCCAAGGTAACGGAGTGCAGATCAGCCAAGTGGCCAATAGTGCTTTAGAAAAAGGGTTATGGCTGCCCACCTCATTTACATACAGATGAATAAAAAATACATTCTTTTTCTATATACCTTTTGAATCCAAAACTAAAATAAAATGTTTCTAATGATTTATACATTTATTATTATGTCACGTTTCATCAACCATATTGGCTAGCTTTAACCTTTACATGGCTACCAGGATTGGATTAAAAACAATGTCACTCTGTTGTTGATTCTTCCATTTATGGGGTGGCATCACAACAATACTACATGTGAAGTTTTATGTGAGGATGGACAGGATAGTAAAATGGCAGGGAGCTTTGACATAATCAGACACATCATGAAGTAGGAGTAGCTATTCACTTTAAAGTGCTTCACTAGCTTACTGGTCTCAAAATTTAAATCTATGTACAGATTATATATAATATAGTCTATATTATATATATATATATATATAAATTATATATTATATATATTCTCCTACTTTTAGCATGGAAACTGATGAGTATGGAAAGACTATGCAGCAAAAACACGGTAGTTCTCCAAATGTTGAGGCTAAAAGACACCAACAAACAACCATATGCATTTTACAGTCCCCAACATGGTGGATATATGTTATTTTGAAAAGGTAATCCATGAAGGTGATAAGTTATGAAGAATAGTGGTATTATGGGAACACGTACGTGAACAGTGAAAACAAAAGGAAGTTACATGGTTCCAAGAGAAATACTATAGCATATATACACCATGGGATCAGCCATAAGAGTATAAAATGCAAAATGGGAATAGGTATGGATGAATTAACCAACCTTGGTGAAATATCGCATCCTTGCTGCATAAAGGCTCCCAGGGAGAACCAGAGACTATTAAAGATTCCAAAGTCATTCGGTGGATCCGGTGCAGTCTGACAGTCTTTACCCTCATCACTGTCATCCAAACGCCACTCATAAGGGCTGAAGCGACTCACCAAGAACAGCACCACGCTCACTCCAATATAGGCAAATACTATGCACATCCAAATCTCATAGGCCAGGGGGTCGAGGAAGGAGAACACTCCAGGTTTAGACTTTTGGGGCTTCTTAATCATGATTGAGATTCCCAGGCTCATAAATGGCTTAGAAAAGTCAATGACTTCTTCTCGTACCAGCGTTATAGTTAGTGGAGCAACTGCGATATCGGCTCGCTGGAAAAATTAACACATACGGCGTGCATTAGTTTTCATCAGTTTGCATCATTATCAGCTGCTTTTTAATCCTTTGTTACCTAAACATTTTATTAGTTTGACGATATAGTACTGACTAGGCAACTGTTATGGTAAAGAATGTTTTTTTTCTATTAACTATTACAAGATGTGACATGAATTTTTATATTATTTGAATAAACTAATGTGGTCGTTATTAATGCAGTGGTGCCTAAATACTGAACCTTAAAATCTCACTGGACTATTCTAAAGCCTTTCATTATAACAAAATTAAAATCATATAAAAAACTAATATACATCAATAGTTCATATAACTGGCTAGTCACTGAACAAAACTGTGAGTTAAGTACAGTACTTTTTATTAGTGTAATGGCATAATACCGAAAAAAATTTGATCGGTAATTAAAAGATTAAAAATAGTAGACTGAGTGTACTATTTGTTAATTAGAGCATACCAAACAAAATGTAATTGTTTATTTACGATACACCTTACATACGTGAAATAGATTATTAATGTATTTTTGCAAGACTTTTACTTACTCCATATACAAGCTCGCCCACCATGCCGTTCCAGGTTTTGGTGTCAGGGTCCCTGGCTCCATACTTGCCATCCGTCACAACAGACAGTCTATATTTTATGCCCACATGTTTGGCGATTTCAGAAGCTAAATCAACACAGTAGCCTTCATATTTGTCATTCCCTTCCAGATGTAAATGATTTTTCTTGAACATCACATAGGGTGCTTCCTGTTAATTAAATGTAACCTGTTTTATGTTTATGAACATATCTTCACAACAATTTAGAGCTGGGCGATATCGCATTGCAACTATATCGCGCATGTGCAATGACGGGCAAAACTTCTGTCCAGACGCCAGGTTTTCGGTACTATACGGGTCTTTATTTACGCCCCCAATTTGTTAATCAGATTAGAAGTACAGCTAAAGTATTAATGAGGCATTTTTAAAAGTATTAATTGTGCATTAATGAGCCCCAAAGTTAGTAATCAGTATAAACTCGGCATATCCTTATGTTTAATAAAAGTGTCGGACTTTAAACTGCAAATGTACTGATACACCACCGATATCTCTTTACCTTGCTTATCCACAAGATCTTTTTTAAAGGATGTCGTGACTGCTGAGCTATTCCTTTCTTCACTGCCACTGAAGTATACCAAACCATAGTATACTAAAACAGTATTATGTGTATTATGTATTATATGGTGTGCGCCGCTAAATAAACATAAACATACACCAAGTTTATACAGACTACTTACTTTTGGATGTCACAAAATGCGCATGTCATTAATATTCTAGCCATACTATTAATCTGCTTAACATTAACAATTGTGGGCTTAAAGACACGTACGCCTGTATAGTACCGAAAAGCTGGAGTCCGGCCAAATGTTTCGCCCGTCATCTGAAGCCCTAGTGATTATTGCGCATGAACGATATAATCGCGATATCGCCAAGCCCTACCTCAATGTTAATTATAAACATGCACATTTTGACAACACTATGTACAGCACAATAGTTACTGCATGAGAACAATCTTGGAATGTCTACCAGACTCAGCAAATGAGGTCAGCCTCAGATACAGAAAAGCACCAGTAATGTCTGTGATGGATTTTAGGATAAGCAAATAGCTTTTCCTAATCATCCTAACCAATTGCCTGACATAGCTGAGTGAAGGCTGCATTTGCTGTTCAAAGCTAAATGAAGCTTTTCAGTTGAATAACCAGATGGTAGCAAAGAATTAAATGCTGGGAATAATGTTTCAATTATATGAATCAGACCTGCATGACTGGTTACATCATTTACATCTTCAGCATCATGGAAGCAAACAGTTTTCATCAAAGTGACCCTGAGTACTTTCTAAATTTGTTTGCATATAGTGTCTTTGCACTACACGTTTGTATCTGTGCAAGAGAATTTCCTCTTAGGATCCATAAAATATACTGTACATTATAATTTCTTACTAGAACTTAGCTTTCTTTAGCACATTAGGAACAGTTGTGAGGGAAGTGCTGGTATCAGGTGTACAATCTTTGCATGAAAACTTGTTTTTTCAAATGGTACCACCAAATAATGTGTGTTAAAAATACAGATTTAATTTTAAATTATAATCGAATTCCCTTTTTGAAAATTCCTCCATGAATATTGATTCAGTTATTTTCCCTGTATTTATTCCCTTTAATTGTTTTCCCCCTTTAATTATTAAGGGAACAAAGAGAGCCTTTACTATTGGTTATTTTTTCATTCACCAATCTTGCCTGTTACTGCTCATTTACTTACAGGCATCACCTTTTGTGTGCTTGATTGTCACTAAAAATATCAAACTCAAAATACAAAGACAAAACATCCAAGGCAAATACTTTGTTAACCTAAAAGACCACATACACACTCACTACTTCTTAACTTACTTAATACGAAATAAAAGAGAATGTTCATGTGACAGCATCATCAAATAAAACTTGAATAGATGGAATTAATACAGTATTTATAACTATATTGAAAGTTTACCATAATAGTAGTCACCACAATTGTTCGGTTTTCCACAGAAGTTGACTCGTTGGAAACCTGTTGATCCATTATATATACAAATCTTTCATACTCATTCCAATAGCCAATCTGAAAATGATGTATACATCATTGTTAATATCAGGAGTATCATATGGTTTTTATTCTGATTCAATAAAAAATGTGATACGACAAGTAAAGGGCAATGTTAATAGCACTATTCTAAACAACAGGTCAATTATACAATGCTTTTGGCTGAAAGACTAGAACAACTCAGGAAAAAATGATAAAATACTTTCTAATCATTAGTTGCATTTCTAGCATGGTGTCCTTACAACATGCTTTAACTTAGCATAATCACACTGACAGGACTAGAGGTACACCGATCCTAACAGATGGAAGTCATTGTGGTCACACCCAATGTGTGACAAATAGCCTGAGTGGCAGGGTTAGCATTCAGCTTGAATGCCGCAAATAACACATCTAAAATGGGAAAGAGCTGATATCCAATGGATTGTACAAAGCAATTCAACAAGAAATAGGAGTTATCTTTTTACATACTGCCGAAAACTAAATAAACCTTTACAGTAGTTAAACATTTTGTTTTACA
>JAODKM010000037.1:2481631-2526435 GCA_026780845.1 Petrocephalus sullivani | reverse complement strand
ATTACAAAACAAAAATCAGAGAAGGTATTGTCACTATTATGGATAATAATAATAATAATAATAATAATAATAATAATGGTTAGTGGACAGATGGATGGATGGATAACATAAATTAAGTCACTTATGCACTATTGTTTACTAACTTCATATCCCGTTCTTAAAGACACCCAAAAAAGACATTTAAAGACATTTTTGGAATGGTTGCCCCCTGCAAGTGTTAAAAAGCCCCTCTAATTTTGCCACCTTTCAGTTAGTGATAGGGCTCTCCCTCTGCTCAGCAGCTGGGACAGAACACTGTACACACTGCCCCATGTGCTGGGAACTGGCCTGGTGCCTAAAATGAAAGTAAAATGCAGAGAAACTATCATTACACTGTGGATGGCATAAATATCCCCATGCACACCCAAATCCCTGAGTGATTCTGTGTTTCTTCAGCTAGAGAACTTGTGGATTAAAAATTGTTCTCATAGAAAGTCCAACAAAGCTCAAACCAACAGATCTCAATATCCATCATGGTGCCTGTTTGGCTTGTGTGTGAGGTGCTTAGAAGTGGTATAAGGCACAGAAGTGTGTTTCAGGAAGTCAGTGTGGTGGAGCTCATCCCATGATTGATTTAAACAGGCCTCAAAAATTAAACCAAAACTGATTTCCCTCTCCTTTTGTAATGTGTTAACATATCAAAGAAAACTAATTTCTAAAATAATTATTGTACATATTATTTGTCCTTTCATTGTTTGTTCTGTCATAAATGAAACTTTTCACTGGGGTAATCTGAAAATGTCCCTTAATCAGAAACGTCCTTTAAAAACACCTATAAAATCCAGTTTGCCCAATATGATCTGAGGAATGTATGCAAAGAATCAAGAATTCCAAACAATTATGTGGAAGTTCTTAAGCTTAGACTGAGCCAAACGTCAGCCCAGGAGAAGAATCCTGATATCTTAAATATTAGTTAATTTACCATTGCAGTTGACCCACTTACTGACCTACTATCCCTGTTAGGCAGAGAATGTAGTCAATACTTGACTTCTGGGGATTCATGTGTCACAACTTATATTTCTCCCATTAGAAACAATCAATACTTTAGTCAGTGTAGTATAGAGTAAGTGAAGGTCACAGATTCAGTGCACTGTGATATGAGTCTCACTTCCCTGTGTTAGATCTGAATTTATGTTACTATTTCTGGCTCCTCTTTTGGGAAATAATGTGAGAATATCTTTATTTTTAACAATCTTTAAGCAGTGGGTTAGTGTTGACTGATGATTCAAATGTTTTACTGACTTAAAAGGTGGCATTTCTGCAAGAAATTCAAACAAATTACAGTATAGGCACCTTGTTATGTCATTGTACTACCCAACATGCTCTACAAAGACAAAAAGCAGAACCAAACGATATTCTTTAAGGGTTAGGCTATTTCAACTCATTGGGACCTTTAAAACATTTATATAAAGCAACTGATTGGAAACAGGACTGCAAAAATGTCCTGTGCACAAAAAATCAGAAAATACCACAAAAATGAAAGCTGCAGGGTTGAAAGACTAATGCATTTTAAGTGCATATCAATTGTATTAACTGCAAACTTCGTAAATCATACATTTTCAAGATTCATTAACAAAATGATTATGTGTTAACGATTCTTGTAGCGCAATCATGTTTTTGCCTACTCCATCTTGCTCTCTGGAGGTGAGAGCAAGCTTGGCAGTGAAGGGCAGTCTCTCATAGTGGCACCCAGGGAATGGGGCCTTGCTCAAGTGCCCACAGACATGCTGAGGTCAGGCTTCAACCAGCGACCTTCCAATCACAGGCAGAGAGCCCGCAGAGCCACACAAACCTCAGCGCAGAATGCAAGTAAGACTTAGTTTATGGTTAATCAATACATAAATAACATGATCCAATATTGTTTGTGTCCCCTCAGGTATTAGCATATAAATTTTAATGTCATGTTCAATTTCAGTTTCCACAGGGCTGTGTTTTCTGGAGTTTGTGCTCCAGGTTCGGCTTCCATTGGTAAATGGTCTAAAAGACCATCAAAGAAAGGTGCCCAAAGGAACAAAGGTCAGAATACAGTAACTAGGACCTACCATGAGGGCTAGGCCTGGGAATGGTGTTCGCTGGTGGCCACTCGTGTAACTTGGCCAAGCTCAGCTGAAAATGACTACATGAGGCCATCCTGTGGGCTCATCTAGTGGCAAAATCATTTGGTGCAGTGCCATAGCAAACATGAGCAGGAAGGACCCAGATGGATTAAACAATTGTAATGGACTCTAGTTTTAGGTCACCTCTCTGTCTGGAAAGGCAGTGAACCAGTGTAGGAGATATGGTATGAGCTCAGTCTGGGCATCTTTTGCTCAGTGGTGGAGTCTCACCTACTCTGGATTTACCCAAGCTGAAATACCTCTGGAGAATGTGGAGATGCTCACAAGCCTCAGATTGACAGATGTGCAGCTGGAATATTCCCCATTGCTCAAAGTTTCCTCTATATGACCACCTATGGACTCTGTGGTCCTACTGGGAGAGTTCAACATAAGGAATGATAGCGAGACCTGTAGGGGTGTGTTTGGAAAGAACAGCCCGCCAGATCAGAACCTAAGGCGTGAATTGTTATTGAGCTACTCTGTATGCCATGGATTGTACATAATTACACCATATTCACAACACAAGGATGTTCAGTTGTGGATGTGGTACGCAAGTCACAGGTAAATGATTGATATTAAAGTTGCATCATCTAACTTGAGGTCATGTATTTTTGACACTGGTGAATAAAGCGGGAAAATTTACAACCGTCATCACATGGTGGTAATTCGGATTTGATGGAGAGGGAAGAAGCCAGATAAACCAAGATGACCTGGATGATAAACCAGGACGACACATAAGCAGTCTGGGTATCGGCACTGTTGCTGCATGCTATTCATTCCCTGTATAATGAAACAGAAGTTATGCCCGCATCCTTGGCATAAAATCAAAGCTGTTACAGTTAGTGTTAGCCGTGGTCCAGGGTGCATTTGTCACTCCCATTTGTGATTTTCATGGCTGGAAGTGTGTCCAGTATTGGCGAGAGGGGGTCAAAAAGTGAAACCCTTCTACCTGCAGACAATGTCATGCTTTTGGTCTCATTTGACCTTGACCTGAAGCACAACTCAGTAATATGAAGCTAAGTGTGAAGCAGCAGAGATTAACATGACCACTTTCAAATCCAAGGCTATTTCATTCTCTTGGAAAAGAGTGCATTACTCCTTTAGGTGAGAGGTTAGAGTCTGTCCTGAGAGAAGGAACTTAAGTATTGCAGGAACATTTTTGGGACCTTCTTCATTCAAGGGATAGTAAGAGGTAATGGGGGATTGATAGATGGATTGGTTTGGGGAATGCAGCTTTTCATGCGCTGAGCAGGGCGCTGGTGGTAAAGCAGCAGTCATAAAATGAGATTAACAGTTTAACAGTCAATCTATATTCTTATCCACAGCTATGCTCATGAGCTCTGGGTAACAACCAAAAGAACAAGGTTGCTCCTCAGCGTTTCTAGACTCACTCTTTATGACAGGATGAGGATTTCAGATGCGGAGGGACCTTAAAATAGAGCTGCTGCTCCTTTAAATCGACAGGAGTCAGATAAGGTAGCTCACGCATCTTATGAGCACGCCACCTGGATGAGTCCCAGCGTATATCCCAATGGACAGAGGACCCAAGAAAGACGCGAGACATGCTGGTGCGATTACATCTACAAGCTGGCCCTGGAAGATTTATGTACCCTCCAGAATGAACTTCAGCTGGTAGCCAAGGTATAAGATTTCCATCTGAGCTGCTGGGTGTGTTGCCACTGCAATCCTTATCAGGATCATGATAAGTTTTTCATTTACTTGTTTCATTACAATCACTCTTCTAATGGCTTTGGAGCATTTAGCGGGTGCAGACAAACACTTTCCACCTATGTCTATGCAAACTATGTCAAATAAACATTAAGGAAACTGACTGATATTGTACAGATGATGTTCGAATAAAAGACACATCATAAAAATGTAGGGAAATAGGGAAATAGACACGAGCACGAATAACCAGGGACAGCAATGCCAAAAACAAGCACCAACATAAGGACATAATTAACAAAGGGAAAAAACAATGATGGCAGGAATGTGTGCCCATTAAACCATGCTTCAGGCCAGGGAGCTGGGAAACACACTAGGATGCTAAGGACATGGGATGACCAGCGACACCTGCTGGCCAAACAGGCAACTGACATAGGACAGGGACAGATCTTAACAGAGGTAACGTAAATGATGTCAAGCTCCTTCTGTCAGGCTCCCTAGTTTATACTTCTGTACAACTCATCCTTTGTGTTCTGGGCTATCACACAGTGCTGTCTGCTTGGAAGGTGGAGCCCAGTGACGTCTCAGCTGAGAGAATTCTGCCACACCATTCAGACACACCCAATCGGTTCCTGCTCCGCCTCACAGCTGCAGCTCGTCAAGGTGACAGGCTGGAGCCAAACCCGGGCGCAGGGGGGGCTGAGCCAGCCCAGCATGCCACCCACATCATTCAGATAATATAATGCAATTCTGTTTGTCCTCAGAAAGATCAACTTTCTCTAAAAGTGTACTTCCGGAAAATGTATCGTTTTCATGTGGTATAAAAATCCATACATATTGGACTAAAGAAAGAAGTAAACTGCACAAAATCCCCACTCTAAATTCTAAAAATAAAATTCTAAAAATACAGCACCCTTTTCAGGTACTAGAAAGCTAAATCCTCAGGGTAATTCACCAAAAGCAGTAACACGATGCAAACCATTGCTTTTCCGTATGGATCGATATTTTAAGAACTTTCCCGAAGAATGCATTATTAAAAGAAAAAGTAAACGAAATAAATGAATCGTCTGTTTTGGCTGTTAACGTGCGTCTTTAGGAAACGTGCATATTTCGCTTATTTGCAACTCTTTTATACCGGCAAGTCGATTTTTACTTATCCTTCATAAAAATTATTCTTTTGAAATAAATGTGAAACAGTTAATTCCATACGAATATATGGCATATACCAGCATTCTTATGGGAAAATACAAAACAGAAAGTGAAGTACAATGTATGCTTCGACAAGGCTGAAGACAATATCTAAGGTAATAAAACGTCATACGCACGTATGTATATTAACTTGTCACTGAGCCTGCACGTATATTTCGCTTGCAATCATGCGGGATAATTGGCTAGTCCCTTTTATTAGTATAGTAGCCTATTTCAAGTTCATTCTGGACTTAAATAGATTTTATATATAAAAAAAGGTCAGCCAGGATATGTTTTAGCACATTTCACATTTAAAACATAAGGGAAAGCCGTTAATAATAATTTAGGGGTACTCACACGCATGAGTGACAGAAAAGCTGGTGGAAGACTCCAAATTGTCGACATTATAATTCAGATGGAAAGGTTTCTCTGTCACATTCTGATTGGTGTTGTACAACTGTACCGCAAATCTAAATGCGCTGTGCTCTTGGACCATAGATCGCATGAAAAGTCCCCCTAAAAAAAGACAGAACTAGTAAATTAATCGCCACAGCGACATGGAATCATCAGTCGTCCTGATGTTGAAATTCCACCAAATGCACGCGAGCCGCCAGAAAGACAGTGCAGAATGAAATACTTCTTTATTTATATGTATATTTTCGAATCAGAGCTATAAAGTTACCGAATGTTACTCGCTGAGTAGCTCTCCTTTAATATTTACTTGAACATGCCAGTTTATTGCTTTACCTAAAGTAATTCTTAAGCTTAATTATTAATAGCACTGATATATTAATGAGCTATGTATCAAACGGCAGTGAACATAAAAAACATGTCAGTTTAAGATATTACATGAAAATAAAACTTACCTATGTTTATCTGGCTTGGAAATCCTGCAATACTTCTATCAAAAAGCATCCATAGGGAAACGACAGGAAACACCACGTGAAACCACATTTGCTACTAGTTTTTGAACCCCAAAAGTAGACGGAGAGAAAAATAATATATACAGTCAGTTCCCTGAAATATCTAGTGTTCCTTCCTGTGGGACCAGTTTGTTTTCCGAAGGTGGTGACAGGTTGCAGAGGGAAATTATTAGCACTGAAAAAGGTTTATCTCAGAGATGTGGTGTGATAGAAGCAGATAGTTGGCCGTTGGATAGTAAGCATCTCTTAGGATGCCAGCTACGACAGACCTAGATAGCAAAGTGAAACACTTCGGGTGTGTGCGTGCGCGTCTGCGTGTGCGCGCAACTAATGGCGAAAGTACAATTTATAAAGCGGCAGACAACAAAATCGGTGCATCAAGTGTCTCTCACAGCTCCTGCGAATTTCAAAATCTGCACCTTCGTATATGGTGAAAAGTGCTTTTTCCTGCCATAGACAATTAACCATCAAAACTGTAAATAAATCCTCTAACTAAAGGTTACCAGTATAGTCATGGTATTCTGTTTTCATTAATGGCTATATTAGCTGTACTGTGTTGACAAATTAACGATATATGAAATGATATGATTGCCATAATAGTAAATGCATACTAATTAAAACATTTTTATATTTGTCATAGTTTGTATAAACAGCATAAGTTGGAAAGACATCCTATTCATTGTTGTGTGGAATTTTGCTGTAATTCTGCCTGTACATCAGTGTCACCATATTTTTAATGAAATTGTGCAGCCAATTTTATCATAGCAGCCTGCAGTTATATTTGGTTTAGATATACAAGATGAGTTTAATGTTTAGTCACTAAGGCGCGTTCAGGACCTATATGCTCTGTGTGAACTGACACAGCACCTCGGACAGCAGCCAGTGGCCAGATTTCAGAACCTGTTTTTTGGATAGCCAGCAAGCACATGGCCATGGTGGTGGGGGGGGGGGCACTGGGCATCATAATGGCAATAAAACACTTGCCAATTATGGTTACAATGGTGTAAACTAATACTTTGTGTTTGTTGGTATTTTTATTGGTTTCTTCTTCTCTTTTTGACCTTTTCGGTTGACAGTCGAAGATCCTCCCGGTTTGGATGTTGAGCGCATTCTACGGATGCTCTCTGCAGCCTATTTTTATTATTTTATTTTTTGCTTACTACTAGAACTCTTGATTTCTTTTAGTTTCCGCCCCCGCCAGGAGCGTTCCTAGACGCCTGGTTGTACTTTGCAGCACAATTCAGGGTGCAATTTCCTGTCAGGTCACAGGAAAAATGGATCCAGCAGAAGAAGCGCGCGACAAGTCATTTGTTGCCAAGCAGGGGCTCATTATCAGGTTCTCAGCAGCAAGGCTGTTATTCAGCTTCTGATGGTTGTAAACAACTTTCACGCTTCTGCCACTTGGAGCTTTACTCAGAGAGAGGTCACTTGTCATTCTCGTCGAATGCCCAGAATGTGACATTCAGAACATGACACCTGAATACTATAATAGGCACCATAACCAATACCGAGAGCTGTTGCACCAGTACACTATGCTGAATGGTGTTCCCTAGCCAACCCAGGGATTTAAGGAAATGATGACATGGTGAGGAGGAACGTTTCCTTTGTCACCTCCCTACTCAGATCAGGGGCCTTGGCTTGGGCCACTGCAATTTAGGAGTGCAAAGGTAGAGAAATTGACAATTTAGGTCAGCATAGCATTACCATGATATGTTTGCCTATTCTGCTGCACATAAAGTGTTGGTTGTACTCACTGCATCCAGGGTAGTGTTCTGTTGCTGATTATATGTGCAGTAGGGTGGAAGGACATCCCATGGTCACTGCCTAGCAAGGGTTATCTGAGTCTTTAAAAAGGAATTGAGAGGGCATCCTTGAGTCCCCGATTGCCCTCTCTACCAAATTAGATCATTTTACATGAAAGTGTCTGGTTCAGTATCAGACTGAATGCTTCCTAGAATCCCAATCATTACTAACCACCTCTGCATACCTCATGAACCCCTTGCTTCACTCTCAAGATCCACAGTCCTTGGAACTAGGTCAGATGTGATTCCCTAGGCACTTACACCATCTTTGGTTACAGAACAGTCTCTTCTTGTATTGCAGTGAGTCTGGTCACCATTGTCCTGCCTGGAAGGAGCACTTCAGCCTCACAAAGGGAAGGGATGGAGAACCAAAGCTGCTCAGGCTGATGGGTCCAGGCAGGACACCAATATTGCCCTCTTGGCATTAATGGATTTTGGCCCCACTATTTTATCGAGCAGTAGGTGGTGGAACAATTTTGTTTTTACCTAAAGCCATTTTCTACATGTATATCCATTAGAACCCTATGCAGAAGGTGCATAGCTGAGGGAGAGTAACTAATATGACTGTCCTGATATGGCAGATTTGACATGTGGAACAATATTGGGTCTGTAACATCTACTTCATCAAGCTTTACATATCGACCACCCCTCTGCCCAAGGAACATAAAGTATTGACTACATTTCAGAAGGCAGCATGGTTATTGGCCCCAAAAAGTAGTGGAACTATTATTTCAGCATCTATTTTTCTTGTATGGCACTTGTCTGGGCAAAATCCTCTATCTTGGGTCTGGAGGTCATTTTGTGAAATCGACTGACCTCAGGATATCATCCTGTGATTGATGGACAGACAAAGGTCAAGCTAGGAGGCTGACTGCTTCCTGTGGAAAACCAGCAGGATTGGGCTGAGTTGCTCCCCTGGGCCGGATGCACTCTAAGCTTCCTACTTTTTTTGTAACCATCTGGACTCACTACAGTTTGCTTACCAGGCATACAGAGGGGTAGAGCTACATGCAGTTTGATGATGCACCGGTCTACATGCTCCACAGGGTCCAGTCCCACTTAGACGAAATGGGCAGCATGATTAAGATTCTGGCGTTAGACCTCTTGTTTGGTGGAATTGGTGGCCTAATGGCCCACTTGTGATTGAACAGTTGTGGGTTTGATTCCCTGACCAGCAAGGCACCATTGCTGCCAACCACTGCTCCCTGAGTGCTGAACTGGCTGCCCACTCCAATTTCGCATATGGGTTAAATGAAGAGACACCTTGCTGTTGTGTGCTGTGGTATTACAGTCACTTCACTTATTCCATCTTGGTTTTCTGCTAATTACAATTAGTAGTTCTTTCTGTAATGAACCAAATGACCTTAAGTGTGTGATTACTGGATAGCACATCAAGAATCTGTGGCCATAAAGGACCAACTAAACCTGACCGAAAACCTACATTTTGAAATCAAATGTATTTTGATTATTTTAGAAGTGAATTCTCCATGCATGGGCTGACATGTTGGATTTTGTTCATTTATGCAAATGAATCATTATTTGGATCTCTTGTGCATTCACGTGAGGTCATCAGTGTGTGCAACATCCTGTTAGCCAAAAACAGCCAGTTAGCATTCTGTAAATCAGTAAGTTCAGTTATTGCGTTTTTTAGATTTTGTTGGGTTATTTTATCAAAACATCCATACACTTAGTAGGGTTATTGTTTGCATTTTTTCCTGCACAGGATGCCAGACAATCACATCACACAATCACATTCAATGACCAATTTAGAGACACCAATTTGCTTAAATACATGTTTTTCAGCTGTGTGACGTGAGTACTGGTAGGGATGCCCTACTTCATGTAGCTGTTCCCTGCCGGCCCTACAGAGGGCGTGAGTACTGGTAGGGGTGCCCTACTTCATGTAGTTGTTCCCTGCCGGCCCTACAGAGGGCGTGAGTACTGGTAGGGGTGCCCTACTTCATGTAGCTGTTCCCTGCCGGCCCTACAGAGGGCGTGAGTACTGGTAGGGGTGCCCTACTTTATGTAGCTGTTCCCTGTCGGGCCTACACCTGTTGCTTCCTGTCTTTTAGGATGTTGGTTATCCAATGACAGAGGAGTGGGCACAGAGATATGAGCGAGTTTGGAGTTCCATAGGTCCATAGATCATGGTGTTCCAGTACATAATGCAATCCTGTGTTGACTGCATGATCCACCGATGATGCTCAGTAGGCAAGCTGGAGGGGGTCCAGTAAGGCATTTACGATGTTCTTCAGGAGGGCCAGAACTAGTCTTTCCAAGGTCTTCATTAATTAATTAATTTATTCATGACTGCAGATGTCAGAGTGACAGGCCTGTAGCCATTTATCTCCTTTTTTCAGGATGTTTTTGGGAATAGGTATAATGGTGGCATGTTTGCAACAGGGAATTTCGCACAGTTGTAGTGATCTGTTGAAGATCTGGGTGAAAAGAGACAGCACTGACAAGATGGTGAGACGCCATCTAACCCTGGCGCATTCCTGGTCGTGTGTTTCCGGAGGGGCTGGCACGCGTCCACTTCACAGAGCCTCAGTGCCGGTTGAGAGGCAGGAAGGGAGGGTGAATGGGCAGTTGCTGGGTGTGTATTGGGTGGTGTGGACTGGGCAGGGGGTGTGAACCTGGAGTGAAACACCTTCAGGCTATCTGCCAGTTGATGGTTTTCTGCAATGTAGCTGATGAGGTTGTGCAGGCCTTTCCACACCGATGCAGGATAATTGGCTGAAAAGTTGTTTGTCAGCTTTTCAAAACAGCTTTTATGGCACCTTCCTTGTGCCTTGTGTCTTGTTTCTTGCTTGCCTAAGTGTTTTGTCCCCACTTCTGTATCCTACTTCCTTAGTCTGCCAGTGCTGCTTGAGTTTTGCTGTGCTTTGTCGTTATTGAATATTAACCCAGTTCTGATGGGAACATGTCCTCACGGAAGCTGATGCAGGAAAAGACAGTGTCAGTGAGCTCATCCCAGTCAGCAGCTGCAGCTTCAGAAACCCTCCAGTCAATGCAGTCAGAGCATCGATGCTGCCATCATGTGGTAAGATATTAATATTACAGCTTAAAAAAAAAACATCCTAATTTGGAATTTGTCTGTTCTTCTGGGTTTCCTCTCACAAGCCAATTAAACATGGAGTTACGTGAATTGGTGTCCCTAAAGTTCTCACTGTGTGCCATCTCGGGGGGGGGGGGCCCCGTGCCTAGGTTGGGCTCCAGGTTCATTGTATAGAATGCTTTGCCACCAACTGTCACCCAACAACAAGGAGACCTGCATTCTGTGATCTAAGTGTAGGATGCAGCTTGTAAAATTGAAGTAATTCCATTAGGTAGGCCTTTAAGTGCCTTATATGCAAGTAAGAGAACTTTCAAGTGAGTCCTGAACCTTATAGGAAGCCATAGCAGGGAACTAAGAGCAGGGGTTATGTGATCGAACTTCCTGTTCCTGGTCACAATTTGAGCTGCTGCATTTTGAATACGCTGCAAAGTATTTATTGTGCGGTGTGTGCTCCCAGATAACAGAGCATTACAGTACTCTAGCCTACTGTATACAAAGGCATGTATCAATTTCTCAGTGTCTTGAATATAATAGTAATGAATTGTCAAAGTTTGGCGTGTTGCATAGCTGTAGGAAGCATACCTTCGAGACTGCATCCATATGCAATTTAAATGAGAGGCTTGTGTCTAATGTGACACCTAAGTTACGGGCTGAGTTGCTGAGGGAGAAGCTCAGCTCTTTGGACTGGAGTGCGGAGATTATAGCATTCCTATCTGTGGACTTGGGTGCACAACACTTCAGTTTTCTGAGCATTTAGTGGTAAAAGTTTTCAGTCATCCAGGTCTTTATGTTTAAACAATTATCTGAAGTGACAATCGATGAGGTGTCATTCGGTGTAACTGAAATGTATATTTGGGTGTCGTTGACATAGGAGTGATAATTAGCATAATGTTTTCTCATTATGTTACGTAACGGCAACATGTAGAGAGAAAACAGTCCCTGTGGTACTCCATATTTACCTGCTGACATAGACGATGGAGTACAATCATTCGACACTTGAACTTATTGATAACGATTTATCAGATACGATTTAAACCACACCTCACAAGTGTCTGGTGGTTTTAACAACTTCAGTTTTCAAAGGTGCTGTTTCGTCTAGAATCTGACTAACCACTGCATTGAAGTCAAGTGAGACTTCCTTAATATCTGTACTAGACATGAATTTCACAGTACTTACTGCATTAACAAATCATAGAGAATTTCTACCATTTAGGTGATGTGTTGTAATATTCGTCTCAGTCATAGTCACTGATGGTGGCTGAATCACAAAGGTGACTAGAAAATGGTCTGAGATGGATTCGTTCAATGCACAGACGGATACATGATGAACAGAAATTCTGTGAGTGATCAAGTCTAGTGTATGATTGTGAACATGTGTTGGTCTTATTACATGCTGATAGCATTCAGCGGAGACCAAGACTGAAGACATCTGTCTCTACGTCCACATGTATATTAAAATCTCCAAGTATTATAATATTTTCTAAGTTAATAACTAAGTCAGTAAGAAGTTCCCCAAATTCAGTCAAAAACTCAGTATATGGCCCAGATGATCTGTATGCTATAAGAAAATTGATGGGTGGGTCAGATGCCATTTGAATTAGCATTATTTAAAATGTTGTAAAATATTTTATAATTTAGGGTTTTAACAGTGAGTTAAAAATAGCTGGAAGGCCACCTCCACACCCAGAGCCATGTGATTTCTGTATTAAACTATACCCCTGTGATGCTTCAACCAGAGGAATAGTGTCAGTGGGTCTGAGCCAGGTTTCAGTTAAAAAAACACAGGTCTGCACCAGTGTCAAGCACCATGTCACTGACAAGAAGTCATTTACTTCCTAATGAGCGAATGCTCATTAAGGAGCATTTCATGGTGGGTTTATGTTGTGGCTTACCAGCAGGATTGATATGAAGTTATCCACACAATAGTCCCCAGTGGAACAGTGGTAGCAGTCTATCAGCAGTAATTATAATACTGTGCAAAAGTCTTTGGCTGTCAAAGAAAATATTTAATGCTATTTATCTGGGTATATTTGCTCAGTCCTCCAAAAAGTTACTGATACCTTGTTGAATGGCTAGATGACTTTTGTTATTTAAGAAAAGTCCATGAGGTATTGATTAGTCATAGGAAGTGTGGTAGTGGTCAAGTCAAAAAATGCATGGGTGATTGTTGCTGCAAACTTACTTTAGGAGAGGTTTTGAAATGACTAAACTGGAACGCTTTGATGACGCTTAAAGAAATTTCTTGAAAATCTTATTCCTGTACACATCTCCCTTCACTGACTGGTGCTCAGGGGTTAAAGGCTCTTAACGTTATCATCAATGTAGGGGGCAGCTGTGGTCTGTGGATGAAAAAAAATCCATTCCGTTCTTTTCATCAAACTGTTTCAAACACAACTATCAAAAAATTTTATGAGTTTTTTTTATATATGTTTCCAATATGCATTAATTGTTGTTTAACCAGAATTAATTTTATTCCACATCTATTCAAGAATCTTGAAGAATGTAATTCATTGTAAAGCATTTTTTTCCCTATTTGCTTAAGAATTAGGATTTGAGTAGTGCAAGACAGTGAGACTAAGAAAAAAAAAATCATGTTCATCCTTTCTTGGTCAATTAATAAAATTTCAGAAATTACAAATTTATAATTGTAAGATAACCGTGACTTTTCTGAACATACAAATAACAAACATTTCATGGGGGAAATGTTACTTCAGATGAGCTGGCAGTGAAGCGGGTTCCAGGGGATCAGTTCGTCTTCAGCTCCATCAGTTGGTGCTGCACACTGGTCCCATTGTTAAGAATGGGCTTTCACTGGGTTCAGTTTGGGATAGAGGGCAGGACGTAGCCGCACAGCTGGACACAGCTTTTATTGTGTTTGAGTAGCTTTTGTTGCTTGTTTTCTACCATTTTTCTTATTTTTCCAAATGTACAAGGCTTTTAATGTCTGATTCTGCTACTTTTCATATACCCCATGTGGTCTATTTCAGTAATAGATTGTTTAAGGTCTGGGTAAGGGGTGTCAAACTCCAGTCCTGGAGGGCCGGTGCCCGGTGTAGTTTAGTTCTTTCCCTGTTCCACCACAAATGACTGAGCTGAAGAGCTGTGTGATAATTAGCACAAGGAGCTGCATTGAATCTGAGTTGAATGCAGGTGTGTTAAATGACGGTAAACCCAAAAATGTTCAGGGCTCCAGCCCTCCAGGACTGGAGTTTGACACCCCTGGCCTAGGTAATGGACGTGTAGTTATACCTGGCTTGTCCCACAATGGCAATGTCAAAGACTGAGGAATCCTTATTTAGGCAGTCGCTTTATTTCTCAAGGGCCCTTGTGTCTGATTCTGTATGACTTATAAATAAACATGCAAAGAGGGCTATATGAGGGCCTACCCTCACAACCTGTGACATGAGAATTGAGGTAGGCACAATTGGAGCTGTTTCCCCCAGTACTTAATTGGTTATTTATGGGTCAATATTTAAATCAATTAATCAATGAAATTCAATATTCTGCATATTGTCTAATTCTTCCTGTCCCTTTATTTATTTAGGATTTGTCACTTTAGGTTCATGAAAAAAAAGTGCAAGTCATTTTCAAAGCTGTGAACATTTTCAAAGAGACTACAAATAAGACACTTTCTAATAAAAATTGTCCTATCTCCTTGTCATGTGTCTGTCTTGGCTGAGCAACTAGAATTCTGCTGATTTGTTTCTTTGGCATACATTACTCTGAGAGACGCTGATACTACAGAACATTAAGGCCACCTACTCAATATTGTGCTGCACGTCCTTTTGTCCTCAGAATCACGTATTGTCAGGATATGGGATCTGAAAGGTGACAAAATTATTGCAGGCCAGCTCTGACCCAAATGCCTTCCTCAATTAAGTTGGCTGACAGTGAATCACTATTCCAAATAGCACATTCCATCTCATCCTTCAGCTGTTCAGCCAGACTGTGAGCTGATAATTGGGCAGGCCAGTACATTAAGTTTGCAGAACCATCCCTAGACAGTCTAAATCATGTAGCACAGAACACTATCAGAACACTAACATTGATTTACTGCAGTGCATGGGAAGCACCTGAATGGCAATGCTATTCAGATAATTGTGGGATTCAGGCATCAAGCAGCTCAGGGAGTGCCGTATGATAACAACCCATACCGACCAATGACCACCAGCGGATTGCAATGTTCACTTACAGTATTACGGACCCATGCTTCTCACCAGGGCAACAGTAGAAACTGGGTTTCATCACACCTGACAATGTTTTCCAGTCCTCCAGTGTTCAAAGTTATGTTCTTTAACCCAGTTCAGTCTTCTTCAGACTGTTAGTTGATTGACACAGAAAAAAATAATCCTTTATTCTGTCTGGTCACTTTCATCCACATTGATTAAAAGGATAATAATTATGGATCATGTCTTTGACCTTGATTCACCTCACAAGTCTTTTCCATGTTTTGGATGTGGCTGTTAAAATGCAAGGCCAGAGGATAGCAGTGAAATGTTCAGTTGTCTTTTATGTCCCAGCCTGATGATTACAGCATTCTGTTGGGTAATCCTGTTAAAATTGTGTCATTGTGTTGTGAATTTATTTTGATTGGTATAATAGAATTTAGATTATAACAATTTGGAATTTTACATTCAGTCAGCTGAGCATTAGTAGAACTGATATATAACAAATATATTAAAAAATGTATATATATAACAATACAGTTAAATAATCAATCAGCTACAACAAATGAGCTTCAAACTAATGTTATTTTACGCATATTACAATTATTTAGTTTGTATTCATTCCTGTTTAAAAATTAGAAATACAAGCAAAACCACAACCTTTTCTACTACTACTACTACTAATACTAATGCTAATAATAATAGTAATAGTAACTGTAATACCTATAAAATTAATATAGATGTTTGTCAAAAGTAATTCATAAGTTTAAAATAATTGTCATACAAAAAAAATGATTACTAAATCAATATTTAATGTATTTGATACCTTTAAAGATACCTTTAATTAAGGCTAAAAATACAGTGTAAATAATAATAGTTAATTTATACCTTCATAGCAATAATAACAAACGAACGTGACACATTTCCTTGCACTCATGACGAATAATGATGCTAACTGTAATGTGTAAGCAAGTGTAGTAAGGTTAAATGAAATTGTTGAGGACCGAAAGCTCTTGATGGCTGTATTGTTCGCCGGCAGCTGAAAAGCGACTTTGTATCTTTAAACTTGGAGTGATTTGTCTGTTCATTGTTGATGAAAGGAGAACGAGTCAGTTTAATAAAGGGAGCTTTTTGCCAAATGCGCATATCATAGTAGGATAACAAAGAGCAGACAAGGAAAAGTCTCATACTCTCTCTAGATATGGGTAAGTCAACAGCTATTTGATTTTGTTAATCTGAAATATTTGTAAATGTATGTGATCAATATTTAGCTTTTAACTGTATTATCTGGAAATGCTAAGATATACATTTTGATGTTATTTTCTCTGGAGCCTTAGAAGCAGTTTTTCAAATGCCATATGATGGATGCAATTTTTGCACCTGCTTACTAAATGCATGAATGACAGTTGTTATAATTTAGAAGACAACTTCTGGATATCGGATGGTTTGATGTTGAATGAAATCCATTCTTCCTTATATATTGCATATGCATATGTATGTGGTATACATGAATTATGGCATTCATAAATATCTTTTAAAATTCTGCAGAATAAATTCAGGAATCCTCTTGAATTTCATGACATCTGTCTGTTCTATGTTTTCTCTTTTTTTGTGGAGGTGCGAGAGTTTGTTGATTTATTTATTTTTTCACAGATTATAGTAACTGCACTTGAATTCAATATACAAATGTCTAAATCAGTAACTGATAAGCAATGGCTTTTGGATAGTTGAACTAGTACAACTAATACAGTAAAGCCATTTTTTATTAAACCCATGGATACACTGTTAAATATATAAGCAAAACAAAAAAAGAAAAATATATATTTTAATTCTACAGAATCCCTGCATACTAAAACACAGTTCATGGAAAACCTGGGACGCAACAGCTCCCAGCTGTTTATTAGCAATATTGGTTAAAACTTTATTTGTAAGGTTATTCCAGTAATTTCCATGGGTCAGACATGTACTTGCAAGAAAACATGGCATTTAAGTATATTTTTCAATACAGTAATTGTTTCTGGAATTATTTCTCTTTAGATGGTTCAGTATAGATATTTGTGTCCCTCTTTGGACAAGAATAGAAGATTCCCCCTCCGCTAACTTATGCATAGTGCAGCGGTACCAGCAGGGTGCGGAGCGCACATCTGTTTCACCAGTGCCCCCGCCATGCACCCACCCTTGCAACACGCTTTTCAAAAGCGTATTTGTTGTTTGCTGCGAAGAGAGAAGGCGGTTATGGTCAGTGTTTACTTTACATCACCAGCCTTTGTATTTCTGTACTGTGTTGGAACAAAGGCTATTGTTACCACGTCTACAAAAGAAATCTCTTTCCTTCTTGGAACCTTTTCCTTTGTCTCAGAGCCCCCCTTGTTATAATAACCCCTTACTTTGGAGATAGGGCTGGACTTGGTACTGGCTAATTACCATGGTTACCCAGGAACCGGACTAAAGCGACTGGTGTTGTGATGTGGCGTGAGAATGCCACTAGCAAATGCTGAGGTGGTGTCATATTCCAGAGCTGACCGATACTATCATCATGAAGGGAGAGATTTGCCAGTGGTGCAGTGTTTTGTTTGCTAACTGAGGTCTCATTGAGCATCAGGGCCTGCATCGCTTTTGCTCCTTTGGCATAGAAGAGCAACAAATGATTCCATTCAGAGCACCTTGGCTTCTCGGAACATTAGGTGCTGCTTGGACTAGATTTTCAAAAAAACTAGATATCGCTTGTATTTCTGTGTTTCTTGTAAGCTGTCTAGAAGTACTTTACTGGAAATACTAGATATGTTTTCCTGGTCTTTTGCTTGATTGTGTTGATTCGATTTTATATTATGCTGCTGTTTTGATTAGTATCATCCGTTTAATACTCATGCCTGTATGCAAAATTTCACAAATGTGTAACATCTCTGTGATTAATTTTGGCAAAGGTGCTTGTAAGATTTTTTTCAGTTATGACCATGGAAAACAGCAGTGGCTGAAAAATGTGTGTGTTGCTAGTATGTGTGGTGTGTGTTTTTATATGTTTTGCTCCACCAGGTTGTTACGATTGCTGTGTCCGCTGCCTTGCGGGTGTGCCGTATGCATCCCTGGTAGCCACACTGCTATGCTTTTCGGGCGTGGCACTTTTCTGTGGCTGCGGGCACCAGGCTCTGGAACACACGGAAACATTGATTGAGACTTACTTCAGCCGCAATACTGAGGACCATGCCACCCTGTTTACTTGGTAAGTCTCTTTTTTTCCTAAAAAGCATCATAACCATGCTTATGTGGATGGATGGATGGATGGATGGATGGATGGATAAATTGATGGATGGATAAATCGATGAATGAAATGATGATGGATGCATGGATGGATGGATAAATGGACAGATGAATGGATAAATGGACGGAAGTTCATTTCCCTGAGAATCTCATGTCTTTTCTTTTCCTCATAACAGTGTTGAGTACTTCCAGTATGTCATCTACGGTTTGGCCGCCTTCTTCTTCTTGTACTGCATCCTTCTGCTGGCGGAGGGCTTCTACACCACCAGTGCAGTGAAGCAGACCTTTGGAGAGTTCCGGAGCACCAGATGCGGCCGCTGCCTCAGCACTACGGTGTGTGGGCCATGCAGGGGACTCGGATATGTCGGTGATATTATTTTAGGCGTAAAACAGACACAAATGCAACTTAATTTATGTCAGGGGAAATTGTTCTGCGCTTTTTTAACAAGAATATATGATATTATATAATTAGATTAGATTAGATAGGACTTTATTGATTTGTGGAGATTTGTGCGTTACCACAGCTCAGGACAGATAGCAAGAAAAGAGTACAAGAGTAATAACAAGAATACATAAAAAAAACAAGAATACAAAAAATAAATAAATAAAATAAGATAAAACACTAAATACAACAATAGTTCCTATGTACACCCATATACAGTATGTAATATGGATAGTGGGTTGTGGAAAATGTGCAAGTAATAATAAATATCGACTATTTACTACTACAACTAAAAATTTATATCCAGGTAGTAGATATCTATAGGTATCAGCATGTACATATACACACCCGTACAATGCACATACATCAATACATTATATACAGATATACATACATATACCTCTACATACGTATACTGTAGATATATAAACATATACATACACATATACATGCACATGCCCATACCTCTATAAGGTGCGTTATGTATAAAATGGTAAGGAATGATGACCATAAAGGTAAGTATCTGGGTGATTCATGACATCATGATGTAGTTTTATGTATTATAGAGTATTATTATTTCAGACAGGTGCATATGTTTGTGTAGGTTTATATATAAGTCCTAATGATAGCTACACTTTAATTAATTATGTGCTATAGTTTTCTTTTTACCTTCTTTTAAATTCATACAAGAAATTAACCAGAATAATTTCAACAACTTCTAAATGTATCCAGTTTTAATAGACATATTAAGGTCTCTGCTCTAGATTCCAAAGCTCAAGTGACACTTTATGGAATATCATTCTGAATGGTTTGTGACAGATGGGATGCAGTACTTCAGAATCCCTGTGCTTGAAATGATCACATAAAAATCATAGATCAGCACCAAGAACTAGATATGTATTTCATGCCCTGCTGAGACCTGACGTGCATCTCTGTACTTTCCCCTGCAGTTTGTCGTCGTGACATACATACTGGCTGTTATCTGGCTGATTATCTTTGTCTGCTCAGCGTTGCCTGTCTACTTCTTTTACAACATGTCCTCTACATGCCACACTATTAACATTCTCTCTGAGACAACGGCTAGCATCACCCAGTACGCCTGGGTGTGCATTGATGCCAGGCAATATGGTACGTCTTTATGTCTTACTACATTCTGACACATTTATTTAAAGAGTAGCATGATTTTCTCATGAATAGAACTGTAGACTCGCATTGCGTTTGCAAGTAAAACTCAGCCAAGAATAGAGTGGGTATATGTTTTGCAACTACATGTAGCACGACCTTTCCTCAAATTCAAATTTTTATTTGTCACATTCATATACATACACTGTACGACATGAAGTGAAATGTATTGCACGACTGCCCAACAGATTAACAAAAGAAAAACACAAAGAAAAACACAGCTTGTTAACTGACCGGTCAGTGACACTTTACTTGATGGGGCACAAGTTATGTAGGAATACACTCTTAGCTAATGTATTAAAAAAGCTATTAAGTGTTCATTATGTACTGATCCCATGTTCTTCATCATTAATTTGTAATAATGGTTCATGTATTTCATGCAATTACTATATTAGTTTATGATTTACATTTGTGTAATAACGGAGTTACTAAGTTATTGTTGCCCCTCAAGTAAATTTTACCAACTGGCCTTTAGCTTCTGATGAGCCACACCTTTTCCTGGGATTTACCTGAGAACAGCTGTGGCTCATCAGAAGCCAGGTAGGACAGAACACCTCCTGGGTAGTAGCTCTCCAGGAGACCCCTGGCTTAGATTGTAATGAACAAGAATGAGGGTGCATTGTTTGATAACCTATATCCAATTGAGTTATTTTGCTACGAGGGAGATGGGTTAGATAGCTGCTTAAAGCCAGTACATTTCTTCTTCAGGACTTTTGCCCTGGAATTCAGTACCTGGGAAGCTGTGCGGAACGACCCTGACAGCAACTTGTAAAACGAGCGAGGTGAGGCAGAATAAGTGCCATGTTACGTCCTGCGCTTTTGAGGACCAGTGACGACAAGCCGGTATTCTCAACAGCGAAGTGGTTAAACTGACCTCCTGTCTTTTTTTGGCAGTTCTTCCTGGCATATGATTTATTTGTAGCTGCATTTGCGGGCGCAGGCATCACTCTTCTAGCACTGGTAACTAATCGTCACATGCTAAGACAGTTATAATAGTCATTGAAATAGCGATGGTGCAGGGCATTGGTACTGCATGTGTATGTAGTAGACGCTCATTTCCTAGTTACTTCCATTTGCAAATTCTTTTTGTGCCTGTCTCAGCTTACAGGCTCAATAAGTGTATCTTTCGTAAAGCTCTGTCAATTGTAGCTGAAAACCTAGTCGCTAAATAAGCATTTCAGGGATTTAGCAATCATGTGAGCTACAGGTTAGCTTTAGTTTTCAGGACTGGCATTCAGGAAATCATACAAACTATTAGTAATTTAAGCTACCTCAAAAAAATCCTTCATTAATCTTTTCCTGTTTTCCCAGTTAAAATGACCATCCCTTTTCCTGCGTGTTTTTCTGACGTTCTGCTTCTCTCTGCTTCTCCCTTGTAGTTTGTCTATGTGATCTCCACCACCTATAACTTTGCAGTGTTGAGGTTCCTGGGCCGGAAGGGGATACGGTGTTAGGCCCCTCGACCCTGCTATACTGCACCTCCCGCCACTCTCACCATGGCACCACCCAGGAGCCTCATGAAATCCTTACATTCCTCCTGCTTTAAAATTGCTTTAGAGTGAGACCACACAATGATTGTTGATTACTTGAAGGGCTCCTAGGATTGAAAAGTAATACAATTATATCTTGAACAGCAGTATAACGGTTGAATATATAACTGTACATTCCTGTATAATATCAACCTGATCATTTTCAGTAGATTCTTGCTTTGCTATTGTTAATCACTTTAAACGCAGCTTTTTTGGTTGGTTGCTGTGAGGTAGCATCTCCTTTCTTATTTGGTATTTACCGTGCTTAGAACAATATTTTAAGTGGCTAGTTAGCAGTGAAATTTGCCTCTTCCCTCAGTGATATACCATGATTATTAAAAAGCTAAAAAAAGAAACGCATAGTAAAAACTGATTGGAGTCACCATGGAACCTCAGAAGCGGTTACTGCATTGTTTTCATACCCCAGGTGTCTTCTACAGGTATGTGGTTACGACAATGGAGAAGAACAAATTAAATTTAAAACATTCAAATGTGGAAGGGGAAACCACTAAAGATTCAAAGATATTTTTATTCCATGAGCCAGAAACTTTATTTAGATGAACAGATCAAACTGACAAATAGATAAATTAATTGATAAGTAATCCCCAAAAGGAGAAATTTAAATAAGTAAATGTAATTCCCCATGACTAAAATCAGGATAATCATTTGGAAGATGGATGGATGGATGGAAAGAGGGGTAATTAAATACATTAAGGCTCTTCGCATTGATACTCCAGTTGCAACCACGGTGGGAAAGAATGCGATGAGGTGGAGGATGTTAGCAACTTTGTGGTGCTCTCTAAGTGCAAAGAACACAGATTCAAAACAACACTGTCTTTTAGGACATGAAGTCAAATCAGAACTCTTTATAGCATCATTTGCCATTTGTGCGGTGTAACTAATGATTGTAAAATGAATGATTTGACTGGCAATCTAGGATCTGCAATGCCCTGGGGGTCAGCTGCAGGGGCCCACAAAGACATTTCATCAGCAAGTATCGGTATTATCATCCAATTCATACAATGCAAATAAATATATTACAGGGAGAACCCCCCCCCCCCCCCCCCCCCCCCCCCCACCCCACGGCCCCCCCCCCCCCCCCCCCCCCCAGCTTCATTGGTGAAACTCACTTTGCCACACCCCACCCCACTCGAAGCCCCAGGAAAACAGGAGTGGAGTTGGATTGTTCGAAAATCTTCGGGCCTACCATGAATAATTTCTTGGTGGAGAATTTAAGATTTACAGCTAGAGTTGACCCCTGTCCCCCTGCTGCTCTGCGACCCCCTAAGGAGGACTTGCCGTGGGCCAGGTGCCAAGCACTTAAAACATTTAAAGAGGTGATAAAGAAACTTCCCAGGAGAGACGAGGAGCACGCCAGCCAATCAGCTTCTGCATATACAGCACGCCAGCCAATCAGCTTCTGGGTATAGCCAAAACCTGTGACCCAGCTCAGAGTCTGGGTTCTGTTCATTAGCCACAATCTGCTTACATCAACAGGAGGGATTTGCTTTATGGGAAGGAAAATGGGGTGGGTTGTTGCAAACTGGGCCGGACAAGCACATGTGAGCCATTTCTAGATTGTTTTATTATAGGAAGTGGAGAATTTGTCAAACTGAGAGGCCACTCCACCCCCCATTTTAAACGTTTACTGGAACCCTAGAAGACACGCAAGGTGACAGCGTTTCTATTTCCAGTGACTAGTGTGTATGCTATCCTCCCCGCGTGAAGTATCCGAAACTGTCTTACCATGACATGGGCTATACCCTGTTACTGAATTCAGAAAATTCAGCATGTCTGGGTTAGCCAGTCCAGGTGGCCCAGACCCAGGTCAGGTGTGTCGTTTGCTCTCTCATCAGGACCAGGGTGAGCGAATAATAGTGCAGTTCAGAGAAGCTTCTGATCAGAAGGATCAGAAGCAGACCCCGGTGAGGAGGACATTACCTCGTGTGGGGTTTGGTAGCGGAAGGAGGAGCTTAAGTTAAGTGAAATCTGGTTCTTGACCCAGGCGGCCCCTACCATCAATCACTGGGAGTTGTGGAAGCTGCAGGAGACACAAAACCTTCCTAGAAGTGGCACACGGGCGTGAAGCCAAGGCTGTAGAGGGCCTCAGACTGCCTAGGATAGTCTCCAACTGCCTCAGATGGCCTCCGACTGCCTCAGACAACCTCAGACTGCCTCAAACTGCCTCAGATAGCCCCAGCTCCCAAACATTCTGGCTGCCCGGTGAGCTGGTGCTGACCAGTCATCCCCCCAATTCTTCACCTGCAAAGCCACCTTAGCTGCCAGACTGCTGGCCTGCCTCTTGGTCCCTCTGAGATTTGTCAGGACTGTGGCCAGGTGTCCTGGGCAGAGTGGGGGGGGGGTTTCTTGTCTTATGAGAGGGCCTGGTTTCTGTCTCTAGATGTGCAAAGCCCCCCCCCCCAGATGATTTACTCATTCTGCTAAAACATGTTCACTATGTTGGGGGGTTGCATTTCCATTGTGATGTCACTCTTCCTTAGCGGCAGATGGCTTCTCTAGAAGCTTGAAAGCACTGCTGTCTAGCTACTCATAATCCACAGCGGTCACGAGGCCTGGGCACCAGAAGCAGCCACAGCGGTCACCAGGGCTGTGCACCAGAAGCACTCACTTTCACGTGCATGTGGTGTCTGCATTTCATATGAACCGGACAGCTTCAATCCCTGTGTCACCTGGGCACCTTTAGAGCCCATGGGAGACCACATGTGCAGAGGTTCATGTCCCATCTGCTGATCCAGTGTCAGGCTTTCCCAGTTTACCTTTTGCTGAAACCTAATTGGCTGTTTTCTGCATTAGTTCGTCAAACCCTAAGCTCCAAATGCAGTCCGCACATCTCCGGATCATGTGGGTCTATTCTGTGTCCCAACCAGAGTGTGTCTTGCTGATGTTCTTTGAAGGCCACCAAGAAGCAGGTCTGCTTGACAGGTAACCATCCTCTTTTCCTCAAGTCCTCCATCCTCTCCTTCCTCACTGGACACATCTCATCTCCTCCTCCTCCTCAGAGTCCGGAGAGGCCGCTTGCAGCTAGGGGTTTATTTCTGAGATGCACCATTCATTCCCCATTCGTCTTCTGTGTCTTCTCACTGAAACGGTCAGATCCAAAGAGTGAAAGGTCACTGTTGGGCCGTCCCACCATCAGCCACATACCCGCTGATGTCTCGGTTACCATGTTTTTTTTTGTTTACACACAGTCCATTGTTGGTGACACCCGCCATCCCGGAACTGTAACTGTTTGAGCGGCTATCATCAGAATTTTAAAAAGGAAGAACATAAGCGGAGCTGTTTATGCTGGGTGTTAAATTGCCATGGCAACACATGGAAGCCTCCGGACTCCTCCCACCAGGGGCCGGTGTTGAAAAACCCCTGCCCGGGGACCAGACTGGGTCGGGCGCCCGTATGCCCCCCCACTCCCTCACGCCCTCATACAAGAGGCATTCAGGGAGGATCACAGGTGTTTATTTACAAAATGACAATTCTCATTCTTCCCACCCCACCCCAAAACCTCCACCCCATAATTCCATGTTACCGCATTACCAGATCTTATCGCCAGCCCTGGATCTTATTCCTTGGGTTTTATACTTTAATGAAAGATGTTTCATCGGTCCCCACCTTGAGCCCCTTCAGGTCGGGGGGGGGGGGGGGGAAAGCCCCAGGCCCCTTAATGCTCTCTTCCGGGCTGCAGCCACCCCCCCCCCCCCCAGGCGGGGCCAGGGGGCCTCCCAGAATGTTCCTCTTACTTACGACCCCCCCAGACACTGGGAGCTCACCTCTCCTCAATCAGTGTGCCTCTCAGGAGACCCCAAGGCACCTGCCAGTGCTGCAGGACCTGATTTGTTCTGGGTACGGGAGGGTGGCCTTTTGCCTGTGCAGTCAAAGTGAATTGCCTCAGCCCGTCTGCGTGTGAAGCCAGCCTCTATGTAGTCTCCTGTTGCAACGGGGTCGTGTTCTCCTGGCCTGCCTCTCTGGATTTCCTTGCATGTTGAGTCACACATCCATTTTTACAGACCACTGCCATGCTTTAATAATTTGCTTAATACACTGCAATATTCCTCTTTATGTAAGGCTAACTCCTTGCAGATTGCATTAATTATGATGGATTTGTTCTTCCTGGGGATCCAAGAATGCCATTAGCTGCAGTTCCCCCCACACCATTGGCTGGTATTCACCAGGGCTGCTGGCCAATCACGCCCGAGCATTGCTAAGCCATTGTTGGTAACCTTAGCCCATGTTTGCATGCCTTCCACTCCCACATACTTAAACTACATGTAATAAGAAAGATCACGTGTGATATTTAAAAATTAAGCCGTATGGATAGAGAGATGAAAATTACTGCAAGCTCACACTAGACCCGGGGTGGGCAATCTTATCCACAAAGAGCCGGTGTGTATGTAGGTTTTCGGGATAACCCTAAGGTCAGGGTCTCATACTTAAGGCCAGGCATGAGAATTCTTCAGCCAATCGATCAGTCCTCTTAATTAGTGATCTAATTAGGGAGTTGCAGTGAAAACCTGCATACACACCGGCCCTTTGCAGATAAGATTGCCCACCCCTGAACTAGACGTATGTCCGCTATTGTATGTCATGCCAAGGTGGGCCTCATAACACCGACTTAAAGTGACGAGTACGAAACTCTTTACTATTACTGAATTTTACCAGGTTCTAACCGAGAAAGATAAGGAAGTAAAATGATTTTTAAATTGACTACAAAGTTCCGAATATGTGCCATAATGATTTAAGTAATTACAGGGAATTCTGTGTCAGCGGAGGAGTTTGTTTGTGCAGAATGGCTAATTTATGAAAGTGTTTTTATAAAATGAACACCTAAATTGCTAATTTTACATAGGGATTGGTGCCTTCTTTCGTCAGGAAGCTGAACACAGGTTGTTGGCTCATTAGCTAAACCAGCTACCACCAAGTAAAATCAAGTAGGCATTTCTTATAGTTAAATACCACAGTTTTGTTTCAAGGTTCAACAGCAGATCTGAACCCATTAGAGAGCAATCGCAGCTCGATCTTGGACGATGGACATTAAATCAGACATATATTTAAAATGTTCTAATCTCCATGTACATTTTATTGTAACCTTACATCAAAACAAATCTACTTAGTCTTTATCACCACAGTAAAATGAGGCCTGGCCATTAATAACCTCACATAAAATCTCACATCTTTCGTGGGAGATGTAATTTCAGTCACTTAAGGATCATTAAAAAGAGATCATATTAAATATCGCTTCTCGAGAGCAGCAAAGCCAGGGAGAATGAGAAGATTTGTTTGTCAGTCAGTCCCAGCCGCCTCAATCTCCTTAGCTGTCTTCGGGGGGGGGAGGGGGTGCAGGAGGGTCGGCTTTCTGTAAATCTGCCGATGAAACGTCGACAATACAACCGATTTTCTGTCATTTCGACCCGGCAGGCCTCGTCCGGTGGGCCTGTCACTCAGGGCCTCTTCATTTGGCGGGAGTGCTGTGTCGTGACCTCTGACCTACTGCCCATCCTCCAAGCCCCCCTCCCGGCTCCCAGGCTCTGCCAGGAGGGGGGCAACAGTTGCGCCTTTCAGGTCGGGTGGGTGTCGGGCCGGAGCTCAGGGCCGGGTTGCGTGCTGAAGGGGGCTTTTGTTCTTGAGCCGGGCAGTTCTGCGGGGCTCCGAGGAGAGCAATAGGAAAAGGTGGCTAGTGACCTGGGAGTGAAGCCTCGTCCCCAGCCACCAGCACAGCTCCAATATCACCTGGGATGACAGACAGATCAGTAACAGAAAGGTCCAGCTGAAATCTCCCCCTGAGCGGGATTTTGATCTCTGGTCCGCTTGCCGGGGCTTTCACCGGGACCGGCGCGGCGGAGGGACGGCTCGCCACTGCTTCATGCAGTGCCAGGCTCCTCTACTGCCCCACCTGGGCCCAGTGAGGTGCCCCCCGCACTGCCCATCACTTCCATGGTTTGGCTCAATTTCTCAGACGAATGTGATATGAGGGCATTGAAAGAAGGGGATTTACACTGAGACGTGTGTGTCTGTGTGTGTGTCTATGTGTGTGTGTGTCTCGCAGTGTGTGTGTGTGTGTGTGTATGTCTCAGTGTGTGTGTGTGCATCTCGCTGTGTGTGTGTATGTCTGTGTGTGTGTGTGTGTACTAGTACAGCTAGCACTTACATTCCTCATACTCATACATTACTGTGCTTGCCCCTGTCATAAAATGGAATAGAAAGTTCTAGAATAAGAATGGCTTCTGCTGTAGCTATTTCTATAGTTTGAGCATTCACTGCAAAGGGGGGTGTCTTTGAATCTGTCAGGTATCGTAGTTTGACAAATAATTTACATGGGATAGTAATGAGACATCAGCCAAATAATTTGTTTTTGTTTTTTTATTCACTTTAATTGAACAAGACATCAAGCTTATAAAGCTACACAATGCTTTTTATACTAATTGTATGGAATTTTGGTTATTGGGTATTTGTAACAGTATATCACAGAAATAAACATTGTTTTGTATAGGAATCAAATAGAATACTGTCGAAATAACAGCTGCACGTCGTAAGAGATCCACGGTTTATTTTTAAGTAATCACTATTGCATTCACATGTTGGGTTGCATTTTGTCAAGGAAAGTTGATTTTATAGTACATTATTGTGTCATGTGATGACAAGATTAGTAGCTGCACTTATTGAAACTGAGGTCCCTCAGCTGATCAGAACTTTTCAATGCAATATGGAAAAGCTCCCTGGACAAGACAATGCGGTATTTTACAAAGCAGTGTGAATATCAAACTGCCAGTTTATAGCCAAATCAAATCCTGTAACCGTAGCAGCATTGAGATAATGCATTTCTCTAATAGCAGACAATAAAATTCTCTCTTTCTCTAGCTCTATCTTGCTTACCAAAAAAATTCAGGAGCTCATTGTTTATGAGAATTGTTGAAAATCTGTAGAAGTTGATTGATGATTCCCAGGTCGAACTGCCGGCATCGGTCGAACTGAGGGATGGGCTCTGTTTCGCCTGGCACCCTGCCACATACCTCCCCCCCCACCTTCCCAAGGTGCACACCTGCAGAAAGGAGCTGGGAATTAGGAACCCTTGAGGAAACTTTCGGCAGAGGACGTCTTTGTTTGAGATGTGCCCCCCCCCCTCACAGAAGGTCTCCATGAATAAGTTCAGTGGGCACTCTGACCTTACACTGTCTGATGGGTTAGCTGCCAAATGGAAAGCATGCCAGGTAGGGACTTTAACTAGGCAGCCGAGAAACCAGCCCTGCACAGGTAACCGAGGTGACGCCCCCATGTTTTGGGTCACATCGGTGCCTATAATATATGTCTTTGTTGGCAGTTGCGGAGCAAAATGCGGCATTACTGACGACAGCACGCAATATGAGTTTGTTAGATTGTTAATTAATTAACTAACAGGATTTCAACCCTTTAAAGTGGTTTCTCCTTCCTCACAATACCTTTGGGATGGATGAATTAATTACCATAGCTCATCTGAATATAGGAGTCAGTTAGTTACTAAACATGCAAAATAGAAGCCACAAAATAACCATCTATGCCATTGTTAAAGCGAGGAAAAGCACACCTGCCTGGAAGGAAAAAGAAAATGCACTGGCTTTACTGCTTTACGGTTATGCAAAAAACAAAATACACTACCTTCATTGTTTTACAGTTATGCGAAAAACAAAATGCGCTGGCTTTGCAGTTTTACAGTCATGTAAAAAAAACTAAATGCACTGGCTTTACTGTTTTACAGTTATGAAAAAACAAAATGCACTGGCTTTACTGCTTTACAGTTATGCCTCTCCTGGGTTGAAATGAGAACCTGATTCTTCTTATGAAAATCACATTTGGTCATTTTGTATTTGAAACTCCAGCAACGCTTTGTGGTTTCTTCCACTCAGACCTTGGAGTGTCTCTGGACATGCTGACATGCGATTACTGCCAAGGTCCCGAGTGTCTCCACTGATACAGGCCATGTACATCATTCTGAAACATAATTCTTTTTCATGGGACTCTCTTCTGAAGTGCTGGGTGTCTACAGCCAGTATTGGAGCTGCAGTTCAAATGAAGGTGTCTTATAGGGCAACAACCCTTCAGGGCTTTAATCTCACATCCGCTGTGTGTGTAGAGTTTGCATTTTTCCCCTCGTCATGCACGTTTCTCTGAATTCTCTGGTTTCCTCATGTAGTCAAATGAGCAGTAAGCAGGCTAACTGGTTTCTCTAAGTTGTCTGTAGTGTGCATGTGCCTTGCGATCAATTGGCCTTGTGCCTGGCATGTGGTCCTGCCTTGGGCCTGACCTTGATCCCTGTGATTCTCCCCAGGATAAGTGCTTGGACAACGCCTGGTTGGATGGATAACTCAGACAACTAAAACAATTATTTAAGCTGAAAGTAATATTTTCAACGTACCATTGAGCTAACCATTGGAACCAGAGCTAAAGAATAATCTTATGACATGTTGGCTCATTGGAGTCTCATCCCCAGAAGAGACAAAACCATTGTTGAGCCAATGGGGTCAGGCCTGCTGGGGAGCGGTACTGGTGTGGTGCTGCGGCATTACCTGCTGCACGGCAGTACTTGGGTCCTAATCTGGGGTGGCCCATTCTGAGTATGTGTGGAACATCTTGTCTCTCTGGCATGATGACCATCTTCCTTAGTGCTCATAGGAGCTTAGTAAACTCCACATTTCAGTGGTTGCACTCGCTCTGAGGTATGCAGACATGGAGCAGCCAGATCTCTGTGGGTGGGTACACCTATTATTGGTCTGGTCACTCTGATGGCTGCATTACTCAAGGAGTATCTGTTTCTGTGACGGATTGGCTCCTCCTGTTGGTGTCCGATGTCACTACTTTCAACCGCTCTAACCGCAGTGAGTGATGTTTCGGTGAGGGGGACATTTTATTTGCAGCTTGACTTGGCGGTTGATGGGTGCCTATGAGTTGACACTCCTCTGGTCCTGGGTGACATTAATGTGACCACTGACACTGACAGGACTGTCTATAAGGATTGTGTCCGTCCCCACAGGTCTTGCGACCGGGATTAAAATAGCTTTGTGAAAAGTCTGGGGTTGCGGGTCGCTGGATCCTACTTCCACCGTCTTCAGCCACATCATTGGACTTGGTACTCCAATACTGGTGGTGCAGCAAAGGGGAATGTTCACATCCTTGTGAGCAGATGCTGGAAGCTCCTTTAGAACTGCAGGGTCTACAGAGGTGTCCAGTTTGTGAATTCTGACCACAGACTTGTTGTTGCTACTCTGAAGATTTAACTTAGGTCCAGTAGGCTACCACCCACTATGAGAATGAGGCTGGACCTAGCCAGACTCCAACATCAGGAGAGTCATCCATCTGAGAGTCACAGTCAGGACAGGTGATGGAATGGTCTTTACAGATGACACTGCAGTTGTGACCCCCTGGACTGGAAAACTCGAACTGGAAAATAGGACTTTTTGTCCCTATTTGGAAAGGGAAGGGTGGTCAAATGGATTGCAGTAACTAAAGGGGAATAACACTACTCTCTGTACCAGGTAAGGCCCTTGCTAGGGTCATCCTCAATAGGATCCAGGATTACTTGCTGTACTGCCAGAGACTGGAGCAGTCTGGTTTTATGCCTAAGAAGTTTACCATCAACTGCATCCTGGCACTGAGAATTTTCATTGAACACAAAAGCGAAGAGTTTTTTGTAGTCCTTGTCGATTTTCATAAAGCATTCAGCTTAGCTGATCGAGATGCCCTGTGGGATATTCTGAGACTTTTTGGGGACCCCCCCCCCCCGAAGTTTCTGGACATCTTGGCTATCCTGTACACTGGTACTGTCAGTGTTGTGCACAGCAGTGAACCTCTGCATTCCTCCCTGTTGATTTGGGGACCATCAGGGGTGAGTTCTTGCTCTTACTCTGTTCAATGCTTGCATGGACTGGGTGTTGGGCAGGGTTATGGGGTCCAAGAAGAAAGACTCACTGATCTTGACTTTTCCATCGATGCTGTGATCTTCTCAGAGTCAAAGGACTCAGAGTGTCTGAGTTTGTAAGTGTCTTGAATAAAAAACAAGATTCAGACCTTTAATGACCTCTTGGGCACAGCCATCGGCAGTGTTTCTGTCTGCAGTGAGAATGTTGACCGTGTCTTCAGCAATAGCCTTCATATCTCTGGTGAAGCCAGTAGATGCTTGAGGTCACTGGACAGGGGTGTGTGGCACTCCTGATATCTTTGGAAGAGGACAAAGGGTCAAATCTTTAGAGTGCTGGTGCTCCCTGTCTTGCTGTATGGTTAAAAGACATGGATGCTATCTAGTCACCTGAGACAAACCTTTCTTCTACCTGCACTAGCCTACTCTCACCAGTAACTGTAGCATAAGAATTTTTCTGTATTGCAAAATATATGTGACAATAAAGAACTTGATTTGAATTGAAGACTGGGTTCCTTTGGTACTGTGTCTCTTCGGAGAATCCTTGGGTACCGCTGGTTTGACTTTGTGTCAAATGAGCGGTTGCTCAGGGAGTCCCGAAAGAGGCACATTACCTGCATTGTGACAGAGCATCAGTTACTATGGCCATCTAGTGCATTTTCCTGAGGGTGATCCGGCTCAGTTGATCCTCATTGGTGAGGACCCACGCAGCTAGACTGGGTCGAGGGGACACCTGAGTAACAGCTGGCTGCAGCAGATAGACAGACATTTCTGGAGGATGGGACTGGACCACATCAGCCTGGGTGGTTGCCAACCGGGGTCCCAAGGAGTTTTGTTGTGTAGTAGGAGTGACAAGCTGCTGCACCAGTGCATACTCCCCATCCTGACCTGGTGTGATGGGAATTTATCACTTCCAGGTCATTGTATATTAAGATATTGGGTTCTTACATTGATAATAATATAAGTTTAATACATGATTTCAAAGTCTTAATTACAGGACAGAACACAGACCCATGATTAAAACATATTTTATTACATCCCACTGACAAATTAATCAAAAATGTAAGTGTTCTTTTAAAAAATGTGTTAAAGCCATCTCCTGGCATTTTGTAAAAGATGGCTACAGTTCTTTGTTCATTAATTTTAGTTAATAATTCATTCACTAAAAAGCTATTCTCGTAATTTCATCTGGATATTTTAGGTAGCTTTGCCAAATGATGTTACCACCTTCACCAATTTTCACTTTTAAGTTATTTTTTTATGATAAAATTTAAAAACAGCATTGCAGCACAGATTACAGGATGACTGTAAAAAAAAACTCTTTTTAGGTGTCATTAAGGTGCTGATACCCATGACTCTGACCAATGGATGGATGGATGGATGGAAGGGTGGAGTGCTGTTTTTGTGTGATTGACTGGACATGCCCCCCCTCCCACGTTAGCAGGTTGAGCTGATCATATAGCAGCAGGGATAAACTGAGCTGTCGCCCCCAGCAGGTCTCCAGATTATGTTTTTAAGCCCCTAGCTCAGCTGCAGGCCTGAACACGCTGATGATGATTTCCGGAAGCTGGCTGAAGGCTTCATACTACAGAACTGGCAGCCAGGAACGCAGACGATGGGGCAGCACCGGCAGACAGTATAAATCGGCCTGGAGGCCTGACTCGCAGTTACCGCGGACACACCACGCCGCGTGCGCCGTAGTGCCAGACCGGCCGTGTTCCTGAATATTCACACTTCTTGCATTAACAGGCGGCCATCTTGCTGCCGCACATTGTGCGTATAACTGCAGGTTGACGTGCCCGGCCGCTGTTCGGATTCGGCCACCCATCAGCTCCTGCACCAGCCACAGGAGAGGGCTGATTTGCTGATTGGCATTTTCATTTCCGCCAATAACAGCATAAGCGTAGGGGTTTCGAGCATTAGGTTGTGGAAAATGACGGGAGGGCCGCCTGTTATCGGACCTTCATATCATAGCAACCACAAAGCCAGTGGTGGCAGTTTAATTTCCGCAAATGAATGCGGGGTTCGCTTATGCAAATGAGAACTGGGAAGGGCTCCAAGCCCGTGCAGTGCTACCGGACCAGACCCAAGTCCCGCACAGAGCATGCCCTGGTGCTCGCGGTGGGATGGGGGTGAGACATTTCGTTATCTGTGAAATAACGACGGCGGGTTGCCATGGCAACAGGAACAGGCACTAGAGGACAGCTGGAATGAAATCTTGATGGGAAATCCATGGATAAAATAGCCATTACTAGCGTTTTGTTTTGCTGGCAAAGTGATTGAATTATCTTAGGGATGCTTTTTTTTCTATGACAGATATTGCCGTGTACTGTTGCCCTAGCAACCATCTATACAATAGTCCCTAATATGTGCTGTATCTTTTCTATGCTGTTTTTTTTTATCTGAGACACCAGATCATATAATGAAAGAAGACACCCCCCCTTTTCTTTCTCCTCCTTTCTTTATGATTCATTTCTAATCTCCCTTAAGTTCAGCCCCCCCCCCCCCCCAAATACTTGGGCTCACTGGAAAGCCAGGGGCTCCATTGATGAGTAATCTGATAAGGGTAAGATGGGCACTGGCGGTCACACGTGCACCTGGCAAGTGTGCGCAAACACTCACACACACGCACACACACCTGGCTGACCCCCGCCTTTCATAGCTGGGCCGTGATGAGGAACGGCCACCGAAAGACTCAAACACCTGCTGTTGCAAAATACGCTCCCTGTCGGCGAGCCTCCCCCTCCCAGGACTGGGAGCCTATTGTTTCTGTCCGCCGCAGTCAGCTGAGGTATTCCAGGACTCTGGCAGTATCCAGGGAAACAAAGACCGGTTCATCTAATGGTAACCCCTACAACCCGGACTCCCAAGCATTGCCAGCTCTCCAGTATCACTTAACTTCATATTTGATTTTAAAAAACGTTCACATATACTATATTGCCAAAAGTATTGGGATGCCTGCCTTTACACACGCATGAACATCCCAATTCTTAATACATAGGTTTAAATATGGAGTTGGCCCACCCTTTGCAGCTATAACAGCTTCAACTCTTTGGAAAGGAGTGTTTATGGGAATTTTTGACCATTCTTCCAGATAAGCATTTGTGAGGTCAGGCCCTGATGTTGGACAATAAGGCCTGGCTCAGTCTCCACTCTAATTCAACCCAAAGGTCTTCTATAAGGTTGAAGTCAGGGCTCTGTGCAGGCCAGTCAAGTTCCTCCACACCAAACTCGCACATTCATGTTTTTATAGACCTTGCACTGTTCCTATAAAGTTTGGAGCATGAAATTGTCCAAAATGGCTTTATATGCTGAAGCATTAAGAGTTCCTTTCACTGGAACTAAAGGGCCAAGCCCAACCCCTGAAAAACAACCCCACACCCATTCCATGAAGCTCTCTAAGGACTGTACTTGAGCTAATCTGAAGGCCACATGAAGTTTGGAGGTCTGTAGCTATTGACTCTGCAGAAAGTTGGCGACTTCTGCACACTGTGCGCCTCAGCATGCACTGTCCTCTACTTAATAGCAAGGAAATTTCACAAATGGACTTATTGCACAGGTGGCATCCTATCAGGGTACCACGCTTGAATTCACTGAGCTTCTGAGAGCAGCCCATTCTTTCACAAATGTTTGTAGAAGCAGTCTGCATGGCTAGGTACTTGATTTTATACACCTGTAGCCATGGAAGTGATTGGAACATCTGAATGTGATGATCTGGAGGGGTGTCCCAATACTTTTGACAATATAGTGTATCTTAGATGCACATTATAGCATAGAAACACACATTTTCATTGGTAAAGCAATCTGACCCAGCATTTTGCAGTATAAACATACAGCACCCATACAGTGCAAATACTATGAAATCAAGGAACAGAAAATAATCACTAATCATTGATCAGCTGAATTAGAGATTTCATTGGTTAAGCATTTATGAGTCAGTGGGGTGTCTCAGAATGCACTGCCTCTTGGTTAGAGGCTGCCAATAGGTATATTTATTCTAGAAAAAGGGGTATTTAACCCTGTTTCCACATTGTGAGGGTCAGTGCCTTGCCCACACCTCTGATGTCAACTCAGGAGAAAACGACAGGTACAGTCCAGTGCCCAGGGCCCAACCTAGCAGGGCAATTAAAGGATTTACACCAGGATATTAATGACTTCAGGTCAGTAAAACTGCAGAGCCCCCACTGAAAGACAGCTGTCATGTTTCGTGGCTGACGGCGCTTTCGGCGCATGAGAAATCTTCATCAACCCCCTTGGGCCTGAGATCAGAAGGTGCTCCAGGCTTCCCTGCCAGCGACTGCAGCGCTCGGCAACTGCCTACCCGTGAGAAGCTGCAGAAGCAGGCCCGCTGACAGGTGACTGATCACAGACTCTGGAGCGGGGAGACCACACAAGCCGACGACGCTGGCGATACTCACAAGGGGGCAAATGTGGGGGCTGCTCTTAATGCAGCCTTTTCTTTATCTGCAGAGATTTACACGGAGAGCAGCACGTAAGATGTGGAGAGGGCGTGCAGGTTCGGAGAGAGGACCAAGGTCAGGAGGACAGACAGCACAGTCACCTGCCACCCATTAGTAACAGTATACAGCAGTTTCGAGGAGTGTGTGTCAGAGATGGACCAGAACATATGGGCCTGCCTGCAGTAGTGCTGCTTCTTTTGTTTTCATCAGGGAGATACAAACATTTAGTATCATGTCTCCTGATTTGCACCTGCAGCATATATCTAAAACATGCCAATAAACTACCTCATTTCATCCTTCGGGCTTCTGTGGGTCTCTTTGCGATCCACAACATCAAGTTTCTGTGTATGGTATCTTACCCATTCCTACAAACTGAATGTTAATCGAGCCAAGTTACATTCCAGCAATTACAGCCACTTACAGCAGTTTCCCAATCCAGTCCACAAGCTGGGAGGGAGCAAAAACATGCACGGTCTGACAGGGAGCAAAAATGTGGACAGTCCGGGAATCCCCGAGGACCGGATTGGGAAACACTGGCTTACAGTGATCATTGCTCTGGCATCAGGACCTCCAGTTGAGCTCTCTTAGCAGCTCTTCGTGGAGCTCCTCTGCCTGAGATGCTCCACACCATGTGAAGGACTTATTCATAGGAATGAGGGCATGCTAACACTGGCAGGGACGGCTGGGCTTGCCAACTTGTGCGTAGCTGTTCATTAATTCGGCCTAGACCCAATGCGAGCGCGGCGTGTGTCGCAGGAGCTGTCCGTAGCGTGAGACTCTACACTGCGCCCTGTGTGCACCTGTCGCCCCTGCCTCCGGTATACGGGAGACCCCGCGCCGTGTCGAGCCCCAAGGCCGGCCTCGCCTGGCTGGCTCTCTTTACTCCAACGTGTGTGCTTACTGTCTTGCTGTCAGCCGTCCATGACAGTAGATGACGGATCGGTAGGGGGCAGGGGAAGTCACAATTGCTGCACCATTGTACTGCGTCTCCCAGCTCCTTTGCTGGCCATGCAAACCCCACTCTTTGTCTGTGGTGTCACAGTCCTGCCCCCCCCCCCCCCCACCACCACCATTGTTAGTCAGGACAACGTGAAGCACAAACAGACGCCAGGTCCTTGCTTGCGTGGCGCGCGTTGCTGTTTGTGTACCACACCGCAGACGCGTCTGCACAAACGGAGTTGCAGCCATACTTTACCCAGTCACCCATGACACACAGAACACCCCACTAACTGGCATGCGTTTATGAATAATGCTTCTACTGTCACTCTAATCTTATCTCATTATTTGACCCACAATCCATCCGCCATATTGTCCTGCATGTCTGTTTACATTATTCCAGCACGATGTTCCAGATACATATTTTTAAAAACACAAGATGACAGAAAAGACATAAAATGACAGTCTGCCGGTGTTATTAATTATAGCTGGTGATGTTAGACCATACAAACATAACTGAGGTTTTAACCAAATGTCTGAGACATAAGGGGAAAGTAAACTTACGAGTTTCATGTCAACACAGTGCAATAAAATACAGTTTCAGAAAATCAGTTGCAGATTTGGCTTTTGTCTGTGTGTGTGTGCGTTAGTTTAGTGACTCCCATGTAAAATGTGAAGTTCCGTACCGTTATAATAGAGTTGTGTTACGCACTTGAACATGAACAATCCTTAAGGTCAGTTTACGCAGCTGAACGGCTCCCTGAACGGGCTTTTCGGGAAGTGCTGGTCCTCTGGTGCCCTCTGCACACCCTGCCAGCCATTTTCAGGCTCTGAGGTGTGCCGTTACCTGAGATCATGACCTCAGGTGGATGACCTGTTACCTGGGCTGAGGATTGGGGGGCGGGCACAGGGAAAATCTGCCAAGTCACTTGGGATAAAAGCAACAGTAAGGCATCTATGAGCTAGAGCAACCCCCATCATCCACTAAAAAGTTGCTCCTACACCCCCATTAGGCTCCTTGGATAGGCTTGTTGGTCAAGTGAATGGCAGAGTGGCTAACAAAGCCTCACTTCAGAGAAGATTACAACTTCAACAGGAAAGCCTTTGACTAAGAAACTGTTTGAAATTTTATCAATACCTTGATCATCCCCTTGAGGTCGGTAAAACCATTCTCTAATCAGGGCAGCCTTGGCTCTGCTGCCTGGGCGGCGTGTTGCCTTTAATAGCGAATTACCGGCAGGGACGTCGCGCTCGGCTTGTTTAACATGGGCTGCCCCGCGGGATGACAGAGCGACTCGGGTCCCTCCAGGCCGGTCACCCACCTGCAGCCACATTAGGTCAGATAGTCATCGGGGCTGCCAAACTGTCACTCGGCCGGTATGATAGTGCAGAGGAGGGGAGCTGAAAGGCAACGTGCTGCAGATAACATTCAGACTCGGTGTTTTAAACAGAGCCTCACGGTTCAGCGGAGAGGAGCCAAAGGCCGGGCCTGCCAGCGTGCGCAGCTGCATGTTTGCTTTGGTGCGCAGAAACGGCAGAGACCCCAGCGTCTGCGCAAACCGCCGTCTGCATGAGCGCACGTGTTGTTGCATGTTTTTCAGTGATTTTACAACCAATCTCAATAGTAATTTGCAACACATCCCGGTCAAATAATTTAATCGGGATGTGCTGTATTCATTTGTCCCAGATACGTCATTTAAAGTGTCTGGCAGTGCATCGGGTAAGTACGGGTAACGGAGACGACGGTTTGCATTGGCCTTGATCTTTATTCCTGGAAAATATTTACTTTCCGCAAATAAACGCTTTCAAAGGAAAGACTCATCTCTCGGCAAACATCGGTCCATATACAAAGAGCATATATTCTGCGCTTCTGGATACGAGCGGCACTAAAGAAAGGCCCGATTCGCTCATATTATTATCCATTATTCGCGACTGCCGGACGTCTCTGTTCGCAAAGCCCTCCAAAGAGAAGAGCCGGCAGTAGTACATCCGCGGAAGGTGGCTGTGGCGCGGACACCCTGTCCCGTCCGCGGACTAAAGCAATCATCTTCTGCGCTTGGTTACAGATGAGAATATCGCGGGGATACTTTTGCAATGTAGAAACGGGATAAATTAAAAACAAAACTCATCAACGTTGTTATTGAGAGGGGGCACATAACTGACATAAGAGACGCTAAAATTGCAAAGCGTTATTACTTGTTTTTCTTGTCGGTGGAAGCGGCTCCTGGCGGCTGCTGTAATTACTCTCGCACCATACACCAGGCTAATTCATCGCCGCTGATTATGCATATGAATTTGGGAGGAAATCACATTAGCCAACATACATTATTACAAGTCTTGTCACTACAAATGTATTTTCGTGGGATTTTTGAGGGATAGGCGTCGGAGCAGACCAGGGGAACGCAATCTAATACAACTGTACAATTAGTCTCATTTGCATCGCCGGTCTGTTGCTTCGTCTGCCTCTCTTTATAATCAAATTAAATTGGAATTGCCATAAAGAGCGTGTGCGCCCATCTTCTGCCGTGACTGGCAATATCACAGCTCAACCACAACGATAGTTCTTCTCGTTTAGCTGGGTAAAGAGCATACACGGGGACGCCAGTTTAAGTATTAGGTCTCCGCCGTGTACATTTCTCCCACTGTTATTTGCAGAATCCCAGTAAGTTAAAAAGACCCATACTCGACGCAAAACAGATTGTGACCATATGTCTGGGGCAGCAGGTAACAGGGTGGGCAATTACTCTAACATGAAAGTCACTGGTTGGAGTCGTGGGCTTCGTTAAATATGTGCGATTTCCAGTTATTGAACTAAGAAAGTAATAATATAATTATATGGCACAATGCTGGGTACACGTTGGAAGAATCCAAACAGCAAAGTTAATACAGAATCACAGAGACAACCAGAATATGCTAGGGTAGCATAGGAAACTTCATACCTAAATACACGCAGCCAAACTACAATCTTCACATTTTCAGATCTCTCAAGAGCACCCCCTAAATAAAAAAGCCCCCGTGTATTTCAGAACAAACCAATGCAGTTTTAATTCCGCGATAAACACGAACTTTAATATTAACATTTGTGCGACAATTACTGTGTTTTTACACTATAAAAACACAGATGTCGTTTTTTGTTATATTTTTAAAGGTTCTGCTCTACATAACGCATTATCTTCTGATGGGCTTTATGAGGGTGAACAAATATTTTTTACATTCATTCATACTAGGCCTCAGAATGATAGAAATAAATTCCATGTATAAGACAAATGAATCGGCAATGGTTTTACAAATGACACTAAAAAGCATCATAACTTGACATGCATTCCTGATAGCCTGGGCCTGGCTTCTGCGGCTTTTCGTCTTCTCCTCGTATCCGCCGGGCACTTCGGCTTCCTGCTGCAGACAAGTGGTTATAATCGGCATCTCTAAAGTGCCTGTGGTGTGTAATTGTGTGTGTGGGCGCTGTGATGGACTGGCAGTGTGCACCCCTGCCTGGTACCTTACGCTGCTTGGGATAGCAACCAACCCCGCCCCCAACCCTATCCATGAGAAGTAGTACCCTATTATCACCTGTATTGATTCATACAAGAAATACATCCGCAACGATAAATTAACGATTTTAAGTGATATGTAAAAGTTATTAAGACAATTATCATTGGTAACTATTTAAATGCAAGAAGAAGGTAAAAAGCGTGTATCGCTAAACAATATTCAACAACAGTGTCATATAATATTGCGGATAAAAACCAGAAATAATTTCAAGAGTGTCAAGCGTTGAGGCAAATTGCACTGAGAAACATGACACTCACATTCCTATGAAACGTCGATAACTTGATAACTCCAGCGTTTAATATGTAGTATGAACTAATATCACTTATATCATGGAAAACTGTCGTTTAACGTCAATTAACTGACAGCTACTGAAAACCTGGATGTATTGTTCAAACTAGCCTGTAGCGACCTCTAGCGTTTTTATTCATGCAACATGAATGAACGCCATCTAGCAAAAAAAAAAAGTAATTTGTGATATAACATAATTCACATGATAAAAACAAGCATGGAAAAACACAATAAATGCATCGTACAGCGCAGTTATTTTCAAAAGCTAAAACATAGTAAAGTCTATAAATAAATTAACTTGCAAATTTTGGCGCATCATTTAGTTCCTTGCGTTTTCCCGGAGAATTGGAGTATACAAAAGCGGACAAATGGGCCCACATTTGTGAGTTATAACTAGACAAACGGGGAGGTATAACCGGGCATCATTCAGAAAGACTGTCAGCCCCAGCCGCTCTCCTACGCGTAGGCGCGCGCTCGCGGGGCAGGCCGTGCGCGATGGCGTGCGTGACGGCGTGCGCGCGACCCGTGGGCCGTGCGTGCTGACGTAGGCGCGCCTCCCGGGCAGCCGCGGCTGAGTGGGTTTAGAGGAGCAGGGGAGCTGACCTGCTGTGCTGTCTAACTAAGCCCGGAAAATGGTAAAACATGACCAGGGAGAGGCTCCGCTCGCTCCTTACCAAGTAGAGGCAACAGGTATCTGTGCTCTGTTCCTGTTCCGGGCGCCGGCGGCACGGAGGCGACCTGGGGACCGGCCGTTAGCATTACCAGGGGCGGGTTAGGGTCGCGGAGCGGGATGGAGTGACAGGCGTCGGATGTCGGATGGTCGGCCGCCTTTTAGCGCACACACCGCGGTCTGGGCCATGGCCACGGCTTTTCCTGCATAAAACGCGCGACTCGTCGTTATCCAGGCCTTCTTTCTGCCAGAATTAGCCGAACAGCTAACTGGCTAGCGGCGCAAAGCAGCCCGTTCCGAACTGTACGCAAATCGGGTGTCGGCCGTTCCAGCTTCCCTGTCCTTGTTTGAAATAAACAGCGTCATTATTAATATTATACATGTTTACTTTTACGCATGCATATGAGCAGAAATGCCTGTTAATTTTGCGCTGTCCGGCTGCAGACTGCGACAGAGTGATACCATTGTGCTTCATCGTAAGGATGCAAGTATTGAATACATATACTAGTACATACGAACGAAGTAATGAGGCTTACAAAACGCGACGATGAATAAAAAAGCATTTTGCATAGATGTCACTGAATTATATTACATTGCCTACAAATCCCATGTACTTCGCTAATAGAACTGATTTCTTTGAATGCCGTCTGCCTGAATAAACTGGAGCAGTGTCTAACCATTCCATTCCATTTCAGATCTGTGTCTTGGGAGCAATGGAATCTGAGGCTAACTTATTCCATGTGGAGTTCCCAGATTTCTCCTGCTCCATCCTCCAAAAGCTGAACCAGCAGCGGCAGATCGGTCAGCTCTGTGACATCACGGTGGTCATCCAGGGCCACCGCTTCCGGGCCCACAAGGCCGTGCTGGCAGCCAGCTCGCCGTACTTCTGTGACCAGGTCCTCCTTAAAAACAGCACATGTGTGGTGCTGCCAGACGTGATGCACCCTGGCGTGTTTGACAGTCTCCTTCAGTCATGCTACACGGGAACGCTCTCGCTTCCGGTGGGGGAGATAGTGGGCTTTCTGACGGCGGCCAGCTTTCTCCAGATGTGGCACGTGGTCGACAAGTGCACCGAGCTCCTTGCAGGGGGCCAGGCCATACTGTGCCAGAAACCTGCCCTGGGTGGTGACCATCCCTCTCCGGTCGACAGCAGTTACAACAGCCCAAGGGGCTCCTTCGACCTAGACCCGGCTGCAGTGCGCCGACCATGTGCCAGTATCTCTGGCTTCAAAGACAGGGAAATGGAGCGATTGGTGGAGAGCTGCTTCTCCCCTCGAGCCCTAGAGCGGGATGGCGTGCTCGGTGCATCCCCACCTTCTGAGCCGGACCACGCGAGCACAGAGATGGCCAGCCAGGATGGAGAGGATGGAGGCAGCGATGTGACGGAGTACCGCTACCCCCGGTCCCTTTACATCCGCCCCAGCATCATGTACCACAAGCGGATGGTTTTGGTCAAGCCAGAGAAGATGGAGCAGGACAGCTGTGGGCTAGGCGGTGGGGACGCACTTGTGGCTGAGGCTGCCGAGGGGCTAGAAGGAAGGGACCTGGAGGGAGTGAACCCCTTAGAAGAGGGATTCACACCAGTCGCCAGCACCAGCTCTCTAGATGCCAGCGTGGAGGAGAAGATAGAGCTAGAGGAGGCACAGGGAGGCAAGCACTCGTACGACGAACCCCTAGACTTTTATGGTGCATCTATGGAGGCGTTCTCCACCGACAAAGGAGAGGCCCCTCCTGGCACATCCAGGGAGAAAGCTGGGGGTCCAGAGGGAGAGAACGACTCGGAGCCGGCCACTGGGATCCGGGAGGAGACTTCGCACTCAGGCTTTGCGGCCGTGGTCTATAAGCTGTATCCCTGCCAGTGCGGCAAGAGCTTCACCCACAAGAGCCAACGGGACCGGCACATGGGCATGCACCTCGGCCTGAGACCTTATGGCTGCGCCATCTGCGGCAAGAAGTTCAAGATGAAGCACCACTTGGTGGGTCACATGAAGATCCATACCGGCGTCAAGCCCTATGAATGCAGCGTCTGTGCAAAGAGGTTCATGTGGAGGGACAGCTTTCACCGGCATGTGTCATCCTGTACCAGGGCGCAGCAGGCCAGGCAGGCAGCCGGCCACATCTGCTGATACCGTCGGATTCCACATCAACCACGGTGCTTACTACTGAGTCAGGAAAGGGTCTTTTTAAATTATACATATATATATATATATGATTTTTTTCCCTTGTTTTTTTCAAGTATCATGTTTCTTGAGACGTTTTTTTTTTTAATTCCTTTGTAGTGGTTATCCATCCATCCATGCATCCTCTAACTGCTTATGCTGGTCAGGGTCAGCTGGAACCTCCCCCCTTCAGAGAGAGAGCACAGTGGGCCAATTTGAGCCCCCAAGCCTGGAGGTGAGGCAACACTGCTGATCACTGTGCCTCCCATTAGCAGTTATGTTAGCTTATAAAGGGCTAAATCACACATGCACTAGATGTGTAAAACAGTTAATTTATTAGGTATTTAGTTGGAGTGCCCAATTCCAGTCCTGGAGGCCAAGAATCCAACACAGTTTGCAGATTTCCCTGCTCAAACACATCTTAATGAGCTAATTACCAGGTTTAATAGGTATGTTTGCGTAGGGAAATCTGCAAACTGTGTTGGATTCTGGCCCTCCAGGACTGGAGTTGGGCAGCCCAGCTTTAAAGGATTCAGATCCCTTCCCAAGAATTGTTGTTGCATTTATATTTGAGGTATCACAGAAAAACAAACTTTCTGTTCCATGTTTAGTCATCTACAGACTATTTAAATGTTGTGTTTTACATGCTTTGAGTAGGAGCAACCTGTACTATTGTCTGTCATTAATAATTTAGCTAAAATATATTTAATTGTGAGTCTTTGAGGTCAGTGGGTGACTGTTATTGGCATTAAGCATGCATAACAATGGCTGTGATAAGTATAGGAAGTGTTTTTTTTTTTCCTCCCTCCAGTATTAATTTTGAGATGCAACATCTGATTAGTAACTGTCTCTATACGGGTATTCTTTTCAGTATAGCTTCATATGGAGTCTTTTTTTATGCTGTTATGCCAATAAACTGACACCCGACATACTGTTTTACGTACCATTTCCACAGTCTGCTGCGCAGAAAGAAGCAGCTGCAGGTATCTTTTTCACATTGAAGCTTACAGTCAGTGCCGTTTCCCTTTCGGAGAACTTGTTTTGGTGCAAGTGAGGAGGTGGAGTGGACATCCTCATCCTTTTATTAAGACTATGTGCACACAGATTTGTGTATGTGTATATACATGACCATCAGAGGTATTTTTATTTGAAATTCCTGAATATTTTTTATTTCAGAAGCATGTGAGTACTATATACATGCTTTGGTAGGTATTGTCATTTTTTTTTAAGTTCCTCCTTGCTGTCAGCTTGAATTTCTACTGCTGAGACAAGTGCTGCTGGTTTTATTTCATTGTGTACTAACTGCTGACCATATAAGCTAAATTACTCCTAACAGTGGAAAATGGGGGGGGGGGGGGAAACGAGTTTGTTTAGAAAACCAAGGAAGGGGGGGGCAAAAGAAAAAGTCCCGGCTGATTAAAAATTGCATTTTAAAGTAAATGGTAAAGAAAAAACCCCTTTTAAAAGAAATGGGCGGGTTTGAAATGTGGGAA
>JAODKM010000037.1:2461197-2472132 GCA_026780845.1 Petrocephalus sullivani | reverse complement strand
AATATTATTTAGTAAATTAACATTACCCAGCAAATTATTCTTCACTCTTTAGCCTATAAACAGCTTTATAAACGTAAAAAACTGTAGTTTGAAATGAAGTTACATTTCTGCAAAGTTGATATGAAATCAGACATTGTATATTTATTTTGCTTATTGGTAATGTTAAGTTCAGTGGTGTTGTAATCATTGTGTCAAAAACAGAAGCATAATAGCAAACAAATATCGGTCCGGAATATCGGTTATCGGACACATAAACATGCAAATAATTGGTATCGCTATCGGTAATAAAAAATCAATATCGGTCGATCACTACCTGAGAATGATGTCACACCCAAGTTAAATGCATTACAGCACAAGAAGTCGGAAAGCCATTTAGCAATACCAGGGACCTCAATCGAAAACCAGGATTTCTTTCTTAGCTAGACAACTTGTTGCACTTAAAGTACTCCAGTTTAATCGGCCTGTATCTTTGCTCAGTTACATTTAGCCCAGACTACCTTAAATCCAACAAGTTATCTGGTTAAGCAATAAACCCAGCTTTCTGAACAGAACCCAGTTCTAGGCAGGTCCATAGTTTGCCATTGTTAGCAATCCCAGTTGATAATGCATTATGCAGTATGTGACACAAATACTATAGCAACAAGTCTACACATAGCTGTTGGACAGAACTGTTTGTATAACCGATTTAATAAGCCTCCAATAATACGTACAAGCTAATCGACAATATAAAACTACAGCTTTCACTTATGTTGATGATGGGCCTATTTTGAATTCTGAGTTTGGGACTGCAGAAGTTCCTCCGACTTTTCAGTTTAAATGCAGCATAAGTATGAACTAGCCGTAAGCTAACTAACTGTAAATGGTGCAGTGGCTGAGAAGTTAGTTCCCATGTCTCACACCTCAGTACATAGTTAGATGTATTTGCCTCTAAATAGTCTGTAGTATGTACCTAGTGACTGACATGCCATCTGGGTGTTTCTCCAGCCTTGTAAAGTCATACTGTAAATGTTGCCTGGGATGGGCTCCAGGTTCTCCTGCGGACAGGTAAAGCCAGTTGTTCAATGCAGTCAGCCAGACATCAGCCAAAACGGTAGGAACAAAGTCATAGAATATCCTGGCTTGAGATACTGATTGGAATCATTTGGAATCTGTGCTGGAATATCTTTTCTGTCATACAAATTTTCTGGGAAGAGCAAAAAAGGTCAATAGAAGTATTGGTCTGGGGCCTCATCTATCAGACTTAATGTAAATTTCATTGTTAAAACATGCGTACACATGAAAAGAAGAAAATACATGCAACTATCTTGTAAATGTGTGTACGTGCACGAGCTTGGAATCCAGCCCAGCTGCCACCTGCCATAAATGGACAATGCAAATGAGCTGCATACTCTTATGATAAGCTTTTATACTATGACTATAGCAGTTGAAAATAATAAAATGTTTGAGTACATATCTAATGCTTTATCTAGCACACATATATTGTAGAGCTAGGCCAGTAAATTTTCTTGCAAAATGAGCTTATTGCACATAAATTGGTATCTGTATATCTTTTAACAGCTGATGAATGGCGAAAAGAAACAGAGATGACTGATCATTCAGTCGTTATGAGTTGTAATTGTGTAGTTTGTCCACCAGAGGACACACTGTAACTCCCCTGTCTACGACCCACTATTAGTTTATATGGATCTGATTTTTAAAAATAACTTCTCTTTATTTTTATACATTTAACTCTTACTAAAACTTTTAATAAATTTTGTTGTAAGTTTTTAAACTACATTGGCATGTTATCTTGGTTAGGACTTTAAAATAATTACACATAACAAATGTTAAGGAAAATCGTTGCGTTTCTGGAAAAATTAAGAATATTGGTCAATATGTCAATATAAAAATTTTAAATATTGAAATCTGTATTGGAAAATCCTGTAATGGTCGGGCTGTAATATATTGTACTGCCGTGTCTCTTTCTGCCACCACTTATGCTCCACCCAGAAAACACGTCATCTTTGTTTGCTGGCATGAAAACGGCCTATGGTAATAATGATGAATTTTAAAAAGTGTGACTGCACCTATTGGGGGCAAAACCACATCTTTGGCCTCAAATTTCAACATATGTACAGGATCTGTAATGGGGCATGCACTATTATGCAGATACTGTGGTACATTAAACCCATAATGAACAAATCTTAGTGACAATGTCATGCCGGCATCACAGATGCCTTGGCAGTTAATAGAATGAAATGGCTTTTGACCTACTTGAGTAGCTTAATTAACACTAATTTCACTACTAATAGTTTTTTTCTTATATATATATATCGAATAAACTTTGATTTGAGATGCCCTTATCGAAATGTCATTGTGGTCACTTGCCCCATTTACATTAGGAAAACTGGCAGCACGACATCCTGTGTCTTTGTGTTGAAGAAAGTGCTTTCCTTCCTATGTTATCACACAGCAGAATGAAATTCATGATTAATGTCCTAATTTTGTGGCTTATTTTGGCTGTCAGAATTCAGGGGCTGCATACTTCTAAAGCTGCACTTAAAGACGGACTGTGTCACAGCAGTGCAACAAGGCTGTCCTATTTCGAAGGCTACTTCAAATGTGGTCTAGAAATGTCCTCCTTTTGCCGCGTCGCAAAGGATCCACCTGTTTGATATTCCACAGGCCAAAGTATCCCAAGATTTATTGTGCAGAGGTGAAGGGGGTTTATCCCAGCTAGATGACAGGAGTGGTGGGAACAGCTAGACTGTTCCATTTGATAATGCTTTCTCTTTGTCCTTTGAAGACTGCAACCTACAAAGACTACCCCTTTGCAGATTTGTTGATTTGTGCTGCAGGTATATGGAGATGGTCGCACATTTTACTAAAAATCTAAGTTAGGTAGTGCAGACTAGTGTTGCGAGGGATGCTGATTCTGAAAAGGTACCATGGCACCGCATTTTTGAAAGCTATTCAGTACTACTAGTTCTTTTCTTACTAATTATGCAATTTGCAATTTTATTTATATAGCACATTATCACAACATTACATTGTCTCAATGCGCTTTACATTTCTGCCACATAAAGACCCCCCAGTGAGTAGGCCAAAGGTGACTAATTATAGTTATAGGCTAATTATACTATTACAGACATCACTAATGCTAACCATCGAATCAGAACTATAGACTCAATGTGTCTAATTGTTTGAACCACTGCCAAAACTATTATTCCCTATGTTAATTTGCAACCATCATGCTGTATAGAATACTAATACAGTCAAACCTCCCTTATCCGGACCTCCAATATATGGGCACCTCCCTCTACCGAGCAGCTCTAGGTACGCGTATGTGCAAATTAATTTTACACATCCAGCAGCCGTTACGAGCCCCAGTCTGTTACGCCCTAGGGCTGGGGCGTAACAGAATGAAAAGAAAAGGGGACGTGGAGTAAGGGAAGGATAGGGTGCGATGGACAAGGGAACACACGTGGACAAAGGGGTTTTTTTTCTATATTTTTCTGTTTTTATTGACACACCACAGACACAGAACAAATAAACCCAGTGCAGAAGGACTCAGGAGTGACTATAGCGAAAACAATAAACAAAATTCAGCTTCCGAACTCAAACCCAAAGCTTGCACCAGACATACACAGAGTATACACAGATATCAAAGCATCAAAGTAGGAGGGATGCGCAAAGACGGTAATCAAAAAACGGGCAAGAGTTCGAAACCAAATAGCAAGTAAACCGAAGCGAATGTACAGACAAGGTCAATGTGAAAATCTGTGCAAAGCTGCTGATTAAAAACTGGATGACCACTGCAAGAATAAAACGGGATGACTCGCTAGCGCATACTGAAATAACGTCCTATTATAAGCCTTGTACCTGATAAATATCATGTAGTCTATATGTGTACACATGTGTGTTGTACTGTACTGGTCATGTTCTAAGTTACGGGCATTTCATACTTACGGGCACCCCTTGGACCCATTCTGCCCAGATAAGGGAAGTTTGACTGTATTTGAGCTAATTCCAAGTCGGTCAGTCATATAAGGGATCTTATAGTATAGTAAGATCTAATAGCAAGCAGGCTACGTTAACATAACCTGTAAGTACAGATGCTAGTTTGATTATTATGCTGTGCTGTGTTTTAAGCAGTTAGATAATGAAGCATTATGCGCTGTGTAGGGTGTTTTATGTTTATTGAGCAAATGAACGGAGGAAAGCAGAAGAAACTATTGTATTTGCCTATAAGGGGGCTTCTATTATCTGTGTGATCTGTACAGCCTGTCCAGTCTGTTCCTTTTAGGTACACACGTGTATAGTGTACACGTGTGCATGCGCGTGTCAGTTGCATCTTTGACATCATGACTGTTCCATACTCAGACATGGTTAGCAATCACACTAGATGCATACTGTGCCTGAGTACAACTATCCGTGCTCTGGCCCACCTCCTTAAATGGGCCAGGACACGGTACACAGCAGTCACACTAGTCAAACGTGCTGGACTTTGGGGGGTCAAATGTGCTTGGGCACTGTATGCGGGAATTTCTGTAAATATACACCTTTCCCTGTCAAGTTTTGTTTGATAAGTCCAGGAGCTTATGTAAAAAGTGTATACGCACCTTTACATTTCTTTTTCTGCATACGCAGCTTTAATAAAAGAGGCTCCATGTAAAATGTGGATGCAAACTTGACCAGTGGTTTACTTCGATTTCATCGTGCACAGAATCAAATGGCATTTTAGCTCCATCTGTCTATTCCATTTCAAATGCTTGTATATCTCAGTTTATGGATGATTTTGGATGATATAGACTTTCACAATTTTTGGAATTAATTCTTCACTTGACCTTGTTTCTCTTTTATAAAGTTAAGATTTATAGAGTTATAGATTTATTTATTTATTTATTTTTGCAGGTTGTGCAGCCTGAGTGGATGAAGAAAAGATGCAGACAATTAAGTGTGTGGTTGTGGGTGATGGGGCTGTAGGCAAAACTTGTCTGCTCATCTCCTACACAACGAATGCCTTCCCAGAAGAATACATTCCCACTGTGTTCGATAATTACAGCGCCCAGATGAGCGTCGATGGCCGCTCAGTCAGCCTCAACCTATGGGATACAGCGGGCCAAGAGGAGTATGACCGCCTGCGCACGCTCTCCTACCCACAGACCAACGTCTTCATCATCTGCTTTTCCATTGGCAGCCCGTCCTCCCATGCAAACGTGAGGCATAAGTGGCACCCGGAGGTGTCGCATCACTGCCCCAGTGTGCCCATCCTGCTGGTAGGCACCAAGCGGGACCTGCGCGGAGACACCGAGACGCTGAAGAAGCTGAAGGAACAGGGCTTGGCCCCCACCACGCCACAGCAGGGCAGTGCGCTCGCCAAGCAGATTGGTGCCGTCAAGTACATGGAGTGTTCTGCGCTTTTGCAAGAGGGTGTGCGGGAGGTGTTTACCGAAGCTGTGCGTGCTGTGCTCTACCCTGTCACCAAGAAAAATGCCAAGAAATGTGTCCTCCTATAATCAGGAGGGAAGGACTAAGAGGGGACGGACATGGAATGCTTGACGACTTCTCACAGAGGGGCTCCCTTGGCTGAAAGACCTTGGCACTACATTTTACCCCAGCACCGGATTACTTTGAATCTTCGTAAGAGGGCCCTTCTCATACTGCTTTATTTTAAAATTTGTTTCCCTAACCAAAGGCCAATGTTACACAAAGTTATACCATCGGAATACTTTTGATCTGCCTCCTGCTATATTGCTTCACACCCAAGTGAGCTACTAAATATCTTTTTTTTTTTTCTTCTTCTAGAAGTCCTTCCTTTCTTAATGTCAGCTTTTCCAGGTGTCATTTCCATTCTCCTTTTCTATTTTTTTTAGTGTATAAAGGCAGTGAATTGATGGGGGGGGGTGTTACCTAAAAACATAGCAATATCTAAATGCCGGATTGAACACGCAGAAGGAAGTGTGAACAGAATTCAGGATAACCTCATGGAACGTGTCAGTTATACTTGCCCATTGTTTTTTATTATGATTGAGAAGCTTTGTATCAGTGGTGCAGCTGTAAACTACAGTGCCACTGAAAAGTATCCCAGGTACAGCAACACTCTGCCATAACCCCAAGCAGTTGTTCAAAACTGGTTCGAAGTGAATGGTTGCTGCCATGATTTATCAACTTGGTGGGACAAACGCAAACTGGACCAAAGACCTTTCAGTTCTTTCAGAGGAGAAATGTATTTTAGTCTTCTGCTTTTATTAATGACAAAGTAATTTTTTTGACATGATGTGGAATTCTTAAGAACCTTAAGATGTACCAAAATGCACAGCAGGCAGTGTCTCTCATTTGCCCTATACCACTTTGCCTTTCTTCTGATATGCACTGTGCCTTATATATGAAACCTTTCAATTTATTTAGCTTTTCTATTAAGTACAAGTGCCAACCACAGTACTGAAACACTAAATGATAACCAGTCTGGAAGTTAAATGTGTAGTGTGGAGACTCCTCGAACACAATTGTTTCCTGTTTTGTCAAACCAGTTTGAGAACGGCAGGAATACATTCCATTTTCTGTGAACCTTTTACCCAGCTGATACTAAATCTCCATTTGCTGCTTTATATTCAAAACCTCAATCCTGTCAGCCATGATTTTCTTGAATTGCTATAGTATCTGTAAAATGGTCTTAAAAATAACACTGTGACTATAAGTAATATGACCAGCTATATTTCACTTTTGCTTAAAAATACCAGAAAGTTGTGCTGAAAGGAATTTTTCTTTTCATTAAGATTTATTTGGAGTATAGTCTTGAATGTTGAAAAAGCTGGTATTTACTGAACCTATTGAGGAGGAGAATGCATAGGTGTTATATATGGTTTAAACAGTACTTACAAAGAATAAGCAGTAACCACTGCTGGGTGTAGTTGTGAGTGTGGAGTGGAACATAAGCCGTCGTTACCCTCTGAATCTGTGTATCTTTGGTGTCTGCAATTTGTATTCTACTTCACCAAAGACAAGGTGCCTGCTTGCAATTGTGTGTGCCTTATTATATTCCCATTTTTATTTGCAGTTGTGGTACCTGTCATTTACTTTGGAAAAGTACATTTGTATGTCACAATAAGGCTAAAAGTGTTTTCTTACACTTTCCCTGTCAATTATGTATTATGTCCAATGTTGACCCTTACAGTTAATGATCAATTTAAGAGGCCTTATGACTGGATTTTTAAGTCAACCAGACCTTTAATTTGCACAGATTTATTCATGTTCTGTTCATTTTATAAGGATTTGATACTACAATGCTCCAATGGTGTACTTTGCTTTGACCTACATCCCATAATGACACCTTTCCTGTTCAAAGTATTTTTTTAATAACAGCAGCCAAATATTTTTATATTAAAAAGTGTTCTGCTCAGTATCGTTAGACTAAAATCTAAGGCTCTTTGTCTCTTTGTAAATGTGTGTGATTATACTTAATTTAATTGGTTTTGTTTATTTGCCCCTTAATACCAATTGTTAAACTTTATCATAACTAAATTGTACGTCATGTTAGTTCTGTTCCAAAGAAATGTCCAGTGTAAAATCTGGAGAAATTATTTTGACATATAACAAAGAAAAGATGTAAAATCAATTATAACTAGGTGGCAGATATAATTTTATTTACCCAGGGTGGGTTTCTATTTCAAAGAATGTTCTAAGAGGCAAGGCTGGAGTACATGGCCAGAATTTAGGTTTTCGCATTGTACTATTGAGATGAATTGTATGTTTTGGTATATTGTACTCTGTCACAGAGAAAAGGTGCTGCTATTGACATGGTTCTTTCACAGTGGGAGGTGGATAAGCATACATCAAAAATAGGCTGCTCTGATTAAACTGTACACTAGTTTCTACCCAGCGGAAATCTTCAGCTTCAGTGCAGTTTAACATTTTATCCCTTCAAATGTATTTTTCAAGACTTTACTGCAATACATGAATGTTGGAGTCCTGGTAACTTTTTTATTTTATTACCTTTTTTTTTGAATGTATAAGTGTAAAGATAGATGGCCGGGTAAGAAGAGCTTAAGTGAACTGCCACTGAAATGACATCAGATACAAAGCCATAATCCCCTAGTCTTGGTAAGCGGTGACAGCACCGGCACAGCCCCCCTCGGACGCAGTATTGCTCCAGCAGCTGAAGGTCACAGCTCTGGAAGCAGCACTCTTCCACTTTTCCCTTCTGTGAGCGGCGGCTGTTTGTACGGCTTGTTGACCTACTGGAATAGAAACCTCTGTCTTCACAAACAAACTGCAGGGCATCCACCAGCTCCCCGCCACACAGCGTCTCAGCTGATACCTCCTCCACGGTGCAGGTGCCGAATACCGCAAAGACCACCAGCATCTGAATCCATCTGATCTTCATTCTTCTGTATTTTGTTTGTAAGCAGGTATGACATGAGTGGTAGCAGTGTCTCTGCTTGTCCTCCATATCTGTGTCCGTTAAATGTATTTTGGTAATGGAAGCTGCAGGTAAAATTAGGTTCTCCGGTTTCTGTGGCTATAGAAATATTGTGTGAAGCTGTCCCAAAGCTCAGGTGACAGCGTCCTGGTAACTTTACAGTTTTTGAAAGTTGCCATTGTGTTTTCTCATCTCTACCCACTTACAAGCAAAAGCTACCAAATGGACAGCTTCAGACACACCAGTGTATAACAATTTTCAATTCCTGGCTGTTTCCTTGGTGACGTTCTTTTACAGATCTGAGTGCTATTGGCATATTCAGAATTTTCGGAAATAAACTGTAGAGTGTACCCAGAAGTTTCTTATTGTGATTGTGGTAGTGTACATGGTACAAATAAAATGTGGAAAATTATCCTTTTTTATGTAAATATGTACTATTTTTTTAGCCAATCCTCAGAGTTTATTTGATTTCATATACTTCCAAATCTGTACTGGTGACTGGGCCCCACTCAACAAGCTCCTCGGGACGGTTTGTCATGGTGTGGTACTAAATTTATACACTGGGAAATTGATTTTTAAATACTTTAATTTGTTTAGCAAACTTATAAAAAATAAATGGTGGAGATTATTTTTAAATTATGGTAAATAAAAATTGGTAAGATTTAACACGTGTGAATGTTTGTGATTTATATATAAATATAGTAATTTAAATCTAACAAATACAGTTGAATCACCTACGCAGTTCTCTAGAAAAGCCAACATTAAGTCTACAGTATTGACAGTAATAGTTGAATCTTGTATTTTTGAGTCTTGGTGCTTGTAATTTAAAAGGGTATTTGGTTGAAAAGTATGAGCTTGTTTCTGTATATTTCATGTGCATGGTAAAAGGGATAGTTTAGTATGTAATTGTTTTCTGTTGATGGTTATTTGGTATTAAAGTAGATGTACAACTGGGGGGAAAGCTTATTATGTTTTCAAAAAGTGTATGTATTTTAATAATTCCTATTGATAGATTCATTATTAAATATCTTTGGAATATGCATATTTATTACTGAAGTTATAAAAATAAAAGGAAACTTAAGAATAGAAATCTTGTAGCATGTAGGACAGTAGTTAAGATGTCTTGCATTTGTAAATTAACTTCATTGTTAATTTGTGCAACTACTTGTCGAAACAAATATCTAATCAACCAATAATATGTCAGCAGCACAGTGTATGAAATCATACAGCGAGAGATCGAGTGCTTCAGTTAATGTTCACATCAAACACTGGAATAAGGCTGAAAGGTGATTTAAGCGATTCTGAACTTGTTGGTACCAGGTGGGCTGGTGTGAGTATTTCAGAATCTACTGATCACAGGCTTACCAAAGCTGGACAATGAAAGATTGGAGAAACGTTGTCTGGTCAAATGAGTCTTGACTTTTGGTGCGACACTCAGATGGTAGGGTCAGAATTTAGAGTGAACAACATGACAGCATGGACATATCCTTGTATTAATTCAGACTGCTGGTGGGTGTGTAGGGAATATTTGATTGGTACACTTTGGGACCCTCAGCACCACAGTCTACCTGAGTTTTGTTGCTATGACTACAGTGTACCGAGCTTCTAATCGCGCCATGTCACAAAGCTCATATGGTCTCAGACCATGTTTCTTGAACACGACAATGCATTCACTGTACTCAAATGACCTTCACAGTCACCAGATCGCAATCCAATAGAGCACCTATGAGATGTGGAAGAACAGCACATCACAACTGTGTGATGAGGAATGTTTCAAGCACCTTGTTGAATCCATGCCATGATATAAATGTGGTATAATCTTTTAAGGATACAGAAGTTCATCAAATATTGTAATTGTCCTTCTTTGGTAAAAGTGTATTTTGTAACAGGCATAATATAAATGTAATATAAATAATATAAATGTTGCATGGGGCAGGTGAAACAAAACACTCAGATACAGGATGAGCCACACATTTATGCTATTTATTCAAATATGGCAGCACTTTACAAAGGCAGTACCTTCACACAGTTCCAACAATGAACTATTCAATTTACAAAGAGGACCCACAACAATCTGTTGAGAGAGATGCGGCTAAAAAAATTGGTTGGTGGTTGGTTAAAGGAGTACCCAGAATATCAACAGAAAGGTTATTGTTATAGCCATATAGAACCACCTGTCCTCAGACATCCTGGTGAACTTCTACCGCTGCACCATCGAGAGCATCCTGACCAGCTGTATAACAGTCTGGTACGGGAACTGCTCTGCCTCGGACCAGAAAGCGTTGCAGAGGGTTGTAAAAACTGCCCAACGCATCACCGGAGCACCACTTCCTGCCATAAGGGACAGCTACAGGAAGCGGTGTCTGAAAAGGGCCGGGAAAATCATCAAAGACCCCAGTCACCCATCACATGGATCCTTCACTCTCCTGCCCTCTGGGAGACGCTACAGGAGCCTACGGACTAAGACCACCAGGTACCGGAACAGCTTCTTCCCCACAGCTGTCAGACTCCTGAACTCTGCCTCCTGACATAAC
>JAODKM010000037.1:2422042-2434871 GCA_026780845.1 Petrocephalus sullivani | reverse complement strand
TATTAGTTAAGTTCTCCCCAAGCGAGCTTGATGGGCCGAATGGCCTCCTCTCGTTTGTATAGTTCTTATGTTCTTATTCCTTCCAATTTACCCTTCCAGGTTTCACTGTCACTACTCACATGAGCATTAAAGTCCCCCAGCAGAATAATGTACAACATTATGAGCTAAAGTATTCCATAGTAATCCTGAGCACAACGAGGGATACATTTTAAACATTTTCTACCAAAAATGCACCCAGTGAATCAAAGTGCGTATTCACTTCGCATATGATCCACGCACCATGAACTATCGTCAGAACAGTAAATGTAAACAGAACTAATGTATGTCACGCCTAAAAGTTTTTTTTTTTGCTTATATTAGGACTTGGTGAGCATGTTTTTTTGTTTTTGTTGTGTGAGATTTCAGTTTCATTCAGATAATTATAGTTATAAAATAAGAAATGTTTTAAATATAAAAGTGACAGTCCGATGTTAAACCAACTAATCGTTAATGTATCAGTGTTGCTACCATTTTTTTAACGCAAAGAAAAAAATAATACCAATGTGTGTGTAAGAGACCTTATCGGGGAGCATATTTGGCTCTCTGCAGCAGCCCAGACAGGCCATACTTCTTTCAGTAAATCCTACAATCGGAAACTGTAAAAAAAAAAAAAAAAAAAAAAAAAAGTTGTAGGGAGCCACCAATCCTTTCTAGGGATCAGCAGTGTTATTCTCAAGGTTTTATAGTAGAAACAGAAACACCATTATCCCAGAAGTCCTACAGAAAGTAGGACTCTCAGTTTATGGAAAACTACTTAATCCAATTCGACAGAACAGTTGTTAGGCCTGCTGCTATATTGTTACTTCTAATCTGCAAAAATGAATCATAGAAATCATAATAAAGCTATACTCTGCTTATATAGGTATGAGAAACTGGTACAAGAAGTGGACTTTAGGCAACATCTTAGAACTTAATACCAAAAAGAAAATCAATAAATCATTCTCATACAATTGACAGATTTTTAAAATAAATTTTTGGACTTTCTAAGAATCTGTGGATATATAATGCATTCAAAAACAAAGTAGACATTAGTATATACATTTTTTTTAGGTGGTGTTGGAAATTCTTATTTCCACAGCAAACTTTCTAACATACTAACTTTCAAGACCTGACACCCAGGGAGAGCTGTAAATAACTCTGGCATAATTCATAGTGCAATAAAGTGAAAACTGTTGTGCCAAGAAATTAAGTTCCTCATGTACCATGAACCTGCAATGATAGGTACTATTACACCCCGTGAATCAAAGTACATATTCACTTCGCATATGATCCACACACCATGAACTATCGTCGGAACAGTAAATGTACAAGGTCGTCTTATGGATTTTGTTAGAACAAAGTTACTTATTTAGAGCCAAATTTAGCAGTACAGTCGTCCCTCGTTTATCGTGTTTAATCCGTTCCAGACTCTACCTCTAAGTGAATTTCCGCGAAGTAGGATTCTTTATTTATAAATCAAATATTTTCGTAGTTAGAGCACAGAAAACCTGTTTACGGCCTTCTAAATATGGTTTTTAACATTATTAGAGCCCTCTAGACATGAAACAACACCCTTTAGGTACCATTACACTCGTACCCAATATATTACACAAGAGAAAACATATTAGACGTTACAAATATATTATTATTATTGTACATTTAATTACATACACACACAGTTCTTACACATTACCACAAACCTATGAAGAAGCAGAAGGCTTAGGAGCAGCAGCACGTTTAGGAGCCATCGTGGGGCTATAGATAAAAGTTCTCAGAAATCGCAAACAAAGATGCTTCTGATGCGTAGCGATGTAAAAGCGTGTATGAGAGAAACTAACTTGTGTGAGGCTGAGCCAGTCAGTGGCCAGGATAGGAAGAGGATATAACCGACTCAGACAGCCGAGCACACGGTGTATCATTTTCACGGTCTCGATCAACTTTTTAATAAATATACAGTACTGTATATACTTTAATGAGCACAGTACTGTATTTGAAAAAAAAGCGATACTTAAGCCGCGAAAGTCGAAGCGCGAAGTGGCAAGGGACGACTATTTATTTAGCAGTAGCTAAAAAATATAAATAAAAAAAGCTAAAACACTTCTCTGGTCTACTCACTTAACACATCTGTATTCCAGGGAGACTTTCACAAGCAGGTTTCGGTAACACTTTCTATGAAGTCCATATTCATAAAGCTTAACTTTTTATAATTCAGTCTGACACATTAATATAGTATTATAAACATGGCTATAACTATAGAAAGCCATAACATTACAATCATGAGCATTATGTATTATGAATGCTCTGTGAAGCTATCATCTATAATGCAGTGTAGATATTTTTGTAATGCAGCACAATGCATCCTTAATGCCTATACCGGCCATTATAATGTATTTATAGTGCACTATATATGAGCGCTTCATAAGGCATTCATTATGCATAATGCACATGGCTATGATGTTATGCATTTTGATAAATATTTATAGCCATGTTTATGATGCTTTATGAATGCATTATTATGAATGTATTTATAAATTACTAAAAACATGGCCTTAAGTAAAGTGTTATCAGAGTTTCACTGCTCCATGCTACTCAGCCCCAGGCTACACATCCCAGCTGAAGTCTCCCCATGCCCAGTTTGGAAGATGTGATCATTTAGAGGGCTACGACACCATTTAATTATTGTAGCACACACACTATCAGCATGGAAGGAATAAATAATATCAGCATGGAAGGAATAATAAAACAACGAAAACATTGTTTATATTGCATTAAATAAATTGAGATTTTAAAGTAGGGTACATCTGCAGTTTATTGTAAAACATTTAAATGTTAAAAAAAATAAAAATATAAAAATCTGAATGAGCAAATCTGTCAACACACTGATTTCACCACTCAGTGCTACTAAGATATTCAATGCTGTGTTTTGTAGTAATTTAGGGTTCAGTCAAGAAGACAAGCAGATAAATAATATTGAAGCTGGGTCACAGATCTAACATCAGGAGTTTGAGGCATTTTCCCCATATATCACAATTCTAAGGTGAGGGGTACAGCGGGTACATTACAGAAATGGTAAATGGAAAAAGCAATACTATATTACAGGGGCATTAACAATAACAGTACACTTCACAAGTGTCAGCAGAATGCTCAGATGAGCAGTATTGTGTAGTACATCAAAGTGGACTAAACACTGGAATATTAATGATGCCAAAAAACCTGAGGGCCAACTCAAAGCCAAAAGCTCACCGTCACTTAGAATAACATTTCGCATTATACAGCTAGTTTCACCAAAGAAAATATCAATTGTAAATGTTACAATGGAAATGAAATCCCACCCACTTGTGAACTGTCAATGGGTTCACCAGCTGTGAATAATGAACATTTAATTTTAAATAATTTAGCATTATTTTTTATGTATCATAGCTTGCTAATCACACACTTCAATGATCATCAAATATTTAAATATAACAAATAATAGATATCAAAATTTTGAAAATAAAGTACTTATGGCATACATAACATTCACATTAATGTAATGTGCATTCACATTACATTACAGAAGACATTGTTGTGAATTAACCCAGCAGTAATAATTGAAGGTGTTAATGTGCATGTGCTTCTGGCAGTAACACGTAATGGGTAATATGTGCAAAAATACATGCTTATAAAGATAGTTTGTACGTGAATTTAATTGCTAGTGTTATCTATTGAGTGTTGTTTTTCTACCAGGGGTCTACAAACTCTCAAGCAACCTACTCCCCCAGGTATGGCAATCATCACTGAATGTTACCCCAATGGAACCTTTTGGAATATATTAGGGAGTTTTTGTCCATTAACCAGGGGTTTGCTTTTCCTAAAAAAAAAAAAAATAAATAAACTTGCAAATGTTAACTTATCAACATCAATCGTTGAGTCTTGAGAATGGGATAACAAATACACCCTTAAACAATGAAGATGTAACGAACACCGATTTAGATTTTAGCAGAACACCAATGTAGACATTACACTTTTTGGAATTACACTTGTATGGTGTATTATCAGAATAGAAAAGCTGTTAAATTTGACAAGCTACATTTCTAGAGCAAAATGATACAAACAAAAGTGAAGACATTATTATGACGTAACCCCTCACCATTATTTATAACCCGTTTCTTTAACTTCTGCAAATGTATGGTGAGCATTTTCAATAAAAAGTAGAATAGTTCTGTATAGTTACCTTATATAAATACACGTCTCTACTATATTGTGAAAAGGGCTTTTTACAGTGACTGGGGGCAGCGATTAATATTACATCAACACGTCTTTGTGGTGCCTCATGATGTGCTGCTTCTTCTCTGAGGGCCTACGGAAGCCCTTCTTGCAGTAATCACACCGGTGGGGATAGTCTTTGGTGTGAATGGATATGACATGACGTTTAAAACCTGAGGCGTCTGTAGTGTTATATTCGCAATACTGGCACTGGTACACCTTCCTGCCGCTATGTGTCTTCATGTGCTTCTTCAGTTCATTCTGGTGGCGGAAGCCCCGCCTGCAGCGCTTACACTTGAAGGGCAGATCCTTGGTATGGACTGACAAAATGTGCCGGCTAAGGGTGAAGGGGTCAGAGATCTTGAAGTCGCAGTGTCGGCACTGGTGTACCTTGCTGCCCTTATGTGTCTCTGCGTGCTTCTTGAGCTCAGAAGGCCTGTGGAAGCCCTTGTCGCAGACGTCACACTTGTGAGGAAAGTCTTTAGTGTGAACGGAGATGATGTGTCTCTTAAGGTCACTGGAGTTTGTGCTCTTGTGGTCACAGTGCGGACATTGATGAGTCTTGTGTCCCTGAAAAATCTCTGTATGCTTCTGCAGCTCCTTGTCGTCAGCAAAGGCCTGGGAGCAGTGGCCACACTTGAATGGCAGGTCAGTTCCATGCTTGCTCTTGATATGAGTCTTTAAGTTTGACTGGTCAGCACACCGGAACTCACAGTGCTGGCACTGATACGGCTTCTCGCCCGTGTGTGTCCGCATGTGTTTCTTCAGCTCAGATGGATGACGAAAGCCTTTGCCACACTCCACACATACATGAGCAAAGGTTTTGCTATGCACAGCCAACAAGTGCCGGTTTAGCAGGCCCTGTTCGGCCGTCTCGTAGTCACAGAACTTGCACTTGTGGAGCTTGGGCTCCCGGTCTCGCAATATGAGCTTGTTAGAACTGAGAGGGCCGGCCTCACAGTAGCGCCGCGTGTACTCCGTGAACTCCGGGACCTTCTCACTCTTGATGATTAGTTTGTGACTCTCCAGGTGGTTGTGGAAGCTCACTTTCTTGTTGGTGGTAAAGTCACAGTCTGTGCACTGGTATTTCTTCTTGAACATATGGTCTGGATGGTTTTTCATGTGACGCTTCAGGAAGCCTCGCGATTTAAACTTCTTCCCACAAATATGGCATGGGTAGACTGTCAAGGGCTGCCCATCTGGGCCAATGATTACAGCTAAATTTGCAAAATGAGGGAAGGGGAAAAGAAATAAAGATTTGCTCAGATTCAGAAATCTTTGTGGAAGAGGCTCAAAAAAGTAGCTTTATGCAAAATTATGACAATAATGAGATGACTTAGAGAAACATTAAACGAGTACTATAAGTGAAATGCTATAAAACAAAAACGACATACCAGTCTGGCAATGCCGAGTTTCTCCTTTCTTTCTTTTTTTCGCCCTTTGCTTGAGAGCTCTGCTTGTGCTGAGGTTGTCACATATCTGCAAGTACTGAGTGGCTGGTCTGTTTTTGTTCTCCAGCCTTGGGTCCAAACTGTTACCTATGTTGCAAGTACAGTATTTTCAGAAAAGTAACCTGAACAAGGATATTTAAATCTTCTTAAACAAAAGAAAACAATCAATGCTTTTTTCAGTCTAATAAGGTTTTTCTTGTGCCGTGTTGACACCATCAAATTTCCCAAGAGCCAAAATTCCAACAAGTATATACCTTTATATACCTTTTCAAGTATCCATGGGAAACAGGGCCGGGCAATATAAAGGATCTCTCTACTTATTGTTATATAAAATTTAAATGAGGAAGTTTGATAAAATGTCGATAAGGAACATCGACTGATAGTACACATCCGCCTATTACATCATAGAAATTAACTCAAATCCAATTAATCAATCAAGTAGCAATCAATCAAGTCTTTTAAGGGCAGACAACCTATGCCCAACAAACGCACAGCAAGGCTGACGCCGCATGCTACCGTTTTGGTAATAAACATGAGTCATTGGTGTTTCAAAGAAGGTGACAGCTCAGCCACCACATCTTTGGAAAAAGGAGATATTATGGATAGAGGTAAGGGGCATATAAGAACATAAGAACTATACAAACAAGAGGAGGCCATTCGGCCCATCAAGCTTGCTTGGGGAGAACTTAACTAATAGCTCAGAGTTGTTAAAATCTTATCTATCTATATATGCTGAGACAGCGCGTTGCCACACACCACCACATGACAATCCACCACAGGGATGGGAACCTGCATGCAGCCATGCAGTGGGTGATACCTCAGCACCACACTGCTCAGATGGAGATGAACAGCGTGAAGTTTTTCCTGGTTGTTGGAGTGCAAATTCTGCCACCAACCTCCAAATTTTCCCAGAAGTTGGAGGACCTACTTAGGGCCGGATGTAGGTTATCATCATACCCAGGATGAAGAAATTGCAGGTTTGCTCAAGGGCCCAACTGAGTAGAATCTCTCCTGGCATTCATGGGATTCTAACCAGCAATATTCCAATTGCTGGCACAAATCCCTAGCCTCAGAGCCACCGCTCCGCCCACATACATTATGGATAAACAAGGTAAAAATATGCGGTGGCACTTAGCTAAAGTCCGACATGCAACAGACTGGTTCTGTGTATTGTAAACTCCCAAAAACTTGTTCCAACTAAAACTGGAAATACTGCAGAAGTTTTTCACCGCCTGAAGCATTGCCATCCAGTAGAATGCAACATACAGAATGCAAGCACTTGCAGTCAAACACCACCAATCAGTGTTTCCACTTCCAATCGGATGAAATACTTTGTTTTGAATCTGATTAAGGGGAATCCTGAAGGATTTTTAAGCAGCAATTAGGCCTAGAAGTGAAGTAACAAATTAAATAGTGATAATTACAAAAAAAAATATGTTAAAATATGTCGTATTGCCCAGCCCTAATGGAAAATAAAGGACTTTGGTTTCTATGAAGTCCATATTCATAAAGCTTAACTTTTTATAATTCAGTCTGACACATTAATATAGTATTATAAACATGGCTATAACTATAGAAAGCCATAACATTACAATCATGAGCATTATGTATTATGAATGCTCTGTGAAGCTATCATCTATAATGCAGTGTAGATATTTTTGTAATGCAGCACCATGAAACACCTGACGTGTTGCTGGCCGAGAAATTAGAGGAATTAACTCAGCTTACCATATGCAGCAGCCCATGCCACAGGGACAAATGTCTTGTTGACAGGTGGTTCTTCCAGAGCCTCCTTAATAGCAGGGGCATCCTCCTCCCCCACAATCACTTCCATGTATACCTCATCAGTAATCTCTGCACAATCTGTAAAAAGGTAAACATATGCTCAAGTTTAATTCCAAGATTGGGCGGAATAAGACCAAATGGCTGAACTATCATGCCTTACATATTTGATATTGAAGCTAGAGGAAATGAGAGGTTATGATGAAGTTGTAATACTAAAATATTTACCAAAATAAAATTCATCAGTTGTTCAGATCTAGCGCTTACTCTCCTTACACGTACAATGTTAAATGTAATCTACTACAATTCACTGAATACCATCCCTAGCAGCCCTAACCAAATGAACAGTTAAACACAAAAAGTATATTCATAGGGAGACAGTTTGATTTCAAGAAAAATAATCACAACATTTAAGTATTTATAATTCTCATAATTCAGTAAATATTATGCAGGTGGCACTCACTCAGGTCCTCATCTCCCTGGGAAGTGTCTCTTACTGCCATGTACACCATCTTTTCTCTTTGAGGCCTCCCAACACCACCCTGGTCCATTCCAGCATGGCTATTCTGAAAGTCACTCTCTGTTACAACCTCTGTTCCACCTGTAGTGACAGCAGACAATACCACAAGTGTTTATTGTTCTTGCTCTCAGACACAGAAACTGGTCAGGACTATGGGGACAGTGAGTTGTCAATAGAAAGGGTTACATAAATCACACAAAGAGAATTAGGAATCTCTCTCAATACTCCAAAAATTGCTTTAAAAAATTAAATTAAAAATTTAAATGAAAAATTTATGCTAAGTCATCTCTCGATGCTTGACATAGTTCGGACTCAAACACTTGAGATTTCACTTTTGATATTGCAGGACAATGAGAGAATTTAAAAATCATTAGATGATTGTTTACTTTAATACTTTCCACAGATTAGTTCTTCGAGGAAATGGGTCACCATAAAGTCACCCAAAGTGCACTAGTACTTAAGAGTATGGAACATTAAGACATTGAAAAACCAATTATTTAACAGAAACAGACAGTAAAGTTCTTTACCTATATCCACATCATCATCAGCTTCTGCTTTGAAGATGTACACCTTAATGACCTCTGAGCCATAGCCATCTCCTTTGGAGCCCTCATCTTGCGGCTCCTCACTACTTAACTTTAGAGGAGCATTCCCTATATCAAGTTTCTCCCCAACCTCATCCACTGTGGAAGCAAAAGTCGACATGTCTCTTCAATACCATCATAAGCACTATCAGTTTAATGTGGAAATTTAACAACATGAAATTACATACAACAAAGGGGAAGGTAAAATTCATATTCTTAAAATCAGCAATACATGTTGTTGCATCAAAACTAAATACAGAAAAGTTTCCTTGTGAAGTTTCTATGTTTTGCATTCATATAATTTTAAAATGTTAAGTTTTATTTCACACCAAATACATCAAGCATTGATTCAGTCTTATAAATGGATGCCATTAAATACTCTATGTAATTTGTAATCTCTGTGTAATCTATTGCACCATTAGATTTTTTTAATCCCTGGAAGGTGACTGTTTGAGATGCTGAAACTATGAAATCTGGCTCCAGTAAACACGCCTCACAGTTATGCACTGCACATCTTAGCTATCTAACCTGTCTATGTTGCATGTATTTGGTTACAGCCACATTACTATTTGGAGGAACAGGATGGTCAATTTAATAAGCAGATATACCTAATAAACTGGCCACTGAGTATGTAAAATAAGAAAACTATTTAGCAACATCTTAGAATTCACAGTACCAAATATGCCAGAAAATACATCAAGCTTTCCTAAAACAGATTCAAAACTCATTTCAAAACTAGTTACTACAAAATGTTTGTTGTAACAGTATTCTTAAAAAGAAACTAAGCGAACACTTTAAATAATCTGTAAAAAAACTACACAGCCAGTTGTCTAAAAACCAGAAGATGGATTTGCTTTGATGCCGTTGATATATTAATATGATACACTTGAAGAGCAATTATTCTGATACAGCAGATTTTTCCTTGTATTATTTTAGATTATTTCGAGCTAAATGAGAAATGTTTGTGGAGAATACAAAATCCAGCATCTTTAGGTTCTCTTTTCTAATTTTACTATGCAGGAATATTTCTTTGAAGACCTTAATTTTCTCACAAAATTCTTTGGTCAGGTTTCACAAAAGCCTGTTACACTGCACATTCAATCTAGCTTCTTACTTAGAAGTGCCCATAAAAGGAGAAAACATAAAAAAAATGAGGCAAGGAATGTGCTGAAAAACTGGGTAGTGACAAACTCACAAGAGATCATTAGGTAGTCCTCTGAGGGTCTCTTTTCATCCTCATCCTCTGCCTTAAGGTTGACTGTAGATGCTGGTATACCCTGATGAGTCTGGACGACTGTTTCCAAGTCACAGTTGGAAACCATCACCTCCTCTGACACCATCTCAAAGACTTGATCTGGGACATTAACAGACTCTTCGATGAGGTCAGCAGCGAGTACATGGTGATCAGAGTCCAGGGCCTCTTCAATGGCCACTTCAGCACCGAGAGCAGACTCTGACACAACCATACCATCGGCATTCACCATTTCGTCTGAGGGGCTATCTGGTCCCTCTACCACCTCTTCCTCCAGATCATGTTCTAGTGTGATGTCCTCACTTGTGACCACATCAGACACCAGCACTGCCTCCGGGACTGACACCACGATGTGGTCACCATCAATGTGTGCCATACCCCCCATGCCAGCCACTGAAATTTAATAAATAAAGGTTTGTTTTGAAGTAACAAAATACTGTTGGATGACATCACACACAAATCTCTCACAAATAACAGCAAAATGTTCAAACAAATCAAATCAAACAAATCATTTACATATTTACGAATTCCAGTTAAACCATAGCACGCCACAGCAACGTGCATTCCAAGTTCCAATCAATGTTTTACATTAGATAATAACTTCTACAAAAATATAGTATGGAATGGATTTTCTCTGATCTACATACCAAAGTCTTGCATTATCATTGTATGAGGCATTTTTGCATCTTGCAACTGAAACTCCAAGACCCCTCCACCTTGGTCCATTATGTATTATTTTCAAAAATCTTCAGAAAAAGGGAGAAAGGAACAGTGGCAAACTATGTCAAATCATAGTACCTTTTGTCATTTTTCATTAAAACATCCTGGCTATGCATTCAAGTGAAAAGATAAATTTCTGAACTAACAGTGTGTTCAGTGGAAAACAAAGTATCATTAAGGAAAGCACAAGTTCTTTCAGTTGACTAAGCATTACAAAATGTTATCATAAAATAGTCATGTTTAGGTGTAAAAAAAAATTCCATGATGCACTAACCTTCACATTTGATGTAATTTTCTCGAACAAACCAGGATCAAAGAGTATGGGTTTTTCTCTTCCATCAAGGAAAACAGGGACCTAAGGAAAAAGAATTTATTCTTCTCGTGTTTAGTTCTGTGCTGATGTAAAAAATACACCCCTGGATTAACTGGAAAACATCAATGGCTGTTCTTGTACATTTTGCTCTGCATATATAGAAATGTGGAAATATTTTGGCTTCCCGCCCCCCCATAAGGTAAGAAGTTTTGTTGAATTGCCTATAGAGTATTTGGAGGAAACCTGCTTTAATTAGTTAGTTAGTTAATTTTTTATTACACATTTTATTCATGGACTACAGTTCTCTGACCTCTCAACCATATCATGTTCAGTAGAGTTATTGGTTTAGGTTGATATATTAAATATAACTTCCCATAACTTCCAGACATTACACCATGATACACAATGGGGGGGGGGTCACTGTCGGGAACAATAATTGCCCAAAGTCCTGTTTTTAATTAATCAAAACAAAACTAATTTATTGAAGGACACTTTAGACATACACTACTACAAATTGTTCTTGTACAAATAGTTTACAAAACAAATGTAAACAGAATCTAAATGAAAGGGTACAAGTGAATTAAAACATTAAATGATTAGCTACAGTAACAAAAAAATAATTTTGAACAACTTGAACAGAATTCAAATGAATGAGTACAGCGCGTGTGTCCTTTGGTTTAACGCAGGGGTGCCCAACTTCAGTCATGCAGGGCCAGAATCCAACATAGTTTGCAGATTTCCCTGCTCAAATATACTCACCTTAAATCGGCCAATTACCAGGTTTATCCAGTATATTTGAGTAGGGAAATTTTCAAACTGCATTGGATTTTAAGCCCCCCCCCGGTTTAACGCCTTTAAAATACCAGTCAATTTACTCTGGATTTCTTTCTCTTTATTACTAGTGCACTTCGCTTGGCTTTATTTGAGTTCTGTGTGGAGACCACATTTCCCATGATGAATATTTGCTCAGATGCGGCAAAACATAGATGCACAAGTATTTGCGGGCTACACTTGACAATGGCAAGCAGGTTTCATCAGATGTTCACCAAAGGGGGTGGTGTTTTTCGTCACCATTTCACTCAATATATATTATATAGGGCTATGAAAGTTAACGAGGTAACACACACAATTAATTTTAAAATAACGGATTATTTTTAAATCACTTAAATTTTGTTTAAATGCACACTTGCACAGCTGACTATAGACAACACAATTATTGTGGTTTCTGTACCACTGTGCTCATCCGCTCCCATCAATTTTTTTGGCCTTTTGATGTTACCATAATCACTTACATACATTTATAACTGGATGCACAATTTGTACAATGTATGTGCAAGAACACTCATTTATGTCGTTGATGTACAATGCTTGATAAATTCAGAAAACAAAATGACAAATCCTTTAAAGGCAAAATTAAGTCCTTCATTCATCGTTAATTACATAACATACCGGGTATTTCAAATGTAACTTTTAAATGGTGCATTTGATTCTACCCTGGGGAATAGTAAGCACATAAAACTCACAATTGAGTTTTCAAATTTCATCCTTAAAATGTATACAAAAATTAGAGACATTGTCTCTCCTGCCACTTCTTTAAACCATTTTTTTTTATGTAAATTACACAGAAATTTAAGCTATGTATAGATTATGAAGTCTCATTAATTATTCTGGCAATGTGTTTTACCCACAAATGCAAACTCGTAGAATATATCTTTGTCAGATTGCATTTAAAAATCAATTATGGCTCAGCTTCTTGATGTATAAGCAGTGAAGGAATGCAGACGCGACTGTCACTATCAATGTAACATAGATAGAAGTTACTCTCCCGCTGCTGTTCTGTCTCATTATTTCACTTTGCCTTGTACTGCATACCTGTCAAGGTTTGGATTTGAAAATAAGGGAAATTTCCCGGCACCCACCGCGAGCCATCCCACCACCCCAACC
>JAODKM010000037.1:2391883-2401935 GCA_026780845.1 Petrocephalus sullivani | reverse complement strand
CTTTTGGAAATCTAAGTAGATGACATCATAGGCCTTCTTATCATCAACTTCCTGAGTAGCTACCTCAAAAAACTCCACCACTGTGTTCGTCTGCTATATGATTTATTTCAATGAAATTGCTGATCCAAACAACCAATGATTCATAAAGAAAAATCATGAAAATGATCTGGGGTACCCAAACTTTTGCATACCACTGTATTTAGTTGTTGTAGTCATACCAATGTTAGCATCTCTATTAGGAATGTCTGTTCAAGGCTGAAGCACTTGTCACATAGTCTCAACTTGTGACTCATTAGGCCTTAATCTCAGTCAGGTCATTACAGTTCCAAAGTAGAATGAATTCTGAGTCATCAAACAACTTACATTGTTGGACCTGTGCTTATTATACAAAAAAGAATTGATACCTACAAAGCAAGGGAAGGATATAAACATATATAAATGCTTATTTATATATTTCATTGTCTGAAATACCACTAAGAAATGAAAGTTAAGGGAAATTATTAAAGTCAAAGCAAGGCCTGAAAGATCAAGAAAAATCTCAGAGACAGCTGCTTAGAGACTGATCAGAAAACCAGAAAACCCCATATCACTGCAAAGACCTGCTGGGAGGTTTACCCAACACACCAGATCATATACATTCATTTTTAGTTAGAAGATACTTTTAAGCAAACGTGTGCTGTTAAGAAGTCAACTAGTCATAAGTGCAGCTTCCAATGAATTTCCAGTTACAAGTATAATCAGTGTTGGAGCAATAACTAAACAACATATTCCAACAAATCAAGAACCTAATAAGATAATTCAATGACCAGACGTGCAATACTAAGAACATTCAGGAACATAGCTAGAGAGGAGTAGCAGTGTATTGGTCCAGTGTGCAATGTTGCTTGCAAATCATGGTCTGCATGGATCAATTATCAGAAAGAAACTTTACCTGTGATCTCATCTCCAGATGCAATTGCCATGTTTGATTAACCTAGACGCTTTTTGGAAGTGCTGTGGTCTGATGAAGTAAAAACTGAACTCTTTGGCTACAATCACCAAAGGTATGTTTATAGGAAAGATGGCGAAAAAAGCCCTTGCTAACTGTCAATCATAGGGGTGGATGCATTATGCTGTGGGGTTGGGTGGCAACCAGTGACACAGGAAACAATACACGAGAAGAATATATTCTGCACAGTATCAACAAATCAACATGTCGGTGAAGAAGCTGAATAAAGGCTAAACAAGACAATGATCCAAAACAAGGTCAGGTTTTGGAATGGCCTCCACTGTGCCCAGAATTAAATACCGTGGAAAATTTGTAAAGATCTCAAATGTGCAGTGAAGGCAACTTGATCAGTGGGAGTGACGAAAAGGCCTACAGGGAGGAGGCTCAACACCTGGCTGCATGATGTGTTGAAAACAACTTGGCCCTCAACACCAAGAAGACTAGGTTGTGGACCTCAGGAGACACACCCCCATTCACATTAATGGGACTGAGATGGAGCAGCACCAGCTTCATGCTCCTGGGAGTGCATATTTTCTCTCTCTCTCTCACTCTCACATGTTTAACTACTGTATGGATGTATATATCTGCATTTTCTATTGATTAATTACACACAGACACACACGCACAGACTCGCGTACCTATCTAAATGGGAACCTTCCATTCCTTTCTATGGGAAAAACCCTAATCCCAGTCACAACACCCTTGACCCCAACCCAGCCCTAACCTTAACCAAAAGTAACTAACCCAAATACAAGACTTTTGGCCTTCTTAGTTTCTTGATTGCATTCACAGATTTTTATAAAGTTGAGGTTATCACAAGAAGCATTTCATTATTACAAAGTTATGACTGAAAGGTTGCCCAAACTTTTGAACGTGCCACATTTAATGTTGGCATTTTTCACTCCATTATAATAATGAAACAGGTGACAACTAAACGTTAATAATATTTATAATGGAAATGTTTTTCAATACAGATATTGTGTTTACATTGTTGGAAATCAACAAAATTTGCAGTTTGGCCAGGGTGTCCAAACTTTTGCATGTAACTGTATGATGCACCACATACAGGCCCCACCAAGAACCATTAAATCTCTTCTTCTTCACACAAACTTCACCCTCATGAAACCTATATGGGTTCATTCATGGCTGATTAATAATGCATAGCTGATAACTGGCTTTATTAATCTATTATACCAGGGCACTGTTGAATTCTCTGATCAGATTGTAATTAATTTTCTATAGCTGCACATGCAGTGGCAGCCAGGCGATCACAGTCGTAAATCAGCGCGTTATTATGGTCTTTAGTTCTAACTAAATAAGGGTTAATGCACAACTGCAGACATAAAGAACCACCTGATGCTTACATGACAATCACTACGCATTCGGCGTAGAAGTTTGTACCTACACACATTATTTTCAAATTTATGAGCCAAAAATCATCCACATGAGATCATATATTTCAGTGATGCCTTTGTCTGGATACTTTATCCCAAACTTTTCTGAACTTTTCTTTATTGTCACAGGTTTTGTAATTAAATCTACAATTTCAAACTAATGAGTGCCCTTTGGGTTTAGCAACAGGCAATTTTGAACTACTGTAATACCTGGCTTATGGTCTTAGGAACAACACTGACTTGGATTGTATCTTGGCAAAGTATTTAATCATTGGTGGAACAAAGTAGTTCACACCACACTCATTCATGCATTATATGTTTTTAAACAAAATTTGCGGAGCCGTTCTTTGCTTCTGCCGCCATTGGTGGAAGGAAATGCTAAAGATGAATATTCAGTGGTACATGTAGTTTAACTTCAAGTTAAAGTGTATATGGACAGCCCTAAAGGTGATCTTTAGTTATAAAAACCCATAATTCACAAAAATGTACATTTGGACATAACCCTTTTTTTTTGTTAATAACAAACTTGGACATTTTCCACCCACAAAGCACAGAGCTACTCATAATGCACATTATTTATTTGGCTCAACTTTATTAGCAGTGCTGCATACAAAGTAAATCTTCCTTAGTATAGAGCTATACTGCTGCCAACGACATGATTTCCGTGCAGTAGTTCCACCTACCTTTCCCCTTTCATCTCTCCTGAATTGCTCTTTTGTCTGGCACAGCTCTTTTGTCTCCAAACAGGTCTGCTCACTCCAAAAGTTACTTTTTCGGTTATGTTCAATTAATGCAACTAGAAAACCTGGACAATATGCCTACTCCAAAAATCACATTTACGTTTGGTGTTAAGGAGAGGGGAGATACACACAGTGAAGCTGTAGATAATAGCTATGTATTATTATATAACAAACCTTTGCATTATATTTGAATATGGTAGTATTCCTACTTCAAGGGTTATTGGATTTATTTCTGCCGAAGCTGTGTTCCCTTAGTTTACATATGTGTGTGCCCTGTCAAGTGGCATCTTACCTGATATTTACTTTGCCCAATGCTTTGGGTTAACTTAAGATATGTTTCAGGCTCACAATAACCCTTCATTGGATAAACTATAAAGGGTAACTGATGAGTTAAGTTTACGTGCACTCAAACCTTAGAAAAAGTATGAACTACCAATTAAAAAATGAGTCTATATCTTAGGTCTTTAGAAAATTATGCGCTTATACTTTAAATGTGAACAATTCATATCAAAATTATAATGTTATAATGTTTTGTGTAGCTGCAATTTTTAGTAATGTTTTAGAAATGCTATTCTTGTATTTATTAATTATTAAGCAAAATAAAGTCTATGTAAAAGCAGAAGACAAAGCTATGTATCCAGCCTTGTCTAATATCTTTTTGTGAACTGGACTTGTAAACACATAACAAATGGGAGTTATTTTTCTTAACATTACTTTAATAGTTATTTTTTGATTACTGTATGATGATTTTGATTATAGTATGATTACTGGGACTCTTCAGTTATGAAAATATTCAAAAGTGCCACTTTTATATAAAGGTGATGGTTAGGTCAAATTATTTTGCCCACCATGCTTCAAGACCTTGATTAATAACTACACTGTATACAAAAGTAAACCAGTGATATACAAATATTGTAATGACTGCCAATTTAGATTTCCTGCAAAGGAGAAGTTGATTGTTATAAATATCTGTTTAAGAGAAAGCTGCACTGACAAATCTAAAACATGTTTCACTTTATTTAAAATCAAAAATGTTTCAACATGTTATTTAGGTCATAAATGTAAAATTTAACAAAGCATTATATGGGTGTGAACATCTGATTAGTGCAAGCCCTTCTATGGCCGTCGATTTCTCCGCAATGCATTATAAAGCGACATATAAAATGGACACAGCTGCCGTTTCACATGGTTTAAGTGATGCAACAGTGCCTGTTGCTCCGCTTGCTCCACCCCCCAACCCCGCCCTTGGACTTCGTCCCGGCATCTCAGGGCCCTTAAGGTGAACAAGCGTGGGTGGAGCGATAAAAACAGGCACAGTGTCCTGGTAACAGGGATATAACAATGGGGAGGGGCGGAGGAGGGGAGGGACGGCAGCTATTCATTTGGTTGGACGATTCTTATTGCATTCCTTCTTTTCTTTCTCAATATCTGGAAAAAATAAAAATAAAGACATGCAGTTACCTATCAGTTCTCAGGGCCCTAGCCTTCAACACAAAACTATGCCAGTAACAGACCATTTTCATTATTCATTCATTATGTCATTATTCTCTTTATTTGTCATGTAATGACACAATGTCTAGTACTGAGGCCCAGGGGTGGAATTTGGGGTGAAAGGGCTAACGACCCTGGGCCCCGTACTCTAAGGGCCCCCTTGCTGATCTTGACCGATCCTTAAGTAACATAACATCTAGACCAAATGTCCTCTCCAAACATTTTTTAAAACAATTTCCGTTAAAATTGTTATGATCTATAATAATATGTGTTACATCTGGCCAATTGATCCGATCCCTACCTACGGTGAATTTTACTGACAGCACCCATTGGTAAATTTTACCGCAGGCACCCTGTACTTTGATTAGCATATAATTGATGTCCCATGATTTTTAACTCCTTCTCATTTCTCTTTTGCCTCCAAGAAATAGCTCAAATGCTCCCTTTAGGGGCCTCAACCCATAGGCCCCCCAGAGAACCTAATCTGTGTGTGCTGAGGCCTCAAGACCCCTAACTGGAAGACTTGATGTGATGGCTGTATCGCGAGCAGCCTTTTTAACAGCTGCTGTAATAGTGGCTTCAACTGCTTCACTTAGTAAAATAACAGTATCATTAAACAGTATCTGAGAGTAACTCTCTATAGGATAAATGTGAATGATGGTTTAAATAAAATAACGTAACTCTTCGAATGATTTAAACTGTCAGCTCTGTTGCATGTTTTTTAGTAAGAACCAGAACACATTTATCTGCAGAGCATAACTGAGGGCTGCGATTGCAACATGAGACTGGAATATCTGGGTTCCTGTGGTAATGGTGCCCAGTCGCAAAAGCTAAGATGAGAAGACCATGCTAAGCCATGCTAAGCCCTCAAAGAACATAGATGTGGATGATTCAGAGAGTCACTGCCAGCACATGACCATGGGCTTCCATTGACTTCTCCCTACATGTCTTTTTTATGACCTGATTGCTCAATAGTGGTCAAGAACCTTGGTGTTCGGTTTAATGTCGTAATGCACCCAGAACTTCCCTCCCGCCTGGGAGTCTGAATAAAAAACCGTTAGATTTCTATGATTGCCTGCACCAAATAATCAAGTAAAAAGTTAAAAAAGTATTATAACCAACAAAAGAAAGTATTGAAGAAATAGCAATTTGGGGAATTCTATTACCAGTCTTTAATCTGCAACGATAAAATGTGACCCTGTACTGGGGAATCAATTTGAAGATGAATGGATGAAGATTTGATTTTTTGTAATGCCCACCTTCCTGGGTTGGCAGTACATTCTTTTCTGCTGTGTTGGTCTTCTTTAGACATTTCTTGTCAAAGTTCTGCACCTCCTGTTTGACGGGGTTGTCATTCATTTTGGTGGATTTTTCTAAATAAAAAAATAATAATAAACAAACAACCAAATAAATAAATAGTCAGACATACAGACAAATAGGTCACAAGTCAAGCCTCAAAGAATGGAAATACTTTTCTAGTCTAATGAAACGTATTGCAGTTCATTTTTCCTTACATCAATAGTCACAAACACTAAGGGTGAGCACATGTAGACAGTTTTAGAACCAAACTGGACAATACTCCTGGATAATTCTGCACACTGACCTCAGCCTTAGACTAAAACTAAGTCTAGTCTTGGACAGCACTAACCGCAGTGGCAATATCTGTAATTACCACCAAGCTGTTTCAGGATTCATGCATCAATATGTTAATAAAAGAAAATAAACTGGAAATTTCCAATATCCAGCTTCCACTGACTCAACTGAGTGAAAAGCTTATAGACATTCAGCTGTATTTAATATTTTGGACTCAATCCACACCTTTACAAGACTCCACCTGTGCAAACACATTCAAGGTCAGTATTTTTCCAGGAGAAGGTGAGCAAACATGCAAAACACAGTTTATAACATAAGTATTAAGACTTTAAATTAATTAAGTCTTTTTAAGCAGGATTTTATCTGTGATGTCATATACTTTCATCAGTTAATATTGTTTCAGATGTTGAATTGTGGCAAATGAGTACCACAATTCTTAAAACAATACTGTACTGTATTTTGTCACATTTTCTGGCATACAGGGACTTGGTAAGCACTATTTTTGTCAATATGCTGATAAATTATTCCAGCCTCCAAAATCCTACTAAATAGCTTCCAGCTGTTAAATAAGCTAGTCTTTAAGTGAATCATTACATTAGCCTTGATTCAAAAAGTTTCATTTATACCTTGTGCTACTAGAATCAACTGTGTGCTTAAACACACTCGACACTCCCACAATATTAGTAGGGATATGTACCCAAATACGACCTTGAGCCTAAACTACAATGAACTCGTGATAAGGCAAGAATTCACTTATGAGCTGTTCATTACTGGCTACGCCCACTAGACCAGGTTCACGAAAAAACATAAATGTTGCAAAGTAAGCAACATTTGCATATCTCTAAATCGCGCATTACACACAATGATACAACGACATAATTTTGTCACTGCATACATTGCCTACAATAATAATATTCAGTCACTCCAACTATGTTGTGAATAGTCAGGCTTTTATAGTCTTCCCTCGGGGACACAATGTTACATTCTTTCTGCTCTCTAAAAAATACCACAAATACAATGGAGTTTTCACCAGCCGTACGGGGGCGTTCAAACGGGGGATTATCTGCAATGTATTAATACTGTACGCGAAATCAAAGTGGACAACAAAACGCGGATGATGATGATGATGATAACAACAACGACAATAATAATAATAATAATTCAAGCACATCCGTTAGTTACAGTAATCGTCAAGCCATGTTGCTAACAAAACCAGATCGCGTTTAATTTGCACATGAATACAGAAATACCAAATCAAACACTGCTTGTAGATCTATGAAATAAAACATATCGGTATTGTTAAAGTGTACTGCGTGTGAAGCCCTTTTAAGAAATAATATGCTATATATTCCATCAACATACATTATCCCTGCATGCGCAGAGCAGTTGGGCAGTAACGAATAATAAAGGAAGTAAAGCGTTCGGAAACACAGAAATGCAGTTAACATAAATATAGGGCTTAGTCAATATAAAACAAATTCTGGAATATAATTATACACCTAACCCTTCTGTCTGTTGCAAAGAAACGTAATTAATGTTGTTATATAATAATGAATAAAGAAGCGTAAATATAAGAGGCATCTTTTCACAATCACTATAGTTTAGCTGCTAGGCGCTAAGTATAATACAATAAATAAAATGAATATGATCCTTATATATAGATAAGAACTTGATATTCGTTCTTAAATCCAGACAGCGACCCCGTACCTGAGATTACGCACCGGTGATGCCAGCAATATACTCCCTCTAGGGAGGTACCAAGTGGGCTTAAATAGGGCAGCGCCGCCCAACGATACCTTAATCGAGATACCATCCCACTTTCAGTCATTGGTGTTTTATCAGCCAATCCAATAAAGCGCTGAATAAAGCCGTGCTTATTCAAACCACGCAGCGCACGTTTGTTTTCCTAGCAATAAAAACTGGCTCGTAATGATTTATGTACTGTTTTACCGACTTGTCCTGATCGTATAAATTGCATCGTATATACATAGAAATGATTTTGTCATCAGAAATAGCTTCAAAATATGGGAAACAGCCAAAATACGACACAAAATTCATTAACATAATTTAAAACGTCCACTTCAATAAACACTTGTCTTTCAGTAAAAGCCCGGGTGTGCTTTAGCTTACTCACAATCCTGTAATTCTCATGCTATTTACTGGCGACTCATACAAAGATGGAAGTCTTACCATTTTTGTTAGAAGATCGTGCAGGGTATGAGTGTGTAGAATTTGCATCTGGTCCTTATTCTCACCAGGTACTCAGTGCTGGTGTGACCAACTGGAAGAATCAAGAGACCTCCTGGTGGTCTGCCCCATTGAGGGCTGATGACAAGGGTCAGGAAACACAATAACTATGTTAGCGCTATAACTTACGCAGTGGTTCACAGATTGTGGTGTTCCCCTGTGACCTTGCACTGGGTAAACAGCTGAAATATGTCTGTGCTTTCATAAATAACTGAGTCTTAATGATATTGGGACATAACTGAGCTATCACAGGGAACAACATAGAGAAGAACTCTAACTATCAGGAAACAGCTGCAGATTAGTATTCTCCTTACTTTGGATTGTTTCGTTTATTTGTTAAAAATGACAGTGAATCAGTTTACAAAAAGTTAATTATCCTATAAGATAATTAGATAACTAGTTTAACTGTATATGAAACTACCTACTTTTTAATATCAGACATATACAGTAAAACCTATGCCAGTCACTAATGCAGTAACCAATTTTTATTCACTAGCAAATTGATATTATATTTTGCATAAAGGCAGTTGCAGTATTTCAGAATTGCTGAGACACATTTCTTGCAACTATTCACACTTTTCCCAAAACTCTAATAACAAAACAGTTAGAAGTTTCACACTTCACAAAACCTCAATCACTGGTTTGGCAAAATGAATCAATGGACTCAAAACCAGTTTATCTTTGCTAAAAACCAAACACTGCTTCAAGATAACACATCACACAAAGCCAGTCAAAATATAAACAGTACTGAGCATTCATTACACAGTGCAGCAAAAAAATGCAAACTTAAAACTGTTCCTGGTGTGAGAAAAATGTTTACTATGGATATGTTGAGTTGTTGAGCAATATTAGAAATCAGCTGTTCTATTGCATTGTGCTTTGTGGCCTGTGTTTTCCATTTTGCATCACCATGCCTCATGACTACAAATGAGAAATATGTTGTGAATGACAACATGTTTAGAGGTTTGCAAAAAGTGAATGTGAGCTGCAACTTTTGTCTGAGTGAACATTGTTCAAAGACAAAAAGAGTGATTGTTGTATTGACCGTTTTGTTCAGAAAAATTGATTTGTTTGTTCGCAAATCAGAAAAAAAACTGTAATATAGTGCCATCTGCTGATTAGCTGCCTAGCTACAGTTAACACCAGAAAAGTGTTGAATATCAGCTACGCATTTCACATAAGACAAGTTTGAAAACAGGACTAGTGGTTTTAAATCACTGACACAATTTAAATTTAAAGGGGAAAGGATCACCTCAGTGTTGAGCAGCTTGTAGGACAGCAAGGTACTCCTTGAGAACTCAATAGCCTGGATTATTAAAGTTAGTTCCCAATGGTGCACTAATGCCATATCCAGTGCATTTGAGGAGGTTATGTGATTTTGACCCTCCTTGTGGCAGTATATCTTCCATTATAGAAAATATTAGAATATAATCCTAGCTGAGATAATGATAACAAAATCCTATATTACAATAATATATTATTATAATTACTAATACTAATAATTATAATACTATATGTAGCATCCAGCAAAAATAAATCTAGGAAATTGCAACCTAGGTGGTTTACCAGGGAAATAAAGTATAAAGTAAGGAGGAAAAG
>JAODKM010000037.1:2373555-2391783 GCA_026780845.1 Petrocephalus sullivani | reverse complement strand
CTCTGAGCTATTAGTTAAGTTCTCCCCAAGCGAGCTTGATGGGCCGAATGGCCTCCTCTCATTTGTATAGTTCTTATCTCCCCCAAAAGATGGTTTTATTTTTTATCGAGGTCCTTGCGTTAATCAAACAATAATCCACTGAACCAACGTAAGAGCTTGTTCCACTTTGGAGGGTGCAATTCTATCACGATGTGAGGAGAGGAATGACCCCAGGTGCAGGCTGTCAAGGCAAATACCCCTCAGGGGGGCATTTATTAACAGGATCAGGGAAAATACAAGAAGGAACACAATGGACTGCATTTACAATGACCGGAAAGGGATCACAAGACTGAGACAAACTAATATAGGGAGCCAATCAAAGAACAGACACAAGGCAGGTGTGCTTGGTTAACAAGGGGACTGGAACACGAGGCAACACTAACAAGACTCAGGTGTGGCAAATTAAATCACGCCTGAGGGAAACACAGGGCAAAAGACACGCAAGGCAGGGCTGATCATGACATGGATGAGGTACCCGGTCCATGATCCAGAACTCAGGGTTAACGCCGAAGGGTCTCAGTCGAGGTCCTCGGGAGGGTCTTCCGGAAGATCCTCTTCAGCCCCCCCTCTAGGCAGGTGGTCAGCAGAGGGCCAGGTCCAGGGCAGGAGGCCAAGCAGAGCCAGAGCAGGCAAGCCTGCAGGAACCGTATGAGTAATAGCTGCAGACCAGACGAGACAGGCCGGAGCCGTCTGGACGACAGCCGCAGGCTAGACTAGGCAAGCAGGAGCTGCATGGGCGACAGCCGCAGGCGAGATGAGGCAAGCAGGAGCTGCCTGGGTGACAGCCGCAGGCAAGGCGTGGCGGGCAGAGGAAAATTCAGGTGAGGAGCCTGGCGACGAGGAAGACTCTGGTGAGGAGCTAGGCGACGAGGCGGACTCCAGCGAGGAATCAGACGACGAGGAAGATTCAGGCGAGGAGCTAGGCGACAAGCCAGGCGACGTGGTGGGCCCTGGAGAGGAGCCAGGCGACGTGGCGGGCCTCGGAGAGGAGCCAGGCGCAGACAAAGAGGCAGGTAACGGAGCCGACTTGGGGACCTCTGGGAGCGCACTGATGGGAACACGGCAGCGCCATCACCTGGACCGGACAGGAGCATGGCAGCGCCATCACCTGGACCGGAGCTGGTGCAGCCTTCTTGGGGATTTTGGGGACCCGTGACATGGCGTCCTTTATGGACTCGGCCCCTTTAAAGGCCAGGCGTGTTCCCCGGAAGGGATAAGCTGCCGGCACTGGCAGCTTTGTGGCGGTGTCAAGTGCTCGCTCATGCTTCTGCCTGGCAGTGGGGTCTGCAGCCAAGTCGACTTCCTGCAGCGGCGTGTCGGCGGGTGAGTCGGCTTCCGGCAGCGGCGTGTCGGCAGGCAAAGTGGCCTCCCATTGAGGGGCAGACAGCTCCGAAGAGTGGAGCTCCTCCGACAAGCTCCAAAACCTGCCGCAGCTTCTCTGCAATCTGACCCAGCTTTCGCGGCCGGGAAGAGGGAGTGATAGCCCCAAAGTCCAGGGCAAGTGCATCGAGCTGTGTGAAAGCTGCAGGGGAAGCCCAAACATCGGGACTGTCCAGCAGCCTCCAGTACATGTCCTGGAGGGTGAAAAACTTGGACGTGGAGATGGTCTGACCTGGTGACGGGACGGCGTCTCAGTCTAGCGGTTCTGCCCGGTAGAGACATGGATCATACAGGTGAGCGTTTTCGGGAAGCCTCGGAACCACCAGATCTGGACGCGCTGGGGGAGAGGCGCAATGACTGCCGCGGAGTCGTCTTTTGCGAGGTCCGGTCATTCTGTCACGATGTGAGGAGAGGAACGACCCGAGATACAGGCTGTCACGGCAAATACCCCTCAGGGGGGTGTTTATTAACAGGATGAGGGAAAATACAAGCGGACAGCATTTACAATGACCGGACAGGGATCACAAGACTGAGGCAAACAAGTCAGTGAATGAGAGACTCAGGCTACTGAATGAGAGAGCCATACCTCGGTCGTGACTGAGATACACCATCTACTGGTGTAGTATATATCCTACACATACAGTGACTTCCCATATGCTGCAACATTTTCATCATTAAACCAAGGCTTGTTAGCATTTGGACTTGTTAGCTGTTTATGTGATGAGCTGTTAGGTTTGATTTTTTAACAAACATGAGTAGCTAAGGTGCAATGTTGAGAGATCAAAGATTAAAAAACTAAATAGAGTAACAATTCTTACTGTATACAAGGTTAAGTCAATTATCAATTGTCTCTTCACTTCAATTTTGGTGCAATTTGTCGAAATTTTATCAGGTGCAGATCCCGGATCCTCACCCTTACAACATGGCTGCAAAAGTAGAAAAAGATTTGTAAAATATCTTTTGAGTTAGGCCTGTCACACTAATAAGGATCAAATGTCTGAAACTACCCCATTAATTTTGCTATCACTATGCAGTTCTGCTTAAAATGTTTTTAATTTTTCTTAAAATTATAACACTGTCATGTTCGTCATCCATTCAGTGGCGTAGGGACAGGACTGGTAAAGCAGGCAGTTACCTGGGGCTTGCAAGCTGGGTCGATTACAAAGTACATTGCAACGAGAAATCTGATTTATTTCTGTATTCTGTTTTCACAGAAGTGAAAATGAAGGAATTGCGTTTTAAATTCTCATTGTTGACATTATTAATTTAGACTTCACACTAAAATAATGGTCATATATTTTACCATGTCGGGAGAGGATGGACTTTTTTGCCCAGGGCTTACACAGTGTCACTGGAAACGCCTCTGCATCCATATACAATCACACCACCCACTACGTCAATAATTGGTTCCGAGAGCCCAATCATAAGCCGAAAACCGAAAAAAATGCCTTAAAATGCCTGAGATGGACTAATAAATAGTCGTAGTCATTTCCATTGACGTAACTGCACCTTTAATTCATTAATAAAAGTCAGTGTTCACTTTGAAATCTTAAAAGTCAATGTTCACCTAGTATTCAGAAAAAAAATACTGAAGTACTGAAATAAAAGTGACTACATTAAATATTTCGTACAAGCGACGTAAAGTCGTGTGTGTGTATGTGCTTTTTAACTTTTCTAACTCACATTCACAAGGTGAAATGCCGCCTGCTTCCACCGTGTCCTTTGCTGCCACTAGGAGGCGTCACTTCCATTTTGTCAAAATCTGTTCTCGAAATTTACTGAATAAAAGATTGTCATCTATACAACGCGCATAATCTTAATGTTTTACTAAAGGAGCAGTGGTGGGAACATGAGTTGGCATCCTGCCATATTTAGACAGTTATATTTATTAATATATTTTAGTGATAAACATTATCTGTAAACGTTATACTTGAGTGTGGTTTTTAAGTTGTTGAAGGTACGTAAGTGTTTTAGAACGATCCCGTGGAGTAAGTGAAATGCTCCTTCTTCCAAATTAGTGAGCACGTATGAGATGGCGTATCAAAAAAGTGGTACAGGAAGTGCTTTAGATTGCCTTAAAATATCTCGAGCTTTGTTTATGTAACTCTTAAATTTTCCCGAAAGAATTACTCCGGTAAAATAAAATGGTAAAATATTGTGGGTGCTTGCCATGTTTTTGTTACAGTGTTAAATATATACCGAATATCCAATTAAGTTTTTATTGAAATGACTTATTTAATTTTAAAGTATTATATTAACAAATTCGGTCCGCAATAATGAAACTTCTGGAAGTTTCAGTATAAAGAACTTCATGCGTATGTCTCCCTATGGGGCGGGCGGGGGGCGGACATGGGGGGATGCGCTGTATAACCATATATAACCGTATATATACCACAGCCGTCTCCATCCAGAGCGAGACATCGCTTTAGCTGCATTTTAAAACCCATGCGAAAATGGCAGAACCTCGTGTTCAGATCGAATCCTTACATTTCTCTGTTGGTATTTTAACAATCTCCGGAGGTAGGATCCCATGATCTGCTTACCTGCTTGATAATGCTTTTTGATGAATGTGTGAAATATGATATGTACAGTAATATATTAGTCCAGTTTATCAAAATGGAATGTATTAATTTTAATGCACGTACCCTGACTATACATGGTTTTGTAAAGTTACAAAAAGTAAGTGCATGTATGTCATAAAGACTGCCTACTTTAAGCCGACCTCTGACAGCTAATCCTGGGTAGGTTTGCGGGGATGTATTGTTTCAGAAATGGTTAATTAGCAAATTAATCGATTGAGTGATTAATATATTCAATTTGGATTAAGCTGTGGATTCCTTTAAGTATTATAACTTATAATTGTTGTGGTTAGATTCAACCATTCTCCAAATTAATACTGGAGAATACAAAGGCGTTTCTCTGCCTTCAACTGGGTGGATGTAGTTTCTAAAATGTAGCACGATACATTTTTAGGTGCAGCGTATATGTTTATTTTTGTGCAGGTGTAGTTCTAAATTCATTATCCAACACTGATAATTGACTAAAATTGCATTTTGCAACTGTTTAAGCATTTTTACTTTGGGGAAGTTTGAAACATATGCAAACATATACTTCTATTAAAAATGTCTATGCAAAAATAAAATTGATGAAATGTAAAAATGATTTTTCATTGTAACTCAAGCAGAATGTAACATCAATATTCTATAATTATATTCAATAGTAATATACTCTGGATAGGACAAGTGGTAAAGGAAATGGATGGATGGTTGGATGATATATACTGATATTCTATTAGACTCCACCAGTAAAATCTTTATGAGATTTATTATTATTATTATTATTATTATTATCATCATTATTGTTGTTATTATTATTATCTACACATAAGGAGAGTAGTGAGATGTGTTTTTTGTACCTCTTAGGTTCTTTGTTGCTTATGGTAAACAGCTATGCTGATGCACCTGGAAAACACCTCATTCCTGACACAGCCCTCGGGGTCCTCCTTCTTATTATTGCTGCCTTATTGGCTTACACAGGTACAGTATTTTAACTAATAATTAAGGAACTCAGCGATGCAGCAGTAACTGTTTAGGAACAGGATTTCACTGGTTGAGTAACAACTGTGTTTGGCAAGTCTGTTAACTGGTGATGGTAGATTGCACGGAACCGTCGTGCTTCCAGGGCTCTGATTCTGGTGTGTGTAAAGTTTGTAAAGTTTGCATGTGCTTCCTTTGTCTGTGTAGGGTTTTCTCCAGGGATTTTCTTCTGAATTCCAAAAACATGTTGTAAGGTTAATTGTTGTCTCAAATTGTTCTTTGTGTGTCACTGTGAGTTTGTGTCCTACAGTGAAATGGAATTCTGTCCACGGTGTTCCCTGCCCTTTTGCGTCTTGGGATGGTCTCCAGACAGACTATAGGCTTGTACTGAGCTTTTGGCTAGGATGGGTGGAAAGATTTACAATTAGGTACATTTTTATAAGTGTCACATGTGTAGCTTATATCAGACTTGAAATGTATCAGAGGATTGTGTACAAGTGTATCAGGAAATTGCAACTTTGTAAGTTTGTAAAATGTTTACCGGTTGTATTATGAAACATGCTGTGTACCTTACATAAGACACAGTGTCAGCCTAACATCTGTTTTTCTAACACATTAAGAGATGCTAAAACAATATCCTTTGCTATATACAATATCCAATGTTATGTTTAATATAAATGGCATGGGAACCATGTATATACTGTTTATTTTAGAAAGAGTAATTTTCTCAAGTACTTTATACGGCCAGTTGTGTGACATCTGAAAAAACTAGTATAGACCACAAGCAGAACTTGTGGTTTAGTTACAGAACTAGGAAATATTGCTTTGCAAATGACAACATGTTCTGTTCTGTGTTTGAAAGCAGCATATTACCATATAAAGCTGGGCTGACTAACAAAATGAGAAAAATTATACAAGAAATGAACCGACGACTTTGTATGCCTAAAAAAGTTTTTCTGTAGTTAACATAAAGGAATTATAAGCAGATTATAAACAATGGGAGGGAACTTACCTTAGGCAATAGGGGCATAAGGTAGGGATATAGCCTGGATAAAATTCTCGTGCATCATGGAGTACATACAATGTAGAAATGCCAGTTAACTGCACATCTTTCTGTGGTGCACCCATGTGGAAATTTGTGCCAATAGTGAAGATTGGCGGTTGGATGAGTGGGGAGGGTGTCGGTGGCATGACTTGCCAGTGCTAATTAGCAGAATGATGCTATATTTATTCTCTGCGAAAAGCAAAAGATGGATCTGCGGGCCAGATTTAATAATGAAAGGAAAACATATTGCAAGTGTTTAAAACAGAAAACATTTCACAGGCTAGATCTGGCCTACAGGCTGGTACTTAAGTCTTCTACAGTAAGTAACGAAAGAGCCGATGAAATCTAATGTACGATGGAAAATGGCTGATTGTTCAATGACTTCAGTCTATAATTTTAGTTGTTATATATTCAGCTCTGGTGATACTAACTTTTAATATGGACTAAAGATTAAATATTGGCCAGCACTATTGACCAAGATTGACACATCAGGCCAAATCTGATACCAATATATCATGCATCGCTAACATCCTTGAACTGTAGGAGAAAACTCACGCAACAGGAAGAAAAGGCACATTTGAAGCACAGAGTTTGTGGGGTTGGGTGGGGGATGGGTGAGGGGTGTGGGCCATTGTACCGGCTTATACAAGGAAATTACCATGATTTTTTAAGGCTAATGTATATAACGTAAAAGGGAAACACTTTATTAAGGGGGTACAAATACTTAGTAGTAACTCAGTTACTGCTGAAGTACAAACAATGAACAAATATAGTAGCTCCTTGGGTAACACTTTACTTGAGGGGCCACAAATCATAGTAGTACGTCATTGACTACTGAAGTATTAATCATGAACATGAATTAGTTAATGATTAACTAATTAACTAACTAATGAAGTTCCTGCAAAGAATACATGAATCATCATAATTGATTAATGATGAAGTAATGCATAGTTAATGGTTAATTAATGCATTTACTAAGCATGTATTACTGCATTATTTGTGGCCCCTCAAGTAAAGTGTTACCGCTCCTTGAGATAAAAGATGCATCATGATTCATTAGTACTGAACTAACATGAAATCAGTATTTCACTTGTGTTATTCAATACTTGATCCTTCAGTAGTTCATTAGTAGTTCCTTCAGTAGATATACTAGTAACTGCCTGGGATAAAAAATGCTACACGATTCATTCATGATGAACAAAAATGAGATCAGTATGTAAGTGACACTTAATTTGTGGTTATTTAATACAAAAGTAATAGCATAATACTGTATTGAATATAGTGTCACCCACATGATTTCAAATGCCATTCTACAACAAAATGTCAGTCCTCTTAATCTGTCTTAGCAATGCACTAACTGTTGCCCATCTCTGTTCTCCCATTTTTCAGGAGTGCGGCGCTGCCAGTCCCATACCCCTCTTTCCGCTGCTCTATGCCTGACTGTTTCTGCACTGTGGTTCGGTTTGGGGTTTGTGCACATCTTGGCTGGAGGAGGGGTGGTGAAAGATGCTCTCGGGCTTAGGACCGCCCTGGTGCCGGGATTGGCAGCCTTTAGTCTGGCACTGCTCATTTTAGGGGTGGTGGGCATATTACAAAAGGAGGTGGTTCTTTCCATTATTGCTTTTGCCATTAGCCTAGCTTCTGCTCACCAGATTGCCTCATTGTTCAATGCTGACTTCGGCCTGCAGGCCACAGCGGCAAATTACTTTCTGGTGTGTTGTCTTGGGGCCTACTTTGGCAGTGGACGGCTTCTGTCATATATCACCAAGGGCAAGATACAGCCTACTGGTACAGGGCTTCAGAAGAAGAGCAAGCTGACGTCATCCCAGGTTCAGGAGCGAAACGATGCCGTGCTGGTGGGACTGGTGATGAATCTACTTTCGGCCAGCGTGCTGGCCTGCCCACTGTTAGGCGTGGTGCCGGAGCTTTCTAAAAGCCAGCTGTCATGGTTGTGGACAGCGGGTGTCTTCCAGCTGGGTGTGAGCATCCTGTCCTACCGAACCATGGATACCTTAGCAGCGACATTTTACGGCTTCACTGCAGTCCTGAAATTTGCAGAAGGGTACAGTATCCTATTAAACGGCTTTGGTTATGTGCTGTACTTTCCAGCCGCCCTCCCTATAGTATTCTCACTAGTATTTCTCACCTTAGCCATATTTAGCATTCAGAAAAGTCTTATGGATGGTATGTACCAGCTCTTTTATATGGCTTACTGTATCTCTATTGCTGCTTTGCCAAGGGGCTTTTTCCAGGGTGGTGCACAAGGTATGCAGGCAGCCATCTTTATTGCATCTGCTGTAATGTTCTTGGTAAACCTGCATAATGTGGTATCCCCATGGAGGCTTCCAACAGGCCAGGGCCTACTGAAGACTCTTTTTAAAAGCAGTAATCTTTTTGTCCTGCGGCCCCAAGACAAGGATCAGCATGCCCCATATCTGGGCTACTCCAAGTATGCTGATGCAGAAGTGCTGGCCTACGCCTGCAGTGCACTTTCAGCCTTTGCTATGATAGCAACAGTGGGTCAAGGAGGACCACTACAAGTGATGGTACTGCCCTGGGTTGTCATATGTGGTGGTTTCTTACAGCTTCTTTGTGGCTCAGTGGCATTTGCTCGTGGGAAGACACTCGAGAGCACAGCTTTTATCCTGTATGGGATCTTGTGGTCAGTGTGGGGGGTGATACGCTATGCAGGTTTCTACGGCAAAGAACGTGGCTTTAATGTGGCCACTGGCATCATCTGCTTTATGCTGTTTAACTGCTTTGTGACTCTTGGTGCCTTATTCCTCAGCAAAGCCTGGTTTGCTTTCGCTTTCACTTACCAACTCATTCTGATCAGCTTCTTGCTAGACGCAGTGGATGCCTTACCATACGGCTATGACACTGCAGCCGCTCTTGTCTTTGGCACGGTCAGCTTTTACTGCTTTTTAGCACACTTGTTCAACAGTAACTTTCAGAGCCCGCAAATGCCACTAGGCGGCCCTTTCATAAAGCTGAGTGGCTTTGAAGGTGATAGGGACAGTTGTCCACATGTGCTGGCAAGGAAGGCCACATCTGTGCAGAAGATTGCAGGTAACAAAATGATAATGATTATTTTCTGATTACCACTAGATGCAAAACGTCCTTTCGTACAATGAATTGGGTTTCCATTTGTAGATATTTTAAAAAATGGTGGCACCTGTGGAATGCCTACGGACACAGTTTACGTGCTTGTGGCAAGTTGCAGTCGCCCTGACGCAGTGGAGAAAGCTTACAAGTAAGTCCTCCTCTCTAGCTATTACAAAGTAACACTGCTCCAGCTAATTATCTTAGCAGATCAGTCTGAGCTGATTTCAGTATGTTTTGGCTCCTGTATACACCAATCTTTGCAGAATCAAGGTGCATGCCCAGGATCGTCCTATGTCTCTGTGGATCTCCAGTATAAAGCAGCTTTTGCCAGCAAAACACCTGATCAATCCAGTGCTCTGGGACTTCATGGAGGCTGCCTGGCCATCCTCCATCAGCATTGTCATTCCTCGAGGTTACTGTGACATATATTATTGGGCGCAGGTTACATAAACTCTGATTTCAAGGTATCACATTAATTATATTCAGTGTAATAGATTTGGCATAATAAATCCTGAAGCTAGCAGTAAGTAATTATTGTAATAACATAAAGCATTTGAAAATGAAATGAAAGAAGATTTCTTGCCATTGATACCGTTTGGACTCTGTTTGGTGTTCATAGGTCCCTGGATGGATTTCTTAGGGCTGGGAGAATCTGCTAAGTACATAGGGACACCACAGAGCATTGCCATCCGAAATCCAGACTGTACTGTTGCCACACATCTCATGGACCTGGTAGGGCTCGCCAATGTTTAATGTACGTGGTGAAAGATTCTGAACTAAAGGCCCAAGAATTGTATTTAATAGATGCTTTATCACCTCAGGAACCTTTTTCGGGAACTAAAACACTTTTTGGGAACCAGGAACTGTCACATTCCCGTCACAGGAACTTGGCTCAATTGTAGTTCCTCGGAAGGAGTTCCTGAACCTTTTTTTTAATTCCCTACTCTGGAGTAGGTGCTTTTGGTTTGACCAGGAACTACTGGTAGTGGTTTATAGTGATAAACTTCACTGATTGCGTGATCACAAGCACCTTGGAGGTTACCCAGAAGTGCAGGGGAATGAGACCAAAGTAGCAGGGCAAAAATTGCTTATTGTGTGTCCCATGCTTATTTAGCCTAAAGGTGTGAAAGCATCAGGGCTACAAAAGTTCCCAGTTGAGATCAGTGGCGGCGCCAGTATTTTCATGTTGCGGGTGCTATGGGGGAGCTAGATTATTTATTTATTTATTTATTTATTTATTTATTTGATTGCGTGCCTTAACTTAGCCCCTTCTTTGGGTCCTGTGAAATCCGTGTTTTTTCTCTGATTCCGGTTGGTGGGATTTAATTTGATCTGTTTTGTATTTGATGTTTTACAAGCGGGCGAAACATAAAGAGCTTTTAAGGTGACGTATAAAAACTTAATTCTGGATTCTTCACCTTATTCGTAGTGCATCCCGTCACACTGCAACTTTTAGGTATTTCTCAGTGGTCAGTTAAAATGAAATGTTAGCATATAAATTGGCGCATATAAAATTAATGATATAGAGCGACTGTACAAAAGCATCGGGCGACTTCGCGTTTCCCGATGAAAAAAAAAACGGGTCGTTTTCACCAATTTTAGAAGACCACTAATAAAGAGAATTGGAAACGGGTTGTTATTTAATGGTCATTTTTAGGTGACGTTATCTTTTTTTGTTTATAAACGTTTATTTTTTAATTGTTCAAACATGGTATCCATGCAATAAAAATGTAAAATTAAAAATAATAATAAAAAAATTATATCTTGGGGGTGCTACGGGGGTGCTATGGCTATTCCAGGGGTAACTATAGTGCCCCCCTGGCGCCATCCTTGGTTGGCCCAGAAACTCTGGGAACTAGATTCTTGTACTTTGGCCGGAAAGCACCTAATGAAGTGCATTTATTCAGCTTTTCACAAATAAATCAAAACACTGTGGACCCAATTTCCAGGTGGGGCCAATTGCTACAATGTCTGCAAATCCGACCGGAGAGGCAGATACGACGCATCACAACCAGGTTTATGCGAAATTGGGCAACAAAGTAAGGACACGCTATATGCAGCATTAGGCCTTTACACATTTTGTTTGCTTGTGCGTCTGTGTCTCCTGTGAAGATTTGCATTTTCATTTTGTGTTTTCAACAGGTAGATGGAGTACTGTGTGATGGACCTTCCCCCGAGAATATCGCTTCCACAGTAGTAGACTGCACCAAGATTGAAAGTGGGAAAATTGGTTTCTTCAGAGTGGGTGTCATTCCAAAGTCACAGGTATTGTTGTCATTGTTTTTATTTAAATAAACCTATACTTTTTTTACAACAAACATATAACCCACATATGTGCTAACCAGATGTAATCCTCCTCTGAATCTTAAAGGTGCTGCAAATTTTTGGAGAGGTGCAGAAGAAGCATGTGGTGGGCCAGGTGAACCCCACCTTTATACCAGACATTCCAGAACTCACTGTGGAGACGGAGCCTCAGATGAGCCATCCAGCACCAGGCAACAAACATGAGCTGGGTCAAGTAAAAGAAGAGGATGAGTCTATATAACGCAAACGCTTGACTTAAAACACTGTAAATTTTCATTACAAGATTGATAGAATGTTTTCCCAAATTGTACAAACTTCAGACAGTCTCATTCTATTAATCTATGATAACTAATCATAATACTTGTGCTGTATGTTTTCTGCATGCATCATCTGGTTCAGAACAATCCCGCACTATAGTAAGAAAAAAATAACAAAAATCAAAACATATTAGCTTTAAAGCTTGATACAATGGCTACCTAACCATCTGGTCTGTATGATTTATCTCTGTGTGTTCTAAAATAAAAAAATTTATGGCAATGGTTACAAAAAAATCATCTTGTAATGATCAGTTACGCTACAGTATATTGCCAAACATATTGGGACGCTTGCCTTTGGACACACATGAACTTTAATGACATCCCATTCTTAATACATAGGCTTTTATATGGAGTTGGCCCACGCTTTGTAGCTATAACACCTTCAACTCTTCTGTGAAGGCTTTCCACAAGGAGTGTGCTTATGGGAATTTTTGACCATTCTTCCAGGAGTGCACTTGTGAGGTCAGGCACTGATAATAATAATAATAATAATAATGTTTTATTTATATAGTGCCTTTCATACACTCAAGGACACTTTACAAAAACACATTTAACAAGGCAGTGCAAGTTACATACAAGATAAATAATATTCATCGAAAAGATAAAAAAGATAATAGATTTTTCCTTACGGTGAATAAGAGGCAGAGCATTCCAAGTTTTAGAGACTGTTACAAATGCTCTGCCACCTATAGTTGATAACCTGTGCTTAGGTACAGTGAGTAAATCAGCAACAGATGATCGTAGTGCATGGGCAGGAGTGTAAGGAAAGAGTTGCTCAGACAGATAATGAGGGGCTAAACCATGAAGGGCTTTGAAGGTGATGAGGATAATTTTATATGTAATTCTTGAAGAGACTGGCAACCAATGTAAATCACGGAGGACAGGAGTAATGTGAGCAGATTTTTTAGTGTGTGTAAGTTAACAGGTATCAGAGTTCTGAACATATTGCAATCTATTCATATACATATTACGGAGGCCATAACATAATGCATTACAATAATCTAGATGGGTAGTGATGAAAGCATGAATTAGTGTTTCAGTATATTTTACACTGAGGGAAGAGTGCAAACATGAAATGTTATGTAGATGAAAACATGCTGTCTGTATTAGTGAGCTGATGTATGGTTGGAATGTAAGAAGCTGATCAAAAAAGACACCCAAATTATGGACTAATGTTGAGGATTCCACTAGGATCCCATCAACATCAATTTTTAACCTATGGAGGGTAAAGAGGACAGATTTAGCACCCACCAGTAGGATGTCTGTTTCTTTTTGATTTTGAGATACTTTATTGCAGCAGGTTATGAAAGTTTAAATAATCATTTAAAACAGCAAAAACTTTCTCCAAGATCATAGCCGCAAATGGTAGATTACAGATTGGGCAATGAAACTTGTGATGAGTCTAAGACAGGTTTTTTTACAACAGGGGTTAAGGCAGTAGTATTCTTTTGCAACAATACAAGTGTGAAAACTGCATTTCATAAAGTGAGAAATGGGAGCAGAAAGTTTGTCAGTGCAAGCCTTGATAAGTATAGTCGGGTGGGGTCTAGGTGGCAAGTAGATCGATTTGACTTAGATATTAGCTCAGCAATATAATATGGTGTACTGGGATTAAATTTAGATAAGTAAACTGGAGATTTAGGAATGGGATCAGTTGTTGAAGGTGAGGTACGATTAGCAGAGAAACATTGATATACTGTATGGTCACAATTTTTGACTTGAAGTAGTCCACAAATGAATTACAGTACTCAGTAGAGGGATTAAGTATGTTAACATGGGGTTGACAAAGTCTGTTAACAGTAGTAAAGAGAGATCTAGGGCAACAAGTACCAGAGTTAATAAGGGTGGAAAAGTACTTTGAACGTGCAGCTGATAAGGCGCATCTGTATTCCTTCAGGTGTTCAGTGTAAGCCAGGGCATGAATAATCAGACCAGTCTTCTTCCATAGCCTCTCCAAGCAATGACCAGCTTGTTTCATGGTACGCAGCTATGGGGAGGTCTGGGCAGTAGCAATAGACAAGGATCTAATAGGTGCATGATGGTCCAAAACTTGTGACATTGTGGAATTATACAGAATCTGCATTGGGCAAGACAACTCAAAAACATCATGAAGACAGGAAGCATCGACAGACATAGAGAAGGATAACTGATCGATATTCTTAAGGTTACGATAGGTTATTTTAGTCAATCTAGTCAAACTTGTGATGTGAGATACCAATAACAACCAGATGCACAAACATTCCGTAAACCAGTGGAGCAAATAAGATCCAGAGTATGGCCCTTAGCATGAGTTGGGAAATTAATATGTTAATATTAAATATGAAACAATCCAGTACTGAACGCAGCTTGCTAGCTGATGAACAGTTAGTATCCACATAGCAAATCCACAAGCAAAATAACAGCAGTAGACATGCCACGGACAAGAGTAAGTACTGTATCTCATTAAGATGAGAGTGAGGCTTAGGGTGAGGCTTAGGTGGCCAGTGGATTAATATAATGTGCAACAAAGCCTTTCCAACGATTTTAAAAACCAGATTTTCAAATGATGTAATGTCAATAAGTGAAGAACTAACAGACTTGGGTACAGCTGTTGATTCGAATGTGATGTGGGACACCTTACACGATAAGACCCTTAAGGTTGCCAAGGGTTGTGTTGTGGTTGCTGGTGTCCCCACAAGGAGGTGTTTCATCTCACAGGGCACCCTGGATATTATTGAGAGGAGTCGCAGTGCACGGCTTGGTGCCAAATCCAGGCTGTACCAAGAGCTGTGAAGGACAGCTGGGCTCTGAGCACAGATAAGGAGGCGTTTATTACAAGAATCTTTGAGCAGGTCACACATCATCAGTGGTCTAGTGACCCACATCCTGCTTACAGAGGAATCAAGGCATTACGCACATCTGAATCTGTTCCATGGAGAGTAGCAGCCGGTGATCGAACAGTCCTTATGGATGGCACTGCAGTTGTGACCCGTTGGGCCGGCTACTTTGAGTAGTTGTTTAAAGCTGACATCTCTGGGTCCACGGTTCCTGAGGCTGACCCGCCAATCAGCTGTGAACCACCCAATCTCAATGAGATTGCATGGGTGGTAAATCAGCTGGGGCGGGGAAGGCCCTGGGGATCTGTGGTATCCGGGGTGAACTCCTCCAGGCTGGTGGTAAGGCTGTCCTCCTCGCATTGCAAGCAATCTTTGCTTCCATTTGGGAGACGGGCATCATCTCAACTGCCTGTAAAACGGGACTTCTTGTCCCTATCTGGAAAGGGAAGAGTGATCGTCTGGACTGCAGCAATTACAGGGCGATAACACTGCTCTTAGTGCTGGGCAAGGTCCTTGCAAGGGTCATCCTTAATAGGATCTGTGATCACTTGCTTGTCTACCAGCGGCCGGAGAAGTCTGGTTTTACGTCTAAGAAGTCTACCATCGACCTCATCCTGGTCCTCATTATAGGCATATTGGCATCGCAAATATGGGCAGAGCTTCTTTGCAGCTTATGTCGATTTTCGTAAAGCGTTTGACTCGGTTGATCGAGTTGCCCTGTAGGACATTCTGAGACTTTGCGGGATCCCCCTGAAGTTGTTGGACAGCCTGTACACTGGTACTATGAGTGCTATGCAAAGTGGAGGGAGAACCTCTATGTTCTTTCCAGTTGATTCTGGGGTTCCTCAGGGGTGTGTTCTTGCTCCTACCCTGTTCAATGCTTGCATGGACTGGGTGTTGGGCAGGGTTGTGGGGTCCAGTAGCTTTGGGGCTTCAGTTGTTGAGGAAAGATTTACTGATCTTGACTTCGCTGACGATGCTGTGATCTTCACAGAGTCGATGGAGGCTCTGATCAGGGCTCTTGAAAGACTGAGCGAGGAATGTCTGGGTTTGCGAGTGTCCTAAGATCCAGGGCTTTAATGACCTCTTAGGCAAAGCCATCAGCAGTCTATCTGTTTGTGGGGAGAGTGTCGACTGCGTTGAGAGGTTTACCTACCTCGGCAGCGACATTCATGTCTCTGGTGACTCTTCCTATGAAGTCACTAGACGGATTGGGAGAGCATGGGGGGTCATGAGGTCGCTGGAGAGAGGTGTGTGGCGCTCCCAATATCTTTGCAAGTGGACAAAGGTCCAAGTTCTTAGAGTCCTGGTGCTTCCTGTCTTACTTTATGGTTGCGAGACATGGACGTTATCCAGTGACCTGAGATGAAGACTGGACTCCTTTGGTACTGTGTCTCTCCTAAGTATCCTTGGGTACCGTTGGTTTGACTTTGTGTCGAATGATCAGTTGCTCAGGGAGTCCTGAATGAGGTACATTACCTGCATTGAGGAACGCATGCTCCTCAACCTGACCTGACCTGACCTGACCTGTGGCAATGGAAGTGATTGGAACACCTGAATGAAATGATTTGGAGGGGTGTCCCAATACTTTTGGCAATATAGTGTATATTGATTAACCTAAAATTATAGCTAGTGCTGGTTATAAAAGTGCAAAGCCATTGCAGTCTCCTAGAGAGATTTATTACTTATAGTGAACCCATGGTCTCCATGTGTAGGATTTGCAATATCTGTTACAATATCATCAGTTTCTAGAGAACGTATGTGACAGTCAGTAACAAGGGGGTCTATGCCAGGTATGACTACATTCCTAAGCTTATCTCAAGGACATCGCCCTCCACATGACAGAGAACTTCCTCTCATAATAAGATGTTGTAAATGGCTTAGTCATTTACAATTGCAGTCACAGGCTTTACTCAAAATATGGACTACTTGTTACAGAGGGAAGGATTCAAGCACATAATAAAACACAATAAAGTGCATAATATATAATTGAACTATATATTATTAATATTAATGTCATCATTACATTTTATATTATGCACTTTATTTCTGTTATTATTACTACATTGTAAAATGACACCAGAAGTGTGATCCTTAGGCTCAGTCTACTCCATAATCTCGATTTGGTTGCTGTCACTGCAGAAAACTTCAAAGATAGGATGTTGGAAATGGAAGCAGGGTTTTCAGTGCTTTCGTGGCAATCTCAGGACATTCAGCCTTGACTTTAATCCAGTACATATGGAGGTTTTGTCTTAAACGTACTTTTAAGGCTGCTGTCATTTGCAATATCAAGCAGTTGATCCTGACATTTGTTTTTTTACTCAGTTTTGCTAGGGTTAGCTTGAGGCTTTCCAAAAAAAACTGAAACTGAGACAAGTGCGAGAAAGAGGCACAGACGGAAGTAGTGACATTTAAAAAAATATATACCTTGTAGACTAATGTAAATAAAATAAAATAAAATTTTTTTTTTTTCTGTGCTGCCCAGTTCAGCCCTGTACCGGTCCGTGGCCCAGTGGTTGGGAACCCCTGCACTATGGGACATAAGGCTAACATGGAAGTATTTGTTGCAATATTTAAGCAGGCAACTAGTTACTATAAAATGTCTCACATCCACTTACCCCTCACAGACCTCACCTAAGGGCACAGTGAGTTTTTCCAGTTAGCTATCAGGAAAGGGCTAGTTAAACTCATACGCAAACTTATATATAATAAAAACTTGCAGAAAAATGTGTTAAACTGCACCAGGACTTATAAGTGATGGTTTTTATGCATGAGAAGTTCATTTGTAAGGTGCTTTTGAGAAGTACAACAAGGAGGGATCTCTCCTGCACCCCTGAGAACAAGGGCTTTACTTTAAATGTTCTCTTGTTTGAGAGTTAAACGTTGTTTTTATGTTTTTTATGTATTATTTTTATTTTGCCCTGGTAACCTGAAGGAGGCAATTACTAGCTGACCCAAAGGTTTGGGAATTTGTATATACATACTGTATGTGTTTGTGAGCCATTCAGATATGGGCCAGTAACAATTACAGGCATTAAAACAAGTTCCTGGGCCACTTCCTCTTTCGCTAGAATGCAAGGTGATGAAAAGATATCAAATGCAAATGAGAAACTAAAAGATATACACTCCTAGGCACATACAGATGGGCCAAACCCAAAACTGCAATACATTAAGCTTTTAATGGCTTCAACAGCAAATAGCATGTGAACTTCCCTGTTTCCCCACTGCAGCAGCGATCAGTGACAAGCACATGGTGGCACAGGTCTTGGGAGTGCATATTTTTTAGTTCTTGATAATAATCTGACCAATGATTTGTTGTTAAGACCATTAAAAGCTTAATATTTTTAAATTTGACATTTGACCCGATTGTTTTCTTTCTGCCCACCAGTGCCATAATTATACGTAAGTAAAAACAGATGTTTTATTCATAATTAGCCTAAAAACATTCAAACAAAGAACTCCCCTAATGATCCTGCTTGCCATCTGTACTGGATCAAATCATAGACACCTCTTTTGAATTTAAGGGGACTATATTTTGGTGATGCTCATTCATAAACTATATATAAAACTGTATTCTGATCAGTATAATTTAAAACACTATAGACATGATGTGATGCTTGCAGCGGGAGGAACGACCCATAATGCTGGCTGAGAGTTTAGACCCCGCGAAAGGGGCTTTTATTAAC
>JAODKM010000037.1:2359102-2373455 GCA_026780845.1 Petrocephalus sullivani | reverse complement strand
GCACAGGTGAGGCCAATCAAGCCCCGCCTGAGGGAAACACTGGGAACTAGACACGCAGGGCGGGGCTGATCATGACACATGATTATTTTAGAGGTGGTTTTGGTAACACTTTACTTTAAAACCTGTAAAAATCTGTAATCTGTATTGCACTATAGATACTATATCTTCATAATTCATTATGATGGATGGTATAAGCATTAATAAAACATTACAGCATCTTCTAATAGAAGTCATAAGGCATTTATAGTGTTTACTTTAATACTTTATAAGCTCCAATGAATCTTTCACCTATAATGCATTAGAGATACCTTCATAATGCATTATTTACTTTTAAGTCAAAGTCAAAGTGAACTTTATTGTCATCTTTCCATATAGAAGTATACAGAAAAACAAGATGGCGAAGCTCGGAATCCACAGAATATACATATAGCAGAATTTTTTACACATAATGTAAGTAAATGAGCTGAGAAGTACTTTAAGTAAGGTGGCAGTAAGCGCTAAATTTACAGCATTTGGCAGACACCCTTAGCCAGAGTGACTTACATAAGTGCTTAGAGACATTAGTGAATACCTTCTGATAATGTTAAACAGAACCCAGAGAAGAAATTCAAAAGACAGCAAAGTTGGCATAAGAATTAGGGATATTTGTATTGCATCATGAAGGTATCTGTAGTGCATTATAGATGAAATCTCCATAAAGCATTCATAATGCACAATAAACATTGGTATAATGTGTTGTGCCTTATTATATTTTCATTGTTATATTTTCATTATATTGTGTTATGAATGCGTTCATAAATTCTTATAAGCATGGCATTAATAGAAAGTGTCCCTATGTTTTTTATTGTTTAGATGTTTCAGTCAACATAACATGTATAATATATACTCTGTTTATATGAGCAACAAGAGTAGCACTGAGAAAGTATGATTTTGCAAAAGCAGAACACTTACAACTTAACTTCCCTCCTTAATATGCCAAATTATACACACTGAGGACAATAATCATATATGCCCCTTTTCTTACGTAATAGCAAATAATATGTTTCTGTGTTATAAATTCCTTTGCAGTGCAGTTATACAACTTTATATAGATTGGTATAAAAATTATATAATGAAGTTAATAATATGAATACAAATGAAAAAGGTAGCAGATGATTCCACCTATTGGATATGAAATTAGTAATTTCTTGAGCAACTACAGCTAAAATCATTACCAACTTCAACAAAAAAATTAAGGCGGTAGATAATTCTCTTATGAGATTTCCTGCTTTTAAAGAAAATGTTTACAAAAAATGAAGGAAAATCGTGATGAAGAAGTAGTATGACGTAAAGTTAACCAACCGTGAAGTTTTACACAACACGAGTAATTTGCTTCCGTTGGCTGATTTTGATTTCAACATGTTGTGTATGCTTAGACGATGAGTAAAAACTGAAAAGTTTTAAACCTTCCCTATAAAAAAAAGAACAGATTTTTAAAAATTACAAAAGAGAATAAATATTAACAAGCAAATAAAACACCTCTTTATTACTCATTACATCTTTTATAGATGTTCTTCACTTACATGGATACCTACATAAGGATGCAACTGACAGTCCAGTACTAAACCGGCATCAAAAGGCTCAACAATGGGTCATCTCATCATACCTTCAAGCAAATTAAGAAGGGTAGCTGATGACTGTTCTCTTTCTTTTCCTGAAGCTGTAGTCAGAATGGGATGCTGGGAGATTATCAAAACCTTATCAAACTTGACTTCATGACTAGAGCTACCTGCTGTTGCATAACTATGGGAAAAGAAGAAATGTATGTACATCTATCATGCCTTGTGTCAGCACTGCAGGCTGGTGCTGAAAAGTTGAATGTGATAGATCTTTATTTGCCATTTGCACAAGTGCAAGGTGCACTGGAATTCTTCACTTCACCAGCCCCATCTTCCTCTCCATAGCTTGGGGTCGCAGTGCATGGTCAATCAACCCCCTGGAACTGGGAGTTAAGAGCCATGCTCAAGGGCCTACAGACATTGGCCAAGAATGGGCTAATGAGCCACGCCTGCTGTCTGTTTGTCTCTCCTCTCATTTCAGCCCTCGTGTGGGTCACTCCAGCTGCCACTTGTTTGCCCCCTCGTTAGTCCTGTATAAGAGTGCCTCCCTGTCCTGTGCTCACCAGTCCGGTCATTGACGTCAGCCCCTGTTGTTTCCCTATACCTGAGCTCCTGTGTTTTGGCCCTGTGAGGCCCCTTTGTTTTCCCAGTTCGTTTCCCTGAGCTCAATAAAGGCTCCGTTTGTTTTCCCCATTTCCAGCTCCCATCCCTTGTTCGTTCCAGTCGCTACACCTGTGGAATTTTTTAATCACTTTGTTGATTTCAAGATAGAGACTGGGCCCCAGTTGCAGAATAATCCATAGCTGTATCAACAGAATAAAAACCACAAACCAAACTGACAGGCAAGGGGTAGAGAAACATTCCAGATAGTGGAAAAATGAAAAGATATGGATCCCGTAATCAGGCAATATGTAGATAGCACTCCGGGGCAGTACTAAGTCCAAAACAAAAACCAAGAGATGGGTCAGGTAATCCGGGAATACACCGTGTGCACAATTATTAGGCAAGTGAGTATTTTGAGGATTAATTTTAATATATAACAAATACATTGCTAACAGTCAGTCCAAAATGTTAATACACCTGAAACATGAATTTTGTGCAAAGGAAATGTGAGTGTGCACATTCTCCTGGGAATACATATGTGTGTAGAATTATTATGCGACTAAGTGAAACGATACAATTTTACCATTTCACTTTTTTATTTACATCTGTTAAAGTGAGAATTATTAACAAACAACTCAAATTAAAAAAAGTTTTTTTTTAAGTTAGGTACATGCTACAAGCTAAATCAATAAATATTCAGAACTAGGCCTAAGACTTTACACACATTTTTTTCAGGCGCCTAGGTGTTACCGTTGCAAAGATACAGGCATCTAAAAATGGGCGACCAAGCATTTTTATGAGCAAAGGAAAAATATTATTGAATTTCAAGCCAGTGTAACTCCTAAACTATATGAATTACACCAGAGAAATTTAAAATTTTCATGTTAACCCAGGGGCAAACAAAATGCCTCAAAAAATTTTCAGATCTGAGATGGTAGATTGTGGACGATAAATATTTGTTTAGTTGAGGTATTTAGAGACCTCTTCTGAGTGATGAATGAGCCCCTTGTCCTCCACTATGGAAAATGGTGCTGCTGTGGTGCTGTTAACTGATACATTGGACTCATGCAGATATATTGATTTCTAATTAATATTGGTTGATAGCGATATGTTAACCAATATGTTGTGCATCTGTAAGGCTAGCATTACGTTTTACCTGTTAGCTACTGCAGGGTCAGTCTCAGCCTATAGAGATTCCAGAGCCAAACTCAAGAGAGGCATCGGATCTGCAAAATGTAAGCACAAACAGAGGATTGAGAAGGACTTTGAGAATGACAGTGTGTCACAGCAGCTACACAAAAGCTGCTAAAAAAAGCTCTGCGGTAGGTCATAAAAATAGTCTAGGCCATCACTTCAACATCTACTTGCTATGTGTGAAGAGCTAAAAAATCATTAAAGACATCACTCATCCTGGATGTACTTTGTTTACACTGCTCCCATCAGTCAGGCACTTCAGATCAATCTATACACGTACACACAGATTAAGTAATACCTTTTTCCCGTTAGCCATAAACCTGCTGAACTCAGAATCCCCCTGACTGAATATGTACAATAAGTTATCTTGGAATTGTGCAATACACCCTTTACTATTATGTGTAATAATAACTTATGCTGCTATACACTGGTGCAATAATAATCTGTTTTGGTTATTAAAACAACATTGTATATGGCAGCGCAAATATATTTCAACATATTTTGTATGATTATTTTATTTTTAGTTTTTATTTTGTATTTATTAATACACCTTTGGGGTTGTCATAAACGTAATTTTGTTGTGTTATATAATGACAGTAATGTGCTTGAATCTTGAAGATAGTTAGCTAAGCATGGGTACAAGACCATCTCTAAAGAGCTTTAAACTTCTTATAACAGGGGAGAAAGAATGAAAGGAACATTTTAAAAGGATCTAAAATTATTGCCATGTTCAAGGTGCAATAGTTTCAAGTCTCACCATCCTTCACTGTCTGAATGAATTTGGGCGCCACAGTAGAAGACTTAAAAAGACCCCACTTCTATGGCACACAAAAAAGCCCAATTGGAGATTTCAAAATACTTCTGGAGAAATGGCCTCTGGAGAGATGAAACAAAATTGGAGTACTTTGGTACATCACACCCCTCCATGAATGCCACGTTCATAAACCCCTATGATGATGGACCTGTATGACCCCCCCGAACGGGTGAGACCAGTTGGCGAGTGCTTAGTGGCCAGGCCAGGGATAGCCCAAAGAAAGAACATAGATCTGCTCACCTGAGGGTGGGAGTTATCAGTGGGAGTTCATTTCCAGTCCTGCTTATAATGATACACCCGTTGGTCAATGTCAGATTACATTGCTTATAGCATATAGCTGTGGATCCCACTCATCCGGGAAATGGACTGTTTGTGCTGCTGGCTTCGGGAAAGTGGTACAGAAACTTTAAAACACATACCAGCAGACTGAAAGACAGCTTTTTCCCTAGAACTGTGAAGTTCATCTGCCCCTGCTGATACACACACATACATTCATCTATCCCTGACGTGCCCCCCCGGAGACATGTACATGCACACGTACTTTCCCTCTGAATCAAACACACACACTTGTACTCCTCCCCTGCAGACCCATGCACATGGATCATGGTCTCTGCAGGCATACTACCTCAGTAAAAGTCTGATCTTGATGATGTTATTACTGATTGTTATATTATTGCTTACTTATTATTTATAGTGTATTGCGTATTTAAGCATTCTGCCTTCAAGCCGAGTCCTACCAACAAAATTTCGTTATGTATATGCATAATGATAACAAAGAATTCTATCTATGTATTATACAAATGATGACTAGGTAGTTTAACATTTTTATTTTCGGTTTTCCAAACCAGTCAAGACAACTGTAGATGACAAAAGAAATATATAATAATAATAATAATAATAATTGAAAAAATTGCAGGTGAAAATTATTTGTAATTAGTTCCACAAGGTGCTTAAGCTGTTTTCCTATGTAGGTTGTAGTATAATTAGCTAAATCCCTGAGTTATTGCTTTCATGTAGTTTAGCTATATTTTCCACAGAATAACTAGTAGCTTAGATTACTCATTTTTTAAGTAGCTTGACTGGCACTAGGCATAGTATGTCTCTGCTTTTTTGGCATTTATTCAAATCTGAATTCTGGCTTTACACAGCCTTTGCAGCTTACTTAGCTCGATATTACAAAATTGGTTCCCAGCTAGGTAGGGCTAAGTGGGTCTGTATAAATTCAGCCACAGCCAGTGTGACAGGCAAATCTGTGGCTCAAGCAGCTGCCTTTAACTCTTGATGCTGGTGTGGTCACACCTGGCCGGTGTCTGTGCACGTGAATCTTTTTCTGTTAAAAATTCTACTAAAAATGCATTGTTTCAAAATTCCCGGTCAGCGTAACGTACAATGACTACGAAGATACAGTGTATTGATGTTTGTGCAGGAAGCATATATAGCTTTATATTTGAGTTTATGTATAAAATTTGAACAAAACTTCCCCATATAGACAAAGGAATTCTCATAAGCATAAGGCTGTTTAACTGTGGCCATTTATTAACGATGTCCATTACATTTAGGTACCCCTGTCTTTTACCAGTTCATTATCTGTCACATCACTGCAGATAACGTCCCCCTCTCTGTCTGAAATGAAGCAGGAGTCTTTGTTATAAAGCTGCCTCTCCAGCACAGTAATACGCTGTTTCAGCTGCTGCTGCGTGGCTGTGTACTCATCCAGCAGCTGTGCAAAGCGTGTTTGTAGAGAATCCAGGGAACTCTGCAGCAGCTCCACTTTCTCCTCAACATTTTCGCCTGTTGGCTTCCCTGCAGCATTCTCATCCAACAGCCCCTCTTTCAGTAGAATTTCTCGACCCCGGTCCTCAAGCACCTTCTTGGCATCGGGGTACTCTGCCACTGCCTCCATCAGATCATCCTTGGACAGGCAGAATAGGTCAGAATAGCCAATGCTGCGGATGTTGGCAGTCCGACGATTGCCCATTTTGCTACCCTGTATGTTTAGGATGCTGATCTCCCCAAAACAGTTGCCTGCAGTCAGTAGGGCGAATTGTGTCACCCCGTCATCTGCCACGACTGCCAAGCGACCCTCCTTTATGATGTACATCTCTTTTCCGATGTCACCCTTTCGGCAGATGTAATCACCGGGACTAAAGACCTGTGGTCTCAACTTGAGGACTAGTTCCACAAGTAAGCCGGCTTCACAGTCTTGAAAAATGCGCACCTTTTTCAGTGTCTCCAAGTGCACATTTATGGCAATTTCAGCACGCAGTTTGTTTGGGAGGTTCTTCAGCACCTCCTGCTCATCCACGGCTTTCTTGTTAGTCCACAGGTAATCGAACCACTTGATGACGCGTGCTTCCAGATCTTTACTAACCTTGCGGAATTGCATGTAATGCTTGATAGCATCGATGCGAGCCTGAAACTCTGCCCGTGTGGCGTTCATGTTGGAGATCATGGAACCCACGTTACCCACAATGGTGGCAAAGATCAGTACGCCAACTAAAAAATCAAAGACCACAAACACATACTCCTCATCCCTGACAGGAGGTGGCATCTCCCCAATTGTAGTCAGAGTAAGGGTGGACCAATACAAGCAGTATATATAGCTAAGAGTTAATGATTCGTATGAGCTTGTGACATTAGGATACACCCAGGTGTCTGAGCCAAAACCCAGTGACTTAGAGATAGCATAATAGATGCAGGCATTCCAGTGGATAATGACAAGGATGTAAAGAATCAGATTGCAGATGCGAAAGATATTGGGGTAATTCGTGCGTGTCTCAGTGCGGTCAAAAAACTCAAACATACGAGGAAAGCGCAGCAATCGATTGAAACGCAGCTGAGGCGTGTGGATGCCCGTGGCAATGTAAGCAAGGTCAGTTGGTAGAATAGATATCACATCTAGCTTGAACTGCAGTGTGTGGACGTAGCTTTTTCTAAGTTTAGACAGGTCTTTCACCAGCAGGCCCTGTTCCAGAAACCCTATGGGAGATTCAGTAGAAAGGTTCAGTTGTGCTGAAAATAACATTGGTGTTGATACAGTTATTAGGTTAATAAAATTCAGTGAAATGTAAGTATATGGTATTACTAAATTATTAGAAATAAGGTAAAAAAAAAATTAAAAATGGAAAAAAAAGAAAAAAATATGGTATTTGAAAGGTACAGGCTTATATGAAATTCTTGCTGATGTTCTAACCTGTGCGTAAGCGGACACAGGTGTCCAGGATGTATACAACATCTGAAAGATAATCCAGGACCAGCCACATGATATCACAATCTGTCTGAAGGTCGTCAAAGCAGGCCCTGGAAGACACAAAGTCAAAAGTATGTTCTGGGTGTCTCTCAAACACACACACACACCATGCAATCATGTAAATTGAATAAAACAAGATAATCACATGTTTCTCACCTATTTCACAGTGTACAGTTACAGAATAAAAAGAAGAGCTTGTTAACATACCTTGCCACCAGAAGGACCCAGTTGTAGAGCACAGCACAGGCAATAACAAACAGCCAGTAGTAGTATACATCATCAGCAGGTGCCACAACAAATGTGATGACCTTGCTCCTATAATATACAGCAATCCATTGAAACAAGTACATTGTTATGCAAAGCAGCACGGTACATCAACAAATATTGCTAGCATTTTTAGGGACTTCTGTTGCGACACAGTGCCTGCAAAGGGCAGACTCGTACTGCTCATGCAATGCTTGCATATGATGCCAGCATACCAAATCTTCCATTTGCTGTCTGCGTCGTTGCCCTGGCTGTTGCGACTAGGGACAGTCCTTATCTCGGGTCCACGGAACCGCTCCAGAAACGAATCGGGCCTCTGTTCTTCCTCCAGCAGACTCTTGTGGGCCCACTCCCGCAAAATCACCACGAGGCTTACCAGTCTGTAAAACACATATTATTGGGGACTTTTTCTTGATTGATTGTGATTCCAATGCCATATGATGGCATTGGAATCACAATAGTATGAGCAGTACACAATAGTACAAGCAGTACAAGAAAAACCCAGCTCTCAAAAATAACAGATAAATGCAATTATGGAAATGAAAAAGTAATTTGACATGCAAAGTGTAGACCACAGTAATGTTGTTTGGAAATAGGTAATAAATAGACTTTTTATGTTATTGTTCTGGCTCTCAGACCGTTATGGGTTAAGGTTAAGGGCACTAAAGTATTATTTCCAAATTTTAACATTATTGAGGATCTTCCACCCCTAACCTTCACAACCCTTACCCCCTTTTCATTGTAAAGTTTATATATGCATTTTTCAGTGTCTTGCAAGTTTCAGTTTTTATTTTGGGCCCAATTTAGGTTAACATAATATAACTCGATATCTTACCGTGACAAGGCCCTTCTACCACCATGAGGGTCTATGGTGGCCACACGTTGAAGCTCTGAAGATGTGTCATCACACACTGAATGCCCCCTAAAAACAAGATAAAAACAAGATAATGAATTAATTTACTAATAAACTAATGGATGTAATATCAAAGCAAATAGCCACAAAAGCCAGGTAACAGTAAAGGACTATTGTGTCCAGGGGTACTGTAAGGGGGGAGGAGTTAGAGCGATTTAAAGGGCCAAATACAGTGCCCTTTCATGGGGACTAAAAAGATCAAAATTCACATTGAAGCTAATTGTCACGTTCAGCCCCGCCCTGCATCTCTGTTTTCCCTGTTTCCCTCAGGCGTGGCTTAATTAGCCGCACCTGATCCTTGTTGAGCTTTGCCTTATGTTCCAATCCCATTGTTAACCCAGCAAACCTGCCTTGTGTTTAGTCCTTGATGTTCTACTCTTTATTAGTTAGTCTAAGTCCAGTCACCCCTGTCGGTTATTGTCAGAACAGTGTCAATGTTGCCGGGTACTCCTGTTTCCCCATTTCCCCCTTTTCTACAATAATAAATACACTTTTGAGGGGCTTAAACCTTGCAGCCAGCATCATGGGTCGTTCCTCCCGCCGGCAACGCAACACTAATGTAAACATTGATACTGTAGCTTCGGCAAAAGATTTCCTAGCATGCTCGTGAGCTGTATATACAGCCCTGGTATTTATTTGTTATTGTAAGTGCTTGTGCGTTCTTAACTGTCACATGTGTCCGTACCTGTGTCCTGTGACATTCCCATCCAACCCTTGTGTGTCTCTAGGCATTGTGTAAATTACCCACCGTGTGTGCACCTTACTGTCCGGTGTCCGACCTCGCTGCATTTCCTGGGATATTGGAGTGTGATTATTATCTGCTCTTCTTTTAAGATTCCTGAAATCTTACCTCATTGCCTCCCTGCCGCTGTGATGCCTCGATAAGCGAAGTGCTACTATACTTTTCAGACAGCATACTTTGCATGATTGCCTCAAATACTTGATATTTGATACTTAATACTCTCACCGGCTGATGGTGCTGCCTGGCCGCTCTGTCTCATCATTTAATTGTGTCTTCACTGACAGCTGATGAGATGAAAGGATTTTTTCCTTTACAGGCCCCTGGCCAGTCATCCTTTCCCCTACAAAATGAAGCCACAGGGACAAATAGGCACAAGCTAGAAGCATGGAGTTGCTTTTACCATCATCAACATTTTCCTATTTAATACAATATATGCTATACAACATATCAGCCCACTGGTTCAGCACAAGGGTAAATTGCAGGCAGTGAATGACAGAACATTAATTCAGTTGCAATATTTGCAAATATTTTGAATATTTTGTTTTGGATCTATGTTCTGATAAAAATAGTAAAAATCAATGTATTCTCCATAAGTAAGTATAAGTATAATGGCATGGTGAGCTTTGAGTTCGACCACCAGGAAGGCCAGGGCACAAAGCAGGGGACACCCTGGAGAAGACGCCAGTCCACCAGAGGACACAGGGCAGGAGACACACTGGATGAGATTTCAGCCTACCAGAGGGCACAAGGCAGGGGAGACCCTGCATGACACGTCAAGTCACCAGAGAGCAAAAGGCAGAGGAAACCTTGAACAAGACGTCATCAATCATTTTGTAGCAGCTGGATTAAATCTAATTATTTAATATGTTTATCTAACATCCAGGACCTGGATTGGAAATGTTTGCCTTATATGCTTTATATATTAATGCTTATGATCTCCATCCTCCACATAGCTAAAGTGCATCAGAAAGCCCATAAATCTACAGATAGCCATGTGGGAGGGCCTACCAGCGGCCCTCACCTGGGGTTTTCCAGCAAAGCCACTGCTGTGGAGACAACTTTGGCATCTATAGCAACTACTGGTATATAAGCAATGATGACTGCTCTTTTCCAAGAGCGAAGAGGCGAAAAAGGCAGTACAGAAGAACAGAGTAAGAGATCATTTTCAGTAAAAATAGAAAGGATAGCTCTGACTGACTTTGTGGTGGCATGTCGTCAGTATGGGATGTAGTCCACCACGGACTAAATGACTCTTAAGACAAAGATTCATTTTTAATATCATCAATATTAAACATTGTGTGTTTTCTGTGTATATAAACAATCCGTTAACTGATGACAGTTAAATACAAAGTTATTCGAACCAATCAGTCCTAAAATCAAATGAAGAGATTCTGTTATACAGCAATTACCAGATAAAGTGAAACTGTTCTCTAGTTGTAGATTTTTCTGACTGGATGCCATTTTATATCATCAGAAGGTGATTTGCAGTGGATAGAACACTGATTAAGACAGCAGAGACAGGTAATGAGCCTATTTAGGGATAACTGAACAGCCTTTTACTAATTGGCAGATCATTTGGGGATGCACCTACTTCAGGCAGAGTGGTCTCTACACAATTTTTCACTGTATATCTGGTAACAGCTATTTGGCATTATGTGCAAGCCACATGAGCATAAGCTGATAGTTCTAGTTGGTACAATACAATCGATTTGCTTACATAAATGCTATGGTGTTTCAACCTATTTGTCTATATATCCTCATGAAACACACATATAGTACTGGGTACATACTGAACTTAAGTGTGTTGTTGCTTGTGTTTATCTAAGACAATGAAAAGACATGCTGCTTATGATCGTGTTTCATATAAAATTTTAAAGAAAATATTCTTGTGTTTACCTTAAGACTTGTTTCCGCTTCTTACCCAGTCAGTCCAATGAATCACTGCCAGTCATCCTGACGGTAAAGTAATCCTTCATAGCAACGCTTCCCATTGTCAGCACACTTTGTATCTTTTCCTTCTGTAGAACCTACGTTTTTAAGTTTAAGCGCAGCCTTGTTCACCTTTGCTTTAGTAAATCTATCAGCTGATGAACCAGCTACTGTTGGCTTCCAATACTTCTCATCTAGTGTGAAGGAGTGATATAAACCGAGGGATAAAATAAGGTGTGATGTTTTATGAGCCAGTGAGAGGTGATTAACGTGCCAGCCGAATCCTCGCCTCCCTTTTTATTACTGTCTCTCCCCAGACAAGGAAGATGGGATGGTTCTCCAAGTGTCTTTTCTTCTGTACCTCACCCACTGTAGATACTACAGACCTAGAAATCTTAGTGCATTCATAAATGCAATTCTTTCATAGGTACTAAGAAATAACTCCTTTTTCCTCTTTTGCCTAAAAGAAAAATTCATTAATTATATTAATTGTTAAAAAAAAACAACTTCAACAGATTTTCTATATTGTGCTGAACAGCAAAGTCCACTCATGGATGCACGTCATCCTTTCTCTTGCATCTTCTTTCCTGTTGAGTAAGCGCTACGACAGACCATAACATTTTTTAAAGTAACATTCCTCGGACACAATGTTAAGGCGATTTGAACATAAACCAACTGACGTTACCTCTGGATTATGGTAATAGTTCCTTTTTTCTCTCTCTCTCTGAGTGCAAGCATCAAACAATAAAGCATAAAATGACTAATCCCTTTCCATATTTTCAACAGTGGGTAGCAACCCAGTGTCTACCAAAGGACACCAAGGAGACAGAGGAGATGTTATTTGTTGTGTCCCTGGAGCTTCCATCTTGTCTCCCTACACAGGCTCAGCTAGCCAGTCAAAAAGACAAGCACCCCTAGAGCCAAGAAGAATTCCTTAGGGCTTCTCCTGGTACAAAGTGAAACAGACAAAACAAGAGAAAGCATAACAGAGAAAAAGACAAGGAAAACTATGAAACTAAGTCACGACATAACTAAGAAATGAAAATGGTTTTGTTCAAAATAGTGTTCTTAGTAGAACCTTGTCAGATCAATTTAGAGCTGTATTTGTCTACATTTATAACTATGACTTTAATTACAAGCATTATTTGATATGCATGTGCTTCTTTATCAAACCCAAGCACCTTACACACTGCATAAGAGAAAATGGCAAAATGCTCAATTCTATACATCACAATCATAGCAGGTAATGTGAACATAAAATCTATGACACATATGATCTATGACTGACTTAAAATATAATGCAAAAAAGTGTAATATCGATGAGTGGGGTCTGAACTTCTAATCAAGTTTAATTTACATATTTACTTTTAAATGTGCCCCATTATCAATCATAGCTGAGAAACTAGCTGAGAATCAACTATGGAAGGGGAAGCCTGGATGACACAGCCACCAGGTCAACCCATTAAGTCATGAGCCAGCCCGGGTAACAGGAGTGCCATAAGGAGCGAACAACAAATGGGGTGACCAGTGACACCTGCTGGTCAAATGGGAAAATTGACATAACAAAATGTGCAAGGCAGGGCAGGTCGAGGCAGGGAATGTAATGTTTAATAACAAATTTGGGGTTCCGCTTTTTTCTGATGTTACCTAAACAGGACATGCGGTTGCAGAAAATGTACGTATAGAAAAATATACGTATAGACCGTACGTATAGAAAAATAACATTGATTACCTTACAATGGCACCTGTCAAGGGTGCCAGTCTTGGCCAAAAATTTTCTTGACATTTGTGTGGAATGTTTCAGATTTTTTTTTCCCTCTGCTTTTTTGTGTTCTTCCAGTGCCAACAAAAGAAATAAACATGCCAATACCAAAGCATTTGTAACTGCAACAATTTTCTGGGTGAAGTGTTGTGTTTCCTGACATAAATGCAGGGGTACCAGTATTTTTGCTCATGATTGTTTTATGTATGAGGAAAGTGAACAGTCAGTGCTTAAAACTGATATGTTTGAAGAACAAAAAATGAGCAAGCGTAAGGATCTGAGTGAATTCGAAAAAACTCTGAAACGACAGGTCACAGTAGCTATGGTGGTGAAGGGGCAGCAGAGAGCTCACCAAGTAGATATTGCGGATGATAAGTAGGCAGGATCTGAGGGCCACAGTGTAGCAGTTTTAGGGCATCGTGGTACCACCCCTACTCTTTCGAAGGATGCCAAAGGATCTTTCATGACCTTAGGGAGTCAGGAGCTCATACAAAGGACGACACCATTTTCACAGCACAGTGTCCCATTACTGCACTGGGGCATTGGGATCCACACAGACCACAGGATGGGCTAACTTACTGGTCGCACCAACATCTCTTCAAGCAGCAACCCAGTTTCTTATTCTCCCATTCAAGTACTGGCCAGGTCCAAAATCTCCTTAGCTTCAGATGGGCTACCTAGTCTGAACTGCAGGTGGGGCCTGCCTATGGTGTGGGTTCTTCCATGGTCGCATCCTTTTTGGGGGAAGGAAACGCCACATGGCTACATGTCAGATTCTGCCTCCTTTGGGCTAGGGCAATGAGCCCAGGGTGCAAGCACAGCTTTCTGGGTCTCCATCTCACTTACCATGGCAATCACCATCCAGAATCCAGATGCTCCTGGTGAGAGCCAGGAGGAAGTTGTCGATGGCAACCTTCTGAAGCAATCTGCTAGATTATCTGGTTATTATCCAGACTCTCCTGGGTACAGTGACCTCAGAATTGCATCTTTGCTTTTTTGCAGATGTCTGTATTCAAAACAGCCACCAAGGGCTTCAGAATGACAGCAGGGTCAGACACACATTTAAACATCTCTCACAAAGAAAATTTGCTGAAAACATGAAAGGTGTGAGGTAAACCAGAGATGTTCTAAAGAAGCAGAAGTGTAGCTGTGAACTGAAAATCTTCATTTATGATTTGAAAAAGGATGCCCCCCAGGGAGGGCACTAGGGGCCTCCTCCCAGTGGGACAAGCCCGGAACACCTCCCCTGGGAGGCGTCCAGGAGGCATCCTAACCAGATGCCCG
>JAODKM010000037.1:2345262-2359017 GCA_026780845.1 Petrocephalus sullivani | reverse complement strand
AGATGGGAACCACCACCCCAGTCTGCCAGTCCAGAGGCACCGCCCCCGATGCCCACGCGATGCTGCAGATGCGTGTCTGCCAAGACAGCCCTACAACATCCAGAGCCTTAAGGAACTCAGGGCGGATCTCATCTGTTTTTCATTAAGATACTAAATGCACTCATTTTCACTATTATTATCCTGCAAGCTTCACTTGTTCTGTAGTCAGAATATTACACAATGCTCTCTTTGGATAGTGATTCTGTTGCAATATGAAAACACATAAGGTAAGTTAACCTGAAAGAAATTTTTTCTTTACACTACAGCAGAGAAAATACAAAATGCAACCTAAAACTGGTGATATGAAGAATCTACACATATTGGGAAAACCTTACTTTCCTGTATTGTGCCTTCTAAATACCCTTTTCCTCCCAACTTTTAGACTTTAAAATTACAAGTCAATCTGTATTAGATGGAAGAACAAGTGCCAAAATGTACATTAAATATAGTTTAGAAGCAAGATGTGAAAAATATAGGCATAATTATGATACAGGTGCTACTCATAATTTTGTCTGCTGGGTTTAGTTCAGAATTATGTTTCTGATATTCTGGCTTTTGCAAGGAAAGAACAGTGCCATTGTAATAATTCAGTGGCATTATAAAATGATATTTTAGAGCAAAAATTGGCCAGTTGAATACTCCCAACCCTTTACTTCAGTCATGAAAATGCAACAACTAAATATTTACCAAAACAAATATTTACCAAAAAGCCTTCACACACATAAAGCCTTCAGTGTCTGACCTCACAAATGCTCTTCTGAATGAATGGGCAAAAATTCCCACAGACACTCCATAATCTTTTGGAAAGCCTTCCCACAAGAGATGCAGCTGTTACAGCTGCAAAGGGGGTAACAGCACCATAATGCCTATGGATTTAGAATGTGATGTCATAAAAGCTCCTGTAGGTGTAATGGCCAGGATGGTTCAATGTTATGACTAATCAGTGTACAGTAGAACCTCGGTTTACAATTTCTTCGCAAGAGGAAGAAAAATTTTTAATAAAGTTTGCCTTGGATTGCGAGCCATGTCCCCCAAGACATGCAAGCTCCAGATAGTCAACGAATGCTTTTCCCATGCGAGTGAGCCACGACCAAAACTGAGCCGACCTGAGTCTCGCCTGACGAGCTTGTATGGTCTTGGTAAGACTGAGCTGATGGTTCTTCTCGCTGCGCAGAACAAATGCGTGTCAGATACGCATACCCTATTCTCGCTCCGAGTAAATGTCTGTGGCCCAGCGACCTGACATCTGCGTTAGCCTACGGTTTACGGTGTAGCATTGTCAGCACGTGTTTGTGCGTAAAGCAACTGTTTATTGTCTTGTTTTCTCAACTTTTCAACTTGGGTGTCAGGAACGCATTATCAGATTTTTCATTATTTCTTAAGGGATATTCGCTTTGATATACAAGCTTCCCGGATTACGAGTCGCTCAGAGGAACAGATTTAACATTTGAAATACAAAGGTCTGTTTATAGGGGGGATAAATTAAGCTAAACTAAATATTGGTGGGGACACAAACCCCTGCAAATATAGCATATTCACAGAAAATGCATTAAGGGAATTACATATAACACACAGACAGACTAATTACGACACATTTATTACAATTAGTGGTTCCTTTTCATAATTTACTGCTTACAGGTAAAGAGACAACAGGCTGCAAGTATAACATGCTTCTAAAGAGACAGCTGTTGTCAGGCCAATTACACATCAGTGCTAAATACAATAAGGAGATTCCATTCCAGTCCTATATACCCTAATTTTTCACCAAAATCATATATATATTTGCACAATGATAATCCAGAGGACAATTCGTTACTAGAGATTAACTTTACTTTAACAGCTCTTAATGTACTTAATGCACAGTATCAAAATTATAGAGCTTGAAGAAGGAAAGTGCAGGATTGTAGGAGACTAGAACCTTCACAAAAGATTCCCGCCATAAAGCAAACATGCTGAGAAAAGCAATTAAATGATGGTAAGATGTCAAGACTAAATGAATTTTAAATAGCAGTAGCTACATTAAAACTGAAATTATTTCATTCACAGTTAAAATAAAAGTGCTGTGGTGCTGTGTTGCCAAAGGGGAGAATCCAAATTGAGCAAGGGGCTGCATGTAATGTTTATTTAATATTTCAGAAATAACTGGCGAAAAATGAGCCCGAATACAAGATATGAAGAAGTACAAAGGAGACCCTCGCCTGAGGACATAAGCTGCCATGACATACACTTTATAATCGATGATTAGCTCAGATCTTACACAAACCTGGGCTATAGCTTGGATAATACTACCCCAACTCATGTAACATATTATGTAACAGAACTTTTAAATTTCAAAATCCAAAAGATTAACTGAATTCTAGAATTAAAAATTGGATTCTTAGAATGGTTTATGAAGTCCGTTACATCATGTGTATATTTCTAAATGATTGAAAGCAAATGACAATTTTCATTTAACCTAAATCATACAAGCATGCTAACACTGTTGAAGTACAGTAAATGTATACACAGTATATATGTACAGTGACTTTTCACCATACAATACATGCATATAAATTATACACAGTGCATGTTTGCAAATTAATATATTAGGGCTGTTGATGTTAAATTGAAAATTAAATCAGTGCACCAAAAAAACTTTGTTAATTTTCTTCATTTATTTTTTAAAACTTCTATAGGTATCCATATTTGCTTTCATATTACAGCTGTCACCAGTTACTCTGGAGAGTAAAATGGTCTACTTCATTAACCTCTAGGAGGATGAAAATAAACCTTACAAAAAGGTTATAAGACAATTGTGTCATATGCAGCATTTACAAACATTATTTTGACAGACAGATATATAGACAGACAGACAAACAAATAAACTTTATCAATCACAGGAGGGAATTCTCCACGTGTTATTTCCACCAAGAGAGGATTAAAAAAAATTAAAAACAGAAAAAAGATTAGCATATAAATGGAAATTGTCAATTTGAGATGACCATGTAAAAGAAATGACTGGGCCATAGCAGCATACAACAACTGTATCATAATATAACTAATCGGCGCATGTTTGCAAATTTATATATTAGGGCTGTTGATGTTAAATTGAAAATTAAATCAGCGCACCAAAAAAACTTTGTTAATTTTCTTAATTTATTTTTTAAAACTTCTATAGGTATCCATATTTGCTTTCATATTACAGCTGTCACCAGTTACTCTGGACAGTAAAATGGTCTACTTCATTAACCTCTGGGAGGATAAAAAAAATAAACCTTACAAAAAGGTTATAAGACAATTGTGTCATAGGCAGCATTTACAAACATTATTTTGACAGACAGATACATAGACAGACAGACAAACAGATAAACTTTATCAATCACAGGAGGGAATTCTCCACGTGTTATTTCCACCAAGAGAGGATTAAAAAAAAAATTAAAAACAGAAAAAAGATTAGCATATAAACGGAAATTGTCAATTTTAGATGACCATGTAAAAGAAATGACTGGGCCATAGCAGCATACAACAACTGTATCATATGACTAATCGGTAAAAAAAAAAAAACTGTAGTAATATTTCTTACAGCTGCCTTTCACAGACACTAAAACAAATCAAACCCTGGAAAATTATATATTGGGTTGTTAGGTTCAAAACAGATTCTGACATTTTTAGAGAGTGAAAATTGTGGTTACTAAACTTTCTCAACAGTTGCTTACTCCAAATACAAATTTGAAATTATTGATCGTAAAAGCACTTTAGAGACGATAACGTATGGAGCTAAATTAGGGCGAAAAGTTTCGTTAATTTGAAAAAAAGATCTGAAACTGAAAGTTCAAGTTTTGCTGTTAAACTTTAAAAAGTACAACGATGTATTACAACTAAAAATACATGTTGGGATTTTTTTTCAGTTTAAAAATTTTGATTCACTTGTTTCACTTTAATATGTATTTTAATATTTTAGGTCTTATATTTTTCAGTTTTGGATGTTTTGTTTTCAGATTCAGGTTTTTTTATAGTTTCAAATCTTTTTTTCGGTTTCTCTTATATCTCTTTCTCTTAGATCTCTTTCAGATCTCTTAGATCTTCTATCAGGCATGTCAGACAAGTCAAAACAGTTTTAAAAAATTATGCTCTTTTGAGTTTTGGGTTTTCTTCCCTCATCAGAGTGGTCACACCCAATGCGTATAACTTGAAAAAGATGCCGTGCCCTGGCAAGAACTTTAATTCATAACAACAACATGGCAACAAGCAAAATGTGGAATATGGACCCTATAAAATTTACACTGACATTGTGAACCTAACTGAAATCTACAAAAACCCTATACTTTTCTGAAAATGAATGCATGTCGGTACCCTATTATGCCTATAGTCGGCCATTCTCACAAACTTGGGAATCCTTCAACAAAAATGAAATGTTACAGTGAAATATGTTGTTTGAATGTATGTTAATTTCATCAGTGGTTTTGTACTGAAAATTGTTACTGCAAATGATTAATGCCAAAGCGCAAAATCAACATTATAGATATTGTTGTATAATTTAAATCTGTCCCTCAGATAAACAGACTGCGGTTTAGGATTATGCGAGCACACGCCTTCCGTTGAACATTGTATGTATGTATGTATGTATGTATGTATGTATGTATAAATATATATATATACACACACACACTTTTTTTTTTTTACTTATTTTAATTGAAGAGTCTTTTAGCCAAATTTATTCACCTACTAGGTATGTTAAGGCAGATCTCACTTGAATTTAGCCTAATGGAAATTTTTCTATATACTATTGTGTACTATACTACATAATTATTCATGTGTTTTGGATTGTAAAATTTGTTTTGAAATGTATAATGTAAAAAGTTTCATTTTGTTACACATTCAGCTTTCTGAACACTGCAATATTGTGTTTGGCCATGTTGAGTTGAATGACTTTATACAGTTCTCCAGAGTGCATAGTGAAAAATGCAATTAAAAATGCATAAGTCAGTGGCAGAATGTGCGTCATAGTCATTTCCATGCAACGCCTGTATTTAACCTAAATGTGCATAAATCCCAGATGAATTCTGTGAGAATACACTCAAGTGAAAAGAAGTGTGGAGATAGAAACATGGCTAATGACCATATAAGCTATTATATGAGGTTGAAGTCAAGATTTCCAAAAAAATAAAAAAAAAACACCACTTCAATATTGCATGTCTGAAAGGACATGTATCACATTCCATTCAGGTACACTGCCTAGAAAAATATTTCAGTTTAAACAAGCTAAGAAACATAAGCATGTCTGTGTTTCAGTCAATTAAAATTAGTACATACTGAGATTTAATGCTGGTATAAGAAATTGCCAAACTGCCATCAACCAAACTGTTAGAACCAACACAATGCCATTATAAAATTAACTAAACCTTCTACAGTTACTTTGGTATTAAAAAAACAGTTATTCATATTTACATTAAATTAATTAATATTGTTTAATTGTAACAAGTGGATCTGTTGTTGAGTCCATTTTACAAAGGGATCATAAATTACAGCATAATAAACCTCCTTAGGTCAAGTGTGGGTGACATACATTTCACTAAGCCACACAAGAAACAGTTAAGATACAGGATTATGACGGTTTCCCCAGGAAATGCCTCATACAAGTACAATGGAAAAAATATTAATGAAATAATTCATATTCAATTTAACTAAAACAGAAATATTTCTAAAACGTAATGGAGCTTCCCATCTACAGATTTCAGTGCTACAACAATGCATACAAACAGATTACATTTAAATATGCTACCTAATTTGCATTTAGTATCCTTCAATATGCAAGGCATGTCTGGTTGCATTTATCAGAAAAGCACAAAAGAACAGCTTCTAAAACAAGTTATGAAGTAGCCCTGTGCTTCAGGCAGGCTGTAAGTACTGCAAAATATTAAACGGAGAAACTTGGGGGGAACTAGCAATAATCATAACATAAAAGGTATAAAAAAAAGATAGCAACTATAACGATTAGTTTTTTCAATTTGAGAACCATTGTGTAGGTTAAAAATGAAATTAAGAAATGATACTAAAATAACAGCAATTTGCGTTTGCCGACTTTGTTCGAAGCCTTAATCTGTCAGTCTGCCACATGGTATGCGTTCATTATCTGTGAAAAGTATGCTTAACTAATTTTCTTATCATTGAGAAGACGACTGAAAAGAAAATCTGCTTGTCATCTTTGGTTTTCAAGCAATTATCAGGCTATGTCAGATACATTTTCAGACTAGTTATCTAGATTTTCTACATGGTGTGTGAACATATAAATCTGTGCCAAACTAATTATTATATTTTAAAGAAATATGCAACGATTCATTTAGTCAGTTGAATATCAGGGTATTTAAAGGCATTTTTAAATTAAAACTGGTTTTGGGGGAAAATGAGAATAGTTATTCTGGGTTAAAAAAAAAATAACAGAACTAAACATTGAAGACCACACACAGCAGTTCTTGAGTTGCAGAAGATCCTAAGTAACAAGGCATGAAAGTTCATTATACACACTTTAGTAATGAGAGTTCAATGTGAATTTACACAGCACATCTTTCAGACATAAATAAATAAATAAAGGCTTAACAAGCAAGTTACAAATCTGAATACAAAACTCAATGAGCCAACGGAAGTGAAAGAAATCTGAATATTTATCACAAGTGTTATATCTCTAACGTGCAAACTGAATTCAGTTAGGGAGACACTATCCAAAAAGGTATCCACTTTGGTTTAATTTTGCTCATTTTCTGATTAACAGGAACATTAAGGATTGCACCATATGAAGCAGTTTACGGTGATACTAGCATAGACAAACTGAGCTGTGTGAAACAGCTTTTGTGATGATCCCCAATTATAGAGCAAGATGTGATGGGGTTAATTGCCCATTTTTATTTTTTTTTTGAGGTGTTGTTTGAGATCGGGTCTGTACAGTGCAGGCATTCCCAGTTTTGTGGCTGTGCTTGATAATCCTTTCCTTTGCCCTGCTGCCACACTTAGGGTGTGTTGTACTTGGTGTGTCAGCCTTCTTCAAACCATTGTGTGCTGGATCATCACCATCAACAGCAAATATGAAAGCAGCTTGAACATTTGGTTCATCCTCTAATTGAGAGAAGAATAAAAAGTCAAAGCAATTTCATTTTTTAATGTGCATTTGAAAAAACTAAACAATTATCAAATGATTCAAAGTATTGATTTTTTGAGCCTAATAAAACTGCATTCACATAAAGTATGATTAAATACTCGAAATGTTTACTGATAAATGAAATGCAAAATTGATGATACTAAAATGTATATTTTGAAAGGTAAGATTACCTTGTTCATAACTTGTTCAAATCTAATTTTAAATTGTGTAAAGTACTGGTCAGAGAACATCAAAAAAAAAAATTTGTGCACATAACGTACCTGACAACTGGTGATAAGTACCAGTCCCCGATGAATTTGTCCGTTTTGTGAAGGGTTTCATCCTTTGAGCACCACTGCCAACAGGGTCCTCAGTTGTACATATTCTTTCCTCATCATCATGGTCATCAGAAGAAGAACATTTGCACTCTTCTGCCGAATGCTTAACTTTAAGCTGACAGATTTTAGACTTTGCTGGAGGTTTTCTAGTCTTCATCACTTTCTGGAAATCTTTTTCCTGCGTACCTTCTAATTCGTTTCCAGTCTCATTCTGTTCCCTGTTATTCCTAAGTACCCAATGCTTCCCCAGGTTTCCGATGTTCGTGTCCAGATCTGATTTATTACTGGAAGTATAATCATTGTTCGGCCTCTTTTTCTTCATGGTGCTCTTAGTTGTAGTGAATTCGCGTTCAGAGTTTGATAAGCTAACCTTCCGCTTGCGTTTTAAGCCCGTCTTGTCAGCAGACTGCAGAGAGTTTCTGTTCAGTCCAAATAGGCACTTCTTCTTGACTATTTGCAGACAGTCCTCAGCACCACTCTCTACCTCTGAAGCAAGTGTCTGTAGGAGGACAGTAGGGACCATCTTGCCGCTTTTCTTCCCATTTGGCATGTCATATGCATCCTGGACTCTTGTGTGCATGTCCCCATCAACATCACTTTCACTGTTAGCCTGTGCACATATCATGGTGCTCTTACTCTCAAGTTGCCTCCGCAAAGGAGTGATCTTAAACCTTGGTAAACGCCTACAGTCTTGCTCATTTTCCATCAGCAGAGCATCCTCCATGGATGGCCCTTCAGTCATGCATACTCCTTCATGAACACCCTCATTTTTATTTTCTTTATCCTTTTTAAAATGACTAGATTCAAAAGAGTTTTGCAATGGAACAGGTGTCAGTTTCACAACCAATTTTTTTGTAACCCTGAATGGACTTGTGTCCAACTTTAAAAACGCCCTGCAATTAGAAGAGCCCTTTTGTGCTGACTGTAGGGCATTTTCTGAAGTTTCAGGCACATCATATTTTTTGTCAGGAAGACTGGGTGAAACAGTGGCAACAGCAAGGGATATGTTGCATGGCACTGTGGGTGGTTCCCATTCTGTTATTTTGGAAGATGTCCCTTCAGCCGTGTCTTTGACTTTCATCTCTCTAATACCTTTCTGAATTTGGCTTTCAGTGCTTTTCTCCAATCGATCACGCTCTGGAATAGCACCTTCTTTAATATTTTCCATATTGACTTCGTCAGCAAGTTTCATTAAATTATTTATCTTGCTTTCCTCTTCATCATGTTTCTGTAAAAATGTATAATTCTCGCAAGTACCCCGCCTGTAGTTGGCATTCGGATTTTCATCATTAGTGATGTCATGTACAGTCTCCACTCCACTCTGCTGTACTAATTCAAGAAATTCCTGCTCCAAAGCCTCCTCCAAGGCACTGTGAACGTTTTTTAGAGCAGCCAACACTGCTTTGAAGGCCCTCAGCTTGTTCAGCTTAATAGCAATGGTTGCTCGGTTTTCTGTACTCTGCTGTATTAATTTTAGAAACATATCATTCAAAGCAGATGTAGCTTCAAGAAGGTTTTTTGCTTTTTTAGTTAGTTCTTTTGGTACCATAAGGTCTTGCCTACCAAACACTGCAGGACGGCATCCATGGTTGTCAATGCCGTGCCCCTTCCCATGAAAAGTTGCTTTGTTCTTCTGTAAGTGTTGGATTCCATCGTCGCCAGCTGCTTTTTTAGTCTCTAGCTTGCCCCTTTTTTGTTGCTGGCTCCACAGTTGTCCCATGTTTTGAAGCACATTATGACAGGCAGACACTAGATCCAAGAGGGGTTCTGGACTACACACATAGCAGTACCACTTGCTTTCCTCATCTAAGATAGCTGAGAGCTCTTTCCGGCCCAAATTTCGCAGAATGCACTTCTTACAGAAAGCATTACTGCAGAAATCGCAGCAAATCAAGTTTCCCCCCTCAGCACACCACCTGTTGAAACAGGGTTTTATATAAAATTACTCAACCATCAAAATACTGAAATGAAATTACCAATATCATAAGTAATAGAGTATAACTAATGTATCATAATAACAAATAAGTTCTGCTGCTTATTAGAACTCCATAATCATGTTATTCAATGGTAAATAATTTATTCAAGTTTAGTGTCAAAAGAGCTTTTCATCAAATCTGAAAAATATTTAAAAACCGATGGTGAGTTTATCACAGTACAATAACTCATGCTACACAAAGTGTACTTAGGGGGTCTAATTACTTAATTTTTTTTTTGGTGGAGACAATGAACATACCGACACTGTTCATCCATGCCATCAGCATCCTTGCTGATGTCATCACTCATGTAGTACTTGAAACAGGACTGAAATAAAGCACCATTATTAAAAATGAATGTCAGAAGTAGAAAATATGCTGTCAGAATGGCAATAGTGTATTCCCAGACAATGTATTCCTTACACTTCCCACACACCCCAACCTGTACAATTTCTAGAATTACTGGATGGATCAATTAGAAATGTTAATGGTAATAAAATGGTTTTACCTGAAATAACTCAAACTACAGCTATTCATTTGCTGTACATTCCCTTACATTTGAATTTGCAATATACATAAAATATATATAAAAACTGACAAAAATGCTAATATAACTTTGTAAAGTTGGGTGGGGGGGGAGGGGCTTTGCCCATGATTTTGCCTAACAACCTAAAAAAAATTATGTAATATAATGAAAACACTATTACTATAATACAATAATACCACTCAAGCCCGATTGCCCCAAAGTGCAGAGTTTTGTCCTGGGGGGTAGAGACGGTGTGATTGTGAGGAGCGGAGTTAGTAGCTCTTTTATATAGAGGAGAACATTTCCATAGATGCACTGATGGGTGAGAAGGGAGATTTTATAGTCAATCCTAGCTGAAACTGAGAAGCCAATGGAGTGAGTGAAGAATGGGTGTTATGTGCTCATATTTCAGAGCTTTCATCAAGATTCTTGCAGGAGTATTCTGAATATGTTGCAGCCTCTGAAGACTCTTGGCAGGGATCCCAATGAGAAGTGGGTTGCAATAATCGAGTCTTGAGGAAACAAAGGCATGGACAAGCTTTTCTGCATCGGGGAAGGTGAGCATGGGACGAAGCTTGGCAATGTTTCTGAGATGTAGAAAACAGACTTTGCAAAGGTGTCTGACATGGTCATCAAAACTGAGATGGGGATCCAGTGAGAGGAATATTATGACCAGAGAAGACTATATTGGTTATGGAGGATGACTGAATCTGATGAGGGGGTTCCAACTAGGATTGCTTCAGTCTTAGAGCCATTTAGCTGAAGGAAGTTGTGTTCCATCCACACCTTTACCTCCTCCAGACAGATGTTAAGTCAATTGTGTGTCATCAGCATAGCAATGAAATGAAATTCCATGACGACTGATGACATGACCCAGAGGGAGTATATACACAGTACGAAGAGAATAGGCCCAAAGACTGACCCTTGGGGATCGCCACAGGTAACTCTGTGACATTAAGACTTTGCATTTCCCGAGGAAATCTGCTCTGTTCTGTCAGTGAGGTAGGATTCAAACCATTTAAGGGCAGTAGCTGTGAGTCCACTGGTGTGGTGCAGACGGTTGAGAAATATTCTATGGTCAACGATATTGAATGCACCAGACAGGTCAAGTAGGATGAGAAGAGAGGGACAGCCAACATCCGCTGCCATCAGAATGTCTTTTGTGACCCTCACCAAAGCAGTTTCAGCGCTAAGGGCAAAATGAAAACCTGACTGAAATTTCTCAAAAAGATTATTACATTTGAGATGGCCCAGAAGGTGAGCAGCGACTACTTTTTCCAGTACTTTGGAGAGGAATGGAAGACTAGAAATAGGCCTGTAATTATTTAAGACCTCTGGATCAAGAGTTGTTTTTTGAGAACTGGTCTAATTATGGCCTTCTTGAGAACAGGTGGAAAAGAACCAGCTTGGAGAGAGTGGTTAATTACAGAAGTGATGACGGGACTTATGGCAGAAATATTGGCTTTCACCAGGGCTGTAGGAAAGGGGTCCAAGGCACAGGTGGAATGTTTCATCTTCCTAATAATATCCTCATCCTCTTTCTGTAAAACTTCAGGGAAGCGACTGAGGGGCCGGGAAGTCTCAAACAGTGCATAAACAGATGGATAAAATTGAGCAGGAGGACCAGAGAAAAGCGAATGAACTGATGCAATTTTTGTTTTGAAGAAGGCCATGAAGTTAATACAGTACACATCTGTAATTTCTGTAGGTGGGAACATTGTAGTTTGAGAAGATGATATGGCAGAAAATAGATGCTTGGAATTGCCTGGACTCTTACTAGTGATGCTTGAGTATAACTCTGACCGAGCCTCTCTAAGGGACTTTGAATAAGGCTATTGATGTTCCTGATAGAATTGCTTGTGGATACTAAGGCCAGAGGCTTTATAGCGCCGCTCGAGAACTCGCCCAGCTGTCTTCATTATCCGGAGTTCTTTATTGAACCATGGGGCTGAATGGGAGAAAGAGACTGTTCTGGTTGTAACTGGGGCATGAATGTCCAGTTGGCTACTCAGAGTGATATTATAGAAGTCTACGGCATCAGTGGCTGATAAAAAAAATTTATATGAAGGAGATGCTGAAAATCGGCAGTCAGAGTTGCTGGGTTGATGTTTCTTAAATTTCTAAAACAGATGAGACTCTGGCTACTAAGAGGAGAATAAGATAGCAGTTCCATGAAGATAGCCTTGTGGGTCAGACACACCCAGATCATATGCTTGCAAATTGCTGATAGGGGCAGAGTTGGTTATAACTAAATCAAGAGTGTGGGTGGGAACATCAACAAGTTGCCAGAGATTAAAACAGTCCAGAAGGTGGAGAAATTCAGCTGCAAGGTAGCAAGAGGGGATGTTGACATGAATATCCAAATCTCTGAGTATTATAATATTAGCAGAAGATGTACAAACGGTTGATAGAAGGTCATACATTTCAGGAATAAAAGGATGGATTTGGTTAGGTGGCCGGTAGATAAGAAGCATTGTAAAGGAGAAAGGAGGCTTACATTGGAAAGCCAGACATTCGAAAGACCGGTAATGACAGAAGGGACTATTTCAGTGCATTACAATAGAAGATGGAAATGCCACCACCACAACCTGTGCTGCGGGCATTCTGGAGATAATACCCAGGAGGACAGGTCTCATTTAAAACAGAAAACATGCCAGGTCACAGTAATGCACATCAGATCCAAACTTTCATCAAGAAATGAGGCACATGAGGTATATGAGGCATGATTTGTTTGTGAGAGATTGTGCATTAAACAGTTCAATTTTGATAGATGAAGAAGCAAGCCGAAGTCTCTGTATTAGCCGAAGAAGATTGAAATCCACTCTTCGTTTTCCATCCTGCTCCTGCTCTATTCTGCATACTGGTGATGTTGCCATGGAAATTCCGGGGCTTTTAGTCCAAACTGAGGCAGCGCTCTGATGACGTGTTTGGCGAGCGCCGGAGCGTGTAGTTGTCCAGAGAGACAGGATGGCATGATCCGACTGGGAGTAAACAAACTTTCTGCGGGAGCCTCTGTGAACATACTGACAGCGGCGAAGAAGTCCATGTTTTTAATAACTATTATGCACGATGGAGTTGGGTCATTGTTAAAGTTCTTCAGCTGGTTGACGGAGTAACAACATAATGCTGGTAATGTAAAGTTAGCTTGTAGTTAACCGCTGAATTAAGAATTATTACATGACAGTTGTGCTAAAATTATGTTAAGCAGAAAATTACCAAGATTTCAGGTGAAATGTTTATTGCGGGTAGGGCTGGACAATAATTCGATATCAATATATATCGCGATAGAATTTTTTTTCAATAACGGTGATACGATGTTTAAGCACATTTCCGATATTTCGATATACATTTGAATAACGTATTTTCCAGCGTATATAAGACGACTGGGCGTATAAGATGACCCCCAACTTTTCCAGGTAAAATAAAAAGTTCACCGTATAAGACTACCTCTCTTCCAAAGCATACTAAGTAAAAGTAAAAAAAAAAAAACATCACTGGAACTGTCATGCAAAATTTCTTCTGGCTGCAAAATTCCTTCCCCCTGTGACGTATCGCTCAGCTGTCAGGCTGGTGACGTATCGCCCAGCTGGCAGCGTATCTCTCAGCTGTGAGGCCGGTGACGCGCGCGCGAAGGCGCGGTTCCGCGGCACCCCGCATGTTTCAGGGGAACCCCGGAAATTTCAAGTTCTCGAGTTCACCTCAATAAAATACGTTTACAAATGTTTTCTAAAGTGTGTTTTCATTACTTATTATTAAGAAGTCGTTCAC
>JAODKM010000037.1:2312392-2330713 GCA_026780845.1 Petrocephalus sullivani | reverse complement strand
AATGGCCTCCACAGTCACCAGATCTCAATCCAATAGAGCACCTTTGGGATGTGGTGGAACGGGAGATTCGCATCATGCAGCCGACAAATCTGCAGCAACAGCATGATGCTATCATGTCAATATGGACCAATATCTCTGAGGAATGTTCCCAGTACCTTGTTGAATCTATGCCATGAAGGATTAAGGCAGTTCTGAAGGCAAAAGGGGGTCCAACCCGGCACTAGCAAGGTTTACCTAATAAAGTGGCCGGTGAGTGTATATACAATTTAGAATTTCATAGTTTAAAAAAATCCTCACTTAGTTTCCTTCTACTGCTATTATTTTTCCATCCTGGTTATGCTCATACATCCAGTGCTGTGTCTGTAAAAATGGGTAAAACACAGCGACGACTGGCTATATACTTTTATTTGGCTACTAGCAGAAATAGGGAAGTTTACCTTCTTACCGCGCAACTGTCCTGGCTGATGGTCCACAGCCACGATCCAGCATGATTTAAATTGCTGGCTAGAGGTAGCCTTAGTTAAAAAAAAAAACAACAGGAAGCCCTACAAATATTAACATAGTATATTTGCAAAAATGGTTTAACTCCACCCCAACAAAAAAAGAAAAAATGCGAGTGTCCCAGTTTTTCACAAACCAAAGGTGGCAGCCCTACTCCTGACTTCTGCGTGGCTCTAAGGATTAACCATGACAAGTCCAAACTGATGAGTCTAAATTGCACCTGTGTGAGAGTGTGTCCTTGACCTACACGTCTTCCTGGGATGGGTGACTCACATTGTGATCCTGTGCTGCAGTGTTTCTGGAGCCAGACCCCCAGACTTCCTCCCAGCTCTTGGGAGCAAAAATGTGGAATGTGTGGCGGGGCGTTTGGGAATCGCTGAGGACCAGGCTGAGAAACACAGTTGTGTGCTGGATAGCAGTTAAAGATAGGTGGGTGGCTTCAATTTAAAATGCTGCAGCAATATATGATTTTTTAAATGATACTGAAATCTATGTTGAATGCATAAATATCCATCACTATTGTTGGGCATTATGACAATAGTTATATACAACTGCCTTTCATATGCATGTAATAAAAGTAATAAATTCCAATTTGGGCTATTCCTGGATATTTTAATAGTGTATGCTTGTACTCGAGCAGGGCACGTTTTTGTGAATATAAGCTCTCGTTCCTAAAGGTGTGGTGCTGTTCTACTTGCAGCTTCCAAAGCCAATCTGTTTGAAAAAAATAAATCAATAAATTCGAAAGGATAACGGTTTTAATACATTTTAATCAAGGTTTCTCCTAACCAGCTATTGCGCCACTTTTCAGTGTACCGACCAGGATATACGGATGGATGGACTTTCCTGTGTTGTGAATTAAGGTACATGACGAACTGCTGTCTGCTAGGAAGGGCACAGGCATGTGAGCAGCGAATTGGAGGGGGCGGCTCGCCTTTCTCCTGGCATAGAGGAGCAGCTTTGCATAGGTGTAGTGTAGCACGACAGCATGAAGCGATTGGCTCGTAACAAAGAAAACTGGCCAATTCTAGCAACGCATATATTAATATGTAAGCGTTAAGCCCGCCCACGGTTGTAAAGTCTACGTCAGTACCGCGGCGAAGGCGCTGTTGCTCTTTTCCCGAAGTAGAGAAATGTCACTGTGTAAAGTTTTGTATGGACTTATCTTTGTTTTATTGGTTTGCGGAATTCCTTCAGATGGACAGAAGAAAAAGGAGGTGCGTACACGTGGTAGTTGTTTATATGTAGTTTGCTAGCTTGTTTTAATCATTAATATAAATCAGGTTGCAGTATAGCTAATCAGGAAGTGAGGCAAATTTAGTAGCTAAAGGGACTTGGAATGATCTTTTACAACACCGGCACACTTCAGGTGGGCAGATAAAGTGCAGTGCTTTTAAGAAAATATTATTTAGGTAACCCTCTTATAAAAACTTTCGTATACAGCTCGGATTGAAAGTTTGCAAATCGTATTCTGTCACTGCATTGACAAACACCCATTCCTTCTGTAGTCACTCCTGTCAGAAAAAGTCGGTCAAATGATGGACTGGGCAAATAGACGATCAGTGATAAGATTGAATGGAGAGAAATTCCGGCGTTTCGTGAAGGCCCCTCCTCGTAATTACTCGGTGGTGGTGATGTTCACTGCGTTGCAGCCGCAGAGACAGTGCGGCGTCTGCAAGTAAGTACCACGAACAAGGGCTATTAAAGCCTTTAACGGCTTTCCTGAATCCCAAAAGTATGGCCGATCGATTATGCATTGTTAGAATCTCATAATGCGATAGATTAAAGGGTTTTCTGCATTGCATGGTCTATTTGTAATATGTTTTTTGTTTGTTTGTTTTGTTTGTTTCTAGGCAAGCTGATGAAGAATACCAAATCTTGGCCAATTCTTGGCGCTACTCTAATGCGTTCACCAACAAGATATTCTTTGCTGCTGTTGACTTTGATGAGGGATCAGATGTTTTTCACATGGTACTCATTTACAGTTGTATTTGCTTTATTAAATCAATATAAAATTATAGTTAACATGCCGTTTGCTATGCAGAGGAAAAAAAAATGTCTCCACTCCTAGATAATTAAGAAAAAAGTAAGGAATGTGAAACAGCCTGATATTGAATATTCTGTATAATACACATTTTTCTTAGCTGGTGTTTTTTCTTTTAAATGTCTTTAACGTAAGGTGTGTCGTTTGATCTGTCTTCTCAGCTGAACATGAATTCTGCCCCCACATTCATGCACTTCCCATCGAAAGGAAAGCCAAAGCGCGCCGATACGTATGAGCTGCAGGTCCGCGGCTTTGCGGCAGAGCAGCTCTCTAGGTGGATCGCAGACAGGACTGATGTCAATGTAAGCCTCATATGATTGCCTTGTCATGGTGGCCTGACAAACTGCCTGCTCTTCTTCTCCTGTCATGAACTCTGCAGGTATCTCAGTGGTAATATTTGTTTCTTCGTAATTATATACTGAGCATCAAAAGAAACTTATCTCATTGTTCATACCGTTCACCAGGTCGTCGCCACACTCGTCCTCTTCAGACAGGACAGTCTATGCGAAATCATGATTCGTCACTAATCAGAACCCCAGCCCACTCCCTACATGTCCCTTGTAAATGAAGTTGTAGTCTGATCCATCGCTGCAGATTAGACTGGACCGGACTTGGAAAAGGTCGCCTTGCGCGTAGCTGCCAATCTCGCGAGAGTACTGCGCATTCTGTTGTTGTCACCCAGTGGTTTTAGCTGCTGTGGCTGCAGCTTTACTGAACCAGTCTCTCAGGTGACGCAGGACAATATGTCTGTCTTGGCTCGGGGTTCTAACCCGGGGCCTGCCAGACCTGGGGCATTCATTAACACTACCAATGACCCGGTACCAGCATGCATGCAGTGATATTGCACCCTCTTAGCACCCTAGACATGTAGCAACTTGTCTCTGATTCCGTCCTACTTCAAGCATCCATATTGCCAGGAGGTGCTTCCCCTGGGTCAAGTATCACTAAGTTCTTGTGGATTTTCTGAGAGGATTCTCACCAAGGCATAATGTCAGTAAGAAGACACACAAGACATCTTAAAGCGTATTACCAACTTATACTCATTTATCTTAATTGAAAATTGAGTCAATCATTCAAATCACAAATCAACCATGAGCAGGTGGTTAAGTACTTACCTTACATTCTGTAGGATAATATGCCACATCACAGAAATTCACAGGATATACCAAATCACTGCCCTATTGAAAACCTTCACAAGTTTATTTTGATTCTCAGTATATGTCACAAATATAGCCTTTGTACTGTATATATGCATCACATTTTTGACTGAAATGGTATGTGAATCACCCATTTAAAAGATGAAAAATGATGCTTTGCCCAATTCACGCATTAATGACTTTTTTGGGATGGCACCAAAATATGTGCATCTGTTTTCTGTAGATACGAGTGATCAGACCTCCTAACTATGCTGGGCCGCTTATGCTGGGCTTATTGCTGGCAGTCATTGGAAGCCTAGTATATCTGAAACGCAACAACCTCGAGTTCCTCTACAACAAGAACGCCTGGGCTTTCGCTTCACTGGTACGTGCACTGAACTAAATTAAATGAAATCCTAACCAAATCACTTTTGTTATCACTTGATAAAGATGTACAGGTGAGTGTTATGTGCAATTTCCATAGTAGTGACACAGTTTAGGGTGCAAAAACACATTCATGATGTGCTCCTCCTGAAAACAATTTGACCAAGATTATACAGATACACAATGTATACAATATAAACGGTATTCAGACTGCAAAATTGTACATGACTATACCTGAAAACATGTATATCAACCAAGAAGTATAAACAATGTAACCTACATTCTTCTTCACTTTTGGTGTATGGTTTTATTTCTTTTACCAAGCTCCATTCATATTTTGTTGTGTAATGGTCATATGGAGCAGTTTGTTCCAGTTTTAACAAATGCCAGACTAATCATGTCTGTTTTGTATTGCACTAGTGCTTTGTATTGATCATGACCTCAGGACAAATGTGGAACCACATACGCGGACCTCCATATGCTCATAAGAATCCCAGTACTGGTCAAGTGGTAAGCTGTTACGTCTGGTACATTGATGAAGCCCATGAAATTTTAATATGTTACACTAATGTACTTTTCTATCTCCTGTTTTTAAGAATTACATCCACTCAAGTAGCCAGGCGCAGTTTGTGGCTGAGACGCACATAGTGCTTCTGTTTAGTATCCTTTTGAGTTTTCATGGCGCAGTTAGCTTGAAGCACAGCCGGATGCATATCTGGGAATGGGTTATTTCGCCTTTAAAATCCAGCCTCACCTGTTGTTCTGAGAATGAAATTCCCTTTGACAAAGTTTGTCAGACGCTGCCGTTACCTTCGGAATGGTGCTTCTGCATGAGGCCGCCACATCCGACATGGAAGTAGGGAAGAGGAAAAGTAAGTGCCAAATAATTAACTATAATTTGATTCCGAATTTTCACAGCCTGGTGTCATGGTAGCCTCATTCAGCTTAGGGTCTGGGTGTGTTTGTATGTTCTCTGTGTTTCCAGTTTTATCTTCACAGTCCAAAAGCATGCAGTTTAAATGAATTGGTGTCTCTGAACTGCTTAGTGCAGTATGTCTGCCGGGTAGTATGTACATGCAAGCATGCCCTGTGACGCACTGGCATCCTGTACCTAGCATAATGTACTTTTCTGTGCCCTGCCTGGGATATGCCCCAAGCTCCCTACAGCTGTTCTATGGAGCACTCTTGATATTCAAAATAAGGGCCCAGCTGAGGTGGTTCAGGTATTTTATAAGCATGCAATCTGAACAAACACAAGTATAAAAGTATGTGTGAAGTAGGTGAGAGTACAAACACACACAGGATCCTTCGCCAGAATGAAAAAGGGGGTTATATGCATCCACTAAAGAAAGAGAGTGGCCGTGGCAAAATCCAGACCAGTTTGGTGCAGTTCTGGGTCCTGGCTTGCCTGAAAGTGGGAGATGATAAAAGGACAGGCATGGAATGATTTTAGTTTTAAAATCCCAATTTGCCTACATTATGGTCTTTGGTATAACACGCAAACTTAACACGGGGTGGGATTTTACCTGCCCTGCCCTGGAGGTGTGAGAATCATCACACCACCCCATATAATTTTTTACACATTATATTTTGCCATTATAAATGTGAATTAAGTTATTCTACAGTCATTAGGTAGTACTCCACCTAAAACACCCAACGTACTTCACTTGGATGTGCCCACCTGTCCTGTCCACCTGCTATCACACACCTCCCTAGCCTAGCCAGTTCACGCCCTTTTATCCCTCAGCGCCCTCTCCTGGCCGGGAGGAGCCAGCAGCCTATATACACGTGAGCGGCATTCGCAACGTCGCCACAAAATAGTAGATTTTGAAATTTTGACAGCATTGATAGGATTGCTTTTGAAAATGGTGCCAAAACGCTGTAGACCATGGCATAAAGTACAATCGTTAGCAGGATAAATATGGCAGTGGCAGCGGATCTTTGTTTCTTTGCCACTTAAAATAGAGATTTTCTACACTGTGTAAAGTGTTTATTACAACTCTGACATAAAAAGTACTTTTCGTTGTGTTTTAAACTAACGCATTGTTCTTTAAACCCTGTGTTTTGGGTCAACTATTACTTGAGCACATGACTAATTGATTATCAAAAAAAGTTTATGATTAGCAATTAATTCCATTGCATGCTGAAAACTGTTATTTGCATGGCAAATAAACAAACATTGATGCTAATATTTTTCACAAATGGTAATGTGTTGGACTTTGAGGCACTACATTTGTACATTTAAAATACTGTTTCTGTTGCCTCTTTACAGTTATGTGTATTGCTGGGATCGGCCTTGTTGTCCTCTTCTTCAGCTGGCTCCTGTCAATCTTCAGAGCCAAATACCATGGTTATCCTTACAGGTAGGGACACCCTTAACCTTGGCCCAGAAAACGGTTATTCGGTAACCACCCAATATGCATGCCCAGTCCCAAAAACCACACAGAATTTTCCTATAGTTATTTTTTTTTTTTTTACATTGCATGGCTACTGGAAGTTCATACAAAAGAAATTCTTTACTTGCTCTTTTTTGAATTGTTACATCCTACTCTAGGGTCAGGCACAACACAAAGTGGACAGAGATCACTACTTTGTGTGTCACAGTGACTTTATTGGCAGTGGAAATAATATAATGATATCATAATTGCTGTTTTTGCTACACCTACAGTACACAAACATTGTTTTACATAATTGCATAGTGAAGTTAATTAAGCATGATATATGAACATAGTGAAACAACAAAAGTGTAAATGAAAATGATATATGTGAGCAGAATGAAAGTAGTTAGTTGGTTAAATCCATTTTCAGTCTCCTTATTCAGTTGGAACTAGAGCATCATTCATGGTCAGGTCATTGACCAACACACCAAGTATTTGTGTGGCCCACCACCCAGAGTCGTTGACCACAATCCCAGCATTCTCTCATTCTTTAAACTTTTACTTCCACAAATATTTTTAGTCTGTCTACATAATAGAATCCAAAGCCACCAAATATAAAAGGGTCTAATCAAAATCAATTGTCAAACTGTAACAAGGGTCAAACAAGGAAAGAAACATCCATCCAACATGCAGAGCAGATTACACATGGGGGTCATAATGCAAGTCGGCATCTCACCTGTATCGGAATGTAGAATATGCATTCTTTTGATTATTTTTTATTTTTTTTTAAAGGGTTTGTTGTTTTTATGAGTGGTTTATGTTAATGGATGTTACTTGTTACCTAACTTAAAGAACATGGCATGTGTTCTTCTTAAAGTCCTGTCCTGGATTTCCACAGAAAAGCAAAGGCTATCTATTCACATATGAATAGTATTGTATTCTCAGTTGATTTGCTCCTCTTTTTGTGAATAGTTTCTTGATCAATTAATTGGGACCAAGAAAAATGAAGACTTGTGATGCGTCTGGGATCAAGAAGTTTATGCTTCGTGCAAAGCGGAGATCACCAAGGAATCTCCTCTGCTTACATCCTCAAGTGCCTTTTAACTTAAACTTGTTTTATTACATGACATACCCTATTGTCTGTTTTCAAGAATGGGCATACTGGACCATTCTCTAGTACGGCTGTCTTGAACTCTTCAGTCTTCGGATTGGTTCTTCAAACGATCATTTGTATCTACCTTTATTTATAAGGGCTCTTGTCCATTTTGTAGGGCTTCTGAAATGACTAAAAAAGGTTTGCTTATTTTGGTTTAAATGCTACTGTCTGCAACTTTTAACCAAGTTATAGTTCTATGTGAAACTTTTTTTTTTTTAAGGCAAGATGTCGCGTTCATGCTTTTTGTAGGCATGTTTGCTTGTACATGACTTTGATTATTACGTATGGTTAGTCAAGATGTATGTCATGAGCTTAAGTTCATGTTTTCTATGCCATTTATCAAGAATTTCCTTGTTCATTTTCAGTTTTCACCTCTGTCTATAAATAGTGTAAACAGTTACCAGCTCAACACTGAAAAGAACTTGGGTCCTTTTCAAGTCATTTTCACTGGACTCTAAGGGTGCTTTTCCACCTCACAAAGTTTGGTACTTTCGTGCTTCCATTGACTTCCAGTCGAGTACCTGTACCAAAAGTGCCAAACCAGTTGGGGTACTTCTTTGGTAGTTTGGGACGTAACTTGCAATCAATTGCAATCTGGTTGGAAGAACAGATACAACAAAATCTAGATGGCATAAGAAATTTTTAAAAGGATTTTATTTAATATATACTACTATAGCACGGTACTGGAGAGTCTCCAGATATAGCAATGTGATTTTGTTATAATGTATATTGGGGCATTTATAAGTTGGTTAACAAAGTTCAAAAATTTGTTAACACAAATTTCGCACAAACCTGTCTAGGAGTGATTTATAGTAAGGGTAAGAATGATTGTGATTGTTTCGGAGAACACATGCTGTGCCCAAGCAAAAGCAGCGGAGGTAAACTTTAAACTGATTTTAAAAACATTTAATATTTAATAACAATATTGGATATAAATAAAATGTGTGCAAGGAATAATCATTAAAATTGCAAAGTTAGCTAAGCTTTTTCCCTATGCCGAAAGTAAAAATGTTTTAGCCAAACATTAACCCCATGCGCCGTCCTTAATGTCTGTACAAAACCGAAAGTAAGAAAAAGCCTGATCTTAATGTGACTAGCGATGTAAGAACTACATGTGCATAACATGCGATTAATATTAATTTAATTTACAACATCATCCAGCTGCATACTACAGCCATTGTTCGAATTCAGTACAAAATGTCCTGCCTCACGTTGTCCTTTTATTCAGCGCCAGTACCAGTTTTTACGTCAGTGGAAAACCAACGCAAAAGAAGTAACACACTTTTGGTACTTTATTGAGGTACCTAAAGTACCGTACTTGCTGTGGTGGAAAAATAATACAAAGTGCTTTCCAAATTTCTGTGAGGGGACTGCCAAATTTTGTTCCATTAAAAGCATCACATTGTTTTCCACAACCAAGTACAAAAATGACCCAACAAATTTTGTGGCGCTTTATTTTTCAACCTTTGCCATTCGCCTATATAGTTCATAACAGAATTTGGTTGCATTCTGAAGTTGCTTATACGATGTCTGCAATAATTTTATGAATTCCTGAAGCTTCTTTTATGGTAGAGGAGCATGATGGTTTCTTTTTGTGAATGTATAGGCCTTGAAGTTCACATACTTGGTTGAAGTTTGAATGTTTAATTTTTAAAAGAGATTCCAGTTGTTTTTTGGAAGAAAATTTAGCATGTCCTACAAAATGTTAAAATGGTAACATTGTTTTATTATTATTTTGTATGGAGGACAAGTTTAAAATATGAATAATCTGTTACTACACTTAATTGTTATTGGCTGAATTGCATTGAAGGTGAAAGTGCTATTCTAGAATGCTTCAGGGAAAATGCTTTTATTAAAGCAATAAAAAAGTGTGGAAGAAAATAATGTTTATTTCTATAGCGCCTTTCATACACAAGAACACTTTACAAAAAACACATTTAACAAGGCAGGCAAGTTACAAAAACGACAAATTGATTAGATGTGTTTTCAACATTAGCTTAAAATTGATTTTTCCTTACGGAGACTATGAGGAAGAGCATTCCAAAGTTTAGGAGCTGTTACAGTAAATGCTCTGCCACCCATAGTTTAGGTACAGTGAGTAAGTCTGCATCGGATGATCGGATGATGTAAGTCCCTACAATTACGCATCTCTAATAACTGGAGCTGGTCAACAAAAACCACAGCCACTGTTACAAGAGCTCAACATTTTATGGACTGAACTGTGAACTCCTCATCCAGGTCTACAGAGGTCTCACAGAATGCACCCTGACTGCAGGTATCACTGTGATTTGCAAACACAACGGAGTGTGAAAGGAAATATCTGCAGAGAGTCAAACTGCACAACAGTCCTCCATATGGACTCTATAAACCCCGCACTGCAGGAACAAAGCATGGGTCATCCTTAGAGACCCCATCGCCCAGGACACTCACTGTTGAAGGGAGTCTGGGTAAAACCTCAGTACCCATCATAGCACACATTTCTGCACCAAGTTCTTACCAGCAGTAGTCAAGATGTTTGTTAAGGACAGTCATGATGGGGAGATGTACCCAACCATTTTTCTGAACCGCTTATCTTTCTGGGTTGTGAGGGGTCTGGAGCCCATCCTGGAAGCTACGGGCACGAGGCGAGGAACAGCCCAGGACTCTCACACCAATCACACCTATGGGCAATTTAGTAACTCCAGTTAGCCTCAGCATGTGGGGGAGAACCGGAGTACCCAGAGGAGACCCTGTGATGATACGAGGAGAACATGCAAACTCCACACACATGGAACCTGGGTGGAGACGTGGACCCTAGTCCCACAGGTGTGAGGCAACAGTGCTTCCCGCTGCACCGCCATTCTGCCCCAGGAGAAGTACCCTGACATCCCAATCTGCATGCTATTGTTAACCTGGACTCTTAAATCACACCTTGCCAACTACTTCTGACATTCAAGGAACCTTATTTATTACACAAGCACATTGTTTCTCCTTTTGCTCTATTTCATCATTTTACTTTTTTTTGAAGTATAACTTTTACTGTCTACAACATCATAGTCTTATGTCATAGCCTTGTTCTGCTCATGTTGTTTCTTCTGTGTTTTATGCATGACCATAAACTTGAATGAAGGGAGCTGAGCAAGAATTTCAATATACTTGTATTCCTGTACTTACTGTAAATGGCAAATAAAGTTTCAGTTCAGAATTTGAGACATATCGCCACTACAATGGAAGCAATATCACTTAGTGGCAGCAAAGGAATGGGTGACTGTAGATGACATTTGACCTTGTAAATGTGATAAGTCAAAAAGTATTTGATGGATATTATTATTCACAAAACACTGTTTGGGCGAAGATCTGCACCTTATTTAATTTTGTGAATAACTGGATGAAAAATGAAGGAGCAGCACTAGGTGGCAGCAGAGGATGGAAAGGGAGGCTGTAGAAGCCATCTTGTGCACACAACCTATTCTGTAAATCAGGGGTCTCCAACTCCTGTTCTGGAGAGCTACTGTCCAGTAGGTTTTCTCTCCTACCTGCCTTCTGATGAGCCACAACTGTTCTCAGGTAAATACGAGGAACAGGTGTGGCTCATCAGAAGCCATGTGGAATGGAAAACCTACTGGACGGAGGCTCTCCAGGACCGGAGTTGGAGACCACTGCCATAGAGCTTTTTCAAACTTCCCAGGAACATTATACAGGTCATTGGCTTACAAATATATATTCCCCTCACCAACCTAATTGTTTCTAGCTTGCTCACCCACTGCCCCACCACCTGGGCCCTGGATCCTATCTTCTCACATCTCCTCCAGGCCATCTCTCCTACACTAGTCCATGCATTTACCCACCTGAGTGACTCATCTGTTACAATTGGCATGAGTCTGCCGCATTTAAGCAGGCTCATGTTACATGGCAGCTCTGTTAGGAATGGCTCCAAAAACCAGAGGCAGAAAATGAAACTGTTGCCAGACTTGCTTCTCTCTACTGGTCCAACCACATCCACCCCTATCCTCTCAAAGGGGGTCTCAACCACTGGCACAGGAATAAGAGGAGCATGTGCCCTAACTTTTCCCCCTGTTAGTTGGCATTGGGCACAGAAGCTACAGTAGGCCTTAACTTCCTCATACAATTTTGGCCAATAAAATCTCTTTCCTATCCTCTGCAGAGTCTTCATATAGCCTAAATGTCCTGCCCAGGAAATTGTGTGTCCAGCTCAAGGATTTTCTGCTGAATTTCTCTGGCACCATCAACTGTAGGCCCTCTTCACTTTTCCTATACAACAAGTCATTTTCAATTAAACAAATTTCCTTCCCTAATGCTGGAATAAAACAACCCCCTATCGCTGCCTTTTTAAAACATAGAGACAAAGTAGGGTCTTTACGCTGCTGTTCAGACAAATCTTCTATACTTGAACATCACATTGCTCAATCAGATTACTAACTTCCTGTCTCCTTGCCTCACATCTTTGCTCCTGGGGTTTAACCAGTTCTGGCACAATCTCTTCATTATAAAAGGGCATTAGTTCCAATTAGTTACTATCCACCTCTGAATCCACATGTACACTAACGCTTTTGCTTGGGCACGGGTGACCATCCCACACCAGGCTGACTTCTGTACCAAATTTGGCAAAACTGGGAAGTCGTGACCCAATAACACAGGGTATGGCAGCTCAGATATCAGCCCTACCCTCAAGAGAAAGGTTTGATCACCAGCTTTAATATAAACATCAGCAGTAGCATACTGCAACTGGTCACCATGCACACTGTAACCTTATCTTCATTCCAAAACTCAACTGGTATCATATCTGCCTGCACCAACGTCTGAGAACATTCTGTATCTACAAGAGCTGATAGCGGCTTACCATTTAGCTCCACTGTTATAACAGGTTCCTTTTTCTCCTTTATATCTCTCACTAGGGTAGGACGGAGCACATAACACATATTTGTTGATTTAGGTTTTTTTTAAAGGGCAAACAGGGCGTTTGTGGCCCTGAGCATCACAATTAAAACAGATTAAGGGGGCTTTATGCTCAGACATTCTCACTTTACTTAGTTGAGTTGCATTATACTGGCTATAGCTAATTTCAGAACCCACTCCTTTACCCACATCCTCAGACTTACTCCTGATGGACTTGTCCAGCACCCCAGCATACCAGGCCAATTTTGGGCTTTTGTGTGCAGCAAGATAGATGTCCACCAGTTCAGCTGCTTTGGCCACAGTCGTTGGGCTCCGTTCTTTCACCCATGTTCTCACCTCCGGGTAAAGGACACGCAGGTACTGCTCTAGCACCACAGCCTCCATGATGTCTTCTTTGGAACTCTCCTCAAACTTTATCCACTTACAAGAGTTCTTTCAGGCACGCATACAACTCTACAGGCATTTCATCAATGCTTGTCTCCATAGATCTAAATTTCAACCTGTAGGTCTCCGGACTTATTTAATATTTTCTGAGTACTGTTTCTCTCAGCACATCATAGTCCAAGGTGCTCTCTGGAGCCATAGTCACAAAAACAGACCTGGCCTTACCCGTTAAGAGTGGAATCAGCCGGACAGACCATTGCTGCTTGGGCTACTTTCGCCATTCTTTCAAATGTTGTCAGATAATGTTATATATCATCAGACTCTTCCAGCTTAGCCATCTTGGATTCATAATATGGCATTGCATGGTGCCACGCTGCTACACTGATCTTGGTTAAGTGTAGTTCTATGGTCCTGGGCCTGTTCCACATCCAGCTGTAGTTGATAGACTTGGTGTGTGAGGACTTTAAACTGTTGCACTTGCTTAGCAGATTCCTTCTCCATCCACTCATCTCTTACCCTCTGGAAGTCCATAAAACTCTCAAACATTCTTGCAAGCTGAACAATTCCAGCTTCCCCTGAAAACTGGGACCTGCTCTGTCCCGGAACATCCTCCGATTGGCCTCCGACAGCTCCTTCTTCTCGCCCCCACTTCTCTCTTCCTCTGGTCTCCATAATTACTCAGCTGTTTAATTCTGACACAATACTCTAACAACCTGTTTCTCTCTTTATATTACCTCTCTCAGTCAGACCATCCAATATCATGGCTTGTCCTAGTACTACTATGCCAGTGACATCCAGATCTACTTGACCTCTCCTGATGACAACACAGTCTCCACCAGGATCTCTTAATGCTTGGCTGATATTGCAGCATGGACGAGGGACCATTACCATTAGCTTAATCTTTCCAAGACTGAGCTTCTTGTCTTCCCTGTCAGGTCTACCAGCCATCATGATGTCACTGCTCTGCAGAGATCACCCACACTGTCTCCATCAAGATCTGCCAGGAACCTAGGGAACCTTGCTGAGAACATAACACTTCTCTCCAAATCTTGCAGATTTAACCTGTATAACATCAGGAAGGGTTAGGGTTAGGGTTATCCTTTTCTGTCTGAGTATTCAGCTCAGCTTCTAGTCCTGGTACTTGTTACCTCCTGTGGTGGCCAAACACCAGGCCACACTTAAGTAGAGTGGGTAAATGCACTCGCACCTTCATTTGTCCTTTTATTTTGATAGAATTGATTTGCAATAACTTTATTTGGCTTAAATACATTTGTTCTATTTGTAAGCGCGCACATTTAGTTTACTGATGTATTTTATCAAATTATTTTATCTTTTGTGATTGATTCTTGGGTTTTACCAGTTTGTTTGCCTGCTGTGATTCCTGGGAGTAGCTGGACAAAAGATGGTAGCCAGGGCTCAGAGCAGGTAAATGCTTGAAGCTAATTGGACTGCACCATCAGGTCCTGCTGGAGAGGGGGAAATTTGTGTCTTTATTTAAATTAGCATTTGTTATTTTACAAGATATTTGCAATTCAAGTTTAGTTATTTTGGATTTCTTCTTTAATGTTTAGTTTATCCACCAACTGGACTACAGTATTGTATCTCATAGTTAGTGTTGTATAATATTGTGTTTAGGTTCCCCTAATGTTTCTATTGGTCTGATCAGCCAGTATATATACCCTTGTGTGTCATTTGTTGGGGGTTAGTTTTGTTTGTTTGTGTAGCAAGTGAGGTTCCACATTTTTGGCCTGAGTTCAGTTTTGTTATTTTGACCTCTTTTATGAGCTCGACATTTAATATTTGTTAAATTAAATTTCGGTTGAAATAAAAAGAACTTTTTTTAAATTACTCCTGTGACTCCTCCTGCTTTCTAGTGCTCGGTCCCTCACACCTCCTGACTTCACTATTGTAACGCTCTACTAGCAAGTCTATCAGCTTGTGCAATCAGGCCACTGCAGATATTTAAAAATGTGGCAGCACATCTGATACTTCCTTCAGCCAAAATATTATGTTATACCCCTCCTTGTCTCCTTTCATTGGCTCTCTAATGGCTTTTACCAAGTTAAAATCCACAGTGTTGGCTTACAGGTCCATCACTGGACAGGTACCCATCTCCATCGAAAAGCCTCCTCAAGACCTAAAGATGTCCACTTTCTTGCGTAGTTCCCCGATAGTGGTATGAACTGCGAGTCACATCCAGTCATCAAACTCCCTCTCCACCTTCAAGAAAAGTCACAAGAGACACCTGTTCTATAAATTATTTTACCAAACTGATGCCTTTTGATTTTCCATGAATATTCTTGTACTTCCTTCAGTAATTTTATTAGATCCTTGCTTTGTTAGAAGTAAATGTTGATGTTTAGTGCTCCTGCTCCAAATCCTGTGTACACTTACACCTGGGCATTCAACGGAAACTCAGCGTAGCTGCCGTTATGTGTAGTTGACATATATTTGCGATGTGCTTGCAATTTTGTTCACTTTGGGGAAAAGCGACTGCTACAGTGGAGGAAATAAGTATTTGACCCCTCACTGATTTTGTAAGTTTGTCCATTGACAAAGAAATGAAAAGTTTCAGAAAAGTATAATTTTAATGGTAGGTTTATTTTAAGAGTGACAGAGCACATCAAAAAGAAAATTGAAAAAAAAACTTTAAATAAAAGATAGAAACTGATTTGCATTTCATTGAGGGAAATAAGTATTTGGCCAGCGGCCATAATTACCTTGTGTTATGTTTGGTAAGCTAAACTGAAGTAATAGGTCTTCAGACGAGATTTAAAGACTGAGACCGATTCGGCATCCCGAACAAAAGCTGGCAAACTATTCCACAATATTGGGGTTCTGTAGCAGAATGCACTACCGCCAACTGACACTTTGTTTATACGTGGCACAACAAGGAGACCTGCATTCTGTGACCTAAGTGCACGATGTGGCTAGTAGGCTTGGAGTAATTCAGTTAGGTAGGTAGGTGCTAAACCTTTAAGTGCCTTATATGCAAGTAGCTTTGCATGTGTTGATCACTTACATATATAATTTTAGGTGTAAAATTATTTCACTGGGAAACTGCTTAATCCATTTTGATGAACAAGGCTTAAGCAACTGATAATTATGCCAAATGAAGACAATTGTACATGATCATTTGCATACATGTACTAGAACATTTACAATTTGTGGGAAACAATAAGGTGTGATGTTCTATGCTTCACAAATGACTTGGTTTAGGGAATACTCTCATAGCTTTGCAATGCTAATTGTCATCCAAGAAATGTGTCAAAGCACTTGCGAAAAACAATACCTTAAAATGCTTTGCACCCTGTGGTTTATGGAGAGATTATTTTACATGTTGTTAATAAACTATTAATAACCAAATATTAATAATAATCTAGGGGGGGTCTGTGAATACAAACACATGATTATTTACAAGTTCAAAAAAGCAGTGTGAGGGGTATATAGTCACCAGGGAAGCAATCCCATAGGGTAGTCTAGGCTGTACTGTGGGGATGCTCAGAGGTGCTGAAGACCAGTTTGTGTTCAATAATCTACAAGAAAATGTGCTTTGGAGAGGGAACAAGGGTGTCCCCTGTTGTGGGTGTATTGCAATTTATGCAAGGTCATCTGTCAGGTGCCAGGAGTGCCAGATGTGCAGGAGTCTCAGAGGTGTACACTGATGTTTCTCACTGTCTGTGAAATGGTACTTGGGTCAAAGGTGAAGCACATGTAACAATTCAGTATGTTAATTACCCTCTTGATGGAGCTGTCGGTTTTCACATCATTTGTTAAAATCCTACTTCATTTGAAAGAGCAATAGGGCAAGTGATGTTCTCCTAAGTTTCAAATTACTCTATTCACATTTATATTTTTAATATATAGCACACATAAAATATTAACACAGATGAAATGTATTATTTTTATTTTCCTTTCCAGCCAAACCAGCAAGATTTGTTACAAAAGTACAAAAAAAATTACATATGATAAACTGGTGGATTGAATGTCAAATGCCATCTTTCTGCTGGCAAATTCATGAACAATACTGCCCAAAGCAATACAAAGAATAGAATATAATTGAAAAGAACATATTAGAATATAATAGAATTCTGGTACTTTATTCAATGTAATAAAACATCCTATTTTCTCTCATAACAGGTTGATGGCATCCAGTAACCGGTTCATGGGAAGAGTGACCTCTAATTCTTCTCTCTCGGCAATGAATCGGGCCTTTCCCTTCTGGCTATGTACAGGGTGTGGGAGATGCAAACCTAGTTTACTGTAAAAAAAAAACCAATCATATGAGCTTATATTTAAAAGGGCAGTCAAAATTTATACTGTGAACAAGTTAAAGCATAAATATCCATCCTAATTGCAGAAATGTGGTTTATTTTGTAAAAAAGTTTATTTTGAGGCCAAAGGTTCCTCACCTCATCTACACATGCCCTTTCTTACATTTAAAAGCCCTAGCATTACGAAAGCCTCTCGTCACTGTCAAAAGTCGCCTGTGAGCATCCGGCTAATGATGCCAGTGCCAGCACAAAAATCTTTAATGCCTGATGGTATAAGTGCCTGTTTAAGGAAAGGTCAATATAAAACTGTCAAACTAAGTAAGGGAAATTTGGAAGATATCTGACAGTCCCTTTCCATTGTAAGCGACTGCAATGGGAACCACTTTCTTTTTGCCCATTGTGACAGATGCAGTCAAGTGCTTTCACATATTGCGCACCAGTCTGGCATTTCAGGGCTAAAATACCATGTGTGTTCAGTTTTGATGGGCCAGACTACACTGACATTCACTGCAAGTGAAAGCCAATCAAAAGTGACAACTGCACCAATAAAAAAAAAAACAACACAAAAATCTGTGGGTTTTGTTTGTGCAGATCTACAACCAGTTAAACATATAGGCAAAATGTGCCTATATGCATTACTAGCCTACTATTAAAGGAAAAATGTAGCCTGTGTAGCGCTGAACGTAGCCTGTTTAATGAGGCTACAGGTTTGTCTATATTCTTTACCTGAAAATAAGCATAGTCAAGCAAAGCACATTGTTCCTTTCTGGGTAGGAGTGAGACAAAATGACACGCTTCTGTGGAAGCAGGGCAGAATCTTTTGGGATCGGAATGTAAAATTCTATCCCAGACAGACCCCTACAATGAACCTGTCCCAGTCAGTATAGGGCACAAGGACAACATGGACAGTAGGGTGGCCCTTACTGGAGCCATCCTACTTATGGTCATTTAGGGTATGCTCAACGCACAATGTTTCCACATCAACAGGTACTTCAAGATCTGATTGGTGACAGCAGCGGAGGTTTCTTTCACTGAAACACTTTTGTCTTTTGTTGACCATAAGATAACCACTTATAAAAAGAAAGAAGTACACTTAAGAACATAAGAACATAAGAACTATACAAACGAGAGGAGGCCATTCGGCCCATCAAGCTCGCTTGGGGAGAAC
>JAODKM010000037.1:2299009-2309164 GCA_026780845.1 Petrocephalus sullivani | reverse complement strand
GGGGTAGTCTTATACGGTGAGTATATCCCAAACTCTTTATTTTACCTGGAAAAGTTGGGGGTCGTCTTATACGCCCAATCGTCTTATACGCCTGAAAATACGGTACACCTTCTGGGAGACCGAAACTACGCTTCATTGGCTACCTGAAACAACTGATTGCCAGAAACTAGCAGACACTATACTGACTACAACAGTTTCAACTGAGTCCAAGACAGTAAACTAAGACAGATTCCTACCTTACCAGCAGAGAAGAAATCCAAAACAGAGCTTGAAGCACACAAAAGTGTAAAATAAATAAATTAATGATTTACACAAATTTAAAGCCCCCCCACCCGTAGCACCCTTACTCAGGCTGTGGTCGAGGATCAGCGGTGTCGTCAAATTCTGAACCCTCTGCGACTTCTTCGTTATTCCAGATGTCTTTAGTGCTTCTCTTAAGATAGGCTGGTGGAAAAGATGACAGCGTTTAAGTTATGAAGGCCTTGCTCTTACATGTACTGCCTAAGGACACAAAAATTATACTCAGAACTAACTTATATAGAGTTAATTTGATAGGTGAATGTATTAGCTACATAATAACAAAACATTTACATTTACGATACTGGTTCAATAAAACCGATTGGATTTGATGAAAACAACTAAGTGTGATTAATCCAATGAACATGCATCTTTTGCATGTAAGTTAATGTTAAATCCTAAACCCCAGACAATCGTCTTACCCGAACTGTCTTCTGATTGTTTAGTGGAACCGATATGACCAGGTCCAAGCCGAGCCTGGGCTGTCGCAGACTGAAATATTTGAGAAAAAAAATCGAATCATTGCCATTTTGTGCTAAATATCTAGAAAGTCAGTGAAAATCTACGTGAATATTCGTTAGGTATATATTCAAAAACACGTAATGCCATAGTACGTACTATGTATTAACATAGTGGCATTAAAAATCATAATGTCGCTCAGAGTCCGCTAGATAATCTATTCGATTGTTACCGTTATTATTTTATAAAGCGTCGTTGACATAACGCTGATACATCAGTAATTAGTTTTCTAATTCTCCAAGTTATATACATGTACTGTACCGAACAGCTGTCGTCTTCATCGTCTTCCGTTGAACAAAGTAATGCAGACAGCGCTTGAAGACTTTCTGCAGAATAATATCCTTCCATTTATAATATTTCAGTGTTATACTGCGCTGTATCTTGTAATCCTTAATGGCCGTGTTACAGTTTTCTTGGTGGATCATGAACTACACAGAACAGCGTTTTCCGATGCCATGGAAACCCACGTGTGCGCATGCGTCGTACGAGCTCTATTATCCTCCCTGCTACTGCTGGTTGTTTTTCTTGACCGCTCGGTCGCAGAACCTTAAACGTACAAATACACGATTGACTCCCTCTTACTTCTTAATTTTGCCAGTGATTTTAAGTGGTATTACTGAAATCCTGGACCATAGAAGAGTTTTTGCAACTTTCCAAATAATATCCAAAAAGTAATTGTTTTGGCTCAGATGAATGCATGGTACACATATCACAATTAAGTCGTACTCGAAGTAGCCCAGGTGGTTCGCGGCAAGACTGTAGTAATTTATTATGAGCTCTAAAAAAAAGAAAAACGTATATCACGCCATTCTGGGTGAAACTAATCACTTTAAACGGATGATCATTACAATAGATGTTTTCTTTATGTCTCAAGCAGATTACCGTCTAATTGACAATGTATATTTATTACATGAATATAACATAAAACGGACAGCGTCGCTATTTACGGAATTTTATTGACTTACACACCTTACAGCCGTTTCAATATTTTTCAAATTACAGTACTATACAAATTACTGAACTGTGTATAATTAAAATACGCTATAATATAACCATACTATAATAATACCATAACCGCGGTTTCCAATGTATGCGAGTATATTTCGATTGTATATATATGTATTTCGATTAGTGTACACGTTTTGCATAGGTTACGACTGGCTCACAAGTCGCAACAAAGAAAAGGTGTACAAGGGACAAAGATTGCCAAAACTTACGGACTTTACTGAGAGAATATATTGGTTTACAAGGGAAACCGAATTCTAGCATGGGTAAGACAGTGGATCGATAGCTTTTAACCAATGACCTTCCAGCAATAATCGTAAAAGTAAAAACAAATGAAATACAAAGCGGCACCAATAACAGAACACACAAAAAAACCCAGCAGGTGTGCAGCACCAAGCTCCAAAAGCCTCTCATTTTAAAGAAGAGAGCACAGGTGCGGCAGTAACGAGCTGCCCAGCTACGCCGACACACGCTGCAGTCGTCACACATATATAAATCTTGAGTTAAGGATATTGGTACCAAAACAAATATGAAATGCGCATTAATACGACTGCTCTGTGGCAATGACAACTGTAAAACAAAAAATAAACTTCAGACATTAGTACTTACATTTTTTTTCTAATCTGTGTACTTGTTTTTATCCATTTATATACTCATCTTCCTCTTCAGTTTACAAATGAGACATTTTAGACATTACCATGGTTTTTAGCCCTGTCTCATTCACTGATTCTGTAAAAGGACATTCAGCTATAGAATGGCCAAAAATATGTCTTTTAATATCTATACAGGAAGTATATACTCTCATTGTTACTTAAGGTTATGAAGTTTTCCTGGTTTTATCTGAAAAACAATTTTGGTAAACATGGGCTGATCCAACTTCAGTTTAACAATGACGATTTGACAAAGAACAAGATGGTGATGTGATCAAGAGGGTCACTAAACAGAGAGTCACTAACGAAAAAAAGAAGCTTTGGGTTCTCTCCTTCTCTTCACCAGTAGACATTAACTATGCAGACCTGACCAGTGTTATGCCTGGATAGCAGTGCTGGGGAAGGTACTCTCAAAAGTAATCCATTACAGACAAGTTCAGGTACAGAAAGTATAAAGAGTCACAGTCATGGAGTGCTCAACTGGTTGATTGAAACCTTGGTCTGTTTGTACTTTCTGGACATGGACTTGTCTGTAAATTTCCCAACACTGCTGGACTTCATTTTACAAGTCAAAAGAGAAACACATTGCACACTTATTTTTTGCTACACATTAGGCTATTTTAATGTAATTAGCTGATTAAGAGAGAGAGAGAGTGAAATAACTGTGCAGTTTCAGTGATTCTCTTCTTGGCCCCTTTTGAATATCAACACTTTTTTAATTTGAAAGCAGACAAAGAGCATTCTTTCCAATTAAGTGAAAAACTTTCCTATTCTCCCCACATGCTTTTTGTGAGGCTTAAAATAACATTTGTTATACAACTTTTGAGGTGCTTTTCTACAAGTAAAAGGTTAATGTTTTTAGTTGTATGGCTGTATGGTAATTTTTTAGCAGTACACATCATGTATTTCATTATAAAAATAACTTTTCACTTCAAGCATTTCACAGTTTTTTTTAAATGCAGTTCTCAAGATGAAATTTGGTCTTGAAAAAAGAAAATTTGGCCTATGGAAAAATTAAATTTGTACTCTTCCTGAGGTTTCCAAAGAGTTGTAGCTGTAATAGTAAAAAAAAAAAGTTACAGCTCATAAGAAAACACATTGAAAACACCACAATATTTTTTTGTGTAGTAAAGACACTATACTTCAAAAGGTTAAAGCCTAAATTCAGTGATTTCAAAACTTTGAATGGTACATGTTATTCACATGCCAGCTTTCATCAAAATCGAACATGGTGATGCAAAAACCATTTTGGACATTCGTTGAAACATAATGATCCAGTGAATACAATGATCAATCAATCAAAATGCTGGATACTGCAATTCTTGTTTTCTGATATTAATTAGCATCATTATAATTTAATGAAATAATTTCTATGTAACATAGCTTAAGAAATATTTCATGATTTAATGAACACTTTTAAAGTATTTATTTTTTCACTTTCTACCTAATCTATTATGAAAGAATGCTTTTTTATTGAATTGGTTGATGTTTTCTGCAAAAGATTTAGCCTTTCAAACATTTTTATTTAATATAAACCCATGTAGCAATGTAGGGAAACCTCATTACTTAACACCACCGGAAGAGAGAGTTTGGTTCCCACCAATGGTATGACAGAATAGGAAGCATACAGTTTGACGCTGTATTGTTACCAAAATAAAGAGATAATAAGAACTTAGTTCATTGTCACTAAGAGTGGGAGAGAGAAAAAGTGAAAATAATTACAATTTTTAAATTCAGATTATAGAAATGTGTGAGAGAAAAAGTGTAAGACAAAGATAGATAGATAGATAGATAGATAGATAGATCAGAGAGAGAGAGAGAAAGAGAGCGTGGTGCTCCTCCTGTTGGAAGAGGAGAATATGTGTACTAGCTGATGTCAGCCAACACATTTTCTCTTCAGTCTTGTGAGAGGCTTTGAAAAGCTGGCATGGCAGTTGAAGGTAGGACATCTTTGAACTGGTGGAAGCATTTCTTTGGTGTCTGTCTGCGCGTGTGGATGTTAAGAAACTCGGTGACTTGTTTTACTCTAATGCCATTATAAAGGGTAATGAGTCAAGCTGGTGAACAGGGGGTAAATACAAAGTAATTTCTGTGCCACATTCATTCTTGAAAAATCTAGAAGTGGTTTATTCACTCTGTTAGTTCTATGATGCAAGAAAATTCTGCAGTAATTAGAATAAATTGGTAACTACAGCTCCTCTGAACTAGCACTAAATATTTCAGCAAACAACCAAGGCGGGCACTGAAGAAACATGCTGTTCACATTACATTATTCAAAAATCTTAATATATTAATTGTTTAATTTTCTGAGATCTCTTAATGATTTTTTTAAATATTCTTAAATACTCTTTGAGTGTGTTAATTGTTTGATTTTCATAATTCTAATCTGTTATTTACTTTTATAAAATAGTGGTAAGTAACACTGCCTAGCATTACAGGAAAAGTATGTTGTGCAGTCATATTTCTGGTGAAACTCCAGGGACTGCAAAAGACTGAAGCATGCTCATAAACTCAGATAAAGGACAAAAATTTGCAGAACAAGAAAACAAATGTTAAGCAAGTCTTAAACCATGAGAAATATAGCCAAGTAGACCACATGTCAACACATTGAAATAGAAATGTTGTTTCACCTTTGCCTCTGTCCTGGAAAAGTATCAGGAAAATGCAAAGTCTTTGCCCCACTGCCCTGGAAAAAGCCTGGAGGAAAGGACACTTTGTTTTTCATAAACACATTCTTCAAAAGCCGTAAAGTAGGAGAAAAAACATTAATTATTTGTAAATAAAGAAGTGGTATTTTAACCCGCTGGAGTCTGAGGCCTGTCAGCCACCTTGATATTTTAATATAATTCATCAATCTAAAAAACAAAGTAATACATGTGCCTTTAATCAGCACAAACTCAGAACCAATAATTTCAGACCATTTAGAATATCATTCTTCTATTTTTAAATTCCTGATAAAACAGAAATATTATAAAAAAAATACAAAACTCGTGATTTGTGAGCAACTTTCTTTTGTAATTATTTTGTATCAATCACTGTACACAGTGCTTAAAAATTTATGAAACACCCTTTGTAAAATTCAGCCAGATTCAGAGGACCACCATAAAGAACACAGCCTGGTATACTTCAGGAAAAATGGAAGGATTCTACACTGTTTTGGCAATACAAGATCCTATTACAAGTAATCACCACAGTGATCACCGTTTCAATGGCAACCAGACCACCATTCCAGCAAGCAGTCTTGTTACAACCTTTGATTGTGTTAGTTGCTCCAATGTCAGGCTTCTCTGTGTTCTACCGCTGTTGATGATGCATCCAGAGGACCATGTCATCCATGGAGACATAGGCAATTGGATCCTGCAAAGAAGAACCTTTTAAGGGAGAGACTAATATGACAAAGAGGAGTAACAGCTAAGCTCAATTTTTCATTATCGTTTTGTCATTCCTAATTTTCATTTTTGATTTCTGATTGCCGTATTGCCAACTTGTTGCTGATTGTTGTTCCTATCCTTTGTTGTTGCATATTGAACAAGGGGGCAGGAAAGCAGGGTGTGACACTACACCACCCGCCTTGGCATCAACTGCAAATTTAACCAATTTACTGTATATATTACTGTCAATATCATTTGTGTAAATCAGGAGTAGTAGTGGTCCTAAGCCCACTGAGACACTGCCTCTAATAACTACCCTAAGGTTTTCAGTATCTGTTTTTGTCATGTACTGTTTCGCCCCAAAGATGGTGTTTTTTTCCAAAAAAATTACATCCAAAAAACTAAATTTAAATGTCATTCAAATGTAGTTGATGGAATCAATGTCACTTTAGTCATGTGACATTGTATGAGCGGTGATCCCACTCACTGTCCGTGATTGGCTAACATAATGTGATGCCGTGGGGTTGGTCAGCAGGATTAATTATGCAGTTACTGATATGCATTGCACCACACTGCACATATATTTAAATAGTGTAAACTGCTTCGGGGTAGTGTGTGGCTCAGCAGGTTAAGCTTGGTGCCTGTAATCGGAAGGTCACCAGTTCAAGCCCATGACCAAGCTTACGCTCATGGAGAGGAAGGTGAGAAGAAGACAATTTCCCCATGGGGATCAATGAAATATCTCAAAAAAATTAATTTGTATATTTAACATTAATTGTAAATGGTGTGATTGTGCAACATTTGCCAAGGAATGCATGTGTTTTGTTATGCGGATGGTGGTTGTTAATAATTATTTATAAAGATAAGATTTGGTTTTCCCAAAACCTTTTTCCAAAAATGTGCAGAAAAAGTGGGGGTCGTCTTATAATCCAAGCTATTGTGGACCAGTGCCGTACTTTTTAATGTCTCACTTCCCATTCTTATTTCTTTTACAGAAATCTGCAAATATTAAATTTAAAAAGTCATCAGTATTTTTTACATCGCATATCAAAGACATGAAGATACTGACATTGTGGAGGCACTAAACTCTTGTCACTATAACCTCAAAATCTGCAGCAAGAGAACTTTGATGATGACATTTCATGATGGCATATGTGCTGTTAAATGTTTTGTATTGCCAGTCTCCTCGAATGAAGAGTTACTGAAATCCAACATATGAAAGAAGTCTCACCTGTAAGAAAGGGGTGGTATTGGTAAGCTCTAGGCACTGGGATCAAAAATGAATTACACATGTGAAGATGGACATGATTTGAAGCTATACCAACACTTGATCTATGCAGTAACCTACACAGTTATCCTTGTGCCAGGACTTGTTGGGAACATACTGGCTCTTTGGGTCTTCCGCACATACATTAGAGAAACCAAGAAGGCTATAGTGTTCATGATAAACCTGGCTTTGGCTGACCTTCTCCAAGTGCTCTCATTGCCCTTGAGGATCTACTACTACTTAAATGACACCTGGCCCTTTGGACATTTCCTCTGCATGTTCTGCTTCTATTTAAAGTATGTCAACATGTATGCTAGCATCTACTTCCTGGTCTGCATCAGCGTGCGTCGCTGCGGTCTCGTCATCCACCCGCTGAAGTACAGCAGCAACAAACAGCGCTTTGACCTCTGCTTCTGTGCAGCCGGCTGGCTCATCGTCTGCCTCGGCTGCTTACCCTTCCTTCTGTTGCGGCAGGGACCAGACAAGTCCCTCTGCTTTTCAGAACTACCTATTGTGAAGCTGACTGTGCCAGCTGGCGTCGCAATCGTCGTGCTGGCAGAGCTGCTGGGTTTCATTCTGCCACTGACTGTGGTGGTAACATGCTCATGGCGAACAGCAGTCAGCCTGCGTGGGAAAAGCAAGAGACTTCAACACAGTGCAGAGAAACGGAAAGCACTGAAGATGGTCCTGTGTTGTACGTTGGTGTTTCTCATCTGTTTTGCCCCATACCACCTCACCTTCCCCTTACACTTCCTGGTAAAGTTCAGCGGAGTGGATAACTGCACCTTCCGTGATGTCATTTTCAAGTGCCACCCAGTCACGCTGTGCTTGGCCAGCCTCAACTCCTGCTTGGACCCCATTATGCACTACTTTACCACAGAGGAGTTCAAGAGGCGGCTGTCTCTCCATGAGATTCCTGAAAACTTCAAACTATACAGACAGCCTTGGCGCACGCGGTTGGTGCTTCCAACATCGAATCAGGGAGCCTGAGGACACACTGCAGTCAGACAAGGGAAATCACTGACCTTCAAAGGGAATTTCGCTCTCCATGACATGCACAGACATAAAGTGCTCACGGAAAGTCTTGGCGAAAGGCTTGCTTAATTCTGTAAAAATGTTGCAATTTTTTTAGTTTCATAATAAAATCCATTGACAAGCAATGTTTAACATATCTGCACATATCTTCCACATGGACATTTTCTTTGCATTAAATTTCATAATTTTTTGACTGACTCATTCAGTTCTGTTCCTGCCATTTTGCTATTAATTGCGATTATACTGTAGTCACTGGCTCACAAAGGGATACTACACAAATGTTTGGTGTTTTATGTTATTGCAAAGGTGTTACTACTTAAGAAGTGCCAACTATTATGACTGTCAATTAACAATTAATTAATTTAACTCTTTTACAAATATTATTTGGGTTTCAATTTATTAGCAACAAATTGCAGGTTCATTGTATTTTACAGAAATGTTTATTAGTGATAACATTTTGACACTGAAACCGCCAAGGCTGTAGTCTCCAGTCAACAACTGTCATACTTAGGCCATAGTTGACTACATTGATGACTGTTCTTTTGAAACTGCTCTGTCTGTGGCTCCCTGTACCACTTATAATACCACCCTGTACTCTACGCCTCTTGGCCAACAGCTGACTGATCTTTATCTGATACCTGGATGCTCCACATTCAGGAATTGTGATCCCCTTTGGGATAAATGTCGTCCAGAACAAGCAGTTTCAGCTGAAAACGAATGTTTCTGTATGACTGGTTACTATATAACATGAGAAAATAAGCGTTTCTATTTTTTTTTACACTGAAATGCAGATTACCAATATTCTTGTAATACATGTATTTAGCAGTTTATGGCTTGGCTATAGTATTTCACCTGTTAATATTACACAATAAAAATGTCAAATTCACTGTGAAAGCAATCAGACAATTGTACTTATACAGTTGTATAAATTGCTTCAACACTAGAATTTTACTTGAACGTGAAGAATGATGCTTAAAATGCTGCAAATGTTGTCTTGATGTGGAGGATTGAAGTAAACAAAAAAAAACACAATATTCCACCCTCCATGTCTTTGTCATCTTCCTCTACTCCTCTGTGCTCTTTGGTCTCATGTGGCAAATGAGATCTATTCTGGTGTATCAGCTCCTCAAACTCTCCTTGGGGACTTACATATTCAGACAAATAATACAGGTGTGGACGCTGAAAAATGTGCTAGAGCATTGAAAGTCGAGTGTAAAGCTTTGAAACAGTGTCAGTATTGAAAATTGTGTTGAAGCAATGAAATCTGTTTAACGATCTAAAGAAATTGTACATTATTTTGCCATATTAGCATTCTCATATCCCTACCTGATAGCCAAGGGAAGCAACTTCATATTTTATAGCTCCAGTTTACCTGCTTACTAGATGTGTGCCTAATTAGTACTGAGGACAATAACATAATTCCTTCACCTTCTCACAGTGTAGGTCTACTCAGAGAAGGCTATCTATGTTTCCATTTTTGTGTATTCAAGGAGGATTACAGTAGTACCCCAGGATACGTCATTTCAGCACACGTTGAATTCGACTTTACGTCGCTTGTCTGTAGTAAAAAAATTCACACATTTTTTGCAACTTTGTCACACACGACACATTACTTTAAAAGAGCGAAATGAAGGTTGAAAAGAATCACAACTTTTTACTCAACTAATTTTACTTTTGCTAGTAAGAATTAGATGGTTTTAAGCAAGTAATGAAAAGAATTTACTTAAATTAATATGGTCCATTTCCGTTAATGTACACAATAGCAGACGACTGGAGGGGCTTGACGAAAGTTGTGCAAATTATTTATTTTGATGAATATGAATGTTTTTCCGAATACCAGGTGAACTTTGACTTAAGATTGCAAAGTGAACGCTGACTTTTATAATGAATTAAAGATGCATTTACATCAATGAAAATGACTACATCTATTTATTTAATAATAATAATAATAAATTTTATTTCTAATGCACTTTTCATTAAAGCAAATCTCAAAGTGCTATAAAGGTAAAAT
>JAODKM010000037.1:2286906-2297774 GCA_026780845.1 Petrocephalus sullivani | reverse complement strand
CGATGACCTCACTATCCATTGAATGACTGCTGTCCACAAATTTACTATTTTACCATTGGGGGTGAAGAAATAAATAAAAAAAAAAAGAAAAAGCAAACAAAACACTACATACTTAACCTGCATTCACAAAATAATTTCTGCATGATACCTTTTCTGTTTTTTTAAGGGCGTATATCAATGTAAAATGCATTATAAAATGTATACATCTGTTACAAATCCTCTTCTTCAGGACATAAATGTTATGCATTTTCCTGTAGTGTAGTGGAGAATTCTGAATATGCTATATAAAACACTTACCACTCCCCATACAAGATAGAGGACTGGAGAAGATAGCTCCATTTCAGAGCTAAAGGCAAAGAAGGACAGAGGAAAAATGCAGGATTGGGTAGAAGGGAAGAGATTCTTCCCAGCCTGTCATTCCAGGACAGTCACTGAACACATTTCTGGCACATCTTGCATGAAATATATGTTCACTACACCTGGTCTCTGAGTTTGGCCAGCCGCTGAGACAGCTCATCCTGAGGAGAATCACAACACAGGTCAGAATGTAAGAAGTAACCTGCTTGGTGCACATTCAATAACAGGAGTGTCTATGGCTGGGTGACTAAGGGGGATAATTTGACTTTCCATTTCCATATTTTGTATTTTTTTTATTTTCAGTAACAGTTCCATTTGACCAATTATTTTATAATTGCGTGTGTTTATTTTGCATATTGATGGATAAATAAAATATAATAATTTTACCACATGAAAACAGCAGTAAATAATACATTTTGGATTCCCTATCTCAGACTTATTTGTGTTATCAAGTCCTTATTTTGGGAAAATAAGCAGCGTTTTATTGTGCAAAATGAATTAACTTCCATAACCGTTTAGATCAGCAGAAATGGGTTTGTGAAGGTTATCCATACGTTTCCAGTACCTGCTCTGCAGATGCAACACTGGTGCCCACTGAACCCATTTGACCTTGTGGAAGCTCCATGTTCAGATCCAACCTGTAGAGAGCCAACAACAGAGGCACATCCTTAATACCCTACAATGCCAAACACTGCTGACGACAGTGTGAAAAAAGAATTTTACGTTTTATTATATAGTGAATACAAATGCACTTTGAATTTCCATCCATCAAGTAATCAACCTCACAGTGGCAGGATTTCAATGCTTTTTAATACTGTGATTCAACAATGAAATAATACTACTGTATGTCATCATCAGTTTGGCTCTCCCCTTTCTTTCATCTTTTTCTCCTTACAACAACATAAAATACCCATTACATTATATGGAGAAATGTTTTTGTTTTATATATTAAGAACATAAGAACTATACAAACGAGAGGAGGCCATTCAGTCCATCTAGCTTGCTTGGGGAGAACTTATAACTAATAGCTCAGAGTTGTTAAAATCTGATCAAGCTCTGATTTAAAGGACCCCAAGGATTCAGCCTGCACTACGTTATCAGGAAGACTATTCCATACTCTGCTTCCTTAAATCAAGTTTGAAATGTTCTCCCGCTAATTTCCACCTATGTCATACCGAGAACCATATGTTGTTTTAATAATATAATCTGGTATCTCATTATTATTATTATAAGAAAAGTATCTGATCACAACGACCTCACCAGGATTGTACCACCAAACATTTTTGCACCTTCAACTTAAATTAATAAAATTTGAAAAATATAACACGCAAGAAAAAAAGAGCTATGATACGTCAAGATGCACAATTGTCATAGTATTAATGTTTTTAAAAATTATTATAAGTCATCAGAAAACTAGCATAATGGAAATTTTACCATATGACAAGCAATAACAGCAAGTACATTACAAATACACATACAGACTTCTTTATTAACTAAACCAAATCTCTTACCCAGCTTCGTCAGCCATCTCATGCATCAGTGAGTCCACTTGGTTCTTAAATACAGAGAAAGACAACTTCACATCAAATTCATAATTCACATCCATGATTTCATGGGCATTTCAATTTGCTGAAACAAGTTATACACAAAATTAATCATTAGGAAACCAAATGCCTGCTAGATGACATGTATTAAGAAATACATACACCTATACATGGAAAGATATAGTGTGCCTCCTTTTAAATATCATAAAGAATGATGAAATGCAAGAAGAACACATTTTACAAACATAAAACTGAAGACAGTTACAGGTGATTCATTTGTGATACATTTGTCAAACTGACAGCAAACCAGTGACATTATAGGAATGGACAGCCATGCCTGTGGAGTTGTGAGTGTTGTAGTGCTACTCATTGTGTCCTCCATCTGGGAGGTCTGCACGTCCAGAGTTTCAAACTGACGCTCAAACTTGTCCATAAGGGCTGATATCTGGGAAAGAGGAAGGAGACACACATGTCTCACAGGCCATTCTGCTCTATAATCCCAAGTTTGCTCACATACACGTGGGTCTCTGTCAATGGGTCTCATACATACAGTAGATAAATGTACAGTAAAGAAAAAAAAAGACAATCATTACATATAGTTGGGTTGGTATTTTCAATGGACTTGCATGCCTGGTAACGTTAAAAAGTGCATGCAAGTGCAAGGAATGTTGGAATAAGCACAATATGTGCAATATAATAAATACAGCAAGTTAGTCATTTCAACATCAATAAGTATACTCAGAAAAGTTGTGTGGTGCAATGCTTGCCAACCTTTTAATATGCAACATAAACAGACATGTATAATTCCTACCTTCTCCAAGTTCATGCTCTTCAGTGTAGCATCCATGCCTTTCACAACTCCAGCCATTGATTTGGTGACCTGCAAGTCACATCAGACCAAACTTGTCAAGTATATAGATTTACAGTTAAAAAAAAGTAAAAGATTATGCAGCCAAATAACAATTTAAGCTATTTTGTGGTTCATTTTTTATTTATACGATTTGAGAGAGAGAATTTTTACTTCTTACGTAGATATGCACCTGCTTTGTGGCTCAATGTTATATCTTATTTTAAATTAAAATAAGATTTAACAAGTAGACTGTTAGTTTTGAGAACAAAAAGACTGCGAAAAGTTCCTATGACCTTGACAAAGATAGGTGGTTGGTAGGTTGATGGATTGATCAGTTTGTAAATACCCAAATGATAAAACATACATAAATTTTTTTTTTAGTACAAGGTTTATTACTGTTTAAAAAAATGGCAATTTCATATGTAAAACAGTCATAGGAAATGCACCCTTCAATGTGGTCAGTCAAAAGTTTGTGTAGCAGATGTGAGAAATTTACTACCTTGTTCATTGTAACAGCAGTTTGAACCCTGGCGGCCACAGCGTCCACCCGGGCACTCATTCTCAGAAAATTCACAGACTGATTCTTCTGCCGGATGGCGTTTTCTGCATGTATCCGTGCCACTTCCATATTTCCTTTCTGAATGGCCTACATTAATGGAATTAAATTACATACATCAGTTACAATTCTTAAATGACCTAATCGTTAAGCAATTCCATGCTGTGAAACATTAATACTGCTGAGATTACTTACCTTTTTCACCTTGGCCTTTTCTGCTTTCTCCTCCTTATCACATTTCTTGGAATTTCGATCAAGTTCTTTGGCAGCGAACTTCAGATTAAAGAGGTGTTCTGTGACATTAAGTTAAGTTAAAACTACAAGAAATTCATGACTTTATATGGCAGATTAGATTTAGACAAATCGGTCGTCAACATGAGTAATGGGGATTGCGGGATTGGCATTGTTGGGAACATCCAAGACATTTTTTCCCCATTATCAGCTCATCACATTAAGGCAAACTGACCCAGGATGTTGCAATACCTTTGCATCATGTAAAGAGACAAAGAACAGATTTATAACGCCCGTAATCACGCGACCGCCGCTACAGGCGAAGTTTGGTTGCGCTGAATCAGAACGCGGTCTCGAATTTAACATAACGTAACATCAGGGCCATTCAGATGCAGCCAGTTATATTGCTTTAGTTACTTTTAAAATCCTGCTACCTGGAAAGTCCCACCGACTCTATTTCATTATTTCATGGCAACTCACATCCCGAAAGTAGCTTAGGCTTCCGATTTTTAGGCACAGCCCACGACTCATGATAGCGACAGCCAAAGTAAAGCGGCAATTTAGCAAATGCGTATTGGAACAGTCACAAGGACCATTTCATTCATCTGCATATTAATTTAAAAATATAACCAAACGCTCTTTACTGTTCGGAGAACCATATGTTCCTAAGAAAGTTAATCACTTCCTGAAACTCCAGCCAGTAGGTAACTAGTCCAACTAGTGGAATTACCTGACCGAAACTGCTTAAGACCAGCGTACCGCCACTGGACTCAGCTACACATACCGCCAAAGCACTACCGATTTTAGTATATATTTTTACAGACACTCTAATAAAAGTATAAAGATAATATTAAAATGTAATTCCTAGTAATCACGTTACACCTGAATGTGGGTCCTGTGTATGTATGCCAGGCCAAGTCGCGTCTTTCCCGCAATCCTGTCTTTTTGGCAGAAAAGGATACTTTCCATACTCGACATGTTTGAAGAACACCTATAAATCCAGAAACAGTTCTTGATAAAGATATATTTTAAATTATTACTTAAATCGCCGTAGGACTTAAATTTCTTCTTGAGTTGTTAAGCTCCTCTTCCTGGTATTTCTGTTTTGCCCAGATACTTCCGCCTACGCTCGTTGATGACGTCACCATCACGTGTTCCGGGGCCGTGCTTCGTTACCGTCGACCTAACTCACAACTTAACCGTGTAAACAACATGACTTTGCTTTTATTTCACGTTTGCTTAGGGGTATTATATATACTATATCCGCGACAATGACAGCTCTCCTCCCACATAACAAAAATATGTAGTTAGATTCACTAACCTATAAATTGTGAGTGTGCCTTCCAATGGAGACACCCTGCCACACGTGCCTTAAAATACGGAATCGTCACGTATTTGACAATAAAATTGTGCTTCCCGTTTTTAAATCAATACGGTTTTGATTTTTGATTTGGTTTTGAAGTTTTGATTTGCCACCACTGGTGCGTCACTTGGTACATCGTGGTTGTGGCAAGTCCCCACTTTTGTAGGGGTCCTTTATTTTCCTGGATGAAATGCCAAGGGCGTCCCGTCCCGTCTCTACTGGATATTTTCTATTTAAGTAAAGAGCAGGACTCTCCACAAAGCTCTAATATATGATAAAAATAATATTGAATTAGTAAGTAAACTACGGAATTTACAATAAAAAAACAGGCAATTAACAAATGATATCATTTGCAGACATCATATACTGTTAATCTGAAGTGAAATTTCAACTACTGCCTGGAAATCATCATGTAACAAGCAATGTGTATGTGAGCTATCTTCTCCGGTGGATTTGGAGCTGAAAACAACTGAGCCAGGCTGGTAACAAGTAAAATCACTTGCAGACATCATATTATGTCTTTCTGAAGTGTGTTTACCTCGGCTCAAAGCATTTAATAAGTTAATACAAATCGAAATACTGAAGTTCTGACCGTAAGCCTCGGTAAATAAGCCCCCCCTAGAGGTGCAATAGCACTTAAATGCGCAGCATTTAAGGTGGACCGGAAAATCCGAATAAGGAGCTGCGAATAAGGAGCCAACTTCAGCCTCGTGTTCCAGTATCGAATGCTTCTAAAATAAGCACACAAACATGAAATGCCAAATGAACAGTTTCATTCAGTTTAATAAATATCAAATGTAATACCCAGGAGGAAGAGGCTTTTGATAACACTTAATTAAATTTGACCGAACTGATCCTTCGTCAATCACTATACAAATAGAAACATAGTTGGAAATCTATCTGTAATAAAATGTTTGGTAAAGGTCTACGGTCACTGACAACCTACAGCCTGTTTATATGATTATTTGCAATGACAATAACAATAAATATACTGTATAACATTTTGAACTGAGAATGTAAGCAAGACAATTATGCTGTGAATAATTTCCACCAGTAGTATTGCTAGAAAATGCTTCAAAATGAGCTGAAAGGATGTAATAATAGCAGCATATACAAATTACAGTGCAATCCATATGAAAAACAATAAACGAAACATGAAAAAATAAGCGGAATTCTGTATTATGTACATTTTTTTTGGTCTCCAGGGGATATAAGTCTGACAAACGTTCATTATGTAAACAACCTGTCTCTTATACAATTTTATTTACAGATATTGTACATGATAAGCATTATACACAGCATAAATACATTTGGAATTGAATTCGAACAACAAATGGTATTTTTCTTGAACATGAGAAGAGAGATGCACTCTCAGAACCAAAATGGCTCAGAACCAGGTGGCCCAAAGGAAGCCTAAATGTCAACTCTAACCATGAATTTTTTTTCACCGTCCATTTAAATTGTAAAGCAAATCCATCATAGCATCGTCTCAACAGATAGTCATAATTTCATTAATGTTCATTAATTATTCAGTCATTTTGAAATCAGTCTCATAACCAAAAACTCATTGAGCTTATTCTTTCATGGTTAATTGCCGGTCAAAGTGTTTTCCTGTTTGGACATAACGGACTGGTTACTTGGTAAAGGGCAACTTCTGGGATGCACAACACAGGCAACCGCAGCACACACACAGTCCCAGAAGTGAGGAAAGAAAAGCAGCCACTCGGGAGTGGTGCTGATATTGAAGAGCTTTCTTCAGTTTCGGGGAGGCCTCGCTCACATAGTCCAGTGTGTGTAGGACATTGTATTCAATGTGGTCCATCTGTAAGTGCTGCTGGCAAACCATGACTCCCAGGGAGAGGAAAAGAGCGTGAAGCTCGCTGATCTGCTCCTCCAGCGCCAACAGCTGCTGATGCCTCTCTTGGACAAGTACAAGATTCCTGAGGGCCTCAAGTTCCTGGATGTCAGTGCCCACTAGCTGGGGAACCTGCAGACTATCTGCAAGGCTTTGGATCTCCTCCTCATCCAGCTCTAGGCCAGCCAGCTGTGTCTGCCTTGCAATCTGTTCTTTCAGCCGTCCTGCATACTCTGTTTCCCAGGTATAGTGTTGGCTCAGAATTCGATTGTGTCGTTGGAGCAGGCTATAGAACTGGCACTGCTTAATCCGGCCTTCTGCACTACCTTTCCAGAGCATTCCAGTCCAATCCTTCTCTTTCATTTGAGATAAACTCTCTTGGATGTCCTTAACTTGGTGAGAGAACTCTCTTTTCAGTTCAGCAAGATACTGCTTCTCTCTACACACTTCCTCAACTGTAGTGCTACACAGAATCTGTTCCTGCTTGCCATGAATCTCTTCCGACAGCTCCCGTAACTTGTTTAGATCAACGTAGAGCTGCGATACCTGCCCAAAGAACTCTTCCATCCCTGAAGACAGTCCCTCTTGAAAGCCAGCATTGAAGTAGCCAGGACCTTGAAAATCAAAATCCAGCTGGGATCCTTCATCCCTGTCCTGATAGCTCCTCAGCTCATCCAGTCTGTTCTTCATTTCACCCGCCAAAGAAATATTCAGTCCTTGAAGGCTTGCATATTCCAGCCATCCAAGCCCTCCCCACTGGAAGCCGGAATGGGAGTGTTGCATGTGCGTCATAAATCACATCACAATTCAAGCAAACATTTACTCATTGGCAAGTTTGCTCACCATGTCAAGGGATTCCCCCCCCCTTTTAAAATAGACGTGCACTTTCATACTTTTTAGTGAAGGTGATTAATCGTCATTGTTGACGCACCATAGCACGCAACAACGAAATGTGTCCTCTGCTTTTAACCCATGTGACAACGTGACACAGCAGGGGGCAGCTACGTGAGCACCCGGGGAGCAGTGCTTGGGGACGGTACCTTTCTCAGGGATCCTCAGTGGTATTTCGGGTCGGGGACTCGAAGCGGCAATCTTTCGAATACATGGTTGCAGCCCTAACCACTACACCACCTACCTGCCCCTTTATAATTTTTTTAAATATTCAATATTTTTATTATTTTCTGGTTCTAAGTAATGGTATCCTATTCAGTGTGGGTGCAAGTCATGGAACAACCCAAGATGGGGCACCAACCCATCACAGGGTGCACACACACCTCTGAACAATTTGGCCACTCCAATTAACCATAGCATGTTTTTGGACTGTGAGAGGAAACTGGGATAGCCTGGAAAACCCCACAACACAGGGAGAAACTCCAGACACATGGAACCCTGTCAGGGACTCGGACCCTGCACCCAGAGGGATGAGGCAACGGGGCTAACCACTAACAGAAGAACAAATCTTTACTCTTACTAAACTGTTCTTGTTGGGAACTGTAAATTTCATGGGCAGGACATGACTTGATGTATCATAGTAGATTAGGATGGTAGAGCTTTCCAACAAAATGTGGTGGAAAACGAAGTACCGAGAAGATTGCAGCAGACCTAGTGTTATACTGAGCAACATACTATTCACTAGTGAATATAAATTAAATTCATTCTTTTACACAACTGCTATAAATATGGATGCAGGTTTTGAAAAGTACATTACCAGTCAAAAGTTTGGACATGCCCATCTGCCTACAAAGGAGAGTGATCGTGTTGCATCACATGACCTGGCCACATGACCAAAATACAGTAGAAATGATTTTGGAGGAGTTTGGCCAGAGAGTGAAGGAAATGCAGTGAATGGTTGCTCAGCATATGTGGAACTCCTTCAGAACACCTGGAAAAAGCATGCTGGGAGGACACCTCATGAAACTGCTGTAGAGGTGAAAGTAGGGTAGGTCAGTACCTGGAACAATAAGGGTTAAGGGCCTTGCTCAAGGGCCCAATAGCAGGATCAATCTGCAGACCCAGGTTTTTGAACCGGCAACCATCTGAGTCCCAACCCACAGGGCTGTCCCACCCCCCCCATCAATTAGTATTTTTTGTTTAAATACTTTTTTGGTCCTTGTACAATTCCATACATGTTATTTTATAGTGTTGATGTTTTTATAATTATTCAAAAATGTGGGGAATAGTACAAATAAACCTATGGGTAGGTGTGACCAAACTCTTGACTAATATTGTATATTCAAACTCTTAAAACAAATGCAATAATTGAAAACAAAGCCAGTCATATATGAGATAAAATATTTGCATTAACACCAAATCAGACTGGGTACACAACACAGGGGCAGGCAGGGAGATACCAGCGACAAAGGTAAAGGCAAATACTCCTTGAGGGGTGAGGTTTATTTAGGAAGTAAAGGAAAACACACAAAAGGCCCGTGGTGACGAAAGGACAAGCGTTTGTACCTTTCGTCAATTTTTATGAGAAATTTTATAGTCTCGTAAATTCCGCTGTCTGTATTATCGTCTCATCTAACAAAAATCTTTGTTGAATACTGTGTGTCATAGTTTCACCCTGTAAGTGTGAAGGGGCAGGAGGGGGTAGTAAGAGAGAATCAACATCTCTACATCCAAGAATGGAGAGTCTGAGTTTGACAACCTTCCTAGTGAGTTATTAACAGGGGTGTAGGACAGATTTTTGAAGTGGGGGTGACCAAACAGAAAGAGAAAGGTCTCAGCTTTTATGCTAATCCAGCCATGTTCAAGGTATCTGTGTAATTGCGGGGGGGGGCTGTCCTTAAAGAGAAAAATCTGGTCCAACTTACTAGGCGTTCCACCACTGCAATCCTCACAAGAAGTGATTTGGGTGAGATTGACGGGCAACTGATCCCCCCCCAATGAAACAAAACTTCTAGACCAGTCATTTTATGATGCATCCCTTTTTTTTTTTACACAATCGCTCATCCAATGAACTTTTGTCTCCAACCATAGATGACAAGGCAGGGGACACCCTGGAAGGGATGCCAATGTGGTGAATTTTCCTTCTACAGACACAAAACAAGGAGCTTGGTGTACTATGTTTTGGATAATTTTATTAATTAAACCTGATTTTTGAGGTTATTTTTAACTGGCCCATACAAAGTGATGATTGCATACATGGCAAGATTTATTTGGGATATTACTCAACCAGTACCTTATAGAAGACCATAAAAATAAGAACTGGCTCAACTTGATCACAACGTCACAGATTGTCGACAAGAGGTGCATTCCTTTTAATCTTCAATGCACACTGCATGTAAACTTTCAATACATTCCTAAATAACTGGCATTACCTAGCTACGGCAACCTATCTTGCTTAATAAGCTTATTTTATTGCACGCATAGGTAACTAATAAGGTGTGTTTCTAGGTCATAGATCAAGCTCACCCAGAAGAGTCAACAAAAAGGTTTATAAATCAACACCGATGCATGAGACTTTCATGCTGAAAAACCACAAAGCAGCAGGTGTAAGTCGTATAGGTTCACTGAAACTAAGCAAACCCAGGAAAAACCTGACCAAACATGAATTTGCTGAGGGGAACATGATCACTAAACAAAAAATATATTTACCCATTTCAACTTTTAACCATATTTCTCAATTTATTGCCTTGGAGCACATCTTGTGGCACTTCCAATACTGTGAAATTTGAAAATGACATTGTTAGAATTTAAAATAATGTACATAGTTAATGTATAATAAATAAAGACAGCTCACTATTAGTTTATTTTAATATAATTTATTAGTCTACCAGTAAATATGGAAACAAGCTACAAAGTTCATCACTATATTATTAGAATCTATCAAAATGAAAACCTTTACAAAAATGTACATTTCCCCTGCACCATGTCTTAACTTACATAAAAAGTGAATTAAAATGAACTAAAAAGCACAGCTCCTGTTGCATAACTATTACATTTGGTCTGCCATAATGACACCTGAACAAAATTCCCTGAACTCTTGTTTTCTAACAAAGCATCCTGAGAGATGGGCAATGAGGCGGGGGGGGGGGGGGAGTTTGGCAAAACAGTGTTTTTTTGGGGCAAACCCTCTTTTATAGGGCCCTATTCAAAAAGATAAATAA
>JAODKM010000037.1:2275618-2286806 GCA_026780845.1 Petrocephalus sullivani | reverse complement strand
AAGCCCAGCCCGTGTTCAAAAATTATTATTTTGGGCCTGCAATAATGACACCTAAAAAAAATTCCCGGACCTCTTGTTTTCAAACAAACAGTCGGGGGGGAGGGGAAATGGGGGGGGGGGGGGGGGCAGTTTGGCAAACTAGTGTTTTTTTGGGACAAACCCTCTTTTATAGGTCACTATTAAAATAGATAGATAAACAAAAACACAGACACAGAGGGAAAATGAACCAGATACAGGAACAGTACCTGTATGACAAAGCTACATACAAAGAGGCTTTATTGCTTGCAGAAAACCAGCCTGTAATACACTGAGTGTCACTCATTTCTGCTGTTACATTTTACTTAAGCAACTGGCCTAGCAGACAAAATTGCCTCCAAAAAAGAGGAGGCTGTGGGTGATAAGCACCCAGATCTGGATATCCAGCATGTGAGGATATTAGACGTGGAATGTTTAGCAGGCTGTCCACACATCTGATGTACCCAACTTAGTCTAGGTACTCTGAGATTCCACTAAGTAAATGATACAAGGGTACACAAAGTGTGCCCAGAAGCAATCCATTTCATCCCACATCTACCATTTGAGCTACACAGTTAGTGCCATCATGCTTTGTTATATTTTACATTCATAGAGGCTTGCTCCTCAGACCCACAAATATACCAAGTCTGACATGGTTGAAATGATCCGGAAGATCTGCTTAGTGTCGGGCCAACATCTCTATGCATCAGGATAACAGCTGATGAACAGCGCTTGCTACGTATAAAACCCCATGTTTATTACCAGTCAGACAGTATCTAAAGTTACAGTTTAGTTTTTTGAAAAATATGAATAAATAAGGTAAAAGCCTTAAAACATGATGTATGGCTTATTCGTGACATTCAAACCATCTGTATGATACTACATATCGAATGTAATACTAATTTAGAAAAACACCAACAGACTGCAAGAAAGCTAGTGTAAGTAATGGCATCAATGCATACTTTTATAAAATATTTAGGGACTCATTTTATGAACATGTTACCTTCGAACTCATCAGACTCAAAACCTGAGTGCCACCTAGATATAATATTTTATTTTCATTTTAGTCAAATAAATAGTTTGATCAAAGCACTAAAGGACATGGGAGGGAGATAAAAAAAATGACCTAGGAACGAGTAAAATGGCTTAGTTCAACTTGATGTTTTGAACAAACCAAGGTAGGAACGCGCACACACACGCACACACTAATCTAATAACGCTGCAGTACAAAAAACATTTTTAAGATGACTACTTGCTACTGAATCAACACAATGGACTTCCAACACACCAGTGCAAAATGTTCTTCAGCATGTAGTCTCCAAGTACCCCATTACTCCCATCCCTCTAACAGATGCCCCCCCTTGTTAATTAGTAAAGCACTCTTAAACTAATGCTTAATAAATGATTAGTATGCAGGCCTGCTTTGCATTTATGCATCCCAGCCCTGAACACATTCTATAATAGTCCATACTATACCAGCAAAGCTACAGTCTTATTGCATTTGCAGCCTTCTATTAACCTCAGTTCTCACTCTTGTCGGTTTCAACCTCACTTCAGCAACACCTTAGCATAAATATACTATGGTAAACTCACAATACCACAATATAGGTCCTTTTTTGTCCACATGTTCTCATATTTACTACTTGAGAATGAATATACTAGACAAGACATTCAATACACATCTTTCAGGTAAAAAACTAGGTTTGTACTTTGAACCGTTAAATTTACAGATTTGCACTTTGTATGGTCACATTTCTCAGAAAAACCAAAAAACATCCTTACATGAAACTGGATACATACTCACTTTTACACAACTAAGATCCAAAAACACTGTCAAAAATCATCAGGACAACAATGATAATCAGGATAAAGAACAATTAATGATAAACAGTGCTAGTCGCGTCCTCCAGAAAACCTTGCAGGACAAGCAGCCATATTTCTAACTACATTGGGCCTTATTACGTAACCATTGTCTTTTTTGATGGCTATGGGATGGCAAGCAACTCAAACTCCAGGTACTTCTGTATTGTTGGCATATCAGAAGTGTTAAGAGAAAGATCTCTGAGCACTTCAACATTGTTTTAGAGAGAGAGAGAGAGAGAGAGAGAGAGAGAGAGACCAGATGAAGATGGACAAGGTGGAACACAGAAATGACAGGTGCCTAATTTGGAGAACGCCATTCTTGCTCCTTTATTTAAAAAAAAAAAAAAAAAAAAAACAATTGTATTAAAAATGACACACATATTAATGAACTATCACACAGCAAGTCGGATGCTTAGGGAATATGCATCATATTAAGGAAAGTTCATCTCCCATCAAAAACGTCAGATAAAAATATTGGCCCAAGCTTTATGTCCGTTGACTTAATGAGCAGTGATACTGGTAAGTTCTTATACAGGAAAAATATCAGATTGTCCATCCCACAAATCACAGCAAGAGTAACAATAAAGGTTATACCACTGATCAATGTGAAAAGATTCAAAAACCTCTTATCAGACCTTACTGAGAGACCTTACTGAGAGACCTTAGTAGAACAAGATTTGTGACACTGGATGTGAATCAGAAAGCACCATGTTTTTGAGGGCAAAAAGGGGGGGTCCCTGGTTCACAAGACATGGCATCGTCATTGAATGAAGCTGGAAGGACCGACAATTCTAGTTTTGATGCTGGCTGGCCCCTCACGTTGCAGAGGGAATGCAGCAGTTACAGAGCTCTTCATACTTAATGCTAGGGACCCAATTCAAAGTGCAGATCAGATGCAAGAAAACCCTAGTCCCATTCATTCTGGAGAGTGGCATCATCCAAAAGTCTGTAGTTACAGGCGCCCCTATTTGTTAAATGAGAAGATAATGAAGATGACACTGCAGAGTCCAGTACAGGGCGTCTTCCCTGTATTTCAGCTGCCAAATGTAATTGATAACATTGTGCAAACATTTTCATCATTATTATTTTCACGGTAGGAACTGATTGCAAAATGTATAATACAATAGCTTAAAAAATAAATCTTTTCTATAGTAAAAAGTGTCCATTCAGCATGTGACGAGAAAAGCAGGTGCGTATATTCCTTTAGTCCTGTGACATCGCATGCTTAAGAACAGTCACGGGTTTAATGCCAGTGTCAAAGAGCGTATGAGCAGATCGCGATTTAGAGCTAATATTCCTACGCAAACATTTCCATGCTTGCCTGGGGACTTGTCAAGTGTTTAAACAACGGCAAATGAATGTAAAATACATGTGGCACACAACTGTGAGGAAAGACTTTGTTCAGTTGCACAAAAGAGGACGAAAAGAAAAAACCTTTTTACTCTCGTTTGCAAACTTAAATATCAGTAAATGGCTTAAGGTAAAATTGGAAAAAAGCACAGAAAACTGGGCGATAAAATAAAAAATGACACTTGCATTCGCCAAGAACAGAAAGCAAACTACTGTAACAGTGACCATAGAAATTTTAGCATTGGTAACAGCAACAGATTCATAAATATGACAGACAAGCAGGGGAAGTACGAGACCAGCAAAGGGAGCAGGAAAGAGGCTACATGCTCCAGCAAGAGGAAAGACCGACTACAACTGTTGTGCCACAAACCGGGGGGCAGGGCTTGGAGCGACCATTGCTTTTTGGTATCCCTGACCCTAGCTTGATGAAGCTGGGGAGTTGCACTGAGGGGAGAATGAGAAAGTCATCATCTTAAGGCCCAGGAGTGCAGTAAGGCGGATTTTTGGGAGACTTAGGGTTTGTACTGTGATGAGGAATTCTGAGGAGCCGGAGCGCTTCATTGGCAAGAATTTGAGAGCACCACTGCCAGTTGGAAGTCGTAAACAGTCTCCTGCATACACACGAGCGCACACAAACACATAAAGAATTTGGAACAAAAAAAATCCCTGAAGTATAAAATGTAGTCATTTTCAAGGTAAAGTGTCTTATCACAACGAACGGGTGGGAACATGGCCGGATAAAACATATGAGTTGACAGGAAAGTTAGTGGTTCCAGCCCATCAGATGGCTGACTCGGGCCTTCTCGGTCATGCGACGGATCCTGCCCGAGCGAGACATGCCTAAGTTCAGTGGGTCTTCATTGGCTGCCAGGTTGTCATCCTCAGAGTCGTCATTGTATAGGACTGTCCGGCGGCCCTGATTTCGGGTGTTGACCCGTGCAGACTTCCTCTGGCCTGTCCGCTGGTTGCCTTGCGGCTTCCTCTGCACTACATTCTGGTCTGGACAATTTTCTTCTTCTGGTTCCTCCTCCTCTTCTGGTTCTTCCTCCTCATCTGGCTCTTCCTCTACAGAGTCGTCATCCTCTTCCGGCGGCTCCTCTTCCTTCTCCAGCCTTGCTCGTTTGGTCACCACCTTTGCAATTTCATTGGATGTCCTCTTCTTGTTGCCACTGGCCGCTGCCTTGCCCCTCGCCTTGCCCCGCGGCCGCAACTGTGGAGCTTTGCTATAGTCATGGTCTCCCCCATCCACAAAATCAGCAACTTCAGACTCAGAACTGCTTCCACTGTCAGAAGAGGATGAGGAGGATGAGGAGGATGAGGAGGAAGAAGACGACGAAGAGGAAGACGACGACGACGATGTGGAACTGCTGGATGTTCCCCCCGCTTCTTCCTCTGATCGTAGGCCGAGCCGTTTTCGTGTGGCAGAGCTCAGGCTCCGCCCAGCACCATTGGTCAGAGGTCCGTTACTTGATGGTTCTACGTGCGTTACACAGAAACAACCAACACAGACCCAAAAAGGAAAAAAAATTAAGTATCTTCAGAGTAAAGTCAAGACTACATGGTATGACTGGGCAGAACATTTTAGATACATTCTATATCAGTAACCAAGTTGTGAGTAAACTCTTTAGAACAGTAACTGTACAAAACTGTACAACTGACTGGTTGTCTACATTAATCTCCTGAAGGAAGTTATATTAAATATTTATGGCCTATAGCAGAATGCCTCTTTGGTACCTGAGGTTTTAACGGGTGTGGCTCTGCTCCGTGTCACTCTGTCGACTACAGGACCACTTTGCTGACTCCCCAACCTCGAGCTGGATGTTGGCTGGTGGTCCTCATCATTTTCATCTACCACAGAGACCGAACTTGCATCTGACGCTGAAAAGGTAAAAAAAAAAAAAAAAAAGAATTATCACTGCAACCCCTAGACTGTAGCCTATTATGGGTGCTACGAAATTAGAACTTTAATTAATGCTTTTCATGCATAGTCATGTGCCACATAATGATGTTTTGATCAGCGACGAACCACCGGTATTTTAGTGGTTCCATAAGATTATAATGATACTGAACACGTCTTATTGCCTAGTGATGTTGCTGCACAATGCATCACTCGTTTTTGGTGTAAACAAACCTACTGTGCTGCCAGTCGTATGAAAGTATAAAACAATTATATTAAGCATTATGTACTGTATAATAATAATAATAATAATAATAATAATAATAATAATAATGTTACTGGTTTATGAGTTTACTGTATTGTACTTTTTATCATTATTGTAGAGTGTACTTCTTTTTACTAATAAATAGGTTTACTGTAGCCTGGGTGTGTAGTAGGCTATACCAGCTAGCATTGTGTAACAGTGTAATGGTGTTTGCATAACAAAGTCACTTAAGAGTACATATTTCAAAATGTATCCCCGTTGTATTACAATGCATGCCTGTACACCGTTTATTCTGTTTCCTACCTTGAGATGATTTTCTGGAAGAACTCTTTGCCAAAGGACCGGAAGATTTTGCACCAGATTTTGTATGCGTCTTTCCTGACTTTTGCTTCCCTTTTGGACTGGACAAAGACAAAGTTTCAAAATACCAAAAATGACGACAACAAACTGAATATCCCTGTATGCTGATTAGTGAGAATATTCAAGATCACATCCAGTTATACCACATTTTATTCTTTCTATAGGTACTGCTGGATTTTTTTTCTGGAACCAGAACCTTTTTCTGGACTTGTGTCATGTTCACACCATAGGAACTCAGCCCAGTTGTAGCTCCTAGGAGGTATTTCCAGAACCCTTTTTAGTACCTACTCGAAACTAGGTACTTTTTGTTTGAACACTAATGACTAGTGAGTCGCTTACAGCGTTAGCTTGCTGATTGGTTAGCGCTTACAGCGACAGCTTGCTGACTGGTTGACCACAAGCACCAGTGCTAACACGGAAGTTATGTGGAAATGCAAAAAAATTGATGTAGCAGAGCAAAGATCGAGCAAATGGAATTATTCTTGCACCCCAATTACATTTAATGCAATTAATTGTTTGCTTGGGTCTACATATTTATGCATCAAAAAATTTGACTGCTAACAAATATTTTTTCCCCAATATTGCCAATGCTGCTGGCAAACCTTGCCATGCTTATAAGAGAAATATTAGAGGTAAACGTAATTTTTTTTATATTTTTATTATGTGGAAAATTTAACTGGCCAGATTTAATAAAAAATATTTACATGTCATGGGTTACATAAGTAAAATATAAATAAAAGTCTATTTCTAGTTTTGATCCTGATTGATCTCCCCATTAACTAACAAATAACTAACAAAACTTAACTAACTGTAGTGGTGTGGCAGTGTAGTTTTGTATTAAGCAAAAAGTGGTTATTTAGTATCAGGGTCCCTGTTCTACGATATGAAACTGACACACGAAAGCAGGCAGAAGCTACAAAAGTTCCAGGTGGAGACGGCCCAGGGACTAGTAAACTGGGTCCAGGTTCAAGAACTCTGGTGGGAAAGCACCTTAGTACACTCAGAGGTTCCTGGGTTCAAACCTGCTAGTGATACAGGTATGAGTGCTACATTGCACCTTAAATCACACACGAAAAAGATATTATAGAGTGATTCTGGACAAAGAGCAATGGCTAGAATGGACAGATTATGTGAATAAATTCTACAGCAGGGGTACCTGGAAGGTCGGCTGCCAGGCGGAGAACTGCTGTTGCTGCGCAGACGTTTGCGATAACTCAGCCTCTGCCGACTGCGCCTCTGGGCCTGCACAGCCGACTTGTAGTCAGAGATAATGGGGATGATCTGGGCCTCAAAGAATACCGACAGTCTCAGAGTCATGCTGTATATCTGGAAAGAAAAGAACAACATAGCATATACGATTGCCACACAGTGCCAGTGACACTAACTTGTAAAACATTTTGGCACAATTTAAGTTATTTGCCTCACAATTGGAATAACGTAAGACTATCTGTATTATGCATCAATTGAGAAAAGAGAGGAATTTTAGAGGGGGAGGGATTTCAAAAGTACACCAGCGAGGGAACACATGAACAGATCAGGCAAAAACGTGACATATATATAAATTTCTAACCCGTGACTTCTTGTTGGGTGTGTAAGCCTTTGAGTTGCTGAAGATGAGCCGGACATCTTTGCAAAACTCCATTGGGTTCTCATAATTTCCAACAGCCAATGTCTCTGTTATGGTGCCCAGGTCCATTGGTGTGTCGATGATGTCTCGGTAATCCTAGCAGAGATTACAGAGATGACTACATGACTAAGGAATACAGGGTACAGTATATATTTTTTTACATAATCATACTGGGGGGTCTTGATGGGACAGTTTCCACCAAAGAAAATAGCATACCTGCTCATTAAAAGTATGCACAAGGCACTCCAGACATACATGCTTCCAAAGTAAAACAAAAGAAAGCCAATGCAAGCTACCGGGTAAACGAAGAGGTCGACGGGCTGACGGAACGGTTCTGATTCGGGGCTCTCCAGCATTTGGCGAAGCAGATCACGACACTGCCCAAGCCATGCCTGCACGTCCAGCTCCACTCCTCGTTTCTTGGATGAGGGCTGCTCCTGAACAGAAGTAACACAGAATGAAGTATGAAACTTAGTTACCTTTGGCTGTCCAATAACATTTCAGTCAGTCTAACCATTTTTGTTAAACAACCTTGTTTTATAAGTGTTTGATAAATTTTTCATCTTTTCAAGGCACTTAGTGTATTCAAACTGCATTAATTTACCCCATGCAAAATTCTTCAAATGGTGTAAATATATATAGATATACAAGGATTTAAATCTGTTCAATCAGGATTCTGAACCAAATACGCTGACAAATTCTGAAACCTTCAGAGCTGATCTACTGGTCCTCTGTCCAGTTGAGGTGCCTGGAGTGTCTGAATCCACTTCTAACTCTGCATCCTGCTAAAAAAAAAAAAAATAGAATATTTAGACGCTTAAAACATCTAATTGCTACAATGGTTAGTCAGGAAATGGAGGGAAATAAGGCACTGGCCAGCTTATCACACTGCATGATTTTGGCCTGCAGAAATACTAGTAAAGTTCTTTAGGTACAACCCAAAAAAACCCTCCCAAATTCCACAAACCAGAGGATTTCTGTAAAGAGGAGTCAAAGTCCCTCCTGAGATGTGTGCAAACCTGGTGACCAACTACATGAATTGTTTTACTGCTGTGCCTGCCAACAAGAGTTTCTCCACCAAGTACTATGTCATGTTTTGCTGGGATATCAAATACTTATTTCACTTAATGATATGCTGATCAATTTATAATTTTTACATAATGATATTGACTCTCCATTAAAATACACCTACCAAAAAAATTACAAAATCATTCATTTCTTTGTAAGTGGGCTAACTTCAGTTCAGCAGGGGATCAAATAATTATTTCCCCCACTGTAGCTAAATGAGAAATTATCTTCACAACTAGAATTTCTCCCGGACCATAACCCTTTAATGTTTTGGCAACATGACCTCTTAATTTTAATATTAGTTTATCAGTGGAAGTTGAGATGTTATAATGGTTTCCAGTTTGCTGCTGGAAAAAACCCATTTCATGTATTAACAATATGTGCAGTTATGGAAGCTGGAGATTCAGGGAAAATGATTTTGCCATGTGAAACACTAATGCGTACTAGGAATTTAACCTTTATCCTAATTTTGTGCATATGGACTCATGATAATTACTGTAAAGGAAATAGACACCGACTTTCCTGCTTCCCTTCGTTAGTGATTCTATACAAAAACGCAATTTTGCTAAAAACATTCATTTTTGTAAACAATGTTATCTTTCAATTCTCATAAATGTGAAGCAGCAGTGGTTTTACATTTCACATTTCTGTGTTACTAGAACAGAATGTAAATGAACACTACACTGGAGTATTCTACCCTATATAATAGCAATTACAAAAACTACTATATAATTTATAGATTCATTTGGGAAATAAGTCAAAACTATAGCCAAAATAAATGCTGTCAGAACCACTATAACGTATTCCTGGGATGGCTTCATTTCCCCCTCCTCCAATCAAATCCCTACTCCTCCCACACCCCAAATTACCAGAACCCTGACACATTATCCACAACTCGAAAATAGCTTTATTAGAAGCCCAACTTTGTGTGACTTGTATCAACCAGATGAATAAAAATACTGCACTATACTAAAAATATTACTGTAGGTCTGCTCAAAGCCACCGTACACACTCTCCAAAAAATCCTCACTAAAAGCCCATCTTTGAGTCACCCGTCTCAATCAGTCAGGGTGGGAATTAATATATTGATTTGTCTGCCAATTTGATATGAATTACAATTTTTAGTTTTTAGTGTACCCTGCTTTTAAACTGATACTGATAATAAAATAAAAAAAAAAAAAATATATATATTTTTTTAAAAAGCACAACTGTGAAGAACTGCTATTTGTAGCTGAATCGTCTCCACTCTAGAAATCAGGTTCATCAGATCTGCCCCTGTTCTTTCAAGCATCATCACTGACTAGGACTAAGAGCTAAATGAAACCCATAGCACATCACATTATTTTTTTACATATTCATAAAATAATCTTTTGCCCCAAGGTCTGAAAAACACAGACCCATACAATGTTCCTGGGAAGTTTAAATAATATTCACACTAAGATTTGCTGTGTTCGGAAGATGGCTTTTGCAGCCTGCTTTGCAATCCTCTGCCAACACCTGGGACAGCTGCGTCAGTTTTGGGGTGATTTGTCAGAGGTATATCATGTGCAGATTTTCATCCATAATGTTTTTATGAAGTGGTAATAAAATCAAAGATGAAGCAGAGTTACCCTGTTAACAAGGTCAAGTGTATTCAGCAGTCAAACGTCCCGTTGCTGCTACTATAATGCGCTACCTGAGTTTCAGGGTAAACCATCTCAAAAGTTCCAGTTTGTTTGTCACACATAATGTGTCTGCAAAATTTGAAAAACATCTCTCAAATACTTTGAATTATCACACTAATGAGAAAGTGTGATAGTGGTACTGGTAGCTGATGGCGGTGGTGGACCAGTGTGAAAACCATTATACTGAGGTTAGTTAGCCATTACTGTTCATGAAAGGTTTGACAAAAATAAGTTCTGTATACGTTTCATACTACATAGGAAGGCATCACACCAAGGATTACAAAAATTTCAACCAGTAGTACAAGCAGTCCCCAGGTTAAGAACGTCTGATTTACAGATAACATACTTACAAACAAACTTATGACTGTCATAAGACAATTTAGGTTAGATGCAATGGTCTGTAATGATGAATACACTATTTCGAGACGCTCATTAAAACACTTTCAAATACTTGTGAAAACACTGCTACATATGGCTCAAGGCACAGGGCAATATGCAGTTAAATTTATTATTACTGTATATTATATACTATATTTTTCCAACTTGCCTACAAATTGGACTTAAAGACAGACTTAGGGGTGCAGTGGTTAGCATTGTCGCCTCACACCTCTTGGACTAGGGTTCGAATCCTGCCCGGTTCCATGTGTGTGGAGTTTGCATGTTCTCCCCGTGCCATTGTGGGGTTTCCTTCGGGTTCTCCGGTTTCCCCCCACAGTCCAAAGACACACTGAGGCTGATTGGCGTTGCTAGATTGCCCATAGGTGTGCATGTGTGAGTGAATGGTGTGAGAGTATGCCCAGGGATGGCCCGGCCCCGCATCCTGGGGTTGTTCCCGCCTCATGCCCATAGCTTCCGGGATAGGCTCCGGACCCCCCACGACCCTGTTTGGATAAGCGGTTTGGTGGATGGACAGACTTAGGGAACGGAGCTCCCTCAAAACCTGGGAACTGCCTGTATACTCTGTGTGTGTGTGTGTGTATGTATATACATACATATATATACATATACATATATATATATATATATTAGGGCTGTCAAAATTGACGCGTTAACGCGGATTAATCCAGCGTTGTGATTAA
>JAODKM010000037.1:2200986-2211139 GCA_026780845.1 Petrocephalus sullivani | reverse complement strand
CGGGGACTAACGAGTGATTCGACATAGGGAGGTTTTCGACTTAAGGAGGTTCGACTTAGCGAGGTCCGACTGTATCACAACAATCACTCACAACATTTAGGTAAAAACACATTTATTAACTTTTACATTTCCAGGGTATCCATCCAATACTCCCAGAAATTGTACTTCAGTTTCATATTTCCAGGTCATCCATTCTGTACTTGAAATGGTACAGATTGGTGAGAGTGGGACGAGTATATATTAGAACGGACTACTAAGTGATGATGAGGCTATCTATCTGGTGAATACAGTGCTGTTGTTTCCGACAGCATCAAATCTATTGACTTAAGATTCTCAAATGCCACCAATTAATGTACTGTGCAACATTACATGAATATCTGTTTCTGACCTCTCCACTATCACACGTCAGTGCCACCATTACTGACACACACACACATATCATTTCAGCTCCTGTGTTTTGCTTCACAGTTTGTCCAAACCCATCTCCTGGCACCAAGCAACAACTTGAAGGTGGATTATCAGTACACCACAAACTGGGTCGCCCATCCAGTCAGCCTACAGTCCCAATGGTCACCTGTCTCCTGCAGTGAGCTGTCTTAAGGTGGATATATACTTCTTGTGAAATTGACGGAATCAGCATCATGACATTGTTATAACCTAGATAGCAAAAGTTGTTAATTCAACATTGAATTGTGGTCATAATGATTGACTTTTGGTTAAGATTAAATAATCAATTTAAATCAATTTAGTCACATGAAGTGTTAAATCAAAATTGAATAAGTATTTTCAGGAGTGAAATACTAACATTTATTCAATATAGTTCCAATGTTCATACTATGCACATCTTTATTTCTCCAGGGAGCTAATTAGGTAAAACCATTTTAGGAAGGAGAATTCAGGTTCTCATTCATTTTTCAACAGTGGAACTCTTCCTTGTTAGACAAGAAACCTACTTTGTTCTGCACAAAAAACAAATAAATTATATACATAAAACCATGTAAAAGTCACATTTGGACAGAAATAGGGCTGTGTGATATTGGAAAATTTCAGATATTGCAATGTGATTTTTTTGTGTTAAATATTTCAATGTTTATAATTAAAAAAAGCAGTTTAAAATAAATGAAATTCTCACAAACCAGTCCATGAGTGATTTAAACAGCAAGGATGAAAATGATTATGATCCAAGAGTACATGCATATATTTTCTAACATATGCTAGGCCACATATGGGTTAAATGCTGAGGACACATTTCGTTATTGTGCACTGTGTGCTGTGGTGCGTCAACAATGACAATTAATCACTCTCACCTTTCACTTTCATCATCTTGAAATGGAACAATCATTAAAATGACAAAGCTTGCTAAGTTTTATTTGCTATGACACAGTATACATGATTCGGCATACCTTAACCCCTGAGCACTCTGTGAATCTTATCACCAAGAGTTCAAAATGCTGGAATGGTATTGCAAGATAACATTGTTTTTGAAAATACTGTATACTGCGGATACAGATAGTCAAATCAAATCAAATAGTCTTTTATTGTCAATTCACTATATGTGCAGAACATGAAATGCTATTTCTCTCTTCTCTTGGTATTAGTGCCTATACGGTCTAAAAAATAGAAACGTAAACACACACATATACAGTATATGACATACAATAAATAAATAATTAAATAAATAAATGTTTTGAGTAGCCGGAATCAAGTAAACCTACGTGCAATAGAGCCAATAGTGTTAAACAAATAGTGAGAAGGTGCATTACACCTATAAGTATCATAGTGCAGAGAGACAAATTGGACAATTAGCAGCAGATGTAACATAAAGTATATATATATATATATATATATATATATATATATGCAGGCAGCTGATGTAAGGTTACTTGTGTAGGTTGTGCCTCTTGTTACAGACCAGGGGGCAGGGGGCACAGGGGGAGGTAGTGGACAGAGTTCAGCTTGCATGTCATTTACTAGCACCAAACTCTAAACTCTGTGTATCCAAAGACCCTTAATTTGCAGTAAATTTTATCAGACTTCTTTGTCTTGTAGGTTATTATTGGAAAATGAGTACTGTGAAAGTTGTCCTTTTGAATCATGCAGCAAATAAGTTGCAGCATGACATGTCTGATTTCATTACATCCTGCAGTGTGATTATTGCACATGCGCACATTTCAATGATGCTGAAATTATATATTGTGCATTAGACAGAGATGACCAGAATGATGAAGAAAGTGCCTCCAAACAAAAGAAATGCTATGTTCCAATCTCAAATAAAACTCCCTGGGGCCCAACCAATGCTTTCCCCTGCCTAGGGCTGCATTTATCAAAGTTGCATACACAAAAAGGCTTGAAATGTACATTTTTACACAAAATCCTGGATTCATCAAACAAATTGTGGCAGGAAAAAATGTGTATATTTACAAAAACTCAGGAGGAGGTATAAGCAACATTTTAGACAAATTGAGAAAAAGCGACATCCATTGTAAAGTAGGGAACTGCAAGTAAACCTGTCACGCTTGACGGCATGCTGGGTGCGGAGCGGGGAAACGAGCAGGACTCGGAGTTTCCAAAAGTAAACACCGAGGTTTATTCATAAAGACAGGCAGGGAACAGCACACCACAGCGAATGACGTTAATGACCGGACCGGGGAAACGGACTTGAATGCGGACTAAATACACCAAATCACTAATACAAAACAAGAAACAGCCGGTAACACGCTAGGATTCACACGAGGGTAACGAGGGGGCGTGGCACACAGGAGGATCGGACGGACAGGGTGTGACAAAACCAATGAAATGACCACACACCAATAATTCATACTATTAGCCCACGCCCTTATGAGAAAAACTGAAAATCTAAAAATGTTTTCTGGGATGTCTTTTAATTATTATGCATTATGTTAGTAATTTAATGTATTTTACTCTGATCATTGGATTTCATTTGTGTAAACATCTGTGTAAACCAATGACTATGTATTTGCCATGAAGAAATTAATTTGTCATTTCATATATTACATCTTATTACCTCTTCCCATGAACCTGAAATATCTTTAATTGTCACTAGTTGTACTAAATGTGAATCACATACAACATGGAGTCAATGTCAGACAACAATGTGGATTCAATTCAATTCAAGAACTTTTAAGAACTTCATATATGAAAAGCATGAGTGCGTGTCCAGTTAAACCCATATCATATACAACATACCGCATGGAGCAATTAGCATTGTTAAGTAAAGTAAAACTGCACAGTAAATAGCACAATAATTAATACATTTTAAATAAGCAATAAATAATTTTGAAAGTCTCTAGGTGCCCTATTTGCGCTTCACTCACTCGCAGGAGTCCAGGCTCAGCCCCGCTTGTCCGCTAGAGTCCAGGCTCAGACCTGCTTGTCTCCTGGAGTCCAGGCTCAGCCCCGCTTGTCCCCTGGAGTCTAGGCACAGTCCCGCTTGTCCCCTGGTGACCAGGCTCAGCCCCGCTTGTGCCCTGGAGTCCAGGCTCAGACCCGCTTGTCCCCAGCAGTCCAGGTTCAGCCCTGCTTCTCCCATGGAGCCCAGGCTCAGCCCTGCATGTCCGCTAGAGTCCAGGCTCAGACCTACTTGTCTCCTGGAGTCCAGGCTCAGACCTGCTTGTATCCTGGAGTCCAGGCTCAGACCCACATGTCCCCTGCAGTCCAGGCTCAGCTCTGCTTCTCCTGTGGAGTCCAGGCTCAGCCCAGCTTGTCCCCTGCAGTCCAGGCTCAGCCCCGCTTGTCGCCTGAGGTCCAAGCTCAGCTCAACTCCACTTGTCTCCCAGAGTCCAGGCTCAGCCCCGCTCATCACCAGATATCTCAACTTTGCCTCTCTCTCTCCTCTGCTGTTAACTTCATTCCCAGAGGGTCTCCAGGAGGTGACCGTCAGGGGAAGGGTATTGCTGGGTCCCACAGGGAGGTGCCTGCTTCTTTTCCTTGCATCACCCTTCTGGGCTTCTACTCCAACTCTGGCCGACTCGTCGGCTTCTGCCTCGCCCATGGCCACCTCGTCTGGCCCCTTCGCCACCGCCAGCTGCCTTGTTGTCCACTTCATCACTTGACATCCTTCCAGCAATTGCCTCGCTGTCTCCAACCGTACTGTCGCCACCCACCTTGTGGCCTCCTGCTGTTGCCAAAGCATCTGCTTCTTGGCCTCCTGAGGTTCCTTTGGTGCCCACTTCATTCTTTGCCGGCTGCTGCCAGCCCTGCGTAACATTCCATGGTCACTGGGGATTAAAAAAGTGTTATGATTGCGGATCAAGCTAATTTGCTAAACTTTTCTTCATTGAACAATTCTCTTAAGAGTAAATGGTTGAAGTCTTTTTTGAAGAAGCCATTATCCCTCTGGGAATTATACCTAATTATGTTTTCAACTCTGTTGGTAGCCCCATCTGTCAAGTCTGACAAAGTTTTGTTTTGCCCAAAAAAATTAATTAAATTACGTTTTAGCGTATCTGAGAATCCCAAGAGCTATGACAACTTGCTTATTGTGTACTACTTTCATTTTGCCTTGAAATGTCTTTTTATTTTCTTTTTCGTAACCCTCTTGTAGGACCAGTTCTCAATGTGAACTTTCACCCTCTGAATGTTCTGTAGAATGATCAGTTACAAAGAACAAAGAGACTTTCAGTATTTTGGTTTTATCATTAGTATATGACAAAGTGAACAGTTGTGGTTGATGCCATTATTCACAACAACAAAGTGATTTGGACCAGAACTGGGCTGATTATGCATACGCATTTATTCCTGCCACAAACACACACAATGGCATATTTTAATTAAGGCTGATATCTGCCCACTGGCATTTTTGGATGACTGGAAATAATGCTGGGTAATACTGATGAGACAAAAAAAGAAGCGCATATTTACTATAAAAAGACCAAATGTCCAACAAGTGCAGAAAGGCAGGCCAGGAATCATAAGCAGCCATGTCACTTAACCACACATTTATGGAATTCAGTAGCCACCAGGAGTATTTGCAGAAAATCTGCCTCACCACAAGCAGAACATACAACACGGCAACATTTTGAACCTTATGACCATAAGCTGCACTAAAATAATTTAGAGAATCCTGTATTAGTGCTTTTGTAACATAAAAGGGAGGGTTATGTAAATGGAAATTGTCCTCTGCAAGCATACTGGTTTTTGAATGAGTGCTCCTGTTATCACAATATGGAATGAATATGCAAAGGCATGATGCCAGAACATAGAAGGAAATGATGGTATTAGGCAAAGTAGGCAATACAATTTCTATGTCAGCTCTGAAGGTTCAGTGTTCAATGGAAATCTAACAGGGTGGTTTAAGGGTGACTCCTTTCCTTGTGGTCAATAATTCCTCCAAAACAGCACAACCCTTGTTGTCTAAACGACTATTAAACATAAACATGGCACATAAATGCATGGAGTTAAGAATATTAATTAAGAAAAAAAGTATGCATTAGGATAAAACACGCAACCAGTAAAATGACTAATAATAGATTAATGCTGTTACAACTTCAACACTGTCAGCCTGTAATTTTTTTTTGAATGAGACAACTGCATAGATTTGCTTGTATACCGATGCTTTAGTGCTCTTTGTTAATGCATTCCTGCATTCACAATAATTATTAAAATCTTCCTCCAGCCCTCAAAGATTTAGCATTTCCTACTCTATTCCAGGCATGAATGGGTTCACACCCTGTCTTCCACATTCCCTGGCCTCTTCTGACCTCTGTCATTCTGGTCAGTAATCCCTGATCCATGATTCTATGGTGCTGAATGAGACTGTTGCCAAATCTTTGTGATGGGTTAATGATGCAGAAAGTCCCACCAAATGTGGTGACACTATTGAGCAGCTAGTGGGAGAACCAGCTATGAAGCAGAGAAAGTTGGGATAATATTTAAAAGGGGGGGGGCAACAAGAAAGAGAAAACAAAACACATGCAGTGCTGATACTGCATAACACACACACAATGCTGATACTGCGTAACACACACACAACGCTGATACTGCGTAACATGCACGCACACACACATGCGCACGCACATGCACGCATGCACACACATGCACGCACATGCACACAAAACACACTTGTTCAGCAATATAGTTGCTGCTTTGCTTATCCATAAATAAATTATGCCTTTATTTCTCAGTCATAAGCAGAAATCATATGTCAGCAATGATTCTTATAGTTACTGTGAGCATAAAATAATGTCTGCTGGTTTGCTGTTTTTTCTTTTTTTATGTTGTCAAAGTGAGACAACACTTGGAATAAACCTCTTCAGGATCTTGCACAAATGTATTTTGTGAAAAGTATAACTGATATAGAGTTGATTTTTATTATACTATATTTTCTATTACAGCTTGTCCATAAAAATTTGAGATTTCAGCTGATACCAAGAAATGTGTTTGCAAAGTAAAACTATATGTTTGAGTCTGCGATGTTCAAATACAAGTAAAACTATATGTATGTATTCATATAAGAAAACATATCATATACTGTAAATTAATATCAAATCAGTGTTTATTTATTGAATAGCATAGCATACCATAATATCCCAAGCTTTCAGATTCTGTAATCAGTTTGAGGTAGAGAGATAAAAGGTGAGATAATTTAATTTAAGATAAGTTTCGCAGTCATCCTGAACGTCAGTATAAGGCACATATAGTCCCCATAACACATTATAGATATCTACATTAGGGCATCTGAGGGGGTGCATGCTTACCAATCGATTGCCTCGAATGGGGTGCACCGGCGGTGATGCTCGCCTAGGGTGCCACATCCCCTAGGACCGGTACTGTGTGTGGATATCGACCCTAACTATACCTGACCTTCACTAACCTGTCTTTGCACTGTGTGAGAACCCGGAGTACCTGGAGGAAACCTGTGTGACAAGCACCCCCTCTCCCTGCCCTCATCAACAACCCTGATACTCACAAAACCAACCGACAGATAGATATAAAGTATACAATACTATACAATTCCTTGGTCTTCTGATCTTTGAATTCTATCTTAGTCACTGAGAAAATGATTTTACGACTAACACACCTTGCCTGTGTTCTGCCTTTTTTTGGAAAAGCCACACTGACCCTGGAATGTATTTATTTTTTTCCAGAGGTTTCGAAACAAAGGTTGTGATTGCACTGCCTTCTGAATAAGATTTGGCCTAACGGAAGCTGGTAGCATCCCCATTGCCGTTAATTTTCTCCCTTCCTCAAGCTACGATTTATTTGCTCTGAAATTGTTGTGATTTTAGTCCGTGTGTCTCGATTGACAGCATCATCAATCATTTTCATATTCCGTTTGAGGCATGTCTGCCTCCGTCCTCCTTTTTGGCAGTAATTGCTTCAGTATGTGCCAGAGTGCAGAGGGAGGAGAAGAGTAGGACTGTGGTGGGGTGTTGCAGGCCCGGAGTCCAGCACCCAGCTGGAGTGAGGTTGCCTGTGATGTCATGCCTGAGCCTGCCCTGCAGCCATCACTACTCCATCCCACTGCTGCTCTCGCCTTTGAAACTCCATGTGCTCTGACCACAGCACAATAACTTCAGCTTGGAGAAAAGTTTGTAAGGAATAACAGTATTCAAGAACAAAATCAGCTTTAGGGTTCTTGTTCAGCAACTCCGAAGTAGACATGACCCACTCGATAGTGTATGAAATGCAGGATTTTAACTAGGGTCAGATGCACGGCAAGAAGTGGATACATATGACTTTCCTAATATTTGCAGTTCCAGAATTGTGGATGTATTTGCCAACAAGAATTTAGAAAACACTTAACTATTCAGAATGTTCCGGCATCACTAAACAAAGATGGTGTACATTTCTTACAGTGCATGTAATCACCTTAATTACAGTGGAAGCTATGGCACATGTAGCCTTTGCTACACGTTTATGTTTACGATCTATTGGTACTGGGGAAGGTAATAGTACAATATAGAGGTGATGACAACAGTGATATTTATGGTCTCAAAGACCTTCCTGTTTATTAGCTCAGACAGGACAGTTTGATTTGATTCATTGACGTAATATTTTAAACCATACTATGTGCATAAGCATATAAAACAACGTTTAAAAATCTTATTATGAAGCAGCCTCAGTAATTAATATAGAAGAATTACTTTCACAGAGTTTGATTAAAATGATCAAGTCCCAGGTACATTTAAAGCAGAAGAGATTATTTTAGTAACTGTAGTCATATTAAACACTGTTTTAAAATGTCAGTTATTGACACCATTTGGACAAGCCCTCCATTGTTAGCCCAAAACATCTCAGATTCTTAGAGCTCTTTGTAGATGTCCTCAGGCAAAGGTCATATCCCTAACCTATACCTCGGGAGTGTCAGAAAACAAGAAATTCCCCTGGCATGTAAAATTGGCCAAGATGAGTCAGACATCTGTCACTTGTGAGAGTGAAACAGACACCTAGAATGGCTTCCAGTTCATGCGGCTTGACTGTTTGGAGCTTGCTGCATCCCTAATATGCATTCCAGCATTTTTTATGACTGAGATATTGGCAGGCGAACCATATTTGATCAACCAGTACACAGCTTCCCCGCTTCCCACAGGAAGACATTACCATTAGCACTTGATGGGGAGAAGGTATATCAAGAGTTGCAAGGAAAGAATTTGTAGGAGAAAAAGAATAAATTAAAAAATTAGTTTCTTCACTTTGTTCAGTAAAGAGGATAGCTGATGAACAAGGTATCTTTGTATTATTTCAAATGACGCAAGCCACCACAGGTGAGATGTAGGTAAGATTTTTGAGTACCGCGTGATGGCAAGCCCCCTTCGAGACGGCAGAGGGGCTCAGTAAGATGGCTCTCCCTCCTTAATCTATTTATATGAACATGCATTTTCCAGTGATCCTGGATGAGTGCAAAAGTTTTTAGACTGGTGCAATAGTCCAAGTAGCACGTGGCTCATTTTCTGTCATCCCTGCTGAAATGGAAATTGCTTGTTTGTAGTCAGAGAAAAAGATTTTCATCAGAGTGTTTCATTGTCTGCTGTGTATCTCGTATGAAAGGAGGATTTAGTCCAAAATAAAGACTGGCCTTTTCTGTGTGCATTTCTTCATTTGCATTTTATTTGATCTGACATTCTAACTGAGAGTTTTTTTTGCAGTATTGCAATAATGTACATAACTTATCAACCTATTCATCCATCTACCTTGCATGACCGCTTGTATGATTTGGGTTTCTCACCCTCTATTTCCTCATCAACATGATTTGTAAAAATGATTTGTAAGCTTTCCATGCATTTCCAATGCTTTTTCATTGTAGACAAAGCAGAATAGTTGTCTTACCACTTATACACTAGCATCAATACGAGACAGATGTATTTAATGCTGTTTCTTTCAGTGGATGTTTGGCTGGCATTATAATTTTTTCAATATTTTAGTTTTTATATATAATAAAAAAGCTTTGAGATTATCTCTAGCTGTAGCAGTGTGGAAAACAAAATGGTAAAAACATCTTTGTTGTGCAAGTTGTTTTGCCCAATCGTCCATCCATCCAGTGTTCTAGAGGCCGTAAATGGACACCAATCCTGTATTGTGATCTGAAACTTACTTTTACTAAAATATTACAATATTTTATTCTGATTCATTTTTAAAATTAAATTCAAATATATATTCTAAATGTTATTATCTGTTGACTTTCTGTATGCTAGGCATATTTTACTTTGATATATAAATTTAATATTTGAAAATTTGCGACAAATTTGCGACTCCTAAACTTAAGCGCATATACTAAAACTAAATTCTGCTTGCCTTGAGCCAGTAGTACAAATATTTTGGACTGCTGTCTGTAACGTGCTGACGGGCATGGAGCAGGAAAGCAGGAACCAGAGTGCCAGGATCGGGGATACACAGGGTTTATTATCGGAGATCACACAGGAAGGGAGCTGCAGCAACACAACATTAATGACTGGACAGGGAAACATACTCAAACGCGGACTTAAATACACAGGACTGGTAACCGATAAGACACAGCTGGCAAACACGGGGATTCCACATAAGGTAAACGAGGGGGCGTGGCACACAGGAGGATCAGACGGACAAGATTATGACAGAATCCCCCCCCCCCCCCCCCCCCCCCCCCCCCCCGCCCCCCCCCCCCCAGGGAGGGGCACAAAAGAGGGAGGCAGGAACCAAAAAAAAAAAAAAAAAA
>JAODKM010000037.1:2178998-2189058 GCA_026780845.1 Petrocephalus sullivani | reverse complement strand
GATAGACAGATATTGAACTAACATAGCCTGGGATGGGTGACTAGGGTTAGACTGGGCAAAGACTGGAAAAGCAGGTGGGTAGAACCGAGGAATGCTACATACGATCAGTAATGGAGACACAGAGGGCAGAATCAGAGAACCTGAGCAAAGCAACACAGGAGCATGCGAGGGTGTCGGGACAGAACTCAGGTGCAATAGGAGGGAGTGAAGAATGTCCGGGCTCCTCCTGGAGTTGGGGGAAGCAGATCGGACAGCCGGGCGGTCAGGGGCCGACGGGTAATACCTCTAATGAGGTCTCTGGGCCGGGAATCACGGACATGGGCAGAGCAGCATTACGGTGCAGCACAGCAGCGGGTGAAGTGACTTCATACTGCAGCAAAGCAGTGGACAAAACTGCAGGAAGCTGGTGGGCTGGCCAGGAGGCTCTGGCTGTGAGAGGGACGCAGACTCCTCCAAAACCGAGAGTTTGCATCATTGTTTTCCTCAGCTTCTTGGGCTTGGATAGAGTGAAGGAGGCAAGCGGTCTGGCAACTTATTCTGTGGGCTGAGGAATTGGGACAGAGCCTTCAAAATGGTGGCCTTGGGTTAAGCATCTTCTCCGGGGCTCAGGAGTACACACAGCCAATACTGGCATGAGTCCCTTTAGGCTGGAACTTGGCACAGGAGCTCTCACCTCCTCCCAGAGGTCCAAGAACTCCTCTTGGTTGGCTACCGAGGCCTCTGGCTCCTGGGAGAGTGCCCCAACCAGATTACCCAACTTGTGGAGGCGGGCCTCTTAGAGGACAGTTACACAGTGGGGTCTGTCATCAGACAAGGCTGTCAAGTTTCCTTTCTCCTTGCATCGGAGCAACTTCTAGTGTAGGGGTGGGCATTCTTTAGAAGGGTGGAATCCTTTGGTTAAGTGGGTTTTCACTGAAACTCCTTAATCCAATTACTAATTAGAGGACTGATTGGCTGGGTTTGAACAGCTGACCTAAAGGTGATCCCAAAAACCTGCATACACACTGGTCTGGCACGAGATGTTCGACCAAGGGTTCCTCAAATGTGGCGGAATTCAGTCCACAGGGAACTGGGAGCTCTAGGGAAGGAAGCAGGCTGGATGGCTGCTGAGTCGGGCATGGAGTCCAGCCATTTAGTCACAATGAGGAAAAGGCACGACCCAGAAGCAGACGTAAGGGAGAAACCAGAAGTTTTATTTTCAACTCAAATAGACTAATGGCAGAAAATGAGGGGACTGGCAGAACCACTGGAGAATGACTGACTGAGCTGAGTGCGGTTAACCCAGCAGAGTTCACCACCCGCTGCGACGCCGTCGCTAGCCAGTCGTGTATGATCGAATAGCTTCAGCGTGAGGTCGCGGACTTGCGCCAAAGCATCCAAAGCTAAGCCGCATCCCACAGCAAGGTGGAGGCACTGCGGCAAGAGGTTGCAATTCTCTGTGAAGCTGTTTGGGAGCTGACTGGTGAGCGTTGTGCGCTGTGGGCAGTGGCCCATATCTCCTCCCCCGTCCCGGAACCCCACATTTCACTACCAAAAAAATGGAATGGGGTACATGGGAAGTGCAATGTATTTCTCACAGTGCTTGACCTGGTTTTTGAATTCCAGCCTGCCAGGCAGTCCACCGATCACCAGCGCATTGCACTTCTCTTCTCCCTACTCACTGGGCAGGTATCCAAGTGGGCCACGGCCATCATCCATTCTGGATCTGACATCGGTCACTCTCCTACCCTGAATTCACCCATCAACTCCACACTACATTCTGTCATCCGGATAGTGAGGTGGAGGTTCAAGTCTGTACCATCTGCAGCAGGGGGGCTCGTCTGTAAGTCGCTACACCGTGGATTTTTGTCCCCTCACGGTGCAAGCCACCTTGGGTGATTCTGCTCTCCGGACAGCCTATTACGAGGAGCTGTCTCCCCGTATCTGGGATGAGCTCGCCGGGCAAGAGCTCCCCACCACCGTGGAAGGGCTTATCCAACTAGCCGTTCTTATCAACCAGCGGATGAGCTTGCGTCTGAGGCCAGCTCCCCGTACCCTGCCACCTGCCTCGTTTCACCATCCGCTAACACCTCCTCCACCACCTGCTGGCGTTGTCTCTCCACCTTGACACGTGGACCACTCAGGAGCAAGGGAACCCATGCAATTAGGGCCTGCCTCCCTGTCCACTGCGGAGAGAGATAGACGTTATAGGGAGGGCCTCTGCCAGCTGCCCTCTCCGCCCAGGGAATCTGCCAGTCGGGGGAAGAGCTCATCGGGTCCCTTATCTCTCTTCTCCACCTCCACAGCCATTTCCTACCTCACAGTTCAGGTACACCTCCAGTTTGGCCACAAACAGGTCAGAACCTCGGCTTTTATTGATTCAGGGGCCGCAGACTTATGCCAAACAACAGGGGGTAGAGCTTGAGGCATTATCCCAGCCGATTCAGATCACTGCTGTTAATGATCAGCCCCTCACCACCAGTCCCATTACCCATCAGACTCAACCCATCTCCCTCAGCATCGACCACCACCACCACAAACGTATCCAGTTCCTGGTCACATTTATCCTGTCACCTCCCATCATCGTCAGGCACCTGTGGCTCGACCCCCTAATCTCCTGGACCTGGCAATGGATTCTTTAATGGGGGCTGACCTACTCTGAACTATGCCTACAGCCAACGGCTGGGACATGCTCTAGGGATGTCAATCTGGAGGCCATCCTCCAGCCATACCGCGACCTGGCAGTGGTCTTCTGCAGGAAAAGAGCAGTGAAACTGCTCACCTACCCTACGACCTAGCCATTAACCTCCTGCCAGGTGTGTTACCACCTCGTGGCAGGCTTTTCTCTCTTTCCACTTCAGAGATCAAGGTGATGGAGGAGTACATTGCCGACACTCTCTGCCAGAGTACCATCAGGCCCTCCTCCTCGCCAGCTGCTGTGGGGTTCTTCTTCGTAAAGAAGAAAGACGGTGGTCTTCGGCCCAGTGTTGACTCAACAACATCTCTATCAAGAATCGTCACCCACTTCCCCTGACCAACACTGCCCTGGATGCCCTCTCTGGTGCCACCCACTTCACTAAGTTGGATCTCTGGAGTGCCTACAACTTGATGAGCATCAGGGAGGGTCGATGAGTGAAAGATGGCATTCATCACTCCCACTGGTCACTACGACAGTCTGGTGATGCCCTTTGACCTGTGCAATGCTCCCACAGCCTTCCAACAATTCATGAACGATGTACTGCAGGACATGCTAGGCTATTGGGCATTCGTCTACCTTGAGGATATCCTCATATACATTCACACCTTGGAAGAGCACATCCAACATGTCAGGGCGGTCCTCAAGAGATTGCTTGCCCATCAACTGTACTGTAAGTTGAAGAAATGTGCTTTCCACTAGTGCTCCACCACGTTCCTGGACTTTGTCATCTCACCCCAGGGTGTGGCCATGGACCCCCAGAAGCTGGAAGCTGTGCGTCATTGGCCCCTACCCAAGACACTTAAGCAGCTACAGCGTTTTCTGGGGTTTGCCAACTTCTATCTGCTCTTTATTCAGGGCTTCAGAACAGTTGCCACACCATTCACCGCCCTGACCTGTCCTTCTCATCATTTTCACCTCACCCCGGATGCCATCAACACATTTCAAAGACTATGTCATCATTTCACCACCGCTCCCATTCTCCTTCACCTGGATTCCACCACACCCTTCATTGTAGAGGTGGATGCCTCAGACATGTGTCGGGTAAGTCCTCTCCCAGCGAGTTCCGGACCAGAAACTACACCCGTGTCAGCATTACGGGGTAGGGGACCGTGAACTGCTGGCCATCAAGTAGGCCCTGGAGGAATGGCGTCACTGGCTCCAGGGCGGCAGTTAACCATTCACAGTCTGTACGGACCACCAGAACCTCATCCCTATCCAATATGCCAAACAACTCAACCCTCGGCAGGCACGGTGGGCACTGTTTTTGAACAGTTCAACTTCCACCTCTCATGCCACCAGCACAAAGCCGACGCTCCCCGGGCATGCTGTACCCACCATCTGGATCATCGCACCTCTCTGGTGGGACCTGGAAACGAGGGTACGCCAGGCACAGACCTTGGAGCTCGCTCCGGCAGGTACACCGCCCGGACGACTCTACGCCCCCACTCTGGTGGCCCACCCTGCAGTTCCTCCAACGCATCGTCTGGTGGCCCTCCATGGCCGGCAACATCCGAGAGTTCATCCGGGCCTGTCCAGTGTGTGCCAGGGCCAAGACTAACAACCAGCTTTCCCCGGGTGAACTTCATCTTCTCCTGGTTCCCTGTCGGCCCTGGTCACACATCACACTGGACTTCATCACTGGCCTGCCAGAGTTGGAGGAGAAGAACACTATACTCACCATCTTTGATAGCTTCTCCAAGGCTGTGCACCTGGTAGGCCTGGCCAGACTCCCGTCAGCCAAAACTACAGCTGACATGAAATTAGAGCACATAATCCGCTTACATGGGTTCCCCAGGAACATCGTCTCGGACAGAGGGCCTCAGTTTACCGCCAGATTCTGGAAGGCCTTCTGCTGTCTGATCAACTACATCTGCAGTCTTTCATCCAGTTACCATTCACAAACCAACGGTCAGACTGAGCGGACCAACCAACAACTTGTTTTGTCGCAGATAGGCAGCGCGGTACCTCATCAGAACTGAACTCTCGCATAACCTCCGCATCTCATCCACCACCAGTCTCAGCCCATTTCAGGTATGCCATGGTTTCTAACCTCTGATGTTCAATCACCTGGACGATTATACAATATAGGTGACAAGGTTTGGCTCTCCACCCAGAACCTCTGCCTCCACACCGACTCATGGTAGCTCATCTCCTGCTTAATTGGACCTTACCGGATCACCCACAGGATTAATCCTGTTACCTATCGGTTCCGGCTGCCTGTGGCAATCCGGGTTCATCCAGTCTTTCCCAGCTCAAGCGCTATATCACCTCCCCCTTGGTCCTGTACTCATTTGGAACGTGGATTTCAGTGGGAATCTCTACTCTTTATTTAATGAGCGTTCTTATATTAATTGCGTGGTTATCCTACCTTTTCGTGTAAACTCTGTGTCTGGGTTACCATCCACGCTACACGGGCTATTCGCAGGCGCCATTCCAGTGTTTTCTGCCTGAATTCCTGACGAAAAGTACTGACAAGATGAAGGTGATGGTGATGTAAGGCTTAGATGCAGCTGCTTGGCCATGAAAACTAAAGAAAACAAGTTAAGCATTGAAATTAAAGATTGACCATGAATGCGGAATGCCGTTCTAGATGGAGCTATTTCCTTTTATTAACCCTCATCTGACCTGGCCACTAGGCACAACTTTTAATTGTTTAACTATATATTAGGGGATTTTTTTTCAGTTTCACATTTTCACTACTAATATAGAACTTAATAGCAACCCCTTATATGAACTGGGTAGCTTACCTTAATAAGGTAGAACACACCAATTTTGTAAATATTCAAAATAAACCCCATAAATGCTTGTTTGACTTTGCCCCTGACGTAAATATAACATTCTCATTCTTATAAAACCATAACACCATATCATCTTGAAAGAATTTTTTTTGCAGCAAGAATGAAATTATGTGATATGGGCTCAAGGAGACCATTAACAACTGAGGGCTATTTATTAATGATTAACATTCTGTGATTATCTTCTAAGGAAATGAGTGCTCTCAAATCAGGCCAAAATGCACACATTACGACATTAAAATACCTCGTAATGCGTCACTGAGCTCTGGGCCGTAGATTGCTTTAGTTTCATTCACAAAGTGAGATGCCAAAAACTTTCTCATACTACATGAAAGCATGAATTAAAAAATACAGATGATAAAAAACCAGTATTGATAATTGTCAAACTGTTCTCTTTAAATGAGTAATGTGGATGTTAAATTAACATTACATATTTTACTGTGAACTATTGTGTCGTACTTTCGTAGTTTTCTTCCTTTCAAAATGTTTAATAATATTTATTTTAAGTATCAGATCAAAGTCAAAGACTAAACATTATAATGTTATTAAGGCGAAACAGTGAGACTTATTACTGAATAGTGACCAGACTAGAACTAGTAGTGCAAAATACTTCACTTACAATATAAACTGACACTGGAAATAAAGTTATTATAGGGCCTGTATCATGAAGATGATTAGCATGGTTAGCATGATAAAGTCTATTTAAACTGGGGTACCTTAAATTCAACAAGTTATCTAGCTAATTTTTAGAATACAGAACTTTTCAGTGACCAGTGCTGCTCATTTCTGGAATAATTCCTGCCAAGTGTGGACGGGCGTTGTCTTGTTAAAAGACTGTACCAGGGTGCTGTCTCAGGAGGGGTAAGACATGCAGACACAGGATGTCACTGACGTAGGGCTGTGCTGTCAGGGTCTTCCGAATCACTACCAGAGATGACCTGAAGTCATAAGCCATGGCTCCCCATACCACGATTCCAGGAGTAATGCCAGTGTGTCTCTCCACAGCATTGGTCCCCTCCCCTCAGTGCCACCATGATGGTCATCTGTGGTAATGCAGAACCAAGATTCATTGCTGAACATGGTATGACACCACTCGTCATTACTCCATGCCTCCCAGTTATGGCACCACTCCAAACGCAGCCGTCTCTGTGCTGGTGTTAACGGCAGCCTACACATGAGACCATGAACCCGTAGTCCAGCTGATGCCTGTCATCGAGACATGGTGTGGGATGACATGGGGCATTGTCCAATACCTGCTTCTGGATGGCAGGCACAGATGTCATGGGGTTCTGTAATGCTTGGCACACAATACGACGATCCTCCCTTGGTGTGGTCTATCTTGTTGACTGGAACCTTCACAATGTGTGTTGGTGCCCTCATGTGCCCACTGGTTCCAACATTGGGCGACTGTGACATCTGCATGCCCCACGTGCCAGGCAATTGCACGATATGACCACCTGGCCACATGCAAACCTATAATACAACTCCATCAAATTCCATCAAGTGCTGGTAATGCTGTCTAACACGTCTATGTGGCATCCTCTGTGTCTGGTGACTAAACATGCCAGCTCCTTGCAAATCAAATCATTTACATACCCACCCCGGTTCTGCACATGTACCAAATTACATCCAAATTTGACCATTACTTCTGGGTGCTTAATTTTTTTGTCACTGAGTGCATTTGAGAAGATTATTTTCCACCATTTGCTCTGTACACACACACAGACATACATATGCAGATTTTTAATTTTTAGATTGCAGTCACAGATTTTGAGAAAACTGAGTTTCCACTTCCAAAAAATAGCTAATATTGATGTGTCCTCTGCATTTAACCCATATGTGGAATTATCCAGGGAGCAGTAACCTTTCAACCAAGAGCCCCCTACACACACACAGATTGTATTCATATCTTTATGGGGACCATCCATCCATCCAGCCCTAACACCAACAACGGCAACATTTTTAGAACCCTTTTTAGTTTTTTCATTGCATTGACAGATTTTTATAAAATGGTCCCCACAATGTAAAATATATGTGACCCACACTCACACACACACACAATAACACATACCTGGGTTATTTGGTCTGTAATACATAAAAGTGGCTTGAAACAGGGTATTTCTGCAAAAATGTGCAGGACATTTGTTTGTTTGTTTCTTTGTTTGTTTGTTTTTTTTAGCAGACACCTTTGTCCAAAAATACTTAGGTGAGGCAAGGAGGGTCTAGGATAGGAGACTTAACTGCATCCATTGACAGTTAAGGTTAACTGCCTTATATGAGGCTCCAACAGTGATATGCTTTATCTGCTACCCATGGGATGTGAACCCACACCAATTCAGACAAGGGCAGAAATCCCAAACCTGCTGAGGCGACACCACCACCATGTGTATGCTTATCTAAATATTTACATGTGCATTTGTATGCGTATGTGTCTGCCAGAGGATTTTACACCCAGCCCCTTGATGTAATCCAACTGGAAACCTGAAACGGCATTGCCGTTTTCACAACCCCCGGCCCCAGAGATCCTGAAGAAAGGAAACGCTCCCTTTTCCCATTCATCCCATTCCAATATAAGCTTCCAAGAGGAAAAAGCCAGGCTGGCACTTCACAAACATTCAAACCATTCAAAACTGCCCCAGGATTATATTATAAAGCTATTATGCTCTGTTCACTGTTTCCCCTCTTTACTATTTCTAGTGTTTTTTTAGTGGAGGGGAAGTATTTATGTATTCAGAGTAATATTTACTTAGTTCTTAAAGCAAGTTGTTTACTCTATGAATTAATGTGACCAGTTAAATTATTCAGTTAGGCAGATACCTAAGCTCTGTATTGTATATTATATAATTATTCTATTTCTAATTTGATTTAAATAATAGTTTTGCAGTAAATTATGCCTGTTTCTTTTGTATTTTTTAAGTGTTGTGGCACAGCTGCGGTTTTAGTTGTGGCACTGACAGAATGTGATGCGATGCACTTATCAAATGTTCCCACTGTATTCTGGTAAGAGCAACGCAAACACCCTCTGCAGAGCTCTTTGGTCGTCGGAGTTGCAGCAACCATACCTAGGCAGTGATGCTCCTGATGCTCACCACCGTCATTGGACTCATTCAGGATGGTGATGAGTCGACATACCCGCAGGAAGTCGAGCAGCTGGTACTCTGGTGCAGTCAGCACAACCTGGAGCTGAACAAGCTCAAGACTGTAGAGATGATAGTGGACTTTAGGAGACACCCCTTAACACTGCTCCCTTTCACTATATCAGACAGCCCAGTGTCTACTGTGGAGACCTTCAAGTTCCTGGGTACCACCATCTCCCGGGACCTGAAGTGGGAGACCAACATCTCCTCCATCCTCAAAAAGTCCCAGCAGAGGATATACTTCTGGAGACAGCTGGGGAAGTACAGTCTCCCACAGAAACTGTTGATCCAGTTCTACACTGCAGTCATTGAGTCTGTCTTGTGCTCCTCCATCACAGTCTGGTATGGAGCAGCCACTAAACAGGACAGGAAGCGGACTGTACGGGCGGCAGAAAAGATCATCGGTGCCCCCCTGCCCTCTATCCAGGACCTGTACCTCTCAAGAACCTGGAAAACGGGCAGGGAAAATCACCACAGACCCCTCACATCCTGGACATAGACTTTTTGACCTGCTGCCCTCTGGCAGACAGTATAGAAACCTGCAGACCAGGACCACCCAACACAGGAACAGTTTCTTTCCCCTCGCCATCTCCCTCCTAAACAAATGAACTGTCACACTGCTCCACACTAGAAGTCTGCAACTGCACTTTATGTACACTCTGTTATATTCATTCTGCAATCCTGTATTTTTTTGTATATAAGATTTAGATTGTTTATTATATTGTATTCTTGATTATACACTTTGTGTATGTGCGTGTGTGTATGTGTATGCGTATATTCGTATATAGGAGTGTGTACAAATATAGATATACGCATACATATCTTCATAAATATATTTTAATTAATAGTATAAACATGTTCAAATAATACGTATATACATTTGTTAATACTTATCTCTAGATTTATTAATATAAATCCATATTACGTATTTTAGCATAGATATTATATTATTGTTATTTATCACTCCAGTAAAAGCTCATTCTGTTCATTGTGTCGTTTATATGTTGTTATGTTTATGTTTATACTGTTGTGCTTGAGAGACACCATCGATCAGAATTCCTTGAAAGTGTGCACTCACATACTTGGCCAATAAACACAATTCTGATACTGTTTCTGAAAGCACAGATTCCACAGTAAATCTATAGAAAGATTTTTTGCTGCACAGATGAGATTTCTAGCTCAGCTGATAGTCACTGCCTTGCTGTCTGCACCACGGTGTATTCAATTCAATTTATTTTAATATACACTACAGATGTGTACATACAGTTAGGCCCAAAAATATTTGGACAGTGACACAGGTTTTGTTATTTTAGCTGTCTACGAAAACATAATCAGGATGCAATTATATAATCAATATGGGCTTAAAGTGCAGATTCTCAGCTGTAATTTGAGAGTATTCACATCCAAATTGGAGCAAGGGTGTAGGAATTACAGCTCTTTAAGACGTAGCC
>JAODKM010000037.1:2133355-2148296 GCA_026780845.1 Petrocephalus sullivani | reverse complement strand
GCTTTAATAGTGTGGACCACTATTTTCTTTTTGATCCTCACAATTTTGGAATCCAGTCGCGGGCCGGATTGAACGGCCGCCAGTTGATGATCAGTGGTCTAGGGCGTCAAGATATTACATTGCGGTGTACTTGTGATTATGTGGCACATGCGCAATAATCACATGGGCTTTAGATGATGGGCGAAACATCTGGCTGGCCGCTAGCTTTCTGATACTATACAGGCATAGCATTATGTTTAATAAACATGTGGGACTTTAAACTTCAAAAAATGCCACTACAACACTGACGTCTTTTTACTTTGTTTATCCACAATAACTCCTCTTTTAAAAGATGTTGTGGCTTCTGAGCTGTCCCTTTCTTCACCGCTTATCACTTCCATGATTTACCAGAACAGTAATACGTGGCGTGCTCCACTAACCGAATTTAATAAACATAAGGATATCCCTGCCAGGTAAGTGCTGGCAGGTAAGATTATTGCGCATGCACTGTATAATGGCAAGTACAGCGCGATGTGGTATCTATTATGGTCACACAATCCTTCTCAACTCACATAAAGGGGGCAGTGTGAGGCTCTGCAGGTTAGAACTATGTGCCCATGATCAGAAAGCTGGTTCGCAAAGCAGTAATTACACTCTTGGCTTCGTGAGCAATGCCCTCAACCACGCTCCAGGGACTGTCTGACCCTGCTTTCTCAGTTTGTCACTTATGATAAAAGAGTCTACTAAATAAATAATATCCCTCGCAGTGGTGATATTTCATTTTCAGCACGCACCGAAAATGCCTTTCACTCAAAATTATTTTGCTGTGTTGACAAGATTTTATGTACACTCAGTCATAATATAGTATATTTCTTTTCAAACCCTTGCCTACTATACCGTTGTTATAGAAATTCAAATTAGGTATCTTGTTAAACCTAGAATAAGTTGGTAACATTTGAATTAAGGCTTGATTACAGAAATACACTGTGTGGACAATATAAAATCAAAGATCCTGGGAAATAAATGTTAGTTCTTGGTGGGAACATACATTAGCAGCCAAAGCAGCACACATGGAGTCATTTATTAATTACACATTGCATCATTTATGACTATTAGTGTTTTTTTCTTGATATGGTACCAAACAGATAAGCTGGGAAGAAAACCACCTGAAAGAAAAGATACTACATATATATCACCTGTCTGACCAATAGGTTTTATAGCATTTGGGGAAAGACAAGTTGATAAACATCCGCTTAACAGACAGGAAATTTAGCTTGACACCATAAAAAAACCCCATGAGAAATAAACCGTGTAACCATCACCATGCAATCAGATTAAAGATACCACAAAAAAAGCAAAAATGTAGAAAAGCTGTGCAAAGCTCACAGAGGAAATGGCTGGTGCTGAATAAAGTGGGAGATGAAAACTGAAAAGCTTATTCATTTAGTTCATCTATCCATCCATGTGTCTGTCCTTGTTAGGGACACGTTTGGGGTGCACTTATAGATAGAATGGCAGTCACAGGGCACATACATGCACACACTCACAAATCCAGTTACTTGGTTAAGGGAATGAAAAATAAAGTACTATACTGGGAAGGAAGGAAGGAAGGAAGTCAGACCTTGGAGAAGTGACATTGTTAGGTTCCCAATATAATCTAAGGCAGTCAAATAACCTTCAAAAGGAGTATATTTATCCAACAGGACAAGCACAAAAGTGTTCAACAGAGTGCAGGGAATAGAACAAAGTTCTAGGTTGAAATCGTCTTTGTTATTTAATGTTAAGACAAAGTAAGTCCGTCTTCAAAAAGTGTATGTTCACTTTCGAAAACATACCTCGCATTCTTTGCTGTAGAAAGAATTCGTTCATGACTATCATTACCTACTATAGCCTTATATAGCAGCCTAACAGCTGTAGTTAGACCTGTAAGTAAGCATTTCCCTTTCTCAGAAGAACTCCGCTCTGACATTTTGATACGGAGAGTAACGAATTTCCTTAAACATTCATTAAAAGCCATCGCAAACATTTTGCAAAAATAAAAAAACATAATAGGCCTATTAACCATTTCAAAAAAACGAACGATCCAGAAATAATGGTGCAAATAGAAAGGTTATATTTTTGCTCAATTACTTACAGTTTTTCTACAAAAATACAGATTTAAGTCCAATGACAGCAAAAATCTGTCGTTAAGGCAGAATATGAACATGGGATGATGGAAGAGTGCCATATCGATTGAGCTGATAAATTATACACTCAGATTCCAACCACATTTTACGTCTAAAATCCAGAAGACTAGTTTATATCCCTGAATAACTTGCCCGTAAGCCGCAATGATTTTGATGATTACTCTTGATTATGTACTACAGTAATAACAAGCAACCAATCTAGCTAGCCAGTACGAGCATGTGTGCCGTTCGCCATATCGTTTCATTATGACTTGGGCTACCGGGCAGAGACCAGTTTCTCCAGAAACGCCATGCACTTGTTATTTAAGTGTCATTTATACAGATAAGGAGCTGAGATTAGCGAGCAGCCACAGCTGGCCACACGCTCGCAGCCACGGAGACATGTACAGCCTGCATCCACCTCCAGCATCCGGCCACCGCCATACTAACGCGAAAGCCGCCGCGATCCAAGCGCTGGCGGACGGCGAGCCACGGCCAAGTGGCGGATAGAATGAAGGATCGGGGGGATGCGGAGGCAGGGCAGCCCGGCTGCCCCAGATCAGGGCGCGCTAGACCAATTTCACGCCAGGCCTAATGACATTCGCATAACGCGACGCACATCTGCTCCGGCTAAACGTACGTCCTGGGATCCCAGGCACACCCAGGAAGAAAGCGGCCAGCGATTATCGGGAAAAGCACGCCACTGACGCGGATCCCTAACTGCCGCTGACTACCTACCTCGCTGAGGCTGTGTACCTCCATTTTGTGCCAGTGATCTTCCGGCTGGCCGAAAGCATCGTTAGACTAGCGCCCCATCTCCAAGCCGCCTTCCCTGCTGCTGGGATCACAAGCCGGCCGACGCACTGCCGTCAAACTCAGTGCTGGCTTCTCCGCCCTGTTGCTATGTCAAGGTAAATAAGGATGCCTGACATTAACATGGGTATCCCGCACTTTAATAAAAGCCCCCCCCACCCCCCGCACTGTCTTTCTCTATAGTTACACGTGAATATGGCCGCCGCGGTGTCGCCTGAAGCGCATGGAAACCGAGCCCAGGCTCTGACGTGGGTTCCCTGACTCAAGGATTCCCCTTATCTCATGCGAGTACCGGGAACAAAGCTGGAAACGGCAGGGCAGCCTACGCAAAGCAGAAAAACGGATATACCACGCGATAAATATATCTCGGTGATATTAACATGGAAAACTTCTGACACTTTCTCCACCATAAATTAGGCAGCGCCGTTACAATGTCTCATCTGAAACACCCACTGTTCTCGTTTTATTTTTTTAAACAGAATTTCCAATCCTAAATAGTGTCACTGTTGATTAGTTAGCGACTTTCAAGGTTGTTTTGTCGTGCCGCTGCATATACCACATAAAGAACAGAGATATTCTGATTTTGGTATAGTATGTTTGTAATACATCACTCTTCCAATTGATCCTGTGCAGCGTTCCAGGGGGCTGGAGTGAGGGGCATAGGAACATGGGTGTTGGGGGAGTGTATTGTCAGTATTTAAATAATAAAGTTCCCAGTTTACCTAAACTGGAATGTAGAGAAACCAGAGTACTCAGTACAGCACAAGAAGAACATGCAAACACAGATAGAATGGAGAAGGGATTCAAAGCCTCACCCTGGTAATAATCATCAACAGAACCCCCAAAATGAACATCCATCCATCCATTCATCCATTTTCCATGACTGCTTCTCCTTCAATGAACATCTTTACAAAATGTGTATTTACTTGTATGTGTATGTTTGACAGTAGGGGGATATGGTAGCGTGTTTGAAAAATAAAATAGTACAAGAACAGCCTGGGCTATAAGTCAGTCAATGAAAGGGAACATAGGCATACATACATAGATATGCTATGTGCAATTTAGAAACGCCAGTTAGCCTAACCGCATGTATGAAGCAACACAAAGCAAACGACCTATCATCAAAAGCTTTTACAGCACAGTTTCTATTTATTTTCTGGATTTATGAGATTTAATTTAACAAATGTGGCATGTGCAAAAAACGGGATGCCTTATCAGTCAGTGCACGCTTACTAACGGCCCGTCAGCAGAACAGAACCCAAATGTGTCTTGTACCCAACAGTCTTTCTGTTCTTGCTTAGGAATTTTTTCCCCATTCTTCTTTGCAGAACACTTCAAGTTTTGAAATATTCTTAGGCCATATTCATTGCGTGTTTTAGATCTACCCACACATTTTGAATAGTAAGGTTAGGGGTTGGGTATGTTCTGCATTGTTGTCTTTTGGAATATTAAACCTAATTTCAGCTTCACTATCTTTATATTCTTCACTGACTCTGAATTCCAGTGGATAGTACAGTAGACTCCTGTAGATGCATAAAAAAGTGTTTTCTTTTTACTTCAGACATATCTTTTGTGGTTGCAGCCAAACTTTAGCTCCATGAAAACACAGGACTTGATCTGAAAAGTGTGGATGATTTAAATGTTGTGTTTCATACTTCAGTCATTGCCTTTTGTTATGAGAATGATTTTGTTAAAAGACTCTTCCATGCATACCATGTTTTTGCAAGAAATGCTGCACAGTGGACTAATGCATAACTACACCCGTGTCAACTAAATCTTGCAGTGGGTCTCCTGCACTGATATGGGAGTTTTGATCAGTCTCCAAATGCTTCAGTCAGAGATTCTTCTTACTATTCCCAATCTTTCCTTGACTTTAGCAGTTCGCCTTAACTTAAATTTCTTTATTTTGGACATTGGAAAGCAAGCAGTATACATTTGGTTCTCTTTTTATATCCTCCCACTGTTTTGTAAAAGTCTGTTATCTTTATTTTCTGGTTCTCAGAATGCTGCTGACAGGAGCCCATGATTGCCGTCCAAATCTGTTTCTTTTTTTATCACAAGGTGTTCACTATGCATTAAATCAACAAGGTGTTTCTGCCCACAGAACTGCCACTCACTGGAATTTTTTTCATACCTTTCTGCATAAATTCTAGATACTATTTTGCGTGAAAATCCCTGGAGATCAGCAGCTTGTCAAGCCACCCTATCTGGCAACAACTACCATGTTATATATTTTCCCCTCTCAGATATTTTATCTGACAGTTATGTGAAGCTCCTGACCTGCATCTGCATGATTTTATGCACTAGGGTTGTTGCTGATTTGATACTTGCAGGTTCACATGTGGTCCTAATAAAGTAAATATTTCTGTTACCATTTATTATTTGCATGAAACATTGAAAAATTTGTCTTTGTTGCAGTTCATAGAAGATTAACTTTAATGAATGTAATGGGGCCTTTCGTCTCCTGCAAAATATGGATATTAAAAATAAAATGTATTTAATTTATACCATATTGCCAAAAGTACTGGGACACCTGCCTTTAATACATAGGCTTTAATATGGAGGTGGCCCACCCTTTGCAGCTATAACAGCTTCACCGCTGGTGCCACCAGGTGTTGGCCGGGGGAGGGGGGGGTGGGTGGTTGATGACTACCTACTGCCCCCAATCATGTCGGTCACATATGCATGATATGCTTCAATGTTCAATTATGCATTTCAACAAATGCAGCCCGACACCAGCCAGGGCCCAGGGGGGGCGGGGCTTGGAGAACGCAGCAGCTCAGCCAAGCTAAAAATTTTGTTCTGGAGTGGAAAATATATATTCAGTAAACTTTGGCAGCTGGAGTGACGTGTTTTTTAAGTGCCGAATTTAATTACCTTGCTAACGTTAGCTGGTGCTGTATGCTATTTAACTTGCTTTTTGGCATGATAGATTTAATTACTTAACTAACGTTAGCTGGTGCTTTATGCTATTTTAGAAACCAAAGTACAGTATATCAGTATATCAAGCGATCCCTTACATTTTTCTCATAATTTCAACTAGCCTATATACTACAACAGCATAACAGAAGTCCTGAAATTCAGCACGGCTTTTGGTTTCGATGTGCCACCCCAAGATTTTTAGTGGCCCCATCTGGCCAACCCTATGAAAAATTTCTGAAGGCGCCACTGGCTTCAGCTCTTCTGGGAAGGCTTTCCACAAGGTTTAGGAGTGTGTTCATGGGAATGTTTGACCATTCTTTCAGGAGATCATTTGTGGGGGCAGGCACTGATGTTGGATGAGAAGGCCTGGCCAGCAGTCTCTGCTCTAATTTATCCCAAAGGTGTTCTCTTGGGTTGAGGTGAGGGCTCTGTACAGGCCAGTCAAGTTCCTCCACACCAAACATGCTCATACTCTTTATAGACCTTGCTTTGTGCACTGGTGCACAGTCATGTTAGAACAGGAAGGGGCCATCACCAAACTGTTCCCTCAAAGTTGGGAGCATGAAATTGTCCAGAATGGCTTTGTATGCTGAAGCATTAAGAGGTTCTTTCAGTGGAACTATGGGGCCAAGCCCAACCCATGTAAAACACCCCCACACCATCATCCCCCCTCCACCAAACTTGGCACAATGCAGTCAGCCAGGTAACGCTCTCCTGGCACATACTTTATTATGGGGATCTGCAGCTACCTACAGTCAGCTACCTACAGTCAGGGACCTGATTGAAAATGGTAGTCTAGGTGACAATTTGTCAGTGAGTGCAGAATTGCCTGTTAGTGATACTTAACTAGTCATTGATCCATTGATTTGAAATAGGCTGTACAATATCCTAGGACTGTGGTCTTGGTCAAATACATACAGTGGCACATTTTCTAAATTATATAATTTATTTAATCAGATTTTAATTATATAATTTCACCAGCTTCTATAACAGAAGTAGCTTTTTGGAGTACACATTATTATTATTAAATTTCACGTCATTTTTGTACACATGAATGAAAGATAAGTGAACTGAAAGTCACTTATTTCCATCCATCCATCATGGAGCGTGAGCTTGGAATCCTGAGGGAGAAAAATGAAAGATTATAGCTGATTTTATGAAAGACCTTATTTATTTCTGTAATTATCAATGATTGATGGCTATGAGTGAGGATGGGGACTTAGATTGGTTGGTAAACTATGAGCCTCATTGGACCATCATGGTTCTACTCATGGATTAGGTTTTACTATCACTTGTAAACAAGATCCCAAGGTACAAAAACTCCTTAGAGCAATTTATCATAGCCTTGAATTTCGACATTCTAATTCTCTTCCCTTTTTCTCTAAAAGTCACGTTTTGGAGGCTGGATGATGACAAAAGAACATGATCTGCAATTAGTAGGGCCTACCTCCACATATGTGGGTGCTGAGCCCACAAGATTGCTCCATGTAGCAATTTTAAACTGAGCAGAGCCTAGTTACACGGATGGCCCAGTCACCATGTGCTCTCACCAGGCAAGATAATCAGTTTTTTCGCCTGTACCTTTAATTGGGCCTTTTGTTAAACCATACTTTGTCTGGCCTCCTTGGTGAGGTGTGTGTGTGCGTACAGAGTTTTAATGCAGACTTCCTCCTAGTACCTTGACTTCTTTACACAGACATGCAGGTAGGTGAACTGCTCACAGTGTGTGTGTGTGTGTGTGTGTGTGAGTACCGTGATGGACTGGAATCCTGCTTCGGTCGCTGCAGGCTTTTCTCCAAACTTTGACATCTCTTCTTAAAGTTCCACTTACAGTGCGCTAAAAATCTAACCAGCAGAGGTCGCTGTCAGCTACACTCCCGGGATCAGACTGCAGGTAGTATTTTTTGTGAGTATTTCTGCACACTTCTGGTGGTTGAGACTAAACGTAAAACGCAAATATTCACATACGTGATACTGCATATTTAAGAACATCTGGTAAATTATTTAGAAGTTCAGTCTTCTTCCTTCTGGTCTGTACAGATACTCAAGGGTCTCCCCTATTATGCAGCTTTCATGAGTACACAGTTACCATTCTAATGATTTGATAAAGACGCTTTAGAAGACATGCAAATGCAAAGCTCCTTTATTTTTTACCACTGTGTAGCAATATCATCATCAATAATAGTAACCACAACGGCAATAATAGTAATAGTAATAATAATAATAATAATAATAATAATTCATCACATTCATCATCATCATTAAATGTGATTATTTAAATGTTTCAACAATCATCTGTTGTAGTCTGTGTGGCAGAACTCTCTTAGCCCAGTGTAATGTATTGCACCATTCCTCAAGTATACCACAGCGGCTGGCGTGATGCTGCAGCGGTGAGGGGAAGCGGGGGGGTCGCTCTCTGCTTCTCTTCAGTATTACAGCCAGGTTTGCTAGGCGCTGGGTGAGAGACACTGACATCGAGGGAGAGGCAGCATGCACAGAAATGATAACAGTAATAAATAACTGCGTGAGCGCGCCCGCACCGCGCCATCGTATCGCCAGAAGACATGGCTCGACTTTGGCAGATTCATTTGCTTTATTTGCCGTGATGTGAACAAATGTGCCAATGCTTTTGCGTCCATTTTAACGCCAAGTAAAACCAAAACCAATACGTCTGATTTGGCGATTCAAAAGAGGGGCATCGACCATGGCATTGGTAATGGAACCTATAAGCAAATGGACACCCAAACAAGTAATGGACTGGATAAAAGGTAAGCCGTTTATAACATTTTTTTTTGTTCTGGATCATGGGACATATTGGGATAATTCCACGGAATACTAAGTCCTCCGTTTCGGGGAAAAAACGTTATGGATATGATGTGTAAAATAATAATAATAATAATAATAATAATAATAATAATAATAATGATTATTGTTGTTGTTCTTGTTGGAGTAATATGTGGGTTGGTGTCTGTCGCTGCGAATTGCTCGCTATCTTTGAGAGCTGTACGCAGAATGTCTAATCAGATGTGCCTTTATTCCGTGACCTGTTCCTTCAGAGACAGGTTGAGCGTGTGCAGATGCTGTTACTTTTTGGCTAAACAATTGTTTTGCTGAACACTGTCCTTTTTATGCATGCATGTATGTATGTACAGCATGTATGTGTCTATGTATGTACATGAGCTCACTGACCCAAGTTGCAAACTTAATAGTGAAAGGTTCACGTAGGTTTCACACATCTCTGGTTCATGTAGTCACTCACCTGAGGTCATTCCCATGTTCCTTGCATGTTTACCCTCAGCTTCCTCCTTTAACACAAATTGTCATTTGGCCCAAACTAGCACCACTGACAGATCGTGGTTGCCTTATCAGAATGGCATCATAGATGAATTCATGTGTTATTAAAACAATTGCTGTAGAGAGATAATCAATCTGGTTTACTTTGGTTTCTCTTAGATGATTATTCTGTGGGGTTCATACAAGTAGATCATAGTTGGATCAGTTTTACTGTCGCCACTCCACACAGCTTGTTTGCGTGCATTTCTTCCAACGTTGCACATCTAGAGCAAAAAAGTATTTGCCTGCTCATTCTTATTTACAAGATTGCATCTCTACAGGGTTCCTGCTCAGTCAAACTGCTTGGTGACCATGATGAGCTTTACACTCCAAGTCAGCCAAGTTGGATAAAGGTCAGGGCTCTAACTTGGCCACTCGACAGGTTTTTTTGTCCTTCATATGCTGACAGGAGCTTTTGCAGTATTTTTTGGATCACGGTCATGTTGAATGGTGAACCGTCTTAGCATCTTAAACCTCCTAGCTTAAATTCCAGAACCTGTTGGTATTTTGCACCATCCATCTTCCCTTCTATTCTGCAATCTCTGCAACAGAGAAGCACCTCCAAAGTACAATACTGCCATTTCACACAATAAAACAGGCAAGTAAACTAGAAAGGTTGCAGTTCATAGAATGACCTCTTTAATTGTTTACAGAAACTGTGAATGGCATGGCTGTCTACTGGGGTCCATACACAGGCATGTGGCATAGCTACAGAGTCACATCTGTGACACACTTTGACAAACCACCAGGTGTTCACTGACAAGCCAGTGAGGACAGGCTGGTCAATGCCAGTTTCAATCAAAGGTGTGTTTCTGGGTGAGCAATCAAGAAAAAGAACCATAACTTATGTTTTCATGGTAGTGCCCAAAGTTTAAGTTGTTATACATGATTCGTACATAGCTAAAGCTGCTGAAATTTATCTAAACATAAAAATCAAGACGCTAAAACAATCCCTTAAATTATTTTGCTTTAACCCGTTTCGCTTGATCTTGTAATTATATGTTTGATCATATTCTACCTGACAGTGCACATTAAAACTTTTATTACTCAGAGACAAGAATTTCCATTCGTGACAGAGCTTGATAAAAAACCCTCATGGGTGCTTCTTAAGCTCCTGATGATGTAGCCCATGATTTGCCATGACATTCTGAGAAGAAATTATGAAGAAATAATCATTCCTCTTCTGTTAACATGGATCTAATTGTGTCACATCACTGAATAAATGTAATAATTTGAGATGTGTAACTCTAATCTTGCAGAGGTAGAACACACATGGAAATGCGAACATGCTTTCACTGCACAGACTGAAACATCAGCAAGTAGAAGTTTCTGCTTTGGGAATTAAAAACCACCACAGCAAGCACCAGTGCCTCCATGAAAAAATGTTAGTCAACAAAGCATCTTCAGTGCATTAAGTTGAATAGAGCAGTGTTTCACAATCTGGTCCTTGGGGATGTTTGTGGACTGTCTGGCAGGGAGCAGGGAGGGAACAAAAATGTGGGGCATCTGGGGGTCATCAAGGACTGGGTCAAAAAATAGTAGAACAGTGAATATGGATAAAAACTGCTGGCATTTCCAAAGGACACTGGTGCTAAACCAATTGCATCTCTTGCTGATCGACTGCTGTAAGCATGTACCAATCTTTGGACCAAAAGCTTGTAGCCTGGTATAGATGTAGACTAAGCACGTACTCACACTCGGCACAGTTGCCTTGTACCATGCCCGAGCACGACTGCCTCCCCCTGCTCCCACCTGCTGGTCTGTACTCATGTTGCATTTAACATTCCGGGCCTAAGCATTCTTTCATCATCACCATGCACCATTTGTGTTGTAGAATACATAGGAAGAAAAGTGCTGCTGCACAGCACAGTGGAGTTCATGGTTAACAATTCATTTTGTGGCGTGATGACATACAGCCGTCTTATACATTTATGGAGTATGCAACGCAGCGATTTTCATTTAATGCTGTTGCACATATAAAGATAATTTTAACAAATATCTTGGAGTTTTTGTCTGTTGCATTCAGCTGTCCCTGGAACTCTCGTCAGCCCAGATTTCCAGCAAACATTCCACCTCTGCTGTAGACCAAAGTGATCCCTTTCACCACATTTATTAAATGTTTGATATTACCCGAACTGTGCAGCCTACCTGATCCATTCCTTCCGGGTCCAGTTCGTATATTGTGTACATGTGTGTAATATGAGCATCTCTGATGTTGTGTCTTTGTTCTGTGTTCTGGCACGGTTAGCGATATCACTGTATGTGTACCGTACCAAGTCCGACTGATCTGTGTCCAGGCCCACTGCACGGTTTAGCGGAGCGATCACACTAGCTAAGTGAATTAGACTTTGGGTGTCAAACGTGCTCTGGCAAGGTACAGATTGCCTAGTGCGAGTACAGCCTACAATCCAGCTTTACTGTGTTAGCATGAATCTGTATCACATCTAGTGTGGGCTGCACCAGACAGCCAGTCTCCTGTGTCCCGCTCACTTTCCCTTATTCTGGTCTGGCTGTGGACAGGAACAGTCCCGTAATTCATGCTTCATTTTTATTCCCTTAATAAGTGCAAAATACAACAATTATTCTACTACAGCTAAAACACCCACTTTAAAAAGGGTTATTTTGCTCAACAGTGTCTTCATTCCCCGCTGATCCTGTCAAGCCCGTTCCCTTGGCAGTGGTTTAACTAGATTGTAGAGACAGTGGGAATCTCGTGTGTCACTAATCCCAGAATGGAGTTGGGATGGAGTTTGTATGTTCTCCTTGTGATGTCATGACCCAGACACCCCCCACCAAAGTGTCTGTTTGTGAGTGTGCCCTGCAATGGGTTAGTGCCCCATCCTGGGTTATTCCCTGCCTTGTGCCCATGGCTTCCAGGGTAGTCTCCAGACCCCCACAACCCTGAATAGGACAAGTGGTTACAGAAGATGGATGTCTGTAGCAGTATAGTGAAGGAACTGACCAGTGACTGGACTACTCATATATGGTAGATGAATAAAAAGAAAGAAGCCTTTAGCTAAAAAAACACAAAAGTGCCACAGATGATCATGTGGTTTATTTATGCTGAACATCTAATGAGTATTCTGTATCAAATATATTTCTGTCCTTCTCCCAGGGGGGTGCATGGATGTCCTATCCAGCTTCCAGATGTCTCTGTATGGCAAAGCAGGCTCACTGTCTTTTGAGGACAAGGGGAAGGGGGGCAGGGGGTGGGGGCAGGTGTGAGGGGCTGTGCATCATGGGCCCAGTTGAAGAAATTTTGTCCCAGGCCCAGAAATTATGCACAATGGGTATGTGGTAAATTGCAGGAGTTCCTGTTGGTATCTTAGAAAACAGCAACAACATTTGGAAAATAACAAATGCAAATGTCCTTCAGCTGATACTCAGCATCCTGGAGACAGACAGCTAGTCTCCTCCCCACTCCCACACCAACATTCACCAAAGCGGTCTGGCATGGAGGGAACCCTCATGGGGGGATAGGAATTTAGCGATCATGATCCAGTTCTCTGATCGGCACCCATGTTGGGGTACTGATCCCATACGTGAACCCTTGGGACTCTCGCCTTATTGAGAAGTGTCATTCCTCCTCTGTGAACTGTGGTTTGAGTGTTTCTTTTGATTTTAGTTTCTCTAGTCAAGGACCATTGGCTTGATTTTTTATTTCACAATGGTTTTACAAGTCTTGATTTTTACCCCAAAACTCTTTTGCTTTGCATGTTTCTCAAGTCTGACCTTGGAATTGCAATTTAGCTTTTGGAATTAAAGTTCACAACCTTCTTATTCTTGTAAAGATGAGAAAAACAAGAATAATAATAATAATAATTATTATAATAGGTATGCCCCGTGATGGGTTAATGAGAAGAAGAAAGCAAACTCACAAGGGGTGATCACCATGCTCAATTCTGAGGGACATTTTAATCAAAATACAATTTTTACTATGGACTTGGTATTTAAAACATGGTGTCTTTTTTTCCTCAATAATAACATTTTGGCACCGACACAGAGGAGCCTTGCAAAAGACACATTTGTTCGTGTACAGACTGGTTGGCAATTCCGCCACTTGTTATAATAATTATCTTCCAAACCAAATTAGAATGACTTGTTGTCATTGCCATCATGTTTTCTACAACTTTGATCATTTCAACACAGAAGTGCAGTACATTTGTTATCCTTATGAAGGCTGCCTTTCTTGATGACTTTCTTCTAAAATAATAAATATAATATAAATGAGAGTAAGAGCTGCATTAAGGATATCATTTTTTGGTAAATGAATAGTAATATACAAGGTCCAAATAGTTAATGTCATTTGAATGTGTTGTGTCTCACATGAGGATGTGTGAATGTCTTGCCAGTTTTGTAATACTGAATTTTTGTCTTTTGCTCGGCTAAACGCCTCACACTTTTCCAAGACCCAGCACTTGTTGTGTTTCTCACGTGTTTTTCTGTATTCTGCTAAACCACTAGTCTTTTATTTTGCTTTCTGTGTCATTACCGTGTAAAGTCCCTATTTTATATTCTCATCCCCATGCCATCTGAGTCATTATCCCAGCAAGAACAAGGCTTAAAGGATTAAAAAGACATCCGGGGTTCCACAAAATGTTAGAAACTTTGCAATATATTAATGTCTAGGACCTAGTAAGTAGTACGTCCACTACTTACATTCACACAAAACAGCTTCATCCTGTCTCAAAGTATTAATCCTGTATTAATTAAACTTTGTGAAGTGGGATATCTGACCTCTCTTCAAAAAAAAAAAAAATCCATTTTTTGAGGAATGAAGACCATGGCTAGACCAGGTTATGCATGTTTGTGTATCGACCTTGGATAAAACTAGTTTCTGAACATCAGCCCTGCTACAATTTTCAGCTTTGGGAAGCTTGTAACATGCAGTTTTTGTCAGTGTTTTGCAGTTTCCCTGCTAAGTGTCTGCCTCTCTCTGTGGGTGAGCGTTAACTTGCGATCAGTGATCCTCTTTGCGAATACAGAATGTCTGTGACTGGAATATGCTGTCCTGATTTTAGCAATCATTCCCCTTGACACATAATAATAAATTTGCAGTTTAAGTGGCCCGAGCTTTAACAGAGCACAATGCTTTAACAGATTTATTTGGCACCCTCTAGTTTTGTTTTTATGATCTGGCTTCCTGTGAACATAGTCTTATAGTCAGAGATGGGAAGTATTTCAGTTTAATGTATTTGAAATATGTATTTAATTACATTTGTATTTTGCTGGATGGAAAAATAATCAGATGTAATTTGTGACAGAATACTTTGAGTTATTGTATTATAGTTTCTAAAATACTTAAATACATAAATATGCTTTTATTTATTTTCTGTCATCTTAAGAACCTTCATCACCAGGCGTACATATTTTTAAATATAGCATTTCACCATCTTTTATTAGCACCTTCTATTAATTAAGATAGCCATTAACAATTAATGCTGAGCACATACAAGAACAAAGTTATAGTATTTACAATATACTTTACAATGGGTCCTCATGGGAGTGTCACCACTCTATTTTTTCTACTGCTCTGGACCCAGCTCGCTCATTGTGAACTTCGTTTTGTTGACCTGTAATCCAAAGAAAGCAGCTGCTTTGGTGCTTGGTGCAAATTGCTTCGAGGTAAAGTATGTAGTAAGATATAGTAAGATATACACTCACCGGCCACTTTATTAGGTATACCTTGCTAGTACCGGGTTGGACCCCCTTTTGCCTTCAGAACTGCC
>JAODKM010000037.1:2116955-2131030 GCA_026780845.1 Petrocephalus sullivani | reverse complement strand
ATGTGATTGGCTGATCAGTAATTTGCGTCAACGAGCAGTTGGACAGGTATACCTAATAAAGTGGTCGGTGAGTGTATATCAGATATTGCTCACTGAATGTCATCATAGGCCAGAAAAATAGAGCAATTAGCACCCTCTCAGCTGGTAAGGTAGGACTCTGTCCTTTGTGTGCTATATGTTTTAGACTCAGTTTAAACTAGATTCTTGCCACTAAGATTGTTGTAGTAAGTAGTGTCTGCTAGTTCCTGCCAATTAGTTGTTTGAGGTAGCTGATCAACCGTAGTTTCCCAGAAGGTGTAAATTAGGGGGCAGGGTTTACTAAGTTATACTGAAGGTGAATCAATGTGTGAAACAATCAAAATGTGACTAGCTTAATTTAAGTTGTGATAATTTAGTGGTGTCTTTCCCTTTCTTCTCAACTCTCTAATTCACTCACTGCATACAGGCATATGCCTCAAACTTTGTCTCTTAGACCTAGAAGACCTCACCCAACATCCAGGTGCCGCACAACCAGTAATCTTATCTACCCTCCCCTGACGTCCCAGTCTCAACCAAGAGTGTTGGGCAGTCTCTGGAACTGCCAGTCTGCTGTAAAGAAGGCTGATTTCATTTCTGCCCTTGTTTCCCAACACTCTCTTGACTCTCTGGCTCTAACCGAAACCAGAGTAGTCCCAGTTATGCCGGGTTAAGAGCAAGTGGATGTGTTGAAGATTGCGGATAGATCCAGATGGCAGTCTGGGTGGAAAGTCTAGCTTTGAAATGAGACTGGTGATCCAGGAGCACTTTCTGTGTGAGAAAGTCAGGAACTTGACTAAAGACAGATTTTTTTTTTAATATGTTGCTGTAACTTAGCTTTCTATTTGACCACTGGTGTTTGAAATGTAATGAGAACATGGTTTGTTTCAGTGGCAGTAGAAGTTAATTCTTCCATTAAGCTACGGTAGTCCTTTATTTGCAGCTATAAATCAGGAACTTCATGAGAAACATTTGCCATCATATCATTAAATAGCAACAGCCAGTGACCTACTGTGCTTGTAGAGTGAGACTGTCCACTTGTGCCATGACATTCAAGAGGTCTTTAAATTAGTCATATTCCTGGAGGACTTTTGGTGTACAGCCCTGGTACAGTTTTGTTCGCCAAGGTACAAACAACATCAATGTAAATTTGAATTAAAATATAACATTATGTTTTGGTTTATGAAACATCCTCCTATGTTGGAGCCTTTCGTTCCATTGTTTGTATTAATGTTCCCCAAACTACTGCAATAAAAGAAACCTTTGAAAACCTTATGACAACGTTCCAGTTACATTCTCTAAACATTATAGAAATGTGCATGAATTGTTAGAGTTTTTGTCTTCCAAAATGTTTAGGGAGTCTTCTGATGCATAATAACCTGGAACAAACATTCTCTAAGCATTATGAGAAGGTTTTTGTAAAACTAACCATATGATAACCATAGGATAACCATAGGCTAATGTTAGTTGAATGTTCTGTGTTTGCTAGGATACCCACAGTCCCCCTAGTGTCTGGACCCCTAACGGTCTTCAGCCTTTTGCCCCCTCACGAGCGACGCTGAGTCTATTGTCTTAATAATTTTTTTTTTAAGAACAACACAATTGACCCTTTTCCTTCTGCCTCTCCAGGTTTAGACGACTGCCTTCAGCAGTACATAAAGAACTTTGAGAGGGAACAGATCAGTGGGGAAGAGCTGCTGCACATCACCCACCAGGAGCTGGAGGAGCTCGGTGTCACCCGCATCGGCCATCAGGAGCTCATCCTGGAGTCTGTGGATTTGCTGTGTGCTCTAGTGAGTAGCTCACGGCTATAGCCGCGTTGTCACTGCAAGTCCCCAACGGGTTTCAAAAACATGCACGTGTTACATTTCTTTGTTGACAGTTTTTGCAAAGCAGGGAAGCCATCATGTTACGGTGTGTGCGGCCTAGAGATTTCCTAGCAGCTTTTGTTTGAGTGCCCGCTTGCCAGAGTTTTTGTATAAGCAAAGCTGAAAAGAGAAGTAGCCTAACAAAGGAAGTATAATGTGACTCTTGAATTTTATATCTAACAGCACATACTCAGATAAACATTTGTCTCCAAACTATGTATGGCTGTCTCAAGGGATTGGCTACATTTAAAAAAGTGACATTGCATAAAACGTATATTATATTAACGTGCTAAGTTGTTGCACAAACCTTAACAGTCACTTTTCCACATTTAAAAATTATATTTTTTTCATCTATTCTTCAGATCATTTTTTCTTATCTTAAAAAAGAAATTTGCTGTTTCTTTTATTGGCTTTTTGGCACCCTGGCTTTTTTCTTGCTTTCAGTTATGTTTATTATGAAAGACATTTGATAATTAATATGGTTTTTTAAATGAGCAGGACATCGCTAGCTGTTATGGGTCCATTGACAGGCATGCTCACAAAGTTTAGTCAAGAGTTAGCACCACCACCCTGTGTTTGAATTGAGCAGTGCATAGCTAGCCCATATGGGTCCACCAGTGAGAATGTGCACTCGTGCACACCATGGTCGCGGGCTATAGTCGGCATATTACCGTAGATTTGTGTAGCAGATGTACGTTATCTTTGTTCCACATTGCCAGCAAACAAACTTATGTTTTAAGAAAATCTTTTGCAGTATTTGTTAATGCGCTATTTTATGCGCTAAATATAAAATACACAATGAAACATTTAGCCAATAATAAATAAGGAATAACTTAAACACATTAACTCACATGTGTTATGGCCTCTGTCGGGCAATGTCCCCACATGTACCCCATGCGGGCTCTAGTCCACTGCAAAAGAATGTCAGCACATGCTGAAAAGAATGACACGCAGATATTTTATTTATAAAGGCGTCTATAATCATTATTACTTACTTAACTTACTTAATTCTACAGTGGTCTGATGATAGAACCATTACTAGCATTGGTTAAATCTTTTATTCTAATTAAAATAACATATTTTATATACGTATGTAAAATAACTGATTAACAAATACTGCTAAAGTTTTTCCTTCCTTAAAATGCATTTAAAATATAAGTGTAATATAACTCTGTTAGAGCCTGAGTTGGGGTGGGGGGTGGCGACTTTTCATCTACTTTTTAGGGATCGTGAAAGTACACAACAAGCTCTGCCCCCTTATGGCATCATCAGTCACCTAAGCTCCACCCCAACTGACTGAGTATTTTTAATGACGGAGTCAATAAAAAGCTATTTGGAAATAACCCCTCCACCAACACAAAATCAGGGATGCTTTAATGACTTACCCAGGCTGAAGCCCAAGGACCTCCATTAAATGGGGGCCTCAACTATCCTTGTTTATTGAAATTTTAAACCTAGAGTTGCCGCCCATCCTGTATAGTCCCATATTGAAAAATTTAATCCACTTTGAACCAATACAGGCCCCCCCAGTCAAAAAATTTCAAATGTTATCCCCCCCCCCGCCAAATTGTATTTTTTATCTTTGTAGATTCCCCCTATAACTACACTATCATAGAAAACAGTAGGGGACCCTGCTGAACAACTCAAAAACCCCTGTACCTCTGCACAGAACTATGCACTGACTATTTTATATGGTGTATTGAACATACTAGTTTGTTTACCCAAGATGACAGTGATTTCATGAAAGAATGAGATATCATATGCAATGTGTAAGTATATTGTTAGTATAAGATATAATGGTGTACCTAGTAGTTATAGACTGAACAATACAAGAAAAAGGGCTTGAAGGCAGGGATGCTATTTTGAATGAGGTGGAGAGGGCAAAAAATCAATAAATCATGAGAGAATGAAAAAAATATCAGGCTGAGAACTATTAAAAAAGGCACGGTCTAAGGTTGCCCTAGCAACCTATTGAAGAGGGGGGGAAAGGAAAGAGAGGGCTGAGAATGTCTGCACAGCATCAAGAGGCTCATTTATTATACCCCCACACGTTCCCTCAATGTTTTAAACAATATTGGATGATCAAATACCTACATGACTTAAGTCACATATTAATACATACAAGTGCCTTGGAGCAAACACTAGCATAATTTACAAAGCTTCTGTAGCACATTTGAGGGTATGTACCACTTAAGATGGAAATCAACTGCTCCTTTTAACTTGGAGATAAAATAAGTTGTTCATTTCTGGGAATTATCCAACCCCTAGCCCAAACTCCAGGGTTCCACAGAATGGGGGTTAATCATTTAAATTGACTTGGAACAGTTATAATTTTTGTCAGAAGATGTAACACAACTGATTATAGTTAGCTTAATTTTTACAAAATTTTGGATAACCTTTAGAGAATTTATCAACACGGATACGACACAGCTGTAAAATATGAATAACTTGTCATGTCGTGTAGTGGGGGAACAATCCAAAAGGCAGGCTGTCATGCAGAACCCCTCACGGGGCATTTATTGTGGGCAGGGAGACAAGCGGGAAACAGGGCAACATGACAGGCAGCATCCACAATAACCGGACAGGGATCACAAGACTGAGACATAATTATATAGGGAGGTAATCAAGGAGCAAACACCAGGCAATAGTGATCAGATAACATGAGGGCTGAAACACGAGGAAAGACTTAACAGGGCTCAGGTGTGGATGATTAGGAGTCACGCCTGAGGGAAACACAGGGAATAGACAAGCAGGGCAGGGCTGGTCGTGACATAACTACTGGTGAACTAATGCAGACGATGGATTCATGATAATCAAAGGAAATAAGACTAAAATACAGAACATCATAATAAATTAATTGAACAAAATGAACAGCCAGAAATTGACTTTGGCTGTGCCATGGGAAAACAAGGCGTGCACAAACTTAGGACTTAACTCGGCAATAAAGATATGCATACCTATTAATCACCCTGAAGCAATAAGAGATGCAACCCTCCCCTAGGTCCCCAACAATAAAATTTGCCGGGGGGGCAAAACATTTTATTTTGGTGTACAAGCTGAAATTTTGGTTGGCACATTTGCACATCCTGCCACACCAAACTCCCAAATCTGATCCTCTGCTACCTACCCATGTACTGTAGCCACGAAGGTGTGAAGTGACAGACTCAGAACTAGCTACGTGTTCTTATATATTAGGCTTGGATGAAGCCGTGGCCCAATGATTCCGTACTGATTTTGTGTTGCTGCTCATCACTCCATTGTGACAGTCTCTCTACACACCAATGGCTCTTTCTGAGTGACTGAGTGAATTATTGTCAAATACATGTTTATTGTACCAGTCAAGGATAAATTAACGTCTAAATATTTCTGACCTGTCTTTAAAATGCTCTCTTTTTTCAAACTATACTGAGCCAAAATACACAGTAGCAAAGCTTAGAATGGAAGTGTTGGATAAAGCTGAATGAATTCCTTATGTCTTTTTCAGAATTATGGGCTAGAAACAGAAAACCTGCGAACACTGTCGCACAAGTTGAATGCTTTTGCCAAGAATCTACAGAACTTTATCACAGGTCGGCGTCGAGGTGGACACTACGATGGCAGAGCTTCAAGGCGCCTACCCAATGACTTTCTCACTTCTGTGGTGGACCTTATTGGGGCTGCTAAGAATCTACTTGCATGGCTGGATCGGTGAGGGGCAATTAAAATTAGTGGGATCACCCAGTGGTTGCATGGACCTCAAGCAATTAGGATTTGGAATAAACTCAAATTTTTCATTTTTAGTTTTTTTGCAGTTTTTGCTGCTGTAATGTTGAATGCATTATTTAAAGGATTGCTATTTTTTATCTCTCAGATCCCCATTTGTCACTGTGACAGAGTACTCTCTCCTGAAAAACCACATTGTCCAGTTGTGCCTGGAGTTAACTACTATAGTACAGCAGGTAAGGTGCTCTACTGCAAAAGAATGCGAGGTAACACTTTACTTGAAGCTATATGTATAATGCATTATAGATACTTTTATAATGCATTATCGTAGTTGGTATAAGAATTCATATACCATTACAGCACCTTCTATTGATAGTCACAAGGCATTATAGTGTTGATTATAATACTTCATGAGCTCCAGTGAAACTGTCATCTATAATGCATTATAATGGTCAGTATAAGGCTTAAGGATGCTTTGCACTGCATTATGAAGGCATCTATAGTGCATTACAGATGCAAGCTTCATAAAGCATTCATAATGCATACTCAACGTGGCTATAATGTGTCTTGTCTTTTTATAAATATTGATAGCCATGTTTGTAATGCTTTATGAATGCATTATAATGTGTTATGAATATGTTCATAGATTGTTATAGACATGGCATTCATAGATAGTGTTACAGAATGCTTCTCGCAAGTTATAATTAGTCTTAATTACTATTGTATTCATAGGACTAAAACAAAATTAGCCATAAACACTGGGATAGATACCAAACTTTTACACAAGCCCTTCTGTGGGACGGGTGAATTATTCTGTTTTCTGCATCTTTGGGAAAAGATCTGGAAAGTGGATACTGATGCTGTCACACACTTTTACTCTGCTTGTAACTCTGCCCAGATTTTTACGCCCCTATTGAGAAACAAGTAGGCTTTGTTTCTAATCCAGTGATAGTTGGGTCTTTAGTACAATGTCAGGTAGTTAGTAGCAGAGAGCTGCCTTCAAAAATGATGAAGAACAAGGTAAGAAGAAAACAGAACATGAAAAATAGAACAACTCATCTTTTAGTTAAATCCTCAGCAAGTCCACTGGTAAAGAGGTGTTTATATTCCATAGGCAAATTTAGCATGTCTGATGCCTGATTGTAAATTTTTTTTGTTATATAATAATCACCGAATTACAAATCTTAGTTTATGTTTGATTATATACATACACAACAAAGATGGGTTTCTTTTTATTTAATAGTCAGGTATTATAGTACTGACAGTATCGCCTTTAGAATGAAGTTAGTAGTGATGAAATGGCTATGAAGTCCATGCCTGACATGTTTCCTGTAATTTTTCAAAGTGCCACCTCTTTCTGAAAATTGCAGTCTTGCAAATGCCCTTGCCAGCTGCTAGGTGTCACAGCATGTGCCAGGATGACTGCTGGCACCCGATCCTGTGGTCCTTTATCGAGAGTCACCCGGTAGAATATGTTCCTATTTCACACCACAAGTAGGAGGGAGGTACTGGCCGTGTTAGTAGCTATTGTAGTTCCCAAACTAGAAAATAATGCAATACATTTGTACTGAGATATATTTTATATAAAACTTATTACTCCAACTCACAGCACTTGCAACTCACTGTATTAAGTGTTTAGTAAGGTTACCTTGTAATGCATGGCTGCCCACAGTTGGTGTCTCTCAACTGCCTCTGTTCTCTTGTAGGACAGCACTGTGTATGAGATGGAAAACAAGATCCTTCATGTGGTGAGTTCTTATGCCATCCATTTTTCTTTATACACTCTACTTTACAAGGATTATTTATGTATGTTTTTATGTATCAGGCAGAGACTCAGAATGTTTATTTATAGAGTCTGAAGAGCACCAGAATCCATGGATGAGGCTCTAAGTGATATTAAGGCTTGTAAGGCTATACAGCTATCGAGATGGATCATTTCTTTCCAGTGAAACATATTTGCAAAGGTATTAAAGTCATTCTGTGAGTCACTGATATTTTAAAGGTTTATTATTAATATATGCTTCAAAAACACTTGCACACTTAATTTTCTGATTGTAAGTAACAAAAATTGAACGTTATCTAAGCTTTTTTTTTTTACATATCTGAGCAATATCTTTTATGCACAAATTCTTCTAGGATAAAATCTCCTGATTGCAAACTGCACACATTCATACAACAACCACTACATTGTACTGTAACTTATATGGCAGAGTATTAGATCCAGAATCTGTGTGTAGCTGTCACTACCACCAAGGATGGTGAATCTGTGGGTCTGAGGGGGTAGCATGTGGCTTAGTGGGCTGAGCCGCTGTGCCTGGGATCAGAAGGTTGCCGTTTCGACCTGACCTTGGCGTTTCAGTGGCCCATTGAGCAAGGTCCTTGACACGCACCCAGCTCCCTGGGTGCTACATGATGTGGCTGCCCTTCACAGCCAATGGTGAAGAGCAGCATCTCATGGAGAGCAAGATCGGGGGATTTGCAAAAAGTCCCCCTGGGGCTCAATAAAAAGTAATGATAATTCTTGCTATTATATCAAAAGCATAAATGTTTTTTATTTTATTTTAACATACATTTAGCATATAAACATTCCTGCATAAATAGTTTTTGAAATGTGCTCTGGGAATGTGTAACAATGAACATAATTTCAAAAATTATTTTAAAATAACATAATTATCCTGTACGTCAAAACCTACCATAGCTATATAAAGCATTATTTTCCATAAGGTAAAGCTGTCTTTTATGATTCTCTCTGCACCCGCAGTGTAAAACATTATCCCGAGTCTGTGAGCACATCATCTCCCTGTCCTCTGACTCCCTGGTCTCACAGTCCGCTCACCTGGAGATGGTCTACCTTACTAACACTATGCCCACAGAAGGCCTGGTAGGTAAACCTTACACACCTACTGACATATTTATGTCAGTATAAAAAGTTTGTGTTAAATTATCAGCCTAAAATCTTGCAGTATCCTAACGTATTATAAGTATACTTAAATATTTAATGTACTCTTTCATCTCCTCCCCCCAACTGTTCATACAGGGGATGTATATAAAGTCTACATATGATGGACTCCATGTAATCACCGGAACCACTGAGAATGTATGTGATCTCCTCCTCCCACATAATCACACAGTAACGCAGAACCTTTACATAGTTTCTGGCTGTTGGTGGTTGACCATTGGAAGTCACTACTTTGTAAAAAATCCTTATCAGATTCTATATTTGTTTTGCAATTTTCACTTTAAATTAAATTATTTGATTACTTTTATTGCTTTGTCATTATGATGTGCTTTCCAGGTAATGTAGCGTGATAGGAAGCCTACAAACTACAAATGACAAATTAAATTTTTTTTTAATAATCTGCCTGCTTATTCTTTCAAACTAGGTGGCGCTGGTCTTCGGTGCATTTCTAAGTGGACCTCACCCTAACCTTAACCAGTACATTGTATGAAATGCCCCCCCACCAGCATCTTACTCTGGGTGTTTTCAGTGTGGTTCATCGTCACAGCCACTCCAGCTTAGTGAAGTGAAAAGCATTATTATGCGACAGGCACCTAAAATGTACATGTGCATCTTTGAAACTGGATTATTAACATGGACGTCCTTCTCAAATTAACATCTGAGGTGTTTCACCCAGTTAAAACATTCAAAGCTTGTCTGATATTTTTGAAACATCATCCCCGGTTTATTTAGCGAGCTTGTTTTTCTAAATAATTAATTCAAGGATTAGAATCAACACACAGCATTTGTTGAAGTTCAAACAGATTAATATATTTGTTAGTTCCTAGCATTTCAGCAGGTTAGAATACAAATAAGAACGTCATTTTCAGTACATCATACTTATCCAGCCATAAAACTGCTGTTTTAAACACAAATTGTCCACAATAGTCATATTTTTCCCAAAGTAATTTTTCTCATTTGTTTTTCTTATGGAAACACTTGTTGCTATGACACCGTGGTAACCATGGAGATTGATCTCCAGTAACTAAGGAAAGGAAAAAGTGATGTAAAAGGTCTTATGTCTGAGAATATTTTTTTGCCTGCACCATGGTCAGATGCAAATGTCATTTCAAATGGCTGCTTTGTCAAAACACAGCCATGTATTGACAATGCTGGCAATTTTATGAAATTATTTTATGAAATAATTTTTAATACCTTGTTTTGGGTGCATCTCAGTAGAGACACAACCTTCAGGCTATGAGAGCATGTCAGCCACTACATTACTTCCATATGTGTTAATTCTATGGTTAAATGTCTACTAAGTAAACATGCCTATTTCTACACATATGCAAATCAGGTAACCCAATATGTCAGTAACATTTCATAATTACCGTTCTTCTGCATAACACTGTTAAACTGTAAAATGTTATATGGATGAAAGAGAAAATTGGAATCAAAGCTGTACTTTTCTCTGTTATTCCCTTACCTTTGTTTCGGTGTTTGCAGTGAAACCTTCTTGTTCTTTCTTTGATTTAATGCCCAAATAGTGTAGAAGATTAGGATTGGAAAGGATTAGTGGTTGTATGGTTAATAGTTGTGAGGACAACCAGGAAATTGCATAGGGGGGCATGGAGGGTTGTGTGTTTGCACATGGTAGGAGTGGTTTTGTTCCTTTTAATTAATGAGCTTTCAAATCACAGTACGTCTTTGTTTGGAGAATGAGGGTATCCTTTTACATTTTGCTGGGGGTCCATGATCATTAGGCATTGCAAGACAGCAGACACATGTCTGGGTAAATCATTTGTGATTAGAAAGCTGTGTAAATAATTAAATTTTTTTTTATATAGAGCCTGTCACAACATAGTTGTCCCAAATAATAATAAGAGAAGCTTCAACTGAATCACATGGGGGTCGTTAACCTAGAAACTTTTTTGTGGCAAGTGTGCATATACATTTATAAAAACAAACTCATTAGCATTATTTGCGGCCAAACGTTGATAGGGATGTGAAGTATTAATACACAAGGATGACTTGCGAAATCACATCTGTTGTGCAAACTTTATGTAATTCTAAAAATGGTACTATTTCCTGTAATCAGCATCTTTTAAACATGGCCTGTAGCTCAGCATTTGCCTCCAAATTTCTAATGAACTATATTGGCTAAGAGTTCTCTCTTCCTTTGTAGTCTCCTGCTGACCAGTGCAAGAAGATTCATGCTGGGGATGAAGTTATCCAGGTCAACCATCAAACTGTGGTGAGTCCAGTGTTCTTTTCTGCCTCTTCCACAGCTTATAAACAGGCCTGCTGGGCAGGTTAGACCTCTCAATAAGCACAATAGATGGATAGATGGTGGTATACTTAGTTCAACTGTGCAAAGGAATGCACAGAATTAGCTAAAATGACTTACTGTACGATAGCCTCAAAGACAGTCAGCTGACTGGAGTTTTGAGCGCTCAGCTATTCCGCATTCCAACGTTTATGTAAGTTGGTGTTCTCCTTTGCCACCTCCAGTAATCTGAAAAATGCCCTCGATGCTGTTCTAAAAGCAGATTTTGTTCATGGGCAACACTAAACCAGTTTTGTTTCAGTCAATAAATTGCAAAATGATCATAGATCTTTAATAACATTTATTATTTTGTACTTTTTATATTAGTATATTATAGTATACTTATGGCAAATATGCATTTTTTTTATCTACAGATTCAGAACAATTACATTTCATTTGCATTACCGTACGTCTAGCATTGTCTACTGTCCATAAAGTTTACATTTTGAGGCATTTTATTAATTCTATCATATCAAATTATAGACACAATGCACTTGATCACCATTTCCCAATTTAAAGTTATTTTGGGTGGCTAATGCATTATATACAGTATTGTGCAGAAGTCCTAGGCAGTCAAAGAAAATGATGTTTAAATTATCTTCATGTAAGTGTAAAGCTATTGTCTGTCAAAGTTTAGCCATTTCAAGACATCTCCTAAAGTCACACATAGCACATCTCATGTGGATAATCAATACCTCATTATCTTAAGTAATTAAGTTAATTAATTAATTTGATTAATGTAATTATTTTTTAATGAAATTTAACATATGCATAAATTGGCTGGGGTGTCCCTGAGGAGTAGTTTAGGAAATAAAACTGAAAACTGAAGGAAACCAGCATGATTACATATCAAAATGTCATACTTTCCCCACAGAGTTAAAAATAATATGTGCTTTACATTCAGTAACTGTTAATGACATTATTAGTATTGGTTAAGCAACCTAGTGTGGTGATATGTGTAAATATAAGCATATGTGAACATTAACATTATGTTTTAATGTTATCAGCAACAAATGTCAGAACTTTTATTTTCATTTTATTCTTTTTCATATTGTCCTTCTTCAGCTGACATGCATGACCTGACATTCACTTCTATAACCTTTAGATACAGAAAAGACTATTAATGGCTTGCTGCCAAGGTCCTGATGTAGCAAATTAATTCAAACAATAAGACTGCAAATGCTATTGTTGTTGCAATTGTGAAATTACAAAAGATTAGAGTGTTTTTCCAGACATAACATATTTCATAACATATCCCATGCCAACCAAAAGCCAGAAAGTTTTGAAATATCAAAACCAGGAAATATCACAGAACATTCTTCCAGAGGATTACTAGTTATTTTTGAGAAATTTGAGATAAATATTGATATTCTTGTAAGCGAGCACATGCTACTTCACCTTTCCTCTTTTGTCCAGTTTCCTTCTGATACTGGCATTTGCACTAGTTACTTCTGTTTGCTTTATGTACTGTATTTATGAGGTCAGAAATGTGGCCTTCTATTGCTTTTCATTTTTTCAGGATTCTTTAGACCAAATTTTTAATGAAGTTGGCAGGTAAAATATTGCCCAGAACCGTTGCTTACAAAATAGAAAAGAAATTAATTGCGGGTAGTATTCTGGTTGTGGAGCTGGATGGTATATGTTGACCAAGTAGGGTTTCAGTTTAAGGTAGAAGGCATTGGCTTATAAACACTGCACATGTGGTTTTTATGGATTTTTTTCTGCAGGTCGGCTGGCAGCTGAAAAATCTAGTTAATGCTCTGCAGGAAGACCCCAATGGTGTCATTCTTACCCTGAAGAAAAGACCACAGAATACCTTAGGTTCCGGCCCAGGCCTGCTCAAGAATGTCCGCTGGAAGCCCTTAGGTCTCCAGGTAAACTTACATTATTCATACGTAGGATTCCCCATTATTCATTTCCCCAACGTGTTACTGTGTTACTGAAATGGAAAGATAAGAGGTATCCTCACCCTTGGGAGAATATTTGGTTAAAATACATTTAATATAAAGTTTCTATGAAGTTTGTTTGTGTTGATAGATTTAAAAGTTATTTTTTAGACTTCCACTTACCACAGACAACGCAGAAGGCGAGAGTTTCATATTGGGGGGACACAATGTAATAATTTAACTACATAGGTCTATTTATTGGCTTTATTGGGATGGATAAATATTCTGGGAGACATGCACCCCCCATCCCCCTAGGTCCTACGCCCTTTTCCTCAGATTCAGATTCCTTTGTTGTTCTAATTTTTCACCAGTCAAGTTTTCACCCAAAGTGTTAAACAATTTTTATCGATCATTTCGTAACTTCATGAAATCTTGCAAGTATGAGACTGAATAGATAAATGGAAACGCGTAGGGACCATTATTTTTAGCCAAAAGCAAGGATCTTGAAATACGTTTTAGCCATTTCAACCGTGTTAATGTGCCTCTGAATAGAAGCATCAGTGCTGCTGCATTCTTTGCATTGAAAATGGCTTTCGAGCGTCACAGATTTGCCCTACATTTGGTGGCATGGTAGCTGAGTGGGTAGCATTGTCACCAAGGCTGTGGCATCATTCCCTTCCCTGCACATAGATGTTCATGCAGGTTTTCCCCAGAAATTTCAGTTTCCCTTCACATTGTAGCTAGGTGCACAATGTGATAAAAACCTGTTATTTTGACTTTACATGGACAGTTATGAGTACAAACGTGTTTGTGTGTGTGTGTGTGTGTCTGTGTGTCTGTGTGTGTATGTGGGCTTGCATAGATCACTTTTGAGTACCAAAGTGTGGTAAACCTGAAATTTCCCTACTTTTGGGGACATCTTTTCCGGTTCCCATTTGGAAAACCTCAGTTTTATAAAAATCTGTGAATGGAATCAAAAAAGTACAAATGCTAAAAGTCTTGTATTTGCGTTGGTTACGTATGGTTAAGGTTAGGGCTGGGTTGGGGTTAAGGGTGCTGTGATTGGGATTAGGGTTTTTCCCATCAAAATAAATGGACGGTCCCCATTTAGATAGGTACGCCGAGGCTGTCTGTGTGTCTGTGTGTCTGTGTGTGCATGAGAGTGTTTTCCGTGCAATATACTGACATCCCCACTTGTGCCCTTCATTTCCTGGGATAGTCTCCAGGATTGTTGCACCCTTGTACATAAGAACATAAGAAATATACAAACGAGAGGAGGCCATTCGGCCCATCAAGCTCGCTTGGAGAGAACTTAACTAATAGCTCAGAGTTGTTAAAAT
>JAODKM010000037.1:2075578-2086943 GCA_026780845.1 Petrocephalus sullivani | reverse complement strand
TTAGTGATTTCAGCTTTTAGAGCTCTTTTGGAGTTAAAATATTGGAAGAAACTTTTAACGTCATCCTTAGCTTCCAATACAATCTTCCTTTCAACATTCCTTTTAGCTAGTCTAATATAATTTTTTAACTCAACCTGTAGGTTTAAATACTCCTGCTTTATTCTGACATCATTAGTTATTTTCCTTTTATGGAACAAGTCCCTTTTCCCCCTGAATTTAATCCTAATTTCCATAGTAAATTAGTAATTCCTTTTGCAATATTCTCTTAAACTGCCTACTCGTGAAAGAACAAGTTCTCAAGTGTAAAGTTCCTAGATATTATTGGTTGCCAGATTGTTGGATAAAATAAAGGATTTTTACCTCAGAAGTTGTGGCCAAGAGCATTTTGTTCAGAGCCTGGATAGTTCATTTGGTAGCGCATCGGACTTTTAATCTGAGGGTCCAAGGTTCAACTCCCCGTTCGAGCAGTGGTCCATTAGCATTCTTTTGTAGATTGGCGGTGTGTCTAATTGCAATTCTACCCAAAAGAAGTTTAAATACTTGCTACATAACATGCCGATGCCTACTAAAACTCTGCCATTTCAGGTAATATACCTTCAGTAACAAGGTCTAGTGTAACAGTGTAAGTAATGTCTACTTTTCCATATTACTGTATCAGTTACCTGCCTGTTTTAGACCCCTTGTGGTCTCTTTGTTACTGAGTTTTTGTTTTTCAGAATAGCATTCTCTAAAGAACTAATAAACTCCAAAGCCACAGAATGCAGAACACACATAATATACAGATTAATGTCTTTCCATCATCAGCATCATCTATAGATGTATTCTTCTATAATAAAATACATTACCTTGTATTGTATATCTATCAGTTCTCAAATGTAATTTTGATCTTTCTGTTCATTCAAGGACAAAATGAGGGAATAATTTTACACCAAAAACACAATGTGAATTTCAGTATTTATTTATTTAAAAAATCAATCATTAAAATCACTTTTTCTTAAATCTTTCATCAATCAGTACATCAAAATTTTCTATTCTGTATTTACAAGTTTACAGGTAGAGGTCATATATAAAACAGTTATGTCTAGCACAAAGTAGGAAAATCCTGTCAAGCAAGATCAATTATTTATAGTACAACTGTATTATATGATGATAAAACAACTTAATAATTGGCAAGACAGTTGTTTTTGAATGAATGAACCAACAAAACAAAAAACAAACAGGGTCTCAAGATTTTCTTCTTACTGCTGAGGAATAATACCTAAAAACTTGGCATGCTTGTAACGGTGATATGTAGCAGCGTACAGTGCAATAAAAAATGAACTGGTATTTCCGAGGAACCCTGAGGATGACAGCAAGTAGAAAAATGTCATTCTTTTTTAGTGGACTGTAACTGAATGATCCTGCTAATTCATGGGATTTAGGTACTTGCTACTGCAGATCATTATAGAGCCACTGCTCTCAAGATGTAGAAAACAGCAGTGAAAAGGAAGTGGGGATCATTAAGGAACAATGGCACTGTAATGCAAGGCCTTATCTGAGTTGCAGCCCAGGGGCCTCGCAAAAAAGGGCCTCAATTAGGGGTCCTCCGTCATCAACTTAAACCATCACCACCCCACCACCCTCCCCAGTCAACAATGTTTACCACTGTAAAGGGCCATTTGACCATATTAATGTGGATCTGTTTTAAGGGAGGACATAAATACAATGATAGCTAATGATCTGTCAGATAATGCAGTGATGAAATCTAAAAATCGATTTTATTACAAATAAATATCCCAAAACATGGCATGAAATGGCATGAAATTTGTTCAGTAAAACCCAGCAAGTTCCAGATATTTTTATGCTCACTATCTTAAATAAATGTTGATGTTTCATATGTTTCGATATAGCATATCCTTTCATTTTGTGAAATATATAAATAAGTAATTCTCTGAAAAGGACCGATGCATTGGTAAGTACTTGTTCAGTCTTATCGTTGAAGGGCACTAGCTAAATCATGATTACACAACTCAAAATTTTTGCTGTCCAGTCACAGTGTTCCTTAATTGTTCTGCAACTTGCTCCTATAAAAATCCTATAAACAAACCAATAAGTAAGTTGTAAATCCTTAAAATATGGGTTTGAAAACATATACATACAGGTTAAATGCATTGACAAAAACGAATGAATGAATGATATAAAAATGTCCTGAATGCCTACTTTCAACAAAGTTGTCATTTCTATAAATCAGAGCCATGTCATACATTTCATAATTTACAATTTTTACAAATTAAAGTTTCGTGTGAAATATAAGAGGTCTGACAAGTTCATAAGACAGTCAGCCTGTGGGTAACAGGGAAAATATTACATATCTCCTGTCAGTCGTTTCTAATGTATTTAGGAGGTAAAGCTTGATCAGGACCACATGTAAACTGGCTGGGCTAAAAGGCTGTCCAATCTGATAGATACTCAACACATTGCAACTATACAGTTTAAGGTACGCAGTTCATCTAAATTGTAAAGTGCATCTTTACAATTTACAATTATCATCATTGCACATGCTTACAAAATGTTCATGGCTTTTGTGTTTAGTTGTTCTGTACCTTTTATGCTGATTTTTTTCTTCTAGCAATCTTAATAAAACAGCTAGGTTCCAAACCTGTACACAGTAAAGCCTGGAAGATACACACACAAAACCCAAGACACTGCCATATACAGAACAGAAAAAACAGCCATAAAACTTCCTATTTTGTGTTTAAATGTATAATTTGTATCGAAATGAGAGAGTCTCCCTGGCATGGAACAAGATTTATTTTCTTCACTATACTTCAAAAATATATATTCAAAAACAAAATGGCACAAGCTCCACAAATAATATGCATAATTTCCAGTAATGCACAGGTAACTTCAATCTACTAAGTTATTTGCAGAAATGCAAACTTGACACAAATTTTCTCCATTATTTTTTACATGCGTTAAATTCACGCCACAACAGTTAACACATTATCATATTTAACAGTTGTTCCTCAAACTCTTATTATTTACAGGATTTCTAAGATGCATGTTATCATTATGACATAATCCACATTAGAGGTGTGAAAATCTGACAGGATTTCAGGATTAATTTTAGCCTTTTGATAGGCCTCTGTAAAAAATGCACTGTTAACTGATAACCAAAGGGCATGGCAAAAAAAATTATATATGAACAATAATATCTTCATCCAGTTTTATATACTAATATCCACATACTAACAATATTAAAATGGAACTATCAAAAGAACAAAAAACATCACTCTTGACAATTGAAGACAGTTGAAAATAATTTGTTTGAGTTTAGAATGATCCTTACGAGTTTAGGCATCATCCTAGAAAAAAAGGTAAAAAACAGTACAACAAATGACAAAATCGTCTAAAAACAGGCTGACTTTGGTGGAAAGGTGACACCATGGCATTTTGCCACTGTTACCTTCCTATTTCCATTTGTTTGATAAAGTGAACGTTGGTGGCACTGTCAGCGAGTTCCAAGTACTGCTCCACTGACAACACAAAGTAGGCTTCGTAGCCTAAGATGCGGCCACTTGTTACCAGCTGCTGCCTCTCTGCTTCAGTCCAGGCCCTGGATCCCTCCTCACCCTCCTGCACCCTCTTCTGCTCTTGTGCCCATGCCATCCTCTCAGCCCTCTGGTGGGCCATCTCCAGCACGTGGGCTTTCTCCTCTTCCACCGTGGCTCCGTAGCGGATGTTAAAGCACAGAGTACCATGCTGCAGCCTAATGTCAGCAAAACGCCTAGTCCTGCCAGCCACCACTGAAGTCATCTGAGAAAGGGTGACATTGACACCGTTCTCTAGGATTCTGGCCCCACCACCATCGGCCATGACTGCCAGGTCACCCTCCAGGGGGCCAGATTTGACGAAGTAATGAGTATCGCAGCCCTCAACTGTGAAATGCATGCCAGCCAGATGGACGGCATTGTTGATAATGGCAGCGATACGCCGACTGTCCTCACTGGCCACGCCAATAATGTCTGTGGCGACAACATTATTCTTAATAGCAAACTTTACACCTTTCCCAAACATGGACGACAAGGCAGAGAAACAAGGCCTACTTCCCTGGCATCCCTCAAGCAGGCTATGGCTGCGGCTCATAGGCAGTCGCTCCAGAGAAATGAAGCTTCTGAGTTGTTTCTGTAGCTCACACTGAATACCCAGCACCGTCTGTTGAATAGAAGGACAGAGATTTGTTTCAGATTTCTTAGACCAGTGTTTCCCAATCTGGTCCTCAGGAACTCACAGCCAGTCCATATTTTTGCTTGGGGGGAGCAAAAATGTGGTCTGTCTGGCAGGGAGCTTGGAGGGAGCAAAAACTCGAGAACCGGCAGTGGGTCCCAGAGGATACAAGAATACAACACTCTTTTAGACAAAAAAAAAATAAACAGATTGTGCTCACCTTGCTGGGGTCCCAGTCCTGTGTTTTAGTTTGAGTCTTCATTAGTTCGTAGGTTTGCTCTGTGCTCTGCACATCTGGCTTAGGAAAACCAGGCACAACATTGTGCAGCTGAAAGCCAAACAGATCCAACCAGCTGCCAATACCTGACAATAAAGAATGATGAAGATTGTTCAGAAAGTAGAACATATGTAGGGATGCTGAATACAAGCAGAAATAAAATGTCTCCTGATACTCTGTTACAGTACCTTAAATAGTCACATAGTGCCTATAAAAGGTATTCCGTGTTTTTTATATTTTAATGTTTTTTCATATTGAATTACACTGGGGGCATTTTTGACCCTGATCAGCAGAAAAAGACTCTTCAATGTGAAAACCTACTCAACGGAATTTTAAAGGATGAGGAATAATTGCTGTGGCCAGATGTACAAAGCTGATAGAGCCCTATCTGCACAGACTCAAGGTTGTAATAGCTGCCAAAGTTAGCTTCACTAAATACTGATGCAATCTATTATTTCTGTTTTTTTTATATTTATGATTAATTTAGATCATGTTGCAGAGATTTCTTCTCTACAAAGAATGTTTTCTCAATACAAATATGTCACTACATACAAATCTGTATATGTCCTGGAAAAAAGGTGGGTGCATATAATTTTCTTTGTTTTATATCTTACCTGTCGTGAATTGACTGACATCTGGAATATGTGCAAATGGATAATTGTTTTGAAAAGTATACAGGTTGAATGGCTTCGGGTTACTGCTAAGCTCACTCCACAAGTTGTAGTTTGGGGTAGTCCATCGGCCAGCAACCACATCATAGTCCCTTCTCCCAAGGTGTACGAGTTTAGTAAGAGGATCGTACAGCCCACCATGGAAACTAATGATTAGTTGAAAAGATGGATTGGAGTCATGATATATATCGCCATAAGGAGTGTACAGAATTTCCTTAACTATTTGCCCATGGTTGTTAAAAATAGCTAGAGGAGTCCCAGAATTGTCACATGCAACATAGTATTCCTCTCCGCTGCTGAGTTCCATTGCGATGAAATGACCCTGCAGATCGTAATAAAGGGATGTGATTTCTGAGCTGGTGTGGTTGTACATATGCGTGATCCTTGTTGGTTTGCTAAGATCTGCATAAAAAAACTGAAGATGTTCTCCTGTATTGCTCCTGCTGGCTACACGTCTGCCCAGACCATCATAGCAGTAATGCACAGTCCACTCATGAATTCTGTCATAAGCTTTTGCAAGAAGTCCATTGGAGTTATAGTCAAACACAATGTTGCCTCGTTGACGAAGAAACCCATCATCATCCATTTTATACTGTACATCTCCAAGCCTTGTAATCCGGTCTCGTAAGTCGTAGCGCAATAGGGTAAGCCTGGCACTGTTTCCATGACTCAGTAAGTTGATATTACCATTTAGGTCATAACTGTATCGCCACTGTGGTCTGTCATTCACTGTCACTGTCTGGAGCTGACCATCAACATCATATTCATAAGAGTATCTCGTGATATTACTATCCGCACCAATTCTGATGTCAGATACTATGAGACATCCCATGCTGTCATACTGCATGGTCATCCAATACACAATAGATTTTAATATTTCATATTGGACCTCAATCACCTGTCCATTAGCATTAAATATCTTAGTGTGCTTCATAACATGGGTGGTAATGACCTGGTTGAGGTCATAATTGATTACACTAAATTTACCAAATTGTTCAATATGTCCAGAAACATCTACATAACGATATAGGTCAATAGGAAGTGGTGTCTCATTGATCATAGCTTGCATGCTAGTGACTCTAAAGTTGTTATAGCTGTAGTCAAATCTGGCGTTTACAAGTCCTTCTTCACTGAATCTGAAGATTTGACGGCCAACAAGAGGACCTGTGGAAACAATACATTCTTAAAACCAATACTAAAAATATTTACTAAAGGCAGAGACATATATTTTTCAGACTAACTTAATTTTAAAAACAATATAATTTGTTGTATGCCATACATTAAAACTATCCAATAATATATTACTATAGTGAGAATGAATACTTAAATATAAATATCCATTCACTGTGAAATTTAGTTTGGGATAAATGGGGAGTTTTCGGGGCAGTCAAAATTTTGAGCCACAGGAGTTAGACTGTACTGACATTTCTTTGAGAGACAAAGGAGTAGTATATGGTATATGTTCTTATGCAGTTTACCTGTTTGCCTGTACCTGATGGTACAGGTGAAGCCATCATGCATGAGGTGGATGGTCTTGACCATGCCAGAGGCCTCGTCGTAAGTTAAAGTCACCAGGACAGTGTCGTACAGGACTTCTGACAGACGAGACTGCTTAGTATACTTGTACAGAATGCGGCGTCCTGAGCCCAGGTAGAGTGTCTGGAGCAAGAGCCCATCATGGGTATAGTCCTGGATTACAGCAGAGCTGCTGTCTGGAGGATTGTAGATGTTCCGGTAGTATCCCACTGACAGCATGGACTGCAGGCTGTGCTGCACCATGCTGGGCATAGTGACAGAAAGAAGGTGGTCCATCTGGTCGTACTCGAAGACGTACCTCCGCTGGCTGTGCAACAGCAGCATGACTGACTGCAATTACAGTAAAAAAACAACGTAATATTTCTACTAATTATCCCTGGAATATGTCCCCAGGCTTTCCCCAAGTAACCTGGATGACTATTTCATTATTTACTCTGACGCTCAAAAGTTTGGGGTTATTTCCTTGTCCATTAAAATAACTTAATTAATCAGAAACACAGTATTGACATTAAGTAATTTTGTAAATGATTATTGTAGTTGGAAACAACTGGCAAACAGAGGCCCATTACCAGCAACATCAGTCCATTTTTACTGAGGCACGTTGGGTTAGCTAATGCAAATTTATCATTTGAAACAGCAAATTTGACCATTATAAATCTTATTTTTATAAACCCTTATCATTATAAACCCTTTTGAAATGATGTTAGCGAAGCTACACACTGTTGTACTCGTTAAAGAAGCAATAAACTGGACTTTCTTCCAGGATTAGTTTGGAGCATCAGCACAAAATAAAGAACTTCCAAATTTCATCAGTCTTTTCTTGTTCTGAGAAATGAAAGCTACTCCATGGGAAATTTCTAAGTGACAGCAAACTTTTGAATGGTAGTGGAAAACCTATTAAACCACGTGACTTTTTGATGAAATTTACGTAAACAGTTGCTGGTGACATTTTCGTGTATGTCATGATAATAAAAAATACAAATTAAAGTATTTAAAGAACTCAGCCTGTTTCCATTTAAATGGTGGAAAAATATTTAAATGTTTATATTCAATAAATATAAGCCTCCTGTTGCAGAAGTAGCCACATCTAGCTCTTGATTAGACTAGTTCAACAAGAAGCATTCCTGCGTCTTCTAGGTGAATAACCTTCTTCAAGATATACCACAGAGTACAGTTAAGGTGAACAGTCTGATTCAGTGATTACATGTCTTCCTGTGGCAGGCAAACAAGAGTCACGACCAATGCCCCTTCTGGATGACACTCATTAAAGGTGCAAAGGAAAAATCCTTTAAATTTTTAATTAATATTACCTTATCAAGAAATGAGTAGCTCCACGTTTTTCCGTTAGCCCATGTTCGGGCGATCACTCGGCCATTCTGATATTCACGTCGCTCTGTCCAGTTTCCCCGGTGAATGCTGGTCACAAGTCCTTCCAGTGAATACGCTACACGCACCTCATTAAACTTGCTACTGGGTGACCAAACAATGGGACGGCCCCTTTGATCATAGAGGATCTTGAGAGTGAATTTACGATGATCGTCGTAGATCTTGCCCAGTCTAGTAGTCCGATCAAAGTCAATGGAGAGCAGATTTCGGTTATGAGCCTGAAAAATGAAAACAACAGTGACAAAATCACAGATCAGGAGTTACATGTGTAAGTATTTTCCTAGCTTTACTCCACAAGATAAGTACTTTCAAAAATAATTTAGGAAGGGATTTATTTATTAATAACTTACCAATATACAGAATGAGTGTGCAATATTTCTATTTGTTTGAAGGTAAAATGATACATGGCTCTGGATCTAAGTGAATAATTTAAACAAACTACACAGGAATAATACTATGGAATACTAGTAAGATATTTGACTTTTTTTGTGTAAATATCTCCTCCTTATACTTTATTGGCAGCCAACCATATCATTATAAATAGACTTATTTATTCTTACTCTCTGCTACATAGTAAGACTGTTTTAGTGGATTTCAATTCAGCTAACAAAAATAATGACGATAATGATACTTTATTGATCCTTGTGCGGGAAATTCTCATTTCTCCTACCCCATCCTGCCCTTCATGAGACACACAGATACATGTACAGGTGAGTACATGCGTGGGGGGTCACAGCACCGGGTCAGCCGGCGTGCAGTATGCCTGGAGCAGGGGTTACGGCCCCGTGGACGTGTGTTTGTTCTGCCGAGGCAGGCTTTGAACCTGGTGACCTTCCAATTACAGGCACAGAGGCTTAGCTTGCTGGGCCAAACATCACCCCTAACTTTTCCTTTGTAAGTAAATAAAATCTGGCCTGCCGGTGTACCCTCAGCCTGCGCTCGTAGGCTGTGGAGTTCCCTTTGGCTTGCTCCTTCCTCTGCCTCCATTCGATCAAGCTGGCTTTGTGCTCCCCGGGTAGTGTTATGTTACACCGGCCCATAGCAGGGTTCACGGTGCCAGCTGAAATCTGCGGCTCCGCGCTGAGGGCCACCTCCATCCCACTCGCGAAAGTGATGCGCAGAGAGCCATCAGCACTGACCAGGTAAGTGTTTTGAACGTGGTCTGCAAGGAAACAGTTTGGAGGGGACGTTATATTCACAATGCAAAATCAGGGAAAGAAAAATATGAATGTATTTGCACTCAGTTTTCAATTTCTAAAGCTGCCAACATTCCCAAGGTATGCTAGGTAAATCGCTTTAATGTATACTCACCAGCTTTATTTAAAGACTTTTTTTCAAAACATATATATATATGTGTATATATGTGTGTATATATATATATATATATATATATAAAATAAACATACACATGTTATGCTGTGGTTGACATTCCAAGGAGTCTGTATTTAGTATAATGTCATGGCAGCACCTCCTGCTGCTGCACCTTGGACAGCTTGGGCACCATCTGGCAGCTTTCAGGACCAGTGTTTTGGACAGCTACTCAGCATGCAACTGTGAAGCCACACCCACAGCGCTGCTGGAAACAGCCCATCGCGCCGGCTGCCACCACCCGCGAAGCAGCACAGCTCTCCTTAAAATAGCCTGACATGGGGTGAGGGCGCCGTCGGCTGTCTCACGCAGCCCCGTAGTCTGGGAGCTGCCCCTTTCGCCTGACTTCAGCAGGGCTCTTATTTTATAAAGCCTCGCCGGGGCATCTGCTCATAGACGTACTGTTGCCGAAGGGGTTTTTTTTAGCTTGACTACACTACAAAAATAAGACACTGTGCTCTTCTTCTGCAGCAGTACATTAATATATGGCTGTATACGTGAGAACTGATGCTCAATAAAATCACAGTTTTAAAAAAGAAATGCAAGAACATAATAAATAGTCTGTAAGTGCTACTTTCTTTAGAGAAATGAACACGTAATCCTTTGTTTGACCACCCCGCACCTTCCCCTGTGTGAACTAAACTAAACATGTGCATAGAAGTTGCTGGGCATGCTGCTTAGTACAAGGACCCAGTACAAGGTCATCTCTCAGGCAAGAGAACCTAAAATGTACTATAATATCCTATAAATGTAACAATAGCCGATTGCGTGATTGATTTCTCTGATCACCATTACTTATAAGCTGCATTTTATGGAGGGTGCCTCTTTATTGTGTTGTCATAAGATATCGAGGATCAAAAATGGATGCTATTTTCTAACCACTGGCCTTTTGCAGTGTTTGACAGGTTATCTTTGGGTACTCTAGGATACCTCATTCAGTCCAAAAGCATGCATTTGGTGAATTTGGTCTCTGAATAGGGTCCTGGCTCACCCTGTACTAGGTAAGTGGGTAAGACTTTACCTAAAGCTATAAATATATAAAACGCTGCATCATAATGTTCAGTATAAGAATTAATAAAGCATTACATAATCTTATACTGACAATTATAAGGCATTATATTATTCATTGTAATTCTTGACAAGCTCCAATGAAGCTCTCATCTATAATGCACTATAGACACCTTCATAATGCATAATAAGGGTCAGTATAAGAATAAATGATGCTTTGTACTCATTATGAAGATTCCAATAGTGCATTATAAAACATTAATAAAATATTTATAGCCGTGTTTATAATGCTTTACGAATGTATTATAATGTCTTATCAAAGTATCAATAGATTCTTAAAGACATGCCATTTATAGAAAGTGTTGCCTGCAGATGGTTATGGAAAATGGGTGGATGATTATCTATGGGAAATTAGTCACTAGATTTTTTTATATGAAGTGTGTATAAATAAGGAAAAGGAAACATTAGATTAATTAATACAATCTGCATTTTAGATTAAAATTCTGTTGTTCATTAGTTAAAATGCTATAGTATTAGATTAGATATCATCTAATTACTTTTAATCTAATTTTAATTGTAATCTACATTAAAATTCTGTTGCTCATAAGGTAAAAAGCTATATTCATTGCATAAAAATGTATAAAACAATGGTGATTTGGCAGGAGATGACTGGGGGTTGGCTGATCAATATATGCTTTGTTTAAACCATTGACACACTCAGAATTAAATCTTTGGAGCTCTGGAGTACAGTAAGAATATAATGCTATTTCATTAAAGTATGTATTATATGCACTCAGGTACACCACAAGAGATTTTAAGCCCTGTGAAAGCATGTCATACTGGGCCCACAATCCATGTTTCATTTTTTATTTTTTAGGGTCCCCATCACTCAATGGTCCTTTAAATTATCCTA
>JAODKM010000037.1:2055674-2072380 GCA_026780845.1 Petrocephalus sullivani | reverse complement strand
TGTGCGCAAACTTGGTCATCAGTTACAAGAAACGTTTGACCTCTGTGCTTGCAAACAAGGGTTTTGCCACTAAGTATCAAGTATTTTTTTGTTAGAGGGTTCAAATACTTATTTCGCTCAATGAAATGCAAATTCTGTTCTGAGACTTTTCATTTCTTTGTCAATGGACAAACTTACAAAGTCAGCGAGGGGTCAAATAATTATTTCCTCCGCTGTATAACTAAATACATTATTCCACAAAGTTTAGTAAGAACTTTCAATATGTTCAATATTCATTGTAAAAGCTTTGACTGACTTTTAGAAAAACTGTGACTGTCATATTCTGTCCTAAATTGTCAGTTGGTAGAGGCTTGCTTCCAGTTCACCCATGTAGGGCGGGTTTTACTGCAGGTCTTTACTGCAGATTCTTTTATTGTAAAAATATCCTTTGAATTAATTATTATTAGATTACAATGAAAATATTTTTTCTGTAAATAAAGATATGATAATTCTTAGTTTAGTAAACAATTAGAGCAAAATAGGGAATTAAAAATTACAGTTATTTTCATGAGCAAACTGACTGGCTCTAATTAGGCTGATCAACAAAGACTAGCAGGCATTTATCATGCTGTTCAACTTCATCTGTTATATAACTAATAGAAGTTTAACAGAGCAATTGCATCAAAAACAAAGACGACCTAATCATTATATACCCAAGCAATGAGTAATATGTGGTATATGTAATGAGCCAAAAATTTTATTGAAAATTGAAAAAATTTCAAGCTTACTCTGCCATGGTTGTTGATTCCAAATTGTACAGAATGTTACATTAAGGCATTCGAGACAGATATTTCAGTGGCATTTATTTGGCATTTTTTCTGTGAGATATTTCTGTATATGGTAAAGTGTTATGTACAGGTTTTGCAGTCTAGTTTAGACTTTATTTCTATAATCACATTTTCTAATATGCAGGGCTAAGGATAGGCTCACCTGAAAAGCAGTCGCAGTTGGGATCTATCTTGCAGTCACAGTCGGTTGTTACTCCAGCAATGAGAGAGATCTCACCATTGGTTGTAACCTGCTGGATTCGGTTGATCTTTCTTTCGTCTGTCTCAGCAATGAAAAGTGTGCCCTGGTGGGAGACTGCAATGGCCTTGGCCCCCTCTAGGGTCGAGTGAATGGCAGCTTTGCTCAGTAAGTAGTGATTAATCCCCGGAACTTGACAGTGAATAGGACGTCCTGCTATGATCCTCACTTGGTTGCTCTCTGACACTTGGATCACAATATTATTGTCCAGAATGTAAAGAGAATTGTCCAAGGGGTTGACAGCCAAATCTGTGGGCCATTCAAGGCGTACCTTTAAAAAAAAAAGTATGGTTTACCACAAATGAAAATCAAGACAGACACAAACCATCTATTATATATCTTAAATTAATTTTATAAGATTACTGCTGAAATGTGTGATATATATCACCCAGGTAGTTTGCCATAATTTAATCAATTTAATCAATATAATATTCTTCCTCTTCCTCAGCAAACAAGATTTTGTAATGTAATGTTTAATAAATCCTATTTGTACTTTCCTTCTGAAATTTTTCTGTTTTATAACCTCCTACTTTAAAAACAAAAAGACACTAGGTGCCAGGCAATAAGAATGGAGATGGAGAAGAATGGGGCCATATTCTATATGTTCTATTGCTAATGGAGTTACTACCCTAAATAGCCTTGGGATGTGAGTTCCTTCATGGATGAAGAGTTTCTGGAAATCATGAGAAAGAATGCATATGGTTTAGAAAGAAGTATCAGCTACTCAGTTATTATAGAAAGAAAGTTTGTGGGATACTTTTGCTTTATATAGAGATTTATGATCCACCTTGTATTAGATTGGAAGGTCGCTTTTGGAATTTATGCTGACTGCACAAAATATAATGATTCCAATGTTTCCCACAGATGTGTTGCGTTGGCGTGTGGTGGATGTCTCCCCCAAATAGCTTATTCCATCTCATTACACAGATGTTCAGTCGAACTGGGATCTGCCAACTGGGCAGGCCAGTGCAATAAGTTGAATTCATTGTCAATGAATGTCGGGCCATTCCAATCTTAGCTTTGCAGTATTATCATGCTAAAAAACATTAATAGATGAACACTGTTGCTATGAAGAGATGCAACTAAAAGATATTCAAACATTCTGTAGCATTCATATGTTTATCCAGTTTTATCAAATGGGCCCATCAGCAACAGTAATCAATGCATCAATTTCTGTGATTTAGTCCATAGACAGCAATATCAGAGTAGGCAATAGATACCAATGAGCCAAAACATTATACCCAGCCCCACATGAAGGGAATAATGAAAATGAATTTGTAAAAATGGGTCCTGTCAAGTGACAGGATACTAGCATATTTATAAATATATGGAAATCTTCACGCTATGCATCTGAACCGCTTCAAAGAACAAAACTGAAAAGCATAAAAATTCTGCCTATTCTGTCTACGCTGTGACGTGCCAATGAGCTGATGAAGAATATGTGCCAGTGTTACCTGGGTGATGTCCATTCTTGCATCACAGCTCAACGGTTGAATGGATGTTAAGCCATTGGAGCCAATGACAGTAGTAATCACCCCTTTCTCAGTAATTTTTCTAATCATGGTTCCATCAACAAAATAGATAAATCCTTGCTTGTCAACAGCAATTCCTGTTGAGAGATACAAATGGAGACATTAGGACTGAGGAGAAGCCCCTGGATAGGATATGTTTTACTATAAAATTACTGTTTCTGTATTAAAATCTATTTCAATAACTGCTACGGAATTGCCCTAAATGTTATGTAACTTGTTCATATCCTGAAGCTTTCATGAATTAGCATGACTCCTAATGTCAGACAGGCATTGCTAATTAACTACGTAGTTTAAATAGTGTAAAAATTTTAAATATATTTTCGGTTATAAAGAAAGTTAAACAAAAGCAGTGTGAAGCTGACAATAGTGATTAGTGAACACTTTTTGATTTTCGATAAATATAACTAAAAAATGAATACGAATGCAAAAACTATTTAAATTTCTATTTTTCTCTTTTTAGGTGGAACTTCTACAGCCATCTACAGTATTTTTTTGCAGTGTACATTTTGGGGGGTGGCATGGTGGTGCAGCACTGTTAGCTCACACCTCTGGAACCAGGGTTCAAGTCTCCACCCAGGTTCCATGTTCTCACTGTGTCATTGTGGGGTTTCCTCCGGGTACTCCGGATTCACCCCACAGTTCAAAAACATACTGCGGCTAATTGGTGCTACTAAATTGCTCTTAGGCGTGCATGTGTGAGTGACTGCCCCCCCATCCTGGGTTGTTCCCTGCCTCATGCCCATAGGCTCCAGACCCCCCACAACCCAGAAGGATAAGCGCTTGCAGAAGATGGATGGGTGTACACTTTGGCAGTACTGGAAAGATGGTGAATTTTAAATCATACAAGCTGTTTTTGGGTTACTATGGCCACAATGTTGTTGCACCTGCTTCCACTATGCCTTGCCTCCATTTTCAAAACAATAGGGTTGATTATCCCATTAAGCACTTAAGTTAAAAAAGCACTTAAAAATGTATGCACTTTTGAGTTAAGACATGGCCATGCAAGAAGTATAATTATTTCATCAAGCAAGAGAAGGGGGTTAGGCCCTTGTTGATTTTGGCAAAAAGTAAAACATGTGAATTGTTTCATTTACATTATGAACCTAATTGAAATTTGGTGAAACCATTTTCTTTTGAGAAAGAAAGCACAGCGGTAAGTCTTTCTTATGAACATAAGAATCCTTCGACAAAAACCAAAATGTTATAGTGAAAAGGCTCTTTCACACCAAAGTTCCAGAACATGGTCCTTTGTTTACAGGTTCCTGGGCTGTTTCGACGTGGAACTTTTTCTGGTTCCTGAAAAAGGTTTCTGTGATGTGAAAGCCCCAAAATACAGTGTTTGAATAGGCATTTTCAAGTTATGTCATTTATAACTCTGATCTACTGATCTTTCAACACTTTTCCCGAAATAGGCACTACTGTTGCAGTTTTAAGATCAAATAATACAACTTTAATTTTCAATTTTACTGCAAGTAACACACAATAGGCAATTAGTACAGTAAGATGTATGTTCATTTCATCAATTGTGTTGAATGAAGCAATTTGTGTGGCAACTTCTACTTGAAAAAGGACCACTTGACGACTTCATGCTCACAGTTCAATTTTATCTAGGTGGCATGGAACAGTATATTCACCCAGAGGCTTTTCACTGAGCCGAAAACACACAGCAATCAGCTTACCACATGTACCCCAGGAAACCGCCAACACGTGAAAATGTACAGCCCTTCAAAACACATAGTGAAAAATTAAATACACAAATAAGTCTAATTATTATTTTATATGTATAAATTAAGCTAAATTAAAATTAAATTACATTATACATTTAAAAAAAAAAACTATTTGTAAATAGTTATGAATGCATTTGTTCATTGGAGGTAGAGGTGAGTTTAGGAGTCTGATGGCACGAGAAGCGAAGCTGGTGTATAATCCTTCTAAATGAGAGGGGGTTGAATAGGCCACAGAAAGGGTAAGTAGGGTCATAGAGGATGCTTGTGGCTTTGTGGGTGCAGTGCTTATCACAGATTTCTTGGATGGATAGTAGAGGGGTCCCGATGTTCTCGGCTGTGCTCACTACTCTTTGCAGGTTACTGCATTCTGAGGCTTTGCAGTTTCCGTACCAGACGGGGATACAGATACACTTTCTCTTGTGCCCCTGTAGTGTATCATGAGCACTGTGGGAGGAAGTCTTACTTTTTCAGGTGATAAGAAAAAGTGGAGGATCTTCACAAGAGAGGTGGTGTTGAGGGCATGCTGAAGAACCTGGGGCTTTCGGCAACCTCCACTGTAGAGCATAGTGGGGTATGTTTGGTGTGCACTTTCATGAGATCCACAATCATCTCTTGAGTTGTCTTCCGCGTTAAGGGCCAGGTTGTTGTTTTTGTACTATGCAATCAGTTGCTCCACCTGTTACCTGTAAGCAGATTCCTTATTTTTGCTGACCAGGCCAACAGCCGTAATGTAATCTGCTAACTTTATGATGAGGTTGGAGCTGTGAGAAGCAAAGCAGTCATCAGTTGGAAGAGTGAAAAGCAGTGAGCTGAACACATGGCCCTGGGGGGGGGCACCTGCGCTCAGTGGGATGGTGCCGGAGGACCTGTTCCTGATGCGGACTGTGAACTAGGATCCAGTTGCAGGGTGTTGTGTTTATACCAAGCCCTTCCAAGCTGTATATTAGAGTCTCTGGAATGATGGTATTGAATGCTGACCTGAAGTATATGGACAGCACCATAATACAGGCATCTTGTTGTCCAGGTGTGCCCTGGCTAGATGGAGGGCAGTTGAATTTGCATAATCTGTGGACTGGTTGCAGCGATATGTGACTTGGAAAGGATCCAATGTGGTCGGAAGACTGACTTTAATGTGCCAACTGACTAGTCTCTCGAAGCACTTCATGGAAGTTAATGTAAGTGCTATGGGACGGTAGTCATTAAGGCGGGACACAATTGCTTGCTTTGATACTGGGATGATGGTGGCTGTTTTGTAAGATGAGGAGATGAATGCAGCTTTACCTTGGATATAGAGGTCTCCTGACATCAACTGAGTGACAATGTGAAGAACCTGGTCTTCAAGAGGGTGGATGAAATTCAATGTAGGCAACGTATTCTCAGCATCAAATAGAATGTAGAAATTCTTCAGTTTGTCTGGTAGGAGGTAGCCTACCACTGTCATGGCTTAGGAGGGTGGACGTATAGTTGATTATGGTTTGCAGAATGCAAATTCTTGATATTAGAAATTCAATTGTAACTAGTTCTAATGTGCATTTCACTATATTTGTTTTACTTGAAGTAATTTCATACATGCAGTGAAAAACCTGATATTATTCACTTTTGTTATGTCAATCAATGATGCAGTTCATATTCTAAGATAAGCTATTTTGCGGCAGCTATTTGGGAAAAGATGTCTTTTTTTGTTTTTATAATTCAGCCAATGAGAAAAGTCATTCAGGACCACTACCATGACTTAGGGGAAATCAATACAGTATTATGAATGCGTTGCAGAGGTAATAATTTCATAGTATATAAAATCAATTACATGTATTGCATGAATGGCTGTCAGGAGAAGGATACTTGCTTGACTAAATTGTGCCAAGTCTAAGGTTTGGTGCAGGGGGGATTTGGTGTGAGGTTGTTTTTCAGGGGTTGGGCTTGCCCCCTTAGTTTCAGTGAAAGTAATTCTTAATGCTTCAGCATACAAAGCCATTTTGGACAATTTCACACTCCCAACTTTCTGGGAACATTTTGGGGATGGCCCTTTCCTGTTCAAACATGAACGCACACCAGTACTCAAAGTAAGGTCTATATACATGGATGAGCAAGTTTGGTGTGGAGGAACTTCTCTGGCCTGCACAGAGCCCTGACCTCAACCCAATAGAACACCTTTGGGATGAATTAGAGCGGAGACTGTGAGCCACGCCTTCTCATCCAAAATCCGTGGCTGACCTCACAAATGCTCTCCTGGAAGAATCCTCAAAAATTCATGGGATGAGTCAAGACTGCAAGCCAGGCCTTCTCTTCCAACATCAGTGTCTGATCTCACAAATGCTGTCTTGGAAGAATGGTCAATAAATCCCATAAATACACTCCAAAAACTTGTAGAAAGCCTTCCCAGAAGAGTTGAAGCTGTTATAGCTGCAAGGGGTAGGCCAACTCCTTAATAAAGCCTATGTATTAAGAATGGGATGTCATTAAAGTTCATGTGCTTGTAAAGGCAGGAGTCCCAATACTTTTCGCAATATAATGTATATGTATGTGTCCCGTAATATTACTAAGACATAATCAATAAAGAGAAAAATCAATTTCCCTCTCGACAGCACTTTTCGTCCGAGTGATCTAACTGCACACACACACACCAGTCAGGCACAATCATTTTATTATATTGTATCACTCCCTCTAAATGCTGGTGAGCCTGAGTTCCATCTGTGTGGGCCCAGGACCACCCAGGCCCACCTATGCCGCAGCGGTAAGTGTCTAGTTTTCAAATCAAACCTGATGCAAGACTTTACAGTTTAGGGACTGCAGGGCTAATGCTATAACAGAAAGTTTCAGGAAGAATGACATCACCCAAGTCTCTGATGAGACATAGTGGCATACCTATGAAAGAAAGTACTAAATCTCCCAGCCATAGAACTGCTGAGCTTCGCTCCACATAATACAATGATTCAAGATATTAGGGACATGTCCACCTTATCTAAAAGGTCTCAGGCTATGGGTCTCTGGCACTTCCCTTACCCAGACAGTTTGCTTGCATCAATATAACTGATTTCACTCCACTGTCTGTATGCATGTATTCACAGATGACTGCTCTTTCCACTTTCATGCATGCCTTATTATTGAAGAGCCACTGTGAGCTGCCATACTGGTCTGTACTGATAATGCTGAAACATAATTACCATGAGTAATAATTTGGTGAGTCATTCTTCAGAATCTTTGTTGTGTTGAGGCAGCTGATCGAGAAGCTGATCAGTGGCCAAATGCTGCATGCATGTGGTCAGCTTGTCACCATTCGACACTATGTGATTGCTAATGAACCCGTGTCTGTTACTAAATGACGGTCTCTTACCATAAAACATAAAACATTTTTTGGTTTATTGATGTATAAAAGCAGCTGCCTTCAATCATTCATCTTCTGACTCAGGGCTGCCTGCCCCTGCTCCTAGAGACCTACCCGGCCAAGCTTATGTGCTGCCCTAATTTAACACACCTGATACAGATAATCAGACCAGTTAGTAGCATCTCATTATTAGAGGCAACTAAGGCCTTGTCCACACGTACACGGGTATTTTTAAAAAGTGTTTTTCCTCCTCCATTATTAATAAAAATCCCCATCCGCATGAAAATGCTAGAACGTGCTGTCATGAGCATGCCAAACCAACAAATGGCAATATAACTCTAACCATAAAGACACGTTGGCCAATCAGAAGCCTTATTACCAGCTCTAGTAGGCTAAAAACAGCTCATGTGGACAGCGAGTGGGGCACACTCTGATGTTGAAGGCCAAAAACTGTTTTCCCTGTCTACATGTTGAAATTGAGAACAGAATTTCTCTATGTCTTCCCCCTGGATGGAATTTTACAAAAGCTACATTACAAAACCTCTACCACTGAGATGCTACTGAAAGTTCAGGTTTTACAAATTGCTTTAAAACTGAAAGGCTGCTGTGCTCGGCTAAATGGTTCAGTTCTTCTTGCACTTTGACTGGTTTGTATCCTTGATTGAAATCGATAACAGCCAATCCTGGTCTACTGCCTCATTCAAACAGCTTCACTAGTTCAAGGATGTAGCCCGCAGTAGAGGAGACAGGACTGTCTATTATCAGCAAAGGAACACAGTTATAAAGGAAACTGAAGCAAACTGAGAAAAGCTACTCCGAAAAGCTACAGAATACGGTCTCTGTGAACAGCTCAGCATCACTGTTGAAAGTCCTGCATCCCCTTCTGCAACACTGACTGCACACTGTGTCAAAAGGAAGCAACAGGTCTTGACTGAAACAGGTCTACACCTTCTTGCATGAAACTGAACTGTTACTTTGCCTCCTGTTGTCACTAATAAAAATGTTGGTCATTACAAAGGGGTTACATTTGAATATATTCTTTTTAGTAGAAAATGTCGGGTCTTTTCAGCTTCACTACTCAGTTTAAAACATTTGATATATCGGTAATCGAAACCTAACAAAATATTATTTTCATTATAGACGCATTACTTTGATGAGGCAATCAAAATAGTTATGTTACTTATTACAATTTTAGCAGGGTAATTAGTAATCTGTAACCTATTATACTTCAATAGTAACCTGCTGGTCTGTCGATCAATCAGTAAACATAGGGCCATACTGCAACCTTTAACACCTGGACTGTTCAGGGGGCTCTGTCAGGTTAGGATGTTATTTTAGACTCCGGCTCAGACTATTGATGCCATAATCACAGAACTGCTACACACAAAGCTTCTCCAATTTTCTGTCCCTGCTTCATGTTGCATTTACTTATTTAGCAGATGCTTTTATCCAAAGAAACTTAAATGTGAGCCAGATAGTGTATTACAAGCAAGGTCCCCGCATGGTTCCTGGAAACCACAATTTCTCAGGCCTTGAAATGGATAGCAAACATCAACTCCATTGTCAGAAAGGCCCAGCAGGCCATGATTAAAAAAATTCAACAACTTTGCGGCATTTGGTTTCAGTTTTACACGGCTACAACTGAGTCTGTTCTAAAAGCTCCAGTATGCCATTAAACATGACAGACACCCACTGCAATGCACCATCACGTGATCATATCCAGGTACATTATAGCCTGCCCAGCATCCAAAATCTCTTGTTCTCCACAGCCAACAGCAGAGCTGTGAAAATCACTGCTGATCTCCCACCAGCTGCTTATAACCTGTTTTGACATCTTTTCTCTGGCAGTAAATTCACATTTCAAAATACCATTTTCTTACATGATAAAACACTCTTGATTTAAGAAATCTGAACACACCTGATAAGCTGCTCCTTAATATTGTGTACATTGTGTATCTGTAACCTGATCTCTATATATTTATAAAATCTTTAAGAACGTTTACTACATACTTTGCACTTGTAAAACATGAGCATACTGTGTATTATCCTATATTGATCTTAAAATTCTTTAAATTCTTAACCAAAACATGCCCTTTGCATTGTGTTGTCCCCTGTGTATGTGCGTGAGAGGATGTTTATTTCATTGTAGCTTAAGCTTTGTTTTGTATGAGACATACAATGAACATTGGAGCAGGAACTACTATTCTAACCTTTCTTAAATGTTTCACATAATTAGCCACTAAAGTATGATTATGAACATCAAAACAATTTTCCATTTTCTGGCTCATTCATATAAAAGTGATTATACTGCCTAGGAAATATGTCATTTTCTAAATCACTGCTTTGAATAAATAACCAACCACTCAATCAGACAATTCTATGCAATAATATAACTACTGAACACAAAGAACTTTAGTTGATTTCATGGATTATCATGCTGCAAAAGTATATGGCAGAATGAAACATTAAATAAAATCTATCTCTGATGGATACATGTCACCTATATTATTTGCCTAGAATAACTTTAAAAATATGATAAAACATCATGCAAAACATTAATAAAACATCAATATAAATTCAACTAAATTGCTTACATGCAACAGTGGACTTGCAAATACTTTTAGCAAAAAATAAATAAATAAATAAATAAAATAAAGTCTCACTAATATGCAACTGTACCTGTGTTATACATGTGTCACTGAAACAGTTTATTGAAGAAACGTGTTATAATTCTTCAGTAGACTCTTACATAATCTGTTTGAGTCCTATAATGGACCACTGAAAATTTGACATTTGTTGGGTAAAATAAAGTTCATTGTCAATTTTAAGACTAAACTACTGCTTTTGTGCTTTATGAACACACCAGCTTTGTTCAAAGGCTGTAACTTATGGCTTCTGAGAATTTTACATCATTAAGAGGCTTTGTTCTTCATTTTGGGAGTTTATAAAGAACATGATGGTGGGATTCCAGGGAGGAACTGGCTCCGTTTAACAGAAGACAAGGCAATTCTATATCACAACTTAGTAAAGGCATTTTCTGTCACCTCTGGAGCAATGAGATCTAGGGAGCTGGCATTCTACAAATGGCAAAAACCACTTTAGCAGTGAACAGTTTTGTCTGCTACCAATTAATCTATTCTCAGCCAATTTTAGAGGAGATGAAGAATGATACTGAAGTCAGTTTACCTTTTTTCACCATGTTCTTGTTTTTTATCTATCTACATTAGTTACAGTAGGAAAAAGAGGCATCATATAGCAGTTTGAAAAATGTTTCGGTAATGGCTGTTATGTAGTGAAGGAGTAGTGGAAACCATTCTGGAAGAACAGATATCACAGCGATCTGCAGTATAGGTACAAAATAGTCTCTCTCATATCAGTGTCAATAAATAATAAATTGCTGAAGCACTAGCATAGAAAGCAGATGATTTGCAAGATCCCGGAGAGCTGAATGCAATGAGCAGTCAATGCAATTGCTACCAGTTTACTGTATTTCAAATCTGCATGCAAACCAAGTGCAGGGCAGATTATTTCCTATCAAGTATTGAAATTATAGGTAGGCCAAACTCTGAACAAATTTGTTTCTTAACTCATCAATCAGCCTTTGACTAATCACTCATGTTTCCCATACTTTCTGACAAGAAGTCAGAGAAATAAACAAAAACGCTCAGAATCACAATCAAATGTAATAATACAGGGTTAGGGGTTAGGGTTAGATGCTTACTGACCTCTGGGATTAGAGAGTGAAGCTTCTGAAGCCTTTCCTCCATCTCCACAGTAACTCTGGACATAAGGAGTGCACTGCTCCCCAGTTCCTGCCACCACCTCTACATTCCTGGTGATATCCTTTGGTTCAGTGAGGGTTTTCAGCCTGTAGACCTTCCTGCTGCTGGTGTCTGATAGATACAGGGTCTGCCTTAATGGATCCATAGCCAGATAGTACTTGTGGGCAGGGCTAGTGCTGGAAAAAAAATCAGAAAAATGTGTCAGTGCTGACGTTATTTAACAATATTATTAAAAATACAGTACACTATGAACAATTTCCCAATAATACTGAGATATACAATGTGTACAGTGTGAAACTTTAATTGGATCTATTAAGGATTCACTTGTTATTCTTATAAAACATCTACAAGTGTGAGAATTAAGAATCACTTGCAGGTGGAACAGTTTTGGCATTATCAACGAATATTGTATTTATTTATTTTGTAGTTTCTACAGTAAACGAAACGATCTACGCTGGATGGTAAAAATTACATGCCTTCCAAAGTTTTTGCTACGTAAATTATCATTCTATCAGAGCATTTCAGATAAGTAATGACCATTTTAAAAGAAGCCATATCATTTTTAGGCCAATGACTGTCTGAAACAGTCTATTTCATAACCTTAAGTTAATCAGGTACCAGTTATAGACTATAAGTGACATATAGAGCTGCTTCATCTGTTCCTTATTTACATTATGATATATAGAGTATTTTAACTGCCTGAAGAAAACAGCAGGTGACTCGACTGATCAGGTTACAGGTCCTAAGAGGATTAAGCTCTAATCTCAAGTGACCTTGGGCTGTCTAGTATTATACAAAGGTGTTGGATGCAAAACTGGCTTGCAGACCTCTCTGTTCACTGATTTCCAACAAACGGACTGGTAACTGAGCTACAACAGCAGTTTACCTTGACTTTACGTCCCCATTGTCTTAAAAAAACAAATATTTGTTACTGGGAGAGATAACTAGAGTCATGTCATTTGAAGACCGCTGAATTCTTTTCATTTCAGTCTACTATTTGCATGGGACAACATTAAATCCTTCAAGATACATTTGACACAATTACAAGGCCTGCAGAAAAGCTAAAAAAAGACATGCCAGCTGTCTTATTTGCCCCAGAACACCACATGTAAACCCCAGGGTCTAAAAAGGCTGTTACTGCAATAATTTGCTGTTGGGCCCTTTCCTAGGAAGAACAGAGCATAAGGTAGATATCAGGAATAAATTTTACAGTTGTCATATTTGAAATATGTGACTCCAATCAAAATTGTATTCTGACTGAAGGTATGAATACCATTAATGCTGGCATGTTGGAGTAGCTGCCTATAATGTCATATATAATAAAATAGTGTTGACAGATTGTAACTGCTATGCTAATGCCTAAGGCAACACCAGAATGTGTCACTACCAGTGACAACTCGATAACCGGTGTAGTTTAAAAATATATCCCTCTTTTGTTTGTTTTGAGGCCTTACAAAAATAGTATACTGTGGTATGTGGGGTATACGTTAGCGTTTTGGGCATACCCAAATCGCCCTGACAAACTTTACATTCAAAAAAATGTATGGTATGGGATGAGTCCCTTCGGTATAATGTGTGGATGGTATCAGGTCAGGTCAGGTTGCTGCGCTCACCACATGATGAAACCAGGTGGGATACCAGGTGGAGAACACCCAGACTGGCTATGATGTCCAGCAACTTCGGGGTGATCCCACAAAGTCCCACAGAGAGTCCCACAGAGAGTCAAACACTTTACGAAAACTGACAAAGGCTGCAAAGAAACCCTGCCAATATTTGCGCTTGATGAGAACCTGGTGAAACCAGACTTCACCAGTCGTTGGCAGGCGAACAAGCGATCACTAATCCTGTTGTGGATGACCCTAGCAAGGACCTTACCCGGCACCGAGAGCAGTGTTATCCCCCTGTAGCTGCTGCAATCCAGGCGATCACCCTTCCCTTTCCATATTGGGACAACAAGTCCTATTCTCCAGTTTGTTGGGATGATGCCCGTCTCCCAAATGGAAGCAAAGATTGCTTGCAATGCAAGGAGGACAGCCATACCACCAGCTTGGAGAAGTTCACCCTGGATACCACAGATCCCTGTGGCCTTCCATACCCCCAGCTGATTCACCACCCATGCCTTCTCAATGAGACTCGGTGGTTCACAGCTAATTGGAGGATCAGCCTCAAGTACTGTGGACCCAGAGATCCATTGTCCTAGCCGGAGTATCAGCTTTAAACAGCTGCTCAAAGTAGCCGGCCCAGTGGGTCACAACCACAGTGTCATCCATAAGGACCGTTCCATCACTTGCCAAGACTGCGAGGAACAGATTTGGATGTGTGTAACGCTTCAATTCCTCTGTAAGCAGGAAGTGGGTCAATAGACCATAGATGGTGTGTCACTTGCTCACAGATTTCTCTAACAAATGCCTCCTTATCTGCCCTCACAGCCATCCTTCTAAGGACCTAGTATAGATCTGAGTTACTATTGGGCTGTGTGCTGAGAATCCTCTTGATAATATCCAGAGTGCCCCATGAGATGAAGCACCTATTTCTGGAAACACCGGCAGCACCAACACAGCCCTCAGTAAAATTCAGGGCAAACTGTGTGTAGGTCCAGCCTCATTCTCCTAGTAAGTGGTAGCCTACTACAACTAAGCTGAATCTTCAGTTATGATTCACAAACTGGGCTCTTCTGTAGACCCAACAGTTCTGTAGGAGCCTCTAGCGTCCTACATCTCTTTTGCTACACCACCAGTATTGCATACCAAGTCCAATGATGCAGCTCAGGGTGCTTGAAACAGGATTCCTAATGTATCCCCAATGCAGGTAGGTACCCCTGGAATGATAAGATTTACTTAGGGAAAACATATATAACATAAAACAAGGAAGCACCTCTTCCCCTAAATAGGGGGACATGGGTCCAGCAACATGGGTGGATCAGCTGGAAGACAACAGTCCCCTAAGGGGGGTTATCCTCCTGGATATCTACTACTGCAGGTAGAGAAAGCTTAAGCAACTTGCTTACCCCTTACTTTCTTCATGACCTTCTCCCAGCTGCTTATACACAGTGGGTTTGTGGTGGTTTGTTGCCTTAGTGTCTGCAAGATATAATTGCTTGAAAATGCAATTGTTCCCCAAGTTAACTAATTTAATTATGGGGATAATTACGATACATTGACTGAATAATTAAAAAATCCAAATCAGATTTTTTTTATGTGCATCTTTAAGGCTCTAAATCTTAAATTAACTCTGGTCAGACCATTAATCAGCAAAAGAGGAAAAGGGCTGAATTTACCTAGGAGATCAAAACAATGTTCAGGTTGCTGCAGCTTTACTTTCTGCAGCTAAAGTCAGAGTAAATGAGCTTAATAATTACACTGGATAGTAGTCAGACAGATAATAGCATAGTAAAGTGATACTTCATTAATCCCCAAGGGGAAATTCTTCTTACACTCTACCCCATCTTGCTCCCTGTGAGCCACCTAGCTAGTAGAAGAGTAATAGAGGAGCTATACAGTAGTAGAGTAATAGAGAAGCTATACACCATGGCCTGCTGGAGATACCTGGCCACGAGACCATCGAGTCACATGTAGCTATCCATACAAGGAGGCACTTGTGGTGGGGCAGTGTATGGTTCAGCAGGTTAGGGTGCTGTTCTTGAGAACGGAAGATCGCCAGTTTAAATCCTGTGTTTGGCAGGGTCTTAGAACCTTGAGCAAAGCCCTTAATCCCCAATAGGTCCAGGGGCTGTTTGAGCCGGATTTCTCAATTGGACATTGCTTGCATTGGATAAAAGCATCGGCTAAATAAGTAAAATTTAAAAGGATGGGAAGACAGCAAGCCTCAGACTGCTGAACCTCGCGACCGGCTCTCTCATCCATCATTCTCGCTAACGTTCCCTCCCTGGACAAACTGGACCACTTTAGACTGGCCATCCAGTTACACAGACTGACTGCCTTTCATGCCGACAGAGCAGCTTCAGCCTCAGGCAAGACTCACAGTATTGGTTTAGACTCGTGGTGCTTGTGACAGAGCATCCAAGCCATCACAAACTACAAGACCTAATCACAAGCCTCCCTTCCACATATAGTGAATGACTTTTAGTCAAGGTCTGATACACTGAACAACATGTCTGCTATGAAGACTATCGTCCTTCCAGGGGAAAGCTACTGTGTCTGGCCACAGCTGATGTGAGGAGAACCCTGTCAAAATTAAAGTTAATCCACACAAAGCTGCTGGACCAGACAACATGCCTATCCAGTGCTTAGGAAATGTGCAAACCACCTGGTTGGTGTCCTCGCAGACATCTTCATAATTTCCCCAAGGCCACCACTATTATCAGTCCAATGTGTCAATTTTGGCTGATATTGACAGCTGGTATTTAAACTTTGTAAGTATCAAAGATTAGCAGCACCAGAGCTAAAGACAAAACTAACAGAATAATCGTCATGACTGTATTGGACAATCAGCCAGTTTCCACAGTGGAGGATGAAGGATTTTGTCAGCTCAGTGCCAGCAACTTGACCCCCTGCCCCTGTTTTGGAAGTGGTTCAGAGGGTAGGTGGTTATCGGTATCAGCAATATTATACAAAAATTACAGTCATCAAAATGCTAAAACAAGTTCCATGTATTATTAATGGTAATTAAAGATAAACAAATCATTACTTTAGCTACATTGTCAAGATCAATTTTTGGCCTAGTCAGTTGTTTCCCCGCTTGGCCCTCTTAGTGCTTGAGTCTTTCCTGATTGTTAATGACCCACACCAGAGTATTGTTGTCCCAGCTCTAGTGTGTGATTTGTCACTTACCCACACTTGTGTTTTGTTCCTCCTAGTCTCTAGTATTTGGTTAATTGTCCATAGGCCACACTTGTTTCTTGTTTAGTCTTCTCACCAATGTATATGTGTCTGCCCTTGTGATCCCTATTTGTGATGTTGTTTATCATTGTGTTTGAGTCCTGCGTGTTCGCCGATGTGGCTGGTCTTGCTGTAATTGTTATAGTTGTTCTGATTGTCTTCCCTCTGCTTGCCTTCACTCGTAGTTCCAGGCCAGGTTTCTCCTAGTATAGCCTTCCTGTCTTTGTTTTGACCCCTTGTGGCCGCTTTAGTTTCATGTCTGAGTTCTCTTCTAATAAAGTTTTGTTTGTCAGGAAGTCGCACTATGGATCCGTCTCTTCCATCATGCCCCACCATGACATAAATAGTATTGAAAAACGGTAAAACATTTGCTTTTATTTCAGTCAGCTATATCTGTAGTCTCTCTTTGTACTTTTTATTTTTGTATCTTTCTTTCAGTT
>JAODKM010000037.1:2029275-2045810 GCA_026780845.1 Petrocephalus sullivani | reverse complement strand
TCTTGACCATGTCAACATGCCTAAATGCATTGAGTTGCCACCATGTGATTGGCTGATCAGTAATTTGCATCAATGAGTAGTTGGACAGGTATACCTAATAAAGTGGTCGGTGAGTGTATATTCTAAGTATTTTGAAAATAACGTATGGAATACAAATGATTCTGAGCAATATTTTTGAATGACGATAAAGTAGTCTGAACCCGTTTAATCCCACTGGCAACAATTGTTGATAACATAACCAACATTATATTAACCAAAATTATATTATTAGATTATGTATTAAAATTCATACATATTATGTGTTAGGAAGGTCTAAGGAGAGAAATGCATGCACTTATTTTGCAGGAAAAAATTAGGGATTAAACTGGTTAAGAAATATCACAGTAAATAGTATTTGTGCATGATAAAAAGTGGATTTTAACTCATGTTTTTCAAAAGGAGCATAATTTATATTAATATTAAAAATACTTCACAATTGATATTAATCATAAATAAAAATTTTCTACTCTGTTGTGTAAAAATTTTGAAAAATTATTGTTTCATTGCAGGAGTCTGTTTGAGAATATTTAACCAAAATAAGTCTTAAAATAGTTACAAATTAATTGTACAGCACAAAAAAAAAAAGTACCAACATACCTGTGCCTTACATCTCGGTTTCTATCAGAATGCCAGTTAGGAGGAAAAAAACATATCATTAGTTTTACTTCAAATGATCTTCATGGTATTCTGGAACTATGGTTGTGTGAAACTATGTGTGTATGTCTGTCAAAGTGTGTCAGTTTAGCCATGTCGAAACCTCTCCTAAAATAACCGTAGTATTTATGGCTTCTGTCCAATACACCACTGTATTTTGAGTTGAGTTGATCACTAGCACATTGTGCCGGGCTAATCAATACCTCATAATGGGTTTTAAGTAATTAAGTTGATTAATTAATTGAGCTGGTTGTGAATCTACAAGGACTGGCTGAGGTGCCCCTAAGGTGAGGTTTGGGAACCAAAGTATTGTTTGTGTAGCTATCCAACAAAAACGTCAGTAACTTGTTAGAGAACAAGAGAAATGCTTGTTTATACTGTATTTTTATTGTTACTGTTCATTTACATATGTTCTAATGTTCAGCAGTGTTTTTTCTGAGCAAATATACATTTACTACCCAGATAAACAGTCTGACTGCCTAAGACTTTGCACAGTACTGTGTCTGTGTGTGTCTGTCTGTTTTATCTTGAATGTACTTTTAAGTATTTTAGTGCTGTACACTTTGTGACCTCTTGTCTATGAAAGGTGCTTTATGAATAAATTTTAATCAATTATTTACTATTCATGCGTGCACATACAATAAGTAATGGTATATCATATGATTACTTTCAAGTAAATGGTACCTGAGTTCTAATATGCTAAGAGCATAACCATTTGGTAGAATCCGCCTCACAAAGTTGAAGTCTCCGACGTAGATGCTTCCATCAGCACCACAAGCGATGGCGACGGGGGCAAAGAGCTTGTTGTTCAATGCTGGCCCATTGCAGCTGGCACAGGAGATGGATCGCACGTGCCCATTCCCCATAACTGTGCTGATGACTGGAGGCTGCTGAGATATGAAGATATTCTCCCCATTTCCTTTATGCAAAATACCTGAGCCATAAAAAGAGAATAAGAAAGACACCAATGTAAGGGAGGTTATTTTATTTATATGGGCAAAAAGGGAGCTCATGCGAATGCTATTGCACCACAATGTTTGCAGCACTGGCGAGTGATTTCTAATTGTCTATATGAATTGGAATATCCACAAATAGCTTTGACAGGTCCAGAAATTATTCTGTCATAGAGGATTCCCTGTTCTAAAAAACACTCAACTCAGTGGCCTGTTTTTCACATTCAGCCACTTACTAATGCAAATAGCCTACTCCTCACCCTGCAAATCATGAGGCTGCAACTGAATACATACAGCAAGCCTGCCAAGTGAATCACCCACTGTTTGACTAAACATTGGAATAGCTAAGACACTTGATCCAAGTGGTTTTTAATGTGTTGTGATTGCTAGGGCCAGATGTGCTGGTTCCAGCATCTCAGAAACAGCCACTCTCTCAAGATTTACATCTACTGTCAAAAGTTGACAGAGAATGGTGTGGTGCACAAGAAAAAGCCAGACAACAGAATTTATGTGGGTGAAAACACCTTGTTAATGAGAGAGGTCGGAGAATGCTAAAATTGAACAGCTCAAGAAAAAAAATGTACAAAGTAGTTTCTAGAAATGCACCACTAATGCCCACTTGAAGAAGTTCTGAAGGTATAAGTATATGGTCTTACCCAATACTAGTTAGGTATACCTAATACATTTTGCAAAACCTCTAGGGGAAAGTATAATACATTTATTTGCCCTTTGCACAAGTACAGGCACATTAGAGTTGTTCTCTTTGCCTACACCATCCTGCTCTCCATAGCTAGGTGGTCACAGCACAGGGGGATCAGCCAATATGTGGTGCCCATGGAGCTGGGGGTTAAGGGCCTTGCTCCAGGTTCCATGGACATGTAACTATTCTACCGAGACTGCATAGCCATTTTACCATCACAAGACAGAGTCTTTGCTCGCTGAGCCAATCACAGTCCCATGTATGTTTCATGAATGTGCCACGCCAACACTGCAAATCCCATTTACTCCAGCCGTACGCTATATTGCTTCCTCTATACATTCTAACACATGTAGAGTCTTCAGATATCAAGGTCTTTACAAGAGCAATCTCTATACTAACCCGCTGAAAAATAAAGACTGGAGCCCCACTCATGATATAATTATATATAATTATTAAATTATATATCATGGCCTGGTTTTAATACATTGTGGGAACAATATCGATAAAAATGATATACATCACGGCAACATTTTAATATTCCAAACCGCGAATTTTTCTGTGTGGCGATGTGACTGCAGTATACTGTACGTAGCAGAAGGTGAATCCATACCACTTTGCAGGTTGAGAGTGTGATGCTTATCCAGTGACCAGCCACCTAAGTTGGAAGGAACCATCTCAAAGCCTTGCAGCAATGCTGTCCTCTTTTCCTTGACAATGAAGTCAGGACAAGACTCGTACTCGTAGCCAACAGTCACTGAAAGAAAAACACATCATTTGATTTCAGTGTAACAACTAACTCATCAACTAATTCAAACGTGGCAGCCGTTCTTCATGAATAATGCTATTCAGTGCCAGACAATAACAGTTTATTACAATTACAAACAAGCATTTCTCCATACTAAAGTCACTTTTTGAAAACTCTTCACATAGTTTGCATCATCAATATGCAGCTTAGTACAACAGTTAATCTCACTTACACAATGCACCAAAACCACAAGAAAAGTGTCTCAGAATAAAGTCATGTTACCAAACACTGGCAAAAGTTCTCACCGGATAAGCACACATAACACTATGACCTAAATATACTACCAACAGGAATCATTAAAAGATGCATTATTTTGTCTTTAAAACTAAAATACAAAAATAAAAATTTTCACGTAAATCAATGTTCCCTTAGTGCAGTGTTTCCCAACCAAGTCCTCGGGGAATACCGGACAGTCCACATTTTTGCTTCCTCTCAGCTCAGTTGCTTATCAAGTACTAAGACCCCATCCCAAGAAAAGCAAGGGAAAACCCAAGATGGGGTGCTACTCTATTGCAGAGTACATGAATATAAAACAGACAACTTTGCCTAACTGCCTGCTGACTCTCCATGCTGCCAGAGCACAAAAAATTGCAGTTCATAATTTCACGTATAGCAATTACTGTATTATCATTACGGCTGGGCGGCATGGTGCAGTGGCTAGCATAGCTGTGTCACATCTCTGAAATCCTGGGTTCAAGTCTCTACCCAGCTCTATATGTGTGGAGTTTATGTGTTCTGGTCTACCCCCTACTCCACATAGTTCAAAAAAGTGTATTGGACTTGACAAATTGCCTGTGTGTTAATAGGTTGGCTCCCTGCCTGGATTATTCCCTGTCTTATGTCCGTAGCTTAACGACTGGCTTCAGACCCATGTGATCCTACATTGGACAAGTGAGTTTAGGAAATGGATGAATCACTATAGCCACCTTAAACTCATCTACAAATAGCATATGCAACAAAACATCTGTGTGCTATATTAAAACACTGCTGAGCTCATTAGATATTCGCATAGTCTGTGAGCAAGCATTGAGAGGACAATGGAACAGAGGAGTTTTTATACTGTCGGACCTTAGAGGCTTTTACAGGAATCACAGATTTCACTACTACCCTGTATACATAAAACCGATAAGCAATAAAAGCATATATCATGAGTAGTGGATGTGTAAAAAACAATATTCGCATTCTAATTGTCCTCATATATACATGCAAAATCCTCTATTAAGGCAGTTTGGTCAAAAATGGGTTGTTCAGTGATGCTATCTGTAGTGCTTGCCACAGCAATGTTGCGCTGAATGGTAGTGGATATATGTTGTTATACTAGATATCTCACACATATTCAGTGGGCAGGCTACTAACTTAGGCTAAATACCCGAATACAAATGTGTGTGTCTGCCAGAGAAGAGTGAGATGGAAGAGTCATATCCCAGTTGCAGCAGACTGTGATTATTGCATTTTTTGAGGTCTGTTAACACCAGTGTTATTCTGAACTTTCTCATGACTAACTATAGATTGCCTGTTGCCCTATATGCAAGAAGGAAGGCATTTTACAGTCATTTTATGTTCATTCTCCCTCATATGTCTCAGTTTTCTCAAGACTCCAAATGTTAAAACATATAACACTGTACCTGGGCAGACTTGGTTCATGTCATATACTGAGGAACTCATGGTTTGGCTACAGAAATGATAGCACCACAGGTATTAGGTCAATGGTGAGGGGGTTTTAGGTAGCCCATATCTGTTGCGTTTCTGTCCTGGTTTAACCCATATATGGCTGACTTTCCTTATGACAAGCCAAGTAAGATGCATGGAGTACAGTAAATGCATAGAAAAGGCCATTATTAAGCTCTCACTCAATGAGAGCTTAATAACTCAATTGCTCAACTTGCAATTCTGAATAGAATGAGGAGTTTTCTTTAACAATCAATTCTGATTGTAGGAGATAAGATCATTGATTTTGAGTCATCGGGTCATTCCATTTCAAGATCAGGCCACTAATGTTTGATACATGCCAGGTGTTCAAAATTGCTGAAGCCAGTTATATATACACCAGTATGTAAAGATAATTATTTGTACTGGTGCCTGGAAGTACTATGGGAGAAGACAATTTATGAACTAAAGGGAGGACATTAATATCCTAATAACTGCTACACTGTGCAATAGATAATTCAACACTATTTACTAAGCATTCTGCAAGGATTGACATTTTCATGGATTTGTGAAGTATACGAAAAGCAAGCGCTTTGGCTCAGTGAAACAAATTATATTATCTGTAGTCACTGTCAGTGTATGAGAACAATAAACATTAAGTGCTATCTGCTAAAGCCTGCATGCATACATCGTGCACAGCACAGGGAACAAAGATGGACTGAATTTGGAATTCTCTGGATCAAATATGGTATGAGAATGGTATTGGAATAAAAAGAGACAATAGATAACTGCAAAGCGATCTTTTAAAACTGGTAGTAACTGCAATAGTGAAGACTGTTTAGAGGGGTCTTCAAATGTATTAACAGCATTACTGTTCAAAGACTATGCATTGTGCAGTCATTCTCTAGTAGCATGTGTTGTTTAATGCAATATGTTGAAAAAAATACATACCTACTACTTCAGCCAAGCCATAGACCTTCTGGCCATAAATGTCAGTCTTATTCCAGGCCAGGACATAGACCAAGCTGGGAGAGGCTGGAAACCACTTCTGGAAGACACGCCCCTCAACAGTTGCAGTGAGATGTACCTTAACTAGGCCGGCAGGGATGACAGATTGAGTGAGAATGACCCGCAGCAGTGACTTGTATCCTGGGGAACGTGTGCTTAGGTAGCTGAGCGTCATGAAGCTACCAGGGATGTTGATCTCTTCCTGAACAGCCTGGAACCCACAAACCAGACATGTATGACGAAGCCACTCCTATACTCCTACTGCTACCTCTCGCTTTTACATTTTTAGAAATAAAAGCAATCATTATACAAATTACTGGGTGATGCTTTACATGAACAGCACCTTACTAATACATTCATTATGCATTCACAGAACATTCATAAGTACTTCAACATCTCTTAAAACATTGCAGTCATAATACTTACATGAAGAAGACATGAGAGCTATAATACACATTAATAACAACCATTATAATTGTACACTGCCTGGTCAAAAAAAAAGGTGCACACTTTAATATTTCAATTGACCACCTTTAGCTTTGGTGCACATTTGTCATGGTATTGTTTCCATGTGTTTATGCAACATCTCAACATTTTTTTCATCCAGATTTGCAGCCATTTTTTGCCGAGATATTGTATTGATGTTAGGTGAGTTGAACCACTCCATCTTCTTCAACACATCCCAAAGATTTCAAGTGGGGTTAAGGTCAAGGATCTCAGGTGGCCAATTCATGTGTGAAAATGATTCCTCATGCTTCCTGAACCACTCTTTCACAATTTGAGCCCAATGAATCTTGGCATTCTCATCCTGGAATATGCCCATGCTATTAAGGAGTAAAAAAAATCCACTGATGGGATAACCGGAGTATTCAGTAGATTCAGGTACTCAGCTGACTTCCCTTTTTTGCTGCATAAGTTTTCTAAGCTGTAATAATAATCCAGTCATCAGCTCTTATGTACTTAGTAATTTAAATTCAAACAGGCAGTGTATAATCATACAATGTTTGTTATTAATGTATTGTAAAGTTGTTACAGTATGTTACAATGTTAATGTATACTTGTATGCTGCTCTATGTTCTATGGGATGTTCGATGAATTAGGGGTTGCATGACTTCAGATTTTTTAAAGTCAACCATAAGGTATGAAAGTCAAGTCGACTAGTCGTTGATGACGTCATTGATTTTTTCAGTCATTAATAAAATCACAGGAGGAGGGAATGCTTTTCATTCACTTTGTATTCACTGACAACGGGCAGCTCATACAGTGAATTTATGCAGAACAGCAAATATATAAACAAGCCACAACTCAGCTGTTATATTATACATACATACTGTCACGAGCAGCCCCGCCTGCGTGTCTATTCCTTGTGTTTTCCCTCAGACGTGCTTTTGTATTGGCTCCACCTGTGTCTTGTTAGTTTTGCCTCACGTGATTTTCCTCCTGTTAACCAATCACACCTGCCTTGTGTTTGTTCCTTGATTAGCTCCCCTTTATTAGTTTGTTTGAGTCCTGTGATCCCCGTTGGTTATTGTAAGTGTTGCCCTTTATGTCTCCTTTCAGATTTACAAGTCGAGTTAAACCGTATTATCTGACTATTGATTGTAATGAATAAAAGCTAAAGGGTTATGAAATAAAAGAAAGACTAAAACAAACTTACCGGGTAAATTTTACTTAAAGACTGACATCCCAGGCAAAAAGAAACCTGAAGAGAAATGACTGCGTCCATCCACGTCAGACACCGTAAAAAAAGAGCCAGTAAGGAAAACCAATCCAGACACCCTTTATCCTCCTGCATATTCCTCTCTGTTTTTTTCCCCTGCTGTTGTTGCTGTTCCCTTAACAAAAGAACAGTCGCCTGCATCCATTCTGCGACTGTTTTTTGTTCCTATCTGTGTCACCCACGTGATCAGCGACTAGTCGGCATCAAGCTCAAAACGTCATTGTGGTACAGAAAAGTCGACCTGTCAACTAGTCTTTGCAACCCCTACTATGAATACATTGTCAAGGTGCACTAAATGAATTCATTGTAAAGCCTTTGGCTTGCAACTCATGGTGTCTACTGTTTAAAGAAATGGAATACAGCGTAAAAAACGTGCATTTAGGTAAGCAAATATAGTTAATATACTGTAAGTTGTTATGAAACATTAATAGCAATTTGGGACAACTGTTACTGTATAAACATAAAAGCAACAAAAAAGTAGGTATGGTGAATACATCTGGCATATGCTGTGTATATACTATATTTTAGAAATTAGTACATCAGTGAAATAATTCGTTAAAATGTCTGATATTAGCAAGTATATGCCCTTTAACCTTACACTATCTATGGCAGAATCTGTGACAGTTATGGCTGTTATTCTGATATTGCACGGATTTCTGCAGAATGAATCCTACGTAAATCCGAAATGTAACTCAACAGAAGCTGAAATTGTTAAATTTGCTACCAAAATGAAATCACTATTTATAAAATATTGTCCTTCATCATCTTATCTTCGCTTCTGTTTTATGGAGTTTTATATTTTTTATTTTCCTGACTTTACAGTCCAACACAAATAAGATACAGGCATGGAGATGGTCTCTGCCACTGCTATGTGTTAAATACCATCATTTACTGATTAAAAATACCTTTCATACCTGCAGTTCTGGAACTACTGGTCCTCTTTCCGCACAGGCACTTGCAAACTGAGTTAGTGGTGGGGGCAGAACAATGGGGTAGGGGATTACAACATTTCTGATGTTACAGGTAGAGGGTTGAGATTCTACTTTATCCATGATGACTTTATCCAGGACCACAAACTGGTTCCATGGCAGCCAAACAGGGAGCCTCTTTGTAAGGAAAGGAGCACGTTGGAAGACCAGTGTGATGGAGGCTCCTCCAGAGGCAACCAGATCGAAACTGAAAGAGAGCACCTCCAATTCAAGACCACACTCCAAAACGCATCAGGAACTGTCTCTTTAAATCAAAGGCTGGAACAAACACAACTGAACAAATACATGACAATTTCTCTAAAACCCTTTAATAGAAAAGTGGTTATGGATGCTGGATGTATATGTTGCTGCATTACTTTAGAGAACTATATTGTTATGGATATTATAGATGGATGCAAAAACATATCTATAATATCTATCTGCAAATGCGTGTTGGATGTTGATTTGTTTAATAAATAAATAAAAAACCATTCACTGTTAGGACATACACCTCAAATTGCTCATTTTATGTGTGTGTACCAGGGGTAGGCAACCCTGGTCCTTGAGTGCCAGTATCTAGCAGGTTTTCTATCTTATCTGGTGAGTTACTGTCTGCCTGAGAAAAGGTATGGTTCATCACAGAATTGGATGGAAAATCTGCTGGATACAGCCAGTCCAGGATTAGGGCTGCCTCTGCCATATACCCTGTGATGGTATGACATTATGTCCAGAGGGTACCCTACTTTGCAACTGATGCCCTCCCCCAACTCTGTCCAGAATAACTGGTGGATTTTTAATGATTTTAATTAAATTGTAGAACTGAGCAGAACCATACCTGCCATCCCGCCGACTGACGGTGAAGCCATATTCAGCATGATGCAGGAAACTGATGTTGACGCCCACCAATGGGGTATCATCATCTAAGACCACCCGGCCTCGGATCACAGCTGCTCGACTGCAAAGAATCAGCAGGAGGATGGCAGAGAAATTATATTTACATATTCAATAAAGTGAGGAGAAATAGGTTTTCATCAGTTGGGATATCTAAATTGGATAACAAATATCTGACATAAATGTGAAATAGCAGCAGCACCAGCTGGCACCACAATGGCCTAAAGAACAAGGCATTCATGCAGCAGAACACTGTAAATTTCCAAGTACATAATATAATATGCAGAATATAATAATGTGCAAATTCTTATTCGGCATATTCCAATTTTTTTACATACTGTATGACAATAGTCTCTATAAATCTCCATGGAAATATTTACATCTCTATGTACACTACCATTGAAAAGTTTGGGGTCACTTAGAAATATCGCATGTAATAGCCTTCATTTCTCAAAACGAGAAAAGCCTGAGAAATTTCAGAATAAAGTTCCTTGTTTTGGTCCATGTTGAGTCCCATTAACACATTGCTGTTAGGAACTGATGTGTAAGTCCCATTACTGCGGATGCTCCAGATACTCAACTAACCTAAAGAAGGCCAGCTTTATTGCTTCTTTAATCAGCACCACAGTGTTCAGTTGTGCTAACATAATTTCAAAAGGGATTTCCAGTGGTAAAATATGCTATTTAAAATGATAAACTTGCATTTTCCCAACGTGCTTCTGGAAAAAATGGACTGATGAATGCTGATAATGGGGCTCTGTATGCCAATCTAGATATTACATAAAAAATCAGTCGTTCAAAGCTACAATAGTCATTTACAACATTACCAATACTCTTTATCAATAAGTACCGGTACACTTCTGATACCTAAGTTATTTTAATGAAAAAAAATAGATTTTTTTGGAAACAAGGAAGTGACCCCAAACTTTCGAACGGTAGTATATATACTTCTTAATTTATACAAAGTCATATATTTCTTCAATGACAGCTACATCCATGTATGGAGTAATTTGGTGTCTCAGACTGCCAAATAACTAGTTTTGAATGACCTGGTTTTTTTTGTAACATAATTATATTGAACCAAGCTGGAGACACAAAGTATGAGCGTTTAAAATCTGCATGTTTTAAGTACGATCTGTTTTGTCTAAGAACAAACTTAATGGTTAGAAGATCAAAAAAATAGATCAACTGACATATTTTGAGCCTCAGGATCCAAGAATATAGAAATCTGGCATACCTGCTGTCAAATGGCACATCACCAGGGAACACATGGGTGCTGCTCTGGCCTATTAGGAAGCGGATACGGTCAAAGAAGAGGCGTGGCTGAGGGCTCTGCAGTATAATATCCATAGGTTCTGGGGAGCCTTGACACAGCGGGCTATTGTGGCAGATGTCCTGCTGGCAGCAGTCTGGGTCCACACAGTCTGTCAGCCCGTCTGAAACACAGTGCAATCCATGTTATACTATAAAGTAGTATTTCCCAACCCAGTCCCTGGAGACCCCCAGATAGTCCACATTTTTGTTCCTTTCTAGTTCCCTGCCAGACAGTCTACATTTTTGCTCCCTCCCATGTCTCTGCCAGACAGTCCACATTTTTGCTCTCTTCTAGCTCCCTGCCAGACAGTCCACATTTTTGCTCTCTTCTAGCTCCCTGCCAAACAGTCCACATTTTTGCTCCCTCCCAGCTCCTACCCTGGATCCATACCAGTATGCATACAGGGCCAACAGAGCCAGAGAAAATGCCATTACTACTGCCCTTCACACTGTCATATCTCACCTCCAAATGCTATTGACTACAGCTCAGCATTTAATATAATAACCCCCTTTAGACTGGTCTCCAAGATCTAGGCCTAAATCAACAACCCTGCAATTGGGTCCTGGACTTTAGTCTGTGTACTAGTTTAACATTTGTCTTTGCATTCTGGTTCAAATATGTACGGTTGAACAAGTAATTTTCACGACCAGCCGCGCCCTGCGTGTCTATTCCTTGTGTTTTCCCTCTGTCATGCTTTTGTATTGGTTACACCTGTGTCTGGTTAGTTTTGCCTCACGTGATTTTCCTCCTGTTAACCAGTCACACCTGCCTTGTGTTTGTTCCTTGACTAGTTCCCCTTTATTATTTTGTCTGAGTCCTGTGATCCCTGTCGGTTATTGTCCATGTTGCCCGTTGTTCCTGGCTCCCGTGTTCCCCCTGTCCCAACAATAAACACCCCTTGGACGGGTTTCACCACCACTGCCTGCATTATGGGTCGTTCCTCCCTCCTGCAACGCGATAGTAATCCAACATTGCTAAGCGATACTGGAGGCTTGGGTAGCACCACTGTGCTAGTTAACATTAGAGCTTTCGATGTTTACATCAGGTCACACTATCTGGTAAGATATCTGGTAAGAGACCCTGCTGCTGAATTCTCTCAAATTTTAATTTTATTCTTTTTTGCACTTTAATAACCACACAAAGTATGCCATTTAGTTCCATTATATTTCGGAGCACGCAGACAGTTCTATGACCGTTATCTCAAAAACTAGTTAACTCTAACCACAACAATTTAGATGGATAAATATCATTACAGACTATGAAAAATGTTTTTTTTTGGGGGGGGTGAACTGCCCCTTTATATGATGATAACAACCTTGTAATTAATGCAATTACGGCTGATTCAGTCATTTACATCCAAGGGAGCACGACTGCAGGCATATAGAAATTAAACCTTCAATGTAGTTTGCATTACACGCAAATCATGTAAATACAGTTTTACAGGGGCTCACCTCCATCATTGTCAGTGCTGTCATTGCATTCCATCTCCATGACGACACTGCACGCTGAACCACTCCAGCCAGCCTGGCAAATACAGTGCCACTCATTGTGCTCCATCGTGCATCTTCCATTGCCATTGCACAAACCGGGGCATCCATCTGGGAGAGAATAGGCACATAAAAGCCTAGTTAAACGTATTACCGATGGCACTAAACCTTGAATTTCAGAAACACATTTCGGTAACACTTTCTATGAATCCCATATTCACAATAACTTAACAATAACCTTCATAATAATAGCCTATTAGCCATTCTTATAATTCATTGTAACACATACATACAGTAGTATAAACCTGGCTATAAAAATGTATAAAAAGACATAACACATTATAGCCATGTTACTCATGCATTATGAATGCTCTTTGAAGGGCTCATCAATAATACACTATAAATAGCTTCATAATGCTATTATAATGATTAGTATGAGGATTAAGGATGCTTTGCTGCATTGTGAAGGTGTCTATAGTCAGGGGTTGACTTCCAAGGGGTATGGAAGTACACATTTGCCGTATCAACGATAAAATGCGCGGTAGATTCTTGTTATAACATAGGCATATAAACGCATTTGTGCTGTTATGATGAAATTACTGAGCATTATAAACTATACCAATTACACTGTAATTTCTTGTCATAGCTGCGTAAATAAGTACTTATTTGCACTGTTATAACAAGAATCTACCGCGCATTTTATCGTTTATACGGCAAATGTGTACCACTTATGTCAACCCCTGTTTATAGTGAATCATAGATGAAACCTTCATAAAGCATTATAGGCGGGTTTATAATATTTTATGAATGCATTATAATGCATTATGAAGGCATGTGTAATGCAGTATGATGACTGCTTTAAGTATTAAGTGTTACCCGCATTTCTTACTATTTGTTATGCTCTACATTAATCAATTAGTTACACTCTTATATAGTCACCATCCTCTTTCAGGATTAATACCATATGCTGGAAAGATATAATATAAATAAATAAATAAATAAATTAATTAATAAAAAAGAATGCTGAAAATAGTCCCACAGTCAGGTGAAAATAAAATTCCAAAAAAGGTGACCAATAAAATGACGACAGTGAAATACATTCCAAATGCATCTGTAAACTTGAACAGATATAAGCAATCATTGAACAGGTCACAAAACAAGACAATAGCTCTCTACCTGTGATTCACTGTACTGACAATCCCTATTAGTACAGAACGAACTAGGGATGCAAAAGTTTTCGGTATTTTATCGAACCATTCGGTAAGCCCTGTTCGGTTCGATACACCCAAGTGAACCGCAATAGATCAATACGCCCGACATTAAACTTTAATTTCTAAAATGTGGTCATTGTGCACGCATTCTGTATATGTGGAAATAATCAGGACTGCTTAGGACCAGGGGGGTGTGTTTTCTCTGTAGCTCTGCTCGGAGTATCTCCACAACCAATCGGAATTTCCTTGAATTTCCCAGGAGCTCTGAATGCAAATGCTGAAGAAGTGAGGGGAAAGTAAACAAAACTTTTCCCGGTTGCGTGACCATGCCGAGTGAAAGCGAAACGGAGAAAACAAAATTTCAAGAGGCAAAATCAGATTTGATTGGCTTTTTCAAGCCAACATGAAGTTTGTCCTCAAACTTCCTTTTTTAGTTGAACTTTTTACAGCATGTGTCAGGCCCCACTCATAAGTAAGTCCATTTCCTAGATATAGTGATATTATTTCTAATAGCAGATTATTTTAATTTCTTACGTTGTCTGTGTGACACCAGCGATCACAGCAAGCTGAAATGGTAAGTGAAAGGTTACTAAATGCTATGTAATTAATTCCACTGATGCATCTAATAACCTTATGCTCTCTTTTGAGAGCATATTGATAAATACGATGAGTTTGCAGTCTTCTTAAGTGACAAAATTGGGGCTATAGGAGAGAACAAAGGAGTACTTGTCCCCTAAACCTGGACATTAATCCACCACTCCGTTTTGTTCAAAGTAATCTGTCTGTGTTTTCGCCGGTCAACCTTAACTCACTAATCATTACCAGATCAGTTATATTACTTCTAAACTCATCAAGCTGCATTCTTGATCCCCTCCTCACAGTTATTTAAACAAGTTCTAAGCTTGTTGTTAGCATATGTTCTGAATATTGTTCTGAATATTAAAAAATAATTTTAACACTTGATTGATCTTGATGGTACTGTGCTCAGTAATTATATTCCAGTCTCCAACCTTCCATGTCTTGGTAAAATAATTGAGAAAGTTTTATATATTCAGTTGATTTGTCTTAACACTAATAATCTCCGCATAGTGTCAGGCTGGCCACCGTGCATGCCACAGTACTGAAATAGCCATGCAGGCCACAGTACTGAAATGGCTCTTCTTAAAGTGCTGAATGATTTAAGGTTAAAAAGAGATTCAGGTGACCTCTCCATTCTTGTTCTTCTATATATCTGTGCTGCCTTTGATACGGTAGACTATGTGATTTAGTTGAACTAACTGCATTAGAGCTGAAGATCTCTGCCGTCGGGTCTGCCGGGACCCGACGGGTTCGGTGGGGTTTGGGCTCAATTTCTATCATTTTACACGGGCTCGGGCTTGCATAAATGAGCGCTAGGGCTGAGCGATTTATCGATTTCACATTATGCATAATACAGCACGTCTGACCCAGTGTTTAAAACTGCCGTAAGAATAGTTTCACAAATTCATTCCATCCTACTTGTGTAACAGTCAGTCTCACCAATCAGAAGTGCCCTGCTCCTTGTGTGGTGGTCACTTTCGTAATAGTATGCTGTCATACGTTGACTGTGAAGAACTTATACAGTGTACATGCTTTTTTTTCAGGTAGAATAGATTACTGTAAAACACTCTTGTCTGGTCTACCTAAGAAATCATTTTCAATGAATCAGAATGCCACTTCTAACATTCTCCAGTTGCAGAGATCACATCCCACTTATTCTTACATCCCTGCACTGGCTTATAGGACTGATTTAAAAGTTCCTTTGCTAAATAGTAAGTGCTTACACGGTATTGCTCAAGTTTACCTCAGTGACATAATTATGAAAGTTTGTGAAATTTCAGTTTGTGAAATTTCGTCCCTGCTAGATATTACACAGTCAACTGTAAGTGATATTTCTGCAAATTGGAAGCAGTTAGGAACAACAGGAACACCCACGTGTGGGAGACCACGGAAATTAACAGAGCGCAGTTGCCAAGTGCTGAGGCGCATAATGTATAAATGTTGTTGATTCAATAACTGCAGAGTTCCAAACATTCTTTGGCATTAACCCCTGCACAAAAACTGTGCACTTCATGGGAGCTTCATAGTATGGGCTTCAATGGCTGAGCAACTGCATGCAAGCCTCATATCACCAAGTGCAGTGGGGTGATGGGGTGGTGTAATGCATACCACCGCTGGACACTGGAGCATTGGAAAAGTGTGGAATGCCGCTTATGTCTGGCAGCCTGTACCAATTGTTAATTTTGGTGGAGGAGGAATAATGGTATGAGGTTGTTTTTCAGGGGTTAGGCTAGTTCCAGTGACGGGAGCTATATATGTTTCAGTATACAAAGACATTTTGTACAATTCTATGCCGACATTGGGTTGTGGGAACAGCATGATTATGCCCCAGTGCGCAAAGTAAGGTCTATAAAGGCATGGAGTTTGAAAAATGCTGGTGCTAAATACCAGTTTGTTCTTGAAGAAAACCTGCTGCATTGAGTCAGGAAGTTGATGATCAAAATGATTTCACACATCTCACTTGTTTTGTATTTTGTATTTTTCTTTAAGGAATTTTATGCAAATTTTTACTGGGTTATTGCAAAAAAACTTTTTCAAAGGGGGTGGTTGCTTTTTATAAAATAAACAAAAAACAAAACCATCATATGTAAATACTCTCATACATTTGCAGTATATTCAAAACGTGATTGTCTCTGTGTTTTCTTTTAAATCCCCAAAGCCCAAAATGGTTCTGCAAAAACTTTTCTTGAGGACTCAACCGAAAATAAAGTAATTGAATTGCATTGCCTACAGGAACAGGCAACATCTGCAATAAAACCTGAGTCCTCTTCAGCTGTAAAATCTCTTTGACAAGTGAGAGAAGAACATAAACTGAAAATGACAATATTTAGATGAGTCAGGTGCTTGAGAGATTCAAGTTGACTCCAGCAGAAGACCTCCAGGGCTTCTATACCAAAGCGCTAAATTCCAGAATATATGTCTGAGAACTATTTGTTGCCATATACAGTGGGTACCCTCTTAAATTTTTTACTCTTTCTTATATTGCAGCCATTTGCTAAAATCATTTAAATAATTTTTTTTCCTCATTAATGTACACACAGCACCCCATATTGACAGAC
>JAODKM010000037.1:2007275-2017301 GCA_026780845.1 Petrocephalus sullivani | reverse complement strand
TTAGTTAAGTTCTCCCCAAGCGAGCTTGATGGGCCGAATGGCCTCCTCTCGTTTGTATATTTCTTATGTTCTTATATTCTCCTTGTTTCTTGCTGCTGTCCAAAGGCATGCGCTTATATGAACTGGTGTCTCTAAATTGGCCATGGCGTGTATGGACTGGCATCCCATCCATGCTGTTCCCCTGTCTTATGCCTTATGCTAACTGGGAGAAGCTCCAGCCTTCGTCTGCAATCCTGTGATGAAAAAGCCGTAGGATATTGGATGAGTGCACATTTGATTACCTTGCCTGCCAGAGAAATGGAAGAATATGTATATTTTTTACTCTTCCCAAGCTTGCTGTATATGGAATTATAACTGATTAAAGATTAAAAACGGAAAGGCTGAAAAAAAGTAAAAAAATAATAATGATAATAATTATCATTAATGTGATGGTTTTTGATCATGTCGCTGTTGTAATCTTGGACCATCACTCTCTGGAGTAAATTTAGTACAATAAACTGTTCATGCAATGCAAGTGTTATGAGGCAATAATCAGACCTTGACTTAATTGTAGACTGGGCTAATAAATAACAGATGATATGTAATGTAGACAAATGTAAACTAATCCATGTAGGGGGCAGAAATATAAGGTATAGAAATATTATGGGTTCAACTGAAATTAAGGAAGCGGAATACGAGAGGGATCTGGGAGTGCTTATTGAAACTCCCACGTTTCACTCTCGCCAATGTGGCAACAGGCAACAGGATGCTGGGCTGGTGTGTTGAGTGCAACATTGCTTTCTGCACACATTTCTGACAGAGATGGGTGCAACTTCTGAGGATTTTATCCTCCACATATCAGGCACAGCACTAGAACAGTTGGGGCACTCAGAAAGCACTTCAGAAATTTCCATTTCAGCAAAAAAGAAAAAAAAGATAATCTGTCAGTATATTTCATACAAAATTAAGAGAAATTGGATTTTGTTGCATTTCTGACACATACTGCATGCAGTCAATCCTGCTACAACACGTGATATCACATTACAAATCTGTGCTAACAGTACACAAGCTCAATACTATGCAGAATTGCATTTAAATTTACACAATTTTCAGTCAGAGAGAAAAGCACTACACAAACTATAATGTAATATGGTCTCGAGAAACACCACTGGCACACAAAAACAGTTATGCAAGTGAATGATAGTAATGTCTCATTTTTGAATGAATTGGTCTTTTAAACTTTTCAATGTCAAGCTTAGAGGTTCAAACACATTGTGTGACCTTATGGATCATCACACAATGTGTGCAAATTTGACACAGAAGAAGGCTTACACCATCTTCTACAACTGCTGGAACAAATCAAAGGAGAAATACAGAAACATGATATGTTTATGGAAAAGCTGATAAAAAATTTCAAATCTTGCTTTAAGGGCCTCCGCATGGGAAATGAAGTCCTGGTGTGCATTCAAAACCCATTTCTTGTCAGAAAAGTCAGAAAATCATCAGTGAAAGCAGAGAAAATATGCCCCTGGGCCAGTATAGTTTCTCTGCAAATTGAACTTATTCAGCTCTAAGATAATTCAAATGATAAGAAAATATGAGAAATTTAGATAAACTGTTGATATATAATGAACACATATCACATTGAACGCAATTACAAACAATAATATGATAGTCATTAAATTAAGAACAGACAACATATAAACACACAGAATGGTTGTCTGAGTTTGCAGAGCACACCACATGCTACTGTTTCGGTAATATCATGGAGTCATGGAGGAGGTGAGCATTTCCTCAGGGGAAACTTCCTTGTCAGTGAAGAAAGTGAAAGTTAAGCAACCACAACATCTTTTAGACAGGAGATATTGTCCATAAATAAGGTAAGAAGACTTTGGTGCTGTTCTGGTACTTTGGCGGCTTAAAGTCTGGTGTTGTGTATTGTAAACTCTGCTGAAAACTTGTACCAAACTGGAAATACTTATGACCTTATGTCACCTCTCTAAGCACTGACATCCAGCTGAACAGAATTATTTCCTTCCACTTAAAATTTGAAGAAACACCGGACACCAACTCCCCTCCCATTCAAATTGTAAAGCAAAGACTAAAACTATGAGAAAATATATTTGTAAAATGAACTTAAATACGACATTAACATTAACTTAAGCTAGAATTCCAATTAGAGTTTAGGTAAGCAACATTCCTATTGGACAATCATGAGGTCTACCTTAAGTTAACCAAGCTAATTGAGAAATCCTCCTTCGTGAAACACCCCCCGTTTCAGAAAGCAAGATTTCTTGCTTAGCCGGATAACTAGTTGGATTAAAGGTACCCCAGTTTATCTTTGTTCAATTACATTTAGCCAAAACTATCATACAGTCCCCGACCCGCAAGTACCGCTGAGGTACCCTGAGCAAGGTACTGTCCCCAAGCAATGCTCCCTGGGCACTCAAATAGCTGCTCACTGCTGTGTTGTGATGTCACAGGGGTTAAATGCACAGGACACATTTCGTTGTTGTGTGCTATAGTGTGTCAACAATGACAGTCAATAACCTTTAAAATAAAAAATCCCACAAGAAATTCAGCTAAGCAAGAAGTCCTGCTTTCCAGAAATGGTGAATATGACTTTGGGGATTGAGTTTACTCAAATCTGAGTATGTTAATGCTAACTAAAGCATGGTCTGGAGGAACAACAAAATGCCACCATCAGTTCATCACTGAATAAAGGAATCACCATGGAAACTGACACCAAAAAGTGCCTGTGTGTACTGAGTATGAATCTATTGTAAAGGCAATACTGCAGCGGCAACAAAGAAAAAACAGAATAGTCGACGCTTAAGTAGGTCACTAATTTTAGTTAAAATCCATCAGAGCACAGAGATCAAAAATAATGTTAAATATAATGGATGGGATATTTCACATGAATGGTTAACTGCATGTGCTGTGTAGATATGGGAATACATTTAATTTAGTGGCAATATAACAGGGACAAAACTTTTAGAATTAAATATAAAAACATAATTACTGATGTTTGTTTGATTGTGTAACACTAAACTTTAGTTAATGGTCAATATTCATTTTGGATGGATGGATGGATGGATGTATGGGGGGGGGTGTTAGAGTATGTTTGTCCCTCAGTGCTTTTATCATAATCGACACTAACTTTTACAGTACATGTAATCACTGGTCTCTTTCAAGTGAGCAAAAGCCACATGCTTTTATTTATCAGATTTTACCTAATTGAAGCACTATCATATCAGACTATTCAGTGAGGGGACATACAGGGATGACTGCCAAGATGTAAGTTCATGCATGAGTATCTCGCATGTCAATAGGCCTACAGTAGCTGTTATATGCACTTGATTATTAAGCTCTAACAGAGTTCAGCTGACACATCTGAGCATGATGAGGGTCCTTTCACCTCAACAACCCGATTGAGTCCAGCATGAACTTATTCCTAATCATTCCCATACCCAACAAAGTCCTCAGTATTTTTTCTGCAACTCCAATACCCATGATCCATTATGGGGCACACCTAGAAAGGACTTATGCCTTTGACCTCAGTATTTTAAAAATCCTGGCTACAGCCCTGCACCTAATGTCCTGTATATAAGTGAAAGGACTGAGGACTAATTAAATGTTCTCTTCCAAGTTGCCTTTCAAGGATCTATATACGGTCCATCTGGAGAACCAAATAAAGTGTGATCTCCAGATGGAGCACACTAATCTGTAAAAAAAAGAAACAGTAGTTTAGATATTAGACTGTTTTAATGCCAGTTAGAAATGAATTTTGTGGTTGTCAAAAAATGGTTGATTCTTAATTCCTGTGAAATGACCATGAAGGTTTTATGTTCAGGCAATAAAGAACACTGTAGTGAATTTTACTTTATTTCATTTGTTCTGGTTGTGAGTGATTACTAAGAAAAATTGCTCTTTGCACTGATGTCCCTGAGAACTCTGCCATCTCTGAGGTCTGCAAGGTAGAGCGGCTGTTCTTCCTCTGGCTCAGTGTGTGGTACAGCACGATGGGCTCTTAATTTAAGCTATGAATAGAAAAGTGACGCACCCTGTGCAAATCTGTCCTGCAATGTACATACTCTATAAATCCATGAGTCATGCACAGAGCCTGGCCATTTTGCCTGGACATTGAATACCATTTGTGTGATCTTGACAGTGGACACCAGTTAGCTCTAATACATCACAACACATTGGAAAATAAAGCTTTAAATTGGAACGTGTCCTGAAACTACGGCACAGAAATGCTGTTTAAATATTGCCTGCTCACATAACCTCATTCTTCATTTACTACTTACTACTTACTTACTTACTACTATTACAGTGATGGAAATGTGAGTTCCATCTAGGCATTCAGTGGATTTACTGGATCTTGCAATATTTAGACAATTATGCTTAATTATGTCACTAACAAACATGTCTGTAATAAATGACAATCCTGCAATTTAATAGAGCTATCATGTAATTATTCTCAGAGAGTTTATGTCTGGGAAAAACGACAAAAATATGCAGTAGCCTTTAGAGTGTCAAGCATACTTTGTGGACAGCTTGACATGCCATTGCTTTGCCAATGTGTCTGGCATCTTCTACATTATATAAGAGGCTTCTAGAAGGAAAAAATGGAGGGTGATACATAAAGGTGATAAAGATGTGAGGACAAATCCATGGTGTGTGAAGTTTCAAATGAGAGGCTGAAAACGGGTGTTTAAAGATAGATAAACTTTAATCAAATCAAATTAAACTTTACTGGTCCCAGGGGAACATTAGACTATTGAATAAATCATGGATTGGGATGAGAAATGGTACCATTTGTTTAGATATTTGCCAGGGAATGACAGACTGTCTAACTGGAGCAGAATTTCCGCTTCTATGTCGACCATCTCTCGAAGAGATAGGCATGCTAAATCAAACTGCCGAATTCTGCTGAGTTAATTGCCCTTCAGACTGAAATTTCTGTCAGCTAAACCTGGGGCCTGTACCATGAAGCAGGATTTCTTGCTTAGCCGGATAACTTGCCAGATTTAAGGTGGTCCAGGATAGATGAAAATGAACAAAGATAAAGTCCATTTAAACTGGGACACCTTAAATCAGACATGTTATCTGGCTAAACAAGAAATCCCATGATACAGGCCCCAGATGGGTTCATTATATCCAAGTAATATGGTGCAATGCAGCAAAAACAATGAGCAAACTCATACCTTTTCCACAGTCAGGACCAAGAAATCCTGGAAAACAGTGGCAATGACCAGAAACACACTCCCCGTTCCCATTGCAGTTTGTAGAACAGCCATCCATGGTTTCTGTAAAAGACAAACAACAACAACATAATAATTATATTAATAATAATTAAAATATAGAAAATAATAAATATAATATTAAACTGTTATTAATTGCTCAATGCTCAATCACTCAATTATGTATTCTATTATAGTATGTTCTGGGTTCATCAGATATCAGAAATTCAGCCAGGACGTCTCCTACAGGCAGTCACATTAGATCCAGATCCAGCCCACGAGATGGTTTTATATGACCCAGGACATGGTTTTAATTCTAACATTCATTTTTAATTCATAAATCTAGGCCACAGATCGATCTTTTGTGTTTTCCACAGAGAGTTATAAACGATGTCATTCGGCTAATCCACTAACCCCACCCCAGTCAGTAAGCTTCACTGCTGGCACATGTGGCCTGTTTGAACTGAAGGCCTCATTGGCAGTGGCTCCCAGATAATGAACCACTGCAAAAGAGTGATGTAAACTGATGTAATGCTGCTCTGGAAAATAGTTTCACACTTTTGAAGAATTGATTGTACAGTATATCTAATACAGAGTTACAAAATGTTTATCTTGAACATATAACTAGACTGTTAAATTAGTAAAATACCTTAATCATACAAATTTTAAACATCATATTAGTAGAATTCTAGCATGAGAAATCAATTCACATATATTGCTAATCAATCAGCAATATATGTAATAAGCTGTTAACCAGGCATTTGAAATTCCATTTGGTTATTATAATGGAGTCACGTGTCAAAGGGTCAGTAAATCTTGATTGAGTCTATGTTTTTCTAAACTGTATTTTACATAGATATTCTCCATATTCTACTTTTGGCTATATGGGGAGTTGAATTCATGAGAATTGTTTGTTTGATTAAGGAAATTAATTGCATTAAATTGCATCCTCTAATGAGGAAAGGGATGAAAACGAACATCATTAGTACAGCAGTACCTGCCCTACAGTAATATAATGATACAAGTAATATTGTGGAATCAATCTCAAAATACTTAAAATGAAAACAAGGATTGGTTGTAAAAAAAGGATGAATATGTTTCACTAGAACACAGTAAAAGTGGGAAAATTGTATTTACCAATGGCAGTGCTGAGGACAAAAACTTGTTCAGTCTTCTTTCCATCGTTGTAAAAGGCGATGTACCAGGTACCTGGGTCCAAGTACTCAATAAAACCAGTCTCCTGCATTGTGGTAAGAACCACGTTTCTGGGAGTGGCACTTGAATCCTGTGACACTGTCACCTCTTGTTTAATAAGCTGTTTGCCATCAAGCAGCTTGACAAAATCAAACTGCAGACCAGAGGAAAGTAAATAGGAGAAAATGGTCAAGAGGGCAGCAAGACAATAATTGTGGTAATAACAAACAAACAAACAAATAAACAAACAGACCGATAGACAGTAGGGTAGCTCATGTTTCTCCCACAATTCAAAATAATTTGCAGGATTTATCTTTTGCTAGTTATAAAATGCTCACACTATATATTATTTTGAGGATCATTTTATATTTAGAAGTGTAATATCAAACTACTTCCTCCAGCTTGAACGATAAATCTTTCTTGCCATCAGTATCTCTTGGTCTGTCCCAAGAGACAGGTCAAACTGAAAATGTACAGGCATTCTAGAAAGGTTTGACTGTTAAAGCTGGATGTAGGTTAGTGCACATGTGGGCCTCAAAATTAAGAAGCATTTCACTCAACTATGGAGACACTACAGTATGCAATGTTGGTCAGCAAATGACATTGTGCGGGTCAGATCCGGCCCTCCCTGAAAGATATTTTAAAAAGTAAGATCTCTGAGAAATATCTCAGAAAAGCTATCTGATGCTGACAACTACTTAAATAATATTATTTACTTAAAACTTAAAACAATTAGTATTCAAACAAAATTTTTAAAACATGTAGCTGCAATTTCATGCATCTGTAAAACTAAGCTGGCCCCTTACTAATCATTGTTGAAAAAACTGGCCCATGGGTGAAACCAACTGCTGAACCCTAGCATACAGGATAGGAACCTTTTTTGAAAAATGGAGGTTTATAATGCCGTCTTATTATGTCAGTTTTCACGATATGATATTGCCTTTTTAAAAAATACAATGGCAATAAAAAGTATGTGGACCAGGTTTTCTGCATTAATTGGTCATAAAATGTCACGTTCATCTAAGTTAGAATTATGAACAAACACAAATTATTATTATATTGTTCTTGTACAAACTGAACACATCAAAAAACACGAAAAAAAAAATGAACCTGGGGATTAAAAACTAGTGAAACCTCCTTGGGCAGCAATAATCTCAAATCAGATCAGACCTGCACAATATTCAGGAAGTATCCTTTCTTACAGAAGTGTTTAAGCTCAGCCATATTCATAGGATTTCTAGTGCAAACGGCTCTCTAGACATCATTAAACAGCAGCTCTTTTGGGGTAAGGTCAGGGCATTGACTGGACCGCTCTTAATTTTGAAGCCACTCTGTAGTAGATTTACTTTGATGTTTAGAGTCATTGTCCCCCTTCACCCTTTTTCTAATGAGTTTCAGTTGGTGGACAGCTACCCTGATATTATCGTGTAGGATACCTTAATAATCTAATTAAATTTCCACTTGGTGATGGAAAGTTGTGCAGGCCCAGAGGCAGCAATGCAGCCCAAAATCATGATGCTCCCTTCACTGTACTTCACTGTTGAGATGATGCGTTCATGTTGGTATGTGCTACCCCATTTACACCATATACATATGTTCTTCTCAAACAAGTCAACCTTAGTTTCATTGCACCACAAAAAAAATCCTATCAGCATTGTGGAGTGTGAAGGTGGTCTTTGACAAACTTCAGATATAATAATTCCTTCAAGACTTTAGCTGTTGCTCTAAGGTTCTTTTTTTTACCTCATTGAGCATTTTGTATTTGGTGTCATCTTGGCTGGACACCCATTTCTAGGAAGAGTAGCCACAATATTAGACTGTCTCCATTACTAGACGATTTGTCTAACTGTGGACTGATGAATACGCTCATATAAGAGGCAAATCAAGCATTTTTAGTTTCCAAGTCTGATGATTGCAACTTAAATAACAAAAACGGAAAGGGGAATTTTGAACAGTGCCAGGTAGAGGCACAACAAAATGTTATATTTGGGGGCTAAGTACATTTATCACAAACATGAAGATTTACAGATGTACATTTTTAATGACTTATCACCAAGCATATAACACAAGTATACTGTTGTTTGTAGCACTTTTTGCACTTTCTCACTTTCAGATTAGATGTCAAACTGTGTTTTGTCGTCAGCGTACGCAATAATAATAAAGTTGAATTAAAAAAAAAGTGCATTGAATGGCAACACATCGTTTTTGCAATAAATTCTAGAAAACACACTACAGTCGTCCCTCGCCACTTCGAGCTTCGACTTTTGTGGCTTCACTCTATCGCGGTTTTTTTTCAAATACAGTACTGTGCTCATTAAAGTATATACAGTACTGTATATTCATTAAAAAGTTGATCAATTATATCCTCTTCCTATCCTGGCCTCTGACTGGCTCAGCCTCACGGAAGCATCTTTGTTTGTGATTTCTGAGAACTTTTATCTAAGCCCCATGATGGCTCCTAAACATGCTGCTTCTTGTAAACCTTCTGCTTCTTCTTATTTTCATAGGATGTGGTAGAGTCTGGAACGGATTAAACGCGATAAACAAGGGGCGACTGTATACCCAAAATAAATATATATAAGAAAGTGGTCAGATGTGAAAACAGAGAGAAAGAAATAACTAGCTGGCCCAAGGCCAGCGTGGCTGCAACTGTCAAAGGCCAACCCACACCTTTGTCCACAAACTATAATTTGCATGCACCAGAGCAGCTGGGAGATACTGATGTGGTACGTGAAACTGAAAATGACTGAATTTTAATGTCAAGGTCATGATGGTATATTGCAGTAGCATAATTAGCACTCATTTCAATGCATCTACTGCTGTATGCTGCACTGATGTACATTTGATAACTAAACTTTGGATTGATCTGAGGTGTCCCTATCGCAATGCCAGTGCAAAAGATTGCCCCAATTATATACGATAATCTGAACCTTGCTGTAAATGTAGTTTTGATGTTTGCATGTTCACCCACAGTGTAGAGAAACATACATTTAATGCAATAAAAGATGGACAAAGTGCAAAGACATTTAATGTAGTGCAAAGAGCAAACAAATAAAAATAATCATTCCCTTCTAACCTTTCTGTTTACGTAGCCATTAGCAAAAATGTCATTATAGCATATCACATTTCTGTCACTATAGGCAATTTTTTTAATACGTCGATCCATGCATGCAAATGTCTGATGCCCAATTCACATTTAATAAAACTAGTGACAATTACAGATATTTTCAATTAACAGGAAGAGGTGACAAGACACAGTATTTCGAAATGGCAAATTAATTTATCAAAGGTAAATACACAGTCTTTGGCTCAGGGTCAAGTTTTGTTTGATAGACCTAGGACTCTGTATAAAAGTTGTGTGTGCACACATTTTTTGTGTGTGCACAATTTTGATAGATGAAGCCACAATTTGCTAACTCCTGGTTCCATTTAGCGTTTGTTAAAGCCATTAGCCTATGACTCAGATGAATGTAATGAATATTGTATTTAATACACGTACAAAAATGCAATTATCAGGTAAAACAGTGTTTTGTAGGATCACACACCCATGGACACTCCGACATTCCTAGTTTTATGGCCACTGAAGGTACGAGTCGGCCATAGCACC
>JAODKM010000037.1:1953041-1971284 GCA_026780845.1 Petrocephalus sullivani | reverse complement strand
TAAATGCATTGAAGCAACTGCCATGTGATTGGTTGATTAGATAATTGCATTAATGAGAAATTGAACAGGTGTTCCTATTAATCCTTTAGTTGAGTGTATATATATATATATATATACACACGCACACACACACACACATACAGGAGGCCCTCGGGTCCCGACAGTCTTGACATACGTTTTGAGTTTACAACGCTAACTCCCATAAAAACTGTTTAGCACTCATTCGTGGTGGAATGATTTCCGCATGTACTTTTCGAAAGTGAAAATACGCCGATGCAGCAGAGCAAAGGTGAACATTACATGTCAGTGTCATGTGGTATGATTTCTTTTGTTCAATTGTGTATAATGCAAACCATTCTAATTGTTTTAATGATTTAATTGTGTTAACAATGGTTTTGCTTTTCATTATGTCACATTCTCTTCGCGACACTCACTGAAAAGCAATGCTTGGTATACATTGCATTTCCACATGGCACAGTTTCTGCATGCTGCGCACTGTAAATCAATACGTCGCGTTGATTGTTTTTCTGTGTACACCAAAGTCGTTTTTGCATTTCAGCGTGGCACGAATTCCACTCCATAGATAAGTGACTTAAGCTATGGTGTGTTTCAACACCAAAATTCAGGGTACTTGGGGTATGTCATAAAACAAGGACCCCCTGTGTATATATACATATATATATATATGAAATTTACTGAATTTTTGTGTATTTAGTGTATTTTAGTCTGCGTTTAAGTTCATTTCCGCAGCCCGGTCATTGACTTGATGTGTCTTAGCGTGCTGTTCCCTGCTTGTTTTTGGCTTAGAATAAACCTTTGTGTTCACCCTTGCTACTTGGAGTCCTGGTCCTGCTTCCCCGCTCCGCACCCGGCACGCCCGACCTCATAACCGCATTGAGGGGCTAATTTACAGGGCCATGTACTGTAAAAACTTGGAAGGAGAACCTCCTTCCCTCAGCCAGAACACTGAAGATGGGTCATGGATGGGTCTTCCAGTATGACAATGACCCCAAACATACTGCAAAGACAACAAAGGAGTAGCTAAAGAAGAAGCACATTACGGTCATGGAGTGGCCTAGCCAGTCTCCAGACTTTAATCCTATAGAAAATGTGGAGGGAGCTGGAAATTCGAGTCGCCAAGCGGCAGCCAAGTGGCAGCCAAGAAACCTAAAGTATTTAGAGGGTTTCTGTAAAGAGGAGCCAAAAGCCCTCCTGAGATGTGTGCAAACCTGGTGACCAACTACAAGAAACGTCTTACCGCTGTGCCTGCCAACAAGGGTTTCTCCACCAAGTCATGTTTTATTTGGGTATCAATTTATAACTTATAACGAAATGGGTGAAACAGTCAACAGTTATAACTTATAACCAAACTTTTTTCTTATTTTAGTCAATCAGCTACTTACATGTAAATTCTGCTCTCCTACCTTTTTGTAAGAAGTCATCTATTATTCTGTCATACCAGCATGAGTCCTTCTCAAGCAATTTGACCATATTGAACATACAGACAACTAAGTTAGTGAACCAGCTGTTACAGAGGGGCAAGGCAAAGGCAGGAAAGGTGACGATCTATGGAGCAGCTCTGAGAACAAAGGGTTTGTTAATAAACAAAACTGAACACATCGGGGAAAAGTACAAGATAAAGGGACCACGAGGGGCCAAAAACAAACAAAAAAAAAAGTAAAGAATAAACTAAAGAAACCACAAAAAAACTACAGTATACACAGCCAGGGAACAGGACTACCAAACAAGCAGAGCTAAAAACACACACTAACATGAACAACAACTGATTCAGGAAATACAAAATGACCATCACAGACAACAAGGACTAATAAAGGGCAGGTGTGGACCATGACCAAATCAATCAATCAATCAGGAAAATAGAAAACCAAATAATACAAAAACCCATGCCCGGGGTTCAGCATCTAAGGCTGCAAGCTCAACCCATTGAACTATGAAGTAGTCCATGGAACAGGGAAACACATTAGTGACATACAACAAACACAGAGGAGGGGCCACAATGACCAGTGACACCTGCTGGCCAAACAGGAACAAAGCATGTGAATTAAGACCAGCCGGGCACCAAACATGACACTTACTACAAAACTAGCCTATTAAAAATCACTGAACTTTCATTAAAAACTCAAAAACGCAATGATAATTTTATTTTATTTACAATATTTACAGATGCCAATTGTGAAAGATGACATACAAAATGGTAAACTGTCACTCTGTGTTCTTATGCGTGCCCCTAAATATGACAGAATGAAACTTGAGCATTAATGTTATTTGTAGTTTATCCTGTCTTGTCAAGATGTTTCCGAAACACCATGCAGAGAAACCAGGCTTCCAGGCAGATATAAAATATCTCACTGCAGATTTAGCCAATCAATGTTGCCTAAGCTAAAACTATGTATAAAGCTCACATAGACTCCCTGTGAAGCACAGTGTTGGGTGGACTCACGCATCATCGAAGCATATTGACTAATAAGCTTTTGTTTATTCTCCATTTAGACAAAGCACACAAGAATCTTCCATAGACTTCCAGTGAAGCACGGCATCTATGGGCTGTATTTATCCTGACTTTGAAGGGAAAATTAGCGTAAATGTTGCTGAAAGCAATTCTAGTGAAACAATCATCACTGTGGTTCAGTTAGTAAGATAGATTACACTTTTAACCGCAAGTAAAATTAACTTACATTAATACATTATTATTACATTGATACATTGTTATTCTGAAAACAGCACACTGCCTTCATGGGGACAGTGTTACCCATGCAGAAGAGGATATAGTCCATGATACAGTGGCTGAGTCTCTCTATATCCTCCCCATGTGACTCACAGAGAATGCCCCAGTTTGTTTCCTCTAAGCCATCCTGCAGAGCCACCTCAGCCCCCTTCATCCATTTCCTCACAGTCCTGGTGGTGACTGGCAGTTGTTGAATTATGGGTTTTGTTGCTGGCATATAGCAAGTCCAGTGTCCTGTATCCTCTTGTAGTACAGTGAATTAACTGGTAAAAACTGGTGAGGTGAAACATAACTGAAATTCCAAGAAACTGCGATAAAAATACTGGGATCATTGGTGGTCAGTTTGCTGCCCAATAAGTGTATTATTTCCATAGTAACTGCATCCGGAATTAGGCCTGTGTCATGGTATGTAATTTTTATACATTTGCATCCAGTCCAATTGCTGTTTAAGACATCCTGAGCACATACTAATAAGGCAACAAAGTGGAACTTTGATATTAATTTATAATTATCTTCATTAAGATTATGAAGAAAATGCCCTAACATAAGAAGTGAAAGTGATTGTCATTGTTCACACACCACAGCAAAATGTGTCCTCTGCATTTACTCTTTTGTGACACAGCAGCAGGTAGCTATTATTTAGTACCCAGGGAGCAGTATTTGCTGGTTGGGGATTTCAACCAGCAACATTCCAATCACAAGCATACTTCCCTAACCATTAGGCTGCCACTGCCTCAATGCACATATACTTTTGTATATTTTTTGTGTATCCTTTTGTATATACTTTTTTGTGTATAATACTTCTGTGTATCTTTTGTGTATAATATTTCTAAATCCTATCATTTAAATCACTGGTAAAAATGTTAATACTTAAAACTAAACCCTTGTCCATTCAAAATCAAATTTCTCAGGTGAAATGAACCAGATTAGTGCTAACACCTATCCAAGACAATCCTTGATAAATCTGTGCTCAAAGTAGACGATAATGTCAATATACTGTTCGCCCTATGGTTGGCTGATGAAGATCTGAAGCAATTGTTTAGGAACATCAAGCAACTGTTCATCTAAATAGTGAAGTGTCATAACAAATAGCACTGCAAGCCATGCATTTAGCAAGAATTCCAAGCCAACTTCCCAGCAGAAGTGACTCACAGAAGAACTTGTCCTATGAGAGGGATCTTATTAGCTGAAGCCAGAGAAACAGTGACTAGCCTCCAACATACTCCACATTCCAATACTACTGACTAGGATTGTACATAAGCGTACTCAGTGGCTAATTCCCTCCCTTTTACTGAAGAAATGAAAGACAAACAAGAAAACTAATACTGGCATTAGCAGACTCAAACAATACAGAAATTACTACATTGCACAATGAAAAGACAAACGCAGAAGCCCACAGGGCACAGAAGATTAACCCAATTTATCTATTTAATTTTATTTAGATTATCAAAAAACACTGATCTGACAAATCCTGATCACCTAGTGTACATATAGTACACTATCCTTTACTGGAACACTATAAGTGGGGAAAAAAATCTGAGTAGGACAGATATGCCTGTTAGAATAGTGACCTTCTCCTTAAAGCAACAGTTCACCACCCCTCCCACTGTATATACACCCCTCCCAGGCTACAGTGTAAAAAATAGTCACTATTCTGGACTTGGTGTTGCTTGACCTGAAGCATCACACTCAATGCTTGCAACAGTAGCTGCTGAGGAAGTGTAAAGATGTGTTTCACTGCCAAATGCCTAGTAACTCCAACAGCAATCTCCTCACAGCTTCACAGTAAATTTGCATTTCAGAAAATACACTGATCATGGGAGGTTTACTTACACAAAAATGTTCTGAGGCCCAAAAAAATGTGATTGGTTCAGAGAGATAACCAATCAGATCTTGTGTCAGGTGTCAGACCAACCAATTAGACTGTCATGGTCCTGCCTCCACTAGTTCCTTGGACCTGACTCCTCTACAATCTGATCAGTTATATCATTTTACATTCTGTCCTCAGAACATTTTTGTGTAAGTAAAACTCCCATGAGCAAATAAACTGAGGGCCATGCCCATACTGGAAAAGCAGCAGCCAAAAAGCTCAGCCTATGTATTGGTGTACCACCATCAAACTTCTGAAAAAAATCTTAAAGGCATGACTCTGTAAGGGCCCATGAAGTTTCCTGCTGTTACTGACAGGATATTCTTGTGTCACCTTGAGATGCTACAATACTCAAAGTGGCAAACTGCCCTCACCACTTGTAGGTGGTTACTGTTTCAATTCAACTTGAAAAAAAGCTACCGTGATGACAGAACCATGTGACATATGGATCGGGAGAAAGACATGAAGTGTTTTTAAATAAAGATCCAAGATGTACTGCTGCTTCATACACTGTCCCTGTCACCTAATCAAATTAAGAAATGGCTACAGCTTTGAAAATCCTAAGAAACAATTTTCATTTGCATAAGTAGGGCATTACATTTTGAAACTGCATATTGTTGGATAATTATACCTGCATCATGGCTTTAAAGATGGTGATGAGCGTATTTGTTCACCTGTGCCTCATTATTAAATATGTACAATTAAATTTGATGCCATTCTACACTCTATATTTATATACACTCTGTGGCCACTTTATCCGGTACAGATGCAGAATGGCTTCAGGGTTTATGAGTTGGAAATTCAGAGATGCCTTTTGGAATACCACTGGGGTACAGAGCTGCTATTTTTGCACCTGTGTCCTACCTGTTAGTTTTAACGAGTTGGGCCATTATTCTTTGAGCACAGGACTGCCACTGACTGGATGTTTTTTGTTTGTACCATTTTCTTTAAGGTTTAGAGACTGTAGTATATGAACATTCCTGGAAGCTGGCTGTTGCTGAGATTTTGAAACCAGCCCGCCTGGCTCCAATAATGTCACGATATTCAGAATTGCTTAGATCATGCATCTTAGGCATCTCAATTCTTAGCCGCACAGTAACTGCCCCTCTGGGCCCTATCTGTGCTGTACATATCCAGCCGTGTTAACAAGCTGGTGTACCTATAAAGTACTTCAGGAGCCACAGAATATATGTGAAAACAATAAATAACAATAAATATTTTAAAACAGATCTTCAGAAACGTACTGAAAAAAGAGTAACAAATATATTACTGTCTTATATGTATGTTTAACTGGTTTACTTATTAATTTCAGGTTGTAGGTTTTCCAATATACTGTACCTTGTGCTGGCTCAGTAGGAGTCGTCTGCTTTTTACTATGGCTGCGGTAACTGAGCCTAAGCTCTGGTTCGTAATCGGGCAGAGTTTCCCTCGAAGTGTAGGACTTGTGCAGATTTTGCCCATCCTCGCTCTCATCAGAGGAACTTGTGTAGGTTTGTTCCATTTCATGCCGTGGTTTGGATAATGGCTGGTATGGTTTACAATCCATGTGCTCCATCGCGCCAAAATATTACCCTAATCAAAAAAATCAGAAATCATGCATCCACAGTCTGGGGCACAGCAACCTGGAGAGAAAGAATAAAAAACATATCAGTCTAGTGAAACACACAACATATAAATTAAGTTATATGTAGATTATGATACTGTGTTAAGTACCATAGTAGTTGAGGAGCTAGATAAAATTCCAACAGATATAGACAGATGTATAGACAAATGTTAGCCATTCATGGGGTCGTAGCCTAATGACTATTATTCTTTCAAGATAGCAGGATAACTGGACATGAACTTGAATTGTTCTGCTCTCAAGTGATGTGGGGTTCTCAAAATCTGTTTTGGAGTGTGATTTAAACGAAGCCTTTACACTTAAAAAATTGCAAGCCTTATTAACTGTTTTGCTAAATCAATTAATTAAGACGCCAAATAAAATAAAATTGCTGAGACTGTACAGTCCTCATCTTTAGTTCACTTACGACGCAATATTATCCTGTATCTTAGGATGCTTTTGCAAAGCACTATCAGTGTTGAAATAGAATAAAGGTACCCTTCTAAGACTGTCTTAATGTGTTCATGTAATCTAGCTGCTCTTGTTGACCTTTCTGTCAACAGACTGGCTGGTATTAAAATTCCAGAGTGGCATTTCAGACTCAGACACTGTTCCTGAATTAACAAAAGAAATTTTCTTATGTTCATAGACACTTTTTTAAAACTATTCAAACTATTCAGCTGATACAGCATTTTCTACTAGTGGCAATTTTTAATGGCATTTAAGATGAATACGACAAAGCCAATGTACATTTAAATAGCCTTGTCTTCAATGTGTCATGGCAAAAGGCTATTAATTGCTCACTCAGAAAATGCCTTGCCTGACTAATTGGCAGTTGGAGCTTTTTAAAGAGCCATTTGCATGCCAAGCAGATAACATTACTCCAGCTGAGCATCCTAACAATTGAGGACAATATTGTAGCTTGTGCAAAAAGTGTGACAGCAAATGAGAAGGGATGTGCCACCCCCTGTGAAAACACAGCTTGTCTGTGTTGTGGCTCGGCACAAATATGGTGCATACACGGTTCTACATAGTCCTTCCTGGATTTATGGAAAACATTCAGATTGCAGTGGTAGGCTGAATAAATAAATTAGCATTCATTCAGTTGCAGGGCCTTCGTTGGCACCAAAGATATTGATTGTACAGAGGTTTTACTTGCGCTAATTGTTTGTTCAGTGTATGGTCATCTCATTATCTGTGATAAGCAGATCCTTTGAAAGTGGCAAAAAGGCACATTCTACTGCTTAGTGTTATCAGAAACGTTTGCATCTAAATTACATTATGTAATTAAGCTAATGTAATTAAGTTACATTAACACATAATTGTTACATTAACATTAGGTTATAGTAACATTAATATATATTATGTGTCATTAACATTATAATAATATTACAAGGTATTCACAAAAGACCTAAAAGCATTATAGCATAAATAGCTGAAGGTTGCCTGTGACAAACTTTATGAACATGTCAGATAAAAATAAATTCCACAAAAAATATTCTTCCTTTATTTAAAGATGCATTATGGCAGTTTTTTTTAACAATAACAATTCTGTTATTTGTAACCTGTATTTCATGTTAACAGTTTCAATTATAAGGATGGGAAGGGTCTATGAAGTCACATTAAGAAATGTATCACGGGAGAATTTAAACTTTAAAATTTTAATTGTCACTTAGCGCTAGTCCTAGTCAGTGGTGGCACATGACAGAACAAGCACAGATCTGGTGAACCTGATTACTGTGAGACAAGTGGCACAAATACAAGTGGCACGGCCCCAGAGTATGAGATAATTTCAATACAGGGTGATCGCACAATATATGGGTTTGGTGCTAAGTCTAATCCTCACAAATCCCAGAAGACTTGTTCTCAAGAATGCACGGATATGTTCCTTTTGCACAATACAAATATCCTTATTTATAATATATACAAGGTATTAGCTACAGTCAACAAGAATGGTATTTACAGATTAAAGAATTTTTTAACTCTTGGTCTTTCACCTAAAGTATACCAATTCGTTGCCCTCAAAACAACAAGGAATATTGTCAAACGAGTGATTTTAACTTGCCTGATAGCTGAACTCACATTCTGAATGTTTAATCATGATTACGTACTCTCCTTTACAGACACCATACACAGGGTTGAGAGTGAAGCTTGGGGTCCAAGTGCAAGGTCAGGCTATATATCCAGTCACTAGACTCCATGCTTAATGCAAGTTCACCAGATCTGCACCTGTTTTGTCATTTGTCAAAATATGCAAATGGAGCAGAAGCAGCCAGATGTTCCTGCAAATTTTGGAAAAGATCAGAAAAATAAACTGAGTTATCATGCTGACAAGATCAAGTGTTTGAGGTGACCTTGTCTCTGCTATCAGTGCTATGTGGCACTGTTTCAATTTTAGTGCAATTTGTCTTAAAATTTTATCAGGTCCAGCTCTACCAGGTCTGTGCAGTACTTTCTGAGAGATAAAATGCTTGAAATGAACCTCACAAATGTCTCAAAATTTGATCAATTCCAGCTTGTCACCCTAAAATGTAACTACAAAGTTTGAAAAATACTTTAAAAAATTATTTTAGATACTGTGTTCACCAGACCAAGAGTCTTCTACAGCTGCTGGTTCCTTCCTTTGCTGCCACACAGTGCTGCTGATTAAATTTTGGGGTAATTTCTCTGAAAATGAAATCAGGTGTAGATCTTCATCCGTTCAATGTTTTTCTGAAGCAGTAATACTTTCTGACTTATCACATTCACACATTCAAATGCCATCTGCTTTCACACTTCCCCTTCAGTTTTTGGGCTGTTCTTTTCTTTTTTTTTATCAGTTCCAGGCATGCAATGCCTCTGTAAAGTCTGAGAAAGATGTGCCAGATACTTTTTGAGTTTCCATCTTAATGGCATCAAAACTGCTTTTTTTTTTGTAACACTACGAGTTGCTACTTTAATGTTTCTGCAAAGTTTGAAAGATCCATTAACATTTTTCAAGTTATTATCTTAACAAGAAAGCATCTGCCACAACTGCAGACCTGACCAAAACCATATGTATTTCCTATGTGGGAATACAGTTATCACTACAATGAATTTCTACTGAGCTGGTACATTTCTTTCAACACCATTTCCCTTCCCATTTCTCTGCATAAGAATTCAACATGTGCCATCATTTCAGAACAGATTCTCATGCCGCCTCTAGATTTATTAGAGGAAACAAAAAAACTCTCTTCACATCCAGTCATATTTTTGTCTGCCCTGGCATATGTGCATACACTAGGGCTGTAATGGTACACATATTTGTTGAGTCCTGTTCGGCTAGATAATTCTTGACTCAGTATTCACTGTGAATCGAACGAATACATTGGCAGAACCTAAATTCACAAGTAAATGTTTAACACGGCAAGCATTATGCTAATTATGATAGTGAGAGGGTTACAGCTAATGCTGGTTACAGTCAGTCATAATCAGCAGTCTAGGAACATCTTACTCTCAATTTTTGTTTTTTGATATAAGCTCTGACCCCCATTTTTCAAGGGGTTGTTAGATTTCACCAACCATAGTGGGAAAGGTGAATGGGTCGCCCTAGGAAAATTTGGCAGATCAGGTGCAGGGTCCAACTCAAACGTTTTACCGCTTTTATTTGATATTAAAACTCAGTATTTCTTGTGGATGAAGAGATCAGACCACTGCTGTTGTACGTACATGATTTTTCTTGTCTGATTACATAAGCGTTTTTGCTGTCTATGGAGGTAAACAAACACTTGATAATTCTATGAATTAATATAGGGTAGGTATTTTTCAGTAACAGTCACTGAAACTGTTTTTTAGCTAAATTACATCCTCAACATTTTGCCCGTCATTGCGCAAGGCATTGTGGGTTGTATTTGTTACCTCCTGGATCCCCCCCCCCCCATCTGCCTCCCTGAAATCAATATCCCTCAGGTGGGATGTCGGGAATTCTGTAATGTATGCATGGGAGGCGGGGGCAGAGGTAGAGGAATCTAGGTAGAGGAGTCTGACCCTTGGACTCCGAAGGAACAATGGGTATTCCACCTGACCGTGAAATAACGGACAAACTCTTCCATGTCATACAGTGTTATGAGCCGTTGTAGAAGTAGTGTATCTATGATATACTGGCATATACTACAGGAAGTGCTGTAGGAATATGGGGAACCTCAGCCGCTACAGCACGCTGTTTAGACCCCGTCTGAATGTAGCATGAAATCTGTTCTAATGCTTTATATGACTATAAAAAGTAATTTAGAGTGGGTCTTAGCCTCAGGGAAGAATGAAGTATAAGTTTTATTTTTGGTCAGTATCTGTCACGGTAGGAATGCAATGGTCTATTACTCGCATTTCTTTGTATTGAAAACTATAATAAACAACCATTTATCAAGCTCCAGTGCATGATTTTTTTGTTTATTATGCCGCATAGCCAGGCACGGAATTTTTGAAAATGGAAATGCAGTAAAGACTAGATGATTATTTCTGATTATATAAAATGTGAAAAACAAATATAGGCTGCACACCACGTAAAATCATTTGCCTAGCTTGAACATTAGGGATGTAAGATTCGCCAGTTTGCATCGGTGTGCCTGCATAAAAGTGCCCCAACTGGGTGCACCGGATGCAATTTGAGGTGAACTCTGGATGCATCAGCCTCAGAGATGCAAATACACATCCCTATTGGACATAAATGGGACTGAATGACGGCTTCCAGTGAATATACCAACTTTATGTGCATCTATGTACATTTGAATGTTGCCCTTTCAGTGCCCCCACCATGTTTCCTTGGTTTTTATTCAAATATTTTTTTTTTCTGTTAAATTCACAGGAGGCAAATCTTATCAGGACAAAAAGGTGTCTGAGATGCTATCAAGAAAGCCTAAAAGTCTAAACAGTGTCTAATTTTTGTCTTGTAACTTCTTTGATTAAACCTTAGGTCGTGTAGAAATTGAACAGCACACAACTCAAGCAAAAAAAAAAAAAAAAAGACGGTTTTCCAAGAAATAATACTCGATGTTACGCACATCATAAGACTACACACATAAGACAACACAGCCTAAAACTATAAATAAAATAATTAAATAAATAAATTGCTTTCAGAAGAGCATAAGGCATTTCACCATACAGGAATCAATGTGTAATGGAGGAGACGAGGATAATTATAAACATATATAAAGAAGGTGTATAATTAATATGTGCAATGATCCTTGTATAGAAAGGATGTACATTCCATTAGACTTACACCACTTACTATATTCCCACAACAAAATTCCCTAACTGGTGTCATAAAAACCAGGGAAAGAGAAATTCCAAGAGTAACTGGTGAAAAATAAAGGGTTTGATACAGTGGACAGTTACTACATCATGAATGTTCAAATTACATAAGAAAAAGGAAAAGAGTGCAAACTTTCAGCACTTAAAAGGAATATTTACACATTTCATCATACAAATGTTTACAAGAGTGACATACCAGTGAATAGTTATGAGATGCTGTTATGATATAAATTTTCTATAAAGATACAATCATGTATACGTGAAACCCAAAAGATAAGACTTGGTGTCAATTTTTAAATCAATATGAGCAAGCTGTAATGTGTTCTTCAGGTTGCTAGTGAGCCTTTACTTTTTTGGCAAATGAATGTCCAATAATTTTAACTGCTTTTGCTGTAAACTTGGTAAAAAAAATTGCTGTAGATGAAAAGTATGTCGTATACCCTAGGAAAAGCATGAAAGGTTGAAAGCAAAGCTTGGGCATCCGAGTGCAAGATCAGGCTATTTATCCAGCGCCCTTGGAGCATTTCGTGTGACTGGTCTCACTGTAATCAGGTTCACCAGATCTGAGCCTGTTCTTTCATGTGTCGCCACTGGACTAAGGCTAAGTGATATGATAAAATTACCTCATGACAAGTCTAGGGTAGTGTGTGGCTCATTCGGTTAAGCCTCTGTGTCTGTGGTCAGAAAGCTGCTGGTTCAATCTTGGGCTTGGCTTGTCTGCTAGCCCTTGAGCGAAGGCCTAGCCCCCTGGGTGCTGCAAGAGGTAGCTGCCCATCATGGCCAAACCAGCTCTCATGGAGAGCAAGACTGGGGAAAGTGAGAAGATTTATTATTATTAGCCCAGTGTGGGAGGGGGGGTTCACTGACGATAAATTTTTATGAACGAAAATACTGCAGTATAACGAAAATATTATTACAAGTCTTCCCACCTTTATAAAAAAGGACATAACTAAATCACAGCCTTTTCAGACTCTCAAGCTTTTTCCTCATTGTATCATACGGTCTGGTTGGAGATGTGCGCCCCTGTCGATCAAACTACTAATCCTCACTAAGGCTGCCAAATGTCTTCTACAGCTGCTATTTCCTTCCTTTGCTGCCACACAACAGTCCTGCTACATTTTTGGGGCAATTTAGCTGACAACAAAACCAGGTATACTTCTTGATTCCATGTAATGTTTTCAGAGAGCAGTAATATTATCTATCAAATACTTTCTGACATATCACAATTACAAGGTCAATTGTACAAGGTCAACCCATCCCTTTGCTGCCACTAAGCAGCGCTGCTTCAATTTTGGGGGAGATCGGTCTCAAAATGTAACCAGTTCCTGCTGGCCGCCCATACAGTGGCTCTATACAGTTTGAAAATGATGTGCCAAATTGTTTCTGAGTTATAATCTTAAAAGGGCATAAATGCCTTATTTTTGCTGTGGGCATATTATTGATATTATTGAGAAATATAACATTTTTTCCTTATCCATTTTTTTAACAACATCGATATTATCGAAAAATGTGTGTGTAAATAGTTTTCATTGTTAGTTACAACTAATTCTGTTTTCACTAGGTTAAAACTACAGTATAGGATTAAAAGACAAGTACACAAAAAAATACTTTTTTCCTGCATTTGTCTGATAAGCACATCCCACCAAAACAACAAGATTTTGGCAATGATGTCAGAAAATACTGTAGGCTTGTTGCTTTTCTAAAGAGAGCAATGGATGAACTAGTTGTACCAAAAAACACAACTCTGCCGCTACTACAACATTGCTAATACAGCTAATACAACATTGCAAAAAGGCGTACTTTAAGGACATCATTCATACATTAAATCCCTAGTACAAAGTGTGTGGTTGAAAGAGCAAACTTCTTTCCAGAGAAAGACACGGCAATTAATCTGGCAAATGTGCTCTGTACAATGCTTAAAGAATGCGAATGGCCAGAAGACAAACTGGCATGAATAACTAATAATGTGGTGAATATTAAATCAGTGATCAAAGATCACATAGGATGGCAGCAGTTCAACTGTTTCGGACGTAACTTTCTTTTGGGTGTTATGAATTCAATCAAGCATCAATGGCATATCACAGGTCAAGCTCTGGGTATTTGGCAGTTCAGTACTATTATGTTTTCACACAGCTGCCAAAAGAAACAGGACTTGCTTAAAGCGCAAAGAGCGCAAAGAGCGCAAAGAGTTTAGCCTGTCTGAATACACTCCAGTAATGGTAGCCTGGCACATACAGTACGTTGTTAATAATAATAATAATAATAATAATAATAAATACATACACACATACATACATACATAAATAAACAATAATTTAACTTTCTTATTCCTTATAACAGTGGCCAGGTAACTAAGTGATGCTGGTGGAGGAAAACGTTTCCTGACTCACTCCTCCAAAAACACAAGGTGACCCAATGATATTCAGATCTGGTGACTGTGCACGCCATGGAAGATGTTCTATATCACTTTCATGTTCATCAAACTACTCTGTCACCAGTCTTGCTGTGTGTGTTGATGCATTATCATCCTGATACATGGCACCAAATTCTGGATACAATATTTGAATCACTGGGTGAACATGGTCCTCCAGAATGGTTTGGTAGCCCTTGTCAGTGATGCGCCTATCTAGAACAAGTTGCGGGCCTAGAAAAAGCCCTGATATTGCAGTCCAAACCATCACTGATCAATCTCCATGCTGCACTCTGGGTATGCAACAGTCCAGGTAGTAACTCAGTCACTCAGATCTGATTAGGCTCGCGGGCCACCTTTCTTCTTTCCACGGGAGTAGCTGTGCTGAAGCCACCATTAGGAAGGCTGCACGCATTGTGAGGGGGATGGGGGAAAGCCTTTGGAAGCCCCATCTCTGGAAGACCAGAGAGCCAACAGCTTTAGGCGTGCTGCGGATCAGAGCTGGCATGGTGCTGAGGCATTACCTGTTGCACTGTGGCACTTGGGTCCAAACTTAAGGGAGCCCATCTAGGTGGGCACGTCGGGAGAAATTCATAAACTCTGCATTTCAGTCGCGGCTCTGTCTGAGGTATGCAGACCGGGGAGTGGGTACACCTATAACTGGTCTGGTCGCTCTGACGGCTGCCATACTCAGCGAGTAGCTGTTGCTGTGGTGGATTGGCTCTTCCCAGTGGTGACTTACGTCACTCCTTTTAACGAACGTACCGTGACACTCAGGCTAAGGCGCTCATTATTGTCTTGTCTGTTGTCACAGTGTATGCTCCGACAGCAGCGAGTGATGCCTCGATAAGGGAAACATTCTACTTGCATCTCTGATCGGTGGTTGATGAGTGCCCACGAGGTCATGGGTGACTTCAGCATGACTGATGGCACCGACAGGGTTGGCTACACGGATTGTGTAGGTCCTCATGGGTCTGGTGACCGGGGTGACAGTGGCTCCATGTTCCTTGACTTTGCAATAGGTCAAGGGTTGTGGGTTGCTTGATCGTGGTTCCAGTGCCCTGGAGCCATACCGTTGGACTTGGTACTCCAGTACTGGTGGTGCAGTGATGGAGATCGACTATATCCTCGTGGCTAAATGCCGCAGGCTCCTGCAGAACTGCAGAGTCTACAGAAGTGCCCAGTTTGTGAATTCAGACCACAGACTTGTTGAAGATTCAGCTTAGGTCCAGTAGGTTACCACCTACTAGGAGAATGAGTCTGAAATAGTTTCTGGTTCTGATGAGTTAGCATGCAGTTTTGGTGACGAACTAGCAAACTTGGGTGCATCTACTGACTCGAATGTGATGTGGGAGACTATCCACGATAAGACGCTTAAGGTTGCCAAGGATTGTGTTGGTGTAGCCAGTGTTCCCAGAAAGAGGTGTTTCATCTCACAGGGCACCCTGGATATTATCGAGAGGGGTCACAGTCTACGGCTTGGTGGAAATTCCGGTCTGTATCAGCTGTAGAGGGATGGCTGTGGGGGCTCTGAGGGCAGACAAGAAGGTGTTTGTCAGAGGAATCTGTGAGCAGGTGATCTAGTGACCCGCAGCCTGCTTACAAAGGATTCGAAGCATTACACACATCCGAATCTGTTCCTCGGAGAGTCGCAGTCAGGGCGGGTAATGGAACAGTTCTTATGGATGGCACTGCAGTTGTGGCTCGCTGGGCCACCTACTTTGAGCAGTTGTTTAAAGCTGATCCTCTGGCTAGGCCATTGGACATCTCTGGGACCACAGTTCTTGAGACAGACCCACCTATCAGCTGTGAACCACCCAGTCTTACTGAGATGTGATGAATCAGCTTGATGTTGGGAAGGCTGAGTAGATCTGTGGTATCTGAACTTCTCCATGGTGGTGGTAAGGCTGTCCTCCTAGCATTGCAAGCAGTCTTTGCCTCCATTTAGCTCTTTCCTAGGGTCATCCTCAATAGGATTCGTGATCACTTTCTTGCTTACCAGCAACTGGAGCAACCTGGTTTTATGCCTAAGAAGTCTACCATTGACCCCATTCTGGCACTGAGGGTTAGCCTGTACACTGGTACTGAGAGTGCTGTGCAGAATGGAGGGAGGACCTCTACATTATTCCCAGTTGATTCTGGGGTTCGTCAGGGGTGTATTCTTGCTCCTACTCTGTTCAATGCTTGCATGGACTGGGTGTTGGGCTGGCATGGTTAGTGAGGAAAGATTTACTGATCTTGACTTCGCCGACAATGCTGTGATCATTGCAGAGTCAATGGAGGTTCTGACTGGGGTTCTTGAGAGACGGAGTGAGGCGTCTGAGTGTCTGGGCTTGCAAGTGTTCTGTTTAAAAACTAAGATGCAGGCCTTTAATGACCTCTTAGGAACAGCCATCAGCAGTCTGTGGGGAGAGCATTGATGAGAGGTTCACTTACCTCAGCATCGACATTCATGTCTCTGGCGACTCTTCCTATGAAGTCAGTAGATGGATAGACGGATTGGGAGAGCATAGGAAATGAGGTCACTGGAAAAGGGTGTGTGGCGCTCCCAATATCTTTGCAAGAAGATATAGGTCCAAGTCTTCTGAGTTCTGGTGCTGCCTGTTTTGCTGTATGGGTGTGAGACATGGACGCTATCCAATGACCAGAGATGAAGACTGGACTCCTTCAGTACTGTGTCTGTTTGGAGAATCCTTGGGTATCGCTGGTTTGACTTTGTGTTGAATGATCAGTTACTCTGGGAGTCCTGAATGAGGCACATCACCTGCATTGTGAGGGAGCACCATGTTTCATAGTGTGGTGGGTGCGGCAACGTGCTGCACCAGCGTATGCTCCCCAACCTGACCTGACCTGTACCACTGAAACCAACTTTTGGCATGTTCAGTGAATGTTTAGTTTTTACTCTTGGTTGACAGTGTTAGGATGGATAGGTCGCTTTGATGTTGTCCCCCACAAATGGCTCCTGCTTAAAAAGCTGCAGGGATTTTAGGAACTGTAGCAACTAGACTGAAAACTGGTTAACAGACAGGAAGCAGTTATTAGAGGCACAATACCACAGTGGGCCTGCGTTCATAGTGGGCTACCACAGGGTTCAATTTTAGGACCACTTTGTTCCTAATCTATATAAATGATACAGACGCTGATATATACAGTAAACTGGTTAAATTTGCAGATGACACCAAGGTGGGTGGTGTAGCAGATACTGAACTAGCAGCTCAGCAGCTACAGCGGGATCTTGATTTAATTAGTGACTGGGCGGATACCTGGCAGATAAAATTTAACATAGACAAAGGTAATCCATTCAGGGAGCAGAAATATAAAGTACAGATATTTTATGGGTCCTACTGAAATAAAGGTAGCTGATCACGAGAAAGACCTCGGTGTGTATGTTGATGCTTCCATTTCCCACTCTCGCCAGTGTGGGGAAGCAATTAAAAAGGCCAATAGGATGCTGGGTTACATCTCTAGGTGTGTTGAGTTTAAGTCAAGGGAGGTAATGCTGAGATTATACAATTCCTTGGTAAGACCACAGTTAGAATATTGTGTGCAGGTTTGGTCTCCATATTTTAAAAAGGACATTGCTGGCTTAGAAAAGGTGCAACGTAGGGCTACAAAAATGATTCCTGGTCTTAGAGGAATATCATATGAGGAGAGGTTAGCAGAGCTAAATCTGTTAAGCCTCGAGCAATGGAGACTGAGGGGGGACATGATCCAGCTCTATAAGATTCTAACTGGACTGGATGCTGTTCAACCAAATAGTTACTTTAGCATTAGTTCAAATACAAGAACTCGTGGCCATTGGTGAAAATTAGCGGGAGAGCATTTTAAGCTGGATTTGAGGAAGCACTTCTTTACACAGTGAGTTGTTAGAGTATGGAATAGTCTTCCTGTTAGTGTAGTGCAAGCTAAAACCTTGGGTTCCTTTAAATCAGAGCTAGATAAGATTTTAACATCTCTGAGCTACTAGTTGAGTTCTCCCCAAATAAGCTTGATGGGCCTCCTCTCATTTGTATATTTCTTATGTTCTTATTTATGTTCATATTAGTCAGTAGAACTACTGGGGAGGTGCTAACAGTGATAGCTGACTGGTTGACCACAAGCACTGGTGCTAACTTAGAAGTTATGGGGAAGTGCAGGAAAGGAGATAGGAGTAGAGGAGCAGATGTAATTATTTTTGTACCACAATTACATTTAATGCATCAGTAAATACATTTTTTACTTGCGTCTCCATATTTCTGCACCAGAAAATTCGATTAGTAAGCAATATACTTAATATACACTCACCTAAAGGATTATTAGGAACACCATACTAATACGGTGTTTGACCCCCTTTCGCTTTCAGAACTGCCTTA
>JAODKM010000037.1:1938864-1952941 GCA_026780845.1 Petrocephalus sullivani | reverse complement strand
GCGTGAAAATCCCAGTAACTGAGCAGATTGTGAAATACTCAGACCGGCCCGTCTGGCACCAACAACCATGCCACGCTAAATAAGAATGACTTATTTATCCTCCATTGTTTTGGCATGGTAGTGTAGTTTTGTATGAAATTATGTGTGAAGTTTAGCCTATGAGCTTTTATCGTCTGCCATGCTTAACATAAAAGTCCCGGTTCCTGTTGTGCGGTGTGAAAGCGACACATGAAAGTAGCCAGGAGCAAAAAAAGTTCCAGGTCAAAACAGACCAGCTCACAATTAATAGTAAGTAAGTAAGTAATAGTAATAGTAAGTAAACAGATAAGAGAACAAAGCATATTATGGGTAAAGAAAGTCATAGGCTTGAGCAAAGAAAAAGGTGTTTAGCTTGTATTTGAATTCTGAGACTGTGATTGAAAGACAAATCGTAGAAGGCAGGGAATTCCAAAGTTGGAGCTAGATAGTAAAATGCGCGGACAACATAGTCATGGAGTTTGGAAGGGGGGATGAGGAGAGAGCCAGAAAAGGAGAGTCTAAGACTGCGGGGTGGCTGGTAGGGGAGAAGCAGGTCAGAAAGATTAGATGAGGCTTGGTTATTGAGAGCTTTGAAAGTCAGAAGAAGCATTTTGAAGTGGATATGTTCTTTTATAGGGAGCCAGTGAAGGTTCTGAAGCATGGATGTGATGTGTTGGTAGGAGCGAATGTGAGTGAGAAGGCAGGAGGCAGAGTTATGAACTATGTTTATGGAGTGATTTATCGTAATGCCAGCGTTGCAGTAATGTAGATGCCTAGAGATAAAGGAAAGAATGGGGGACTTAGCAGCATAATTAGAAAGGAAGGGCCTAAGGTGTAGTGATGTGTCGTTCTTGAACGATTCGTTCATTTTGAAGGAATCTTTAATGTGACTCGAGAAGAACGATTCGTCTCGTGGGAGACGAGCATGCTCAACTTCCTATAGTTTCTATATTGGAATTATTGATTCACCTGTTTCGAGTTTTCGGGTTTTTCGAGTCGTTCGTTCATCACGTGACAGCCCCATAAGCTTAACCAACTCTGGAAAAAGAATTGATTAGTTCATGTCTCGAGTCTTCTGGTTCGAGTCGTTCGTTCATCGACGACTGGAGAGATGAACTAATCAATTCTTTTTCCGGCTCAAACTGCCTTGGTTAGCTAACTGGGCTGTCACTCAAACCCGAAAACTTGTCAGATAAGAGGCAAGGTGAGCGAATCATAGACTAAAGACCCAGGTAAACAATGAATTAATATTTTCTGTTTCTTATAGCATTATAGTTTTGTCTTGTTTGTAGTGTGATCAACATTTGTGTAAGCAGTAGATGTGTTAGGGAGGTAACAGGTAACATTTCAATTATATTTTGCTAAAATGAACGAAATGGCTCGAAAAAAGATTCATTCATTTTGCTGAACAAGACTCACAGGTCCAAGTCGGTAAAATGTTCCGAACTTCCCATCACTACTAAGGCGAGCAATGTTAGATGGAAGATGGAAGAAAGCTTTTTTTACTATGGAACATATGTGTGCATTAAATGAGAGGGATGGGTCAAAGGTAACACCAAAGTTATGAACCTCAGGTGAGGAGGAGATGGTAATGTGATCGGCCTGATTTTGTTGAGTGTGTATTTTTATCCAAAGACAATTAATTCTTTCTTATCATTGTTAAGTTACAGAAAAGTTTGCCTCATCCATTGTTTGATTTCAGAAACATATGTATGCAAGTGGCAGGTTGTTTATTGAGGTAGTGCTGAAGTAGATATTGGTGTCATCGGCATAGAGATAGAAATTTATGTTAAAGCAGCGAATGATCTGGCCTAGGGGTTGAATGTAACTGATGAAGAGCAGTGGTCCCAGGACAGAGCCTTGGGGGTCACCATGTGTGATAGCTGATGTGTGTGTTTTATGACCTGACAGGGTAATGAAATGTTTTCTGGCAGTGAGATATGAGATAAACCAGTTGAGCACATCCCCTCAAACTCCTATGTTGTGGAGTCTCTGAAACAAAACAGAGTGAGAGACTGTGTCAAAGGCTGCACTTGAATCGAGCCAAAGTACGAGGTTTATGGAACCAATGTCAGTCATAACAAGTAGGTCATTTAAGACTTAATCAAAAGCAGTTCCTGTGCTGTGGAATTGGTGGGACCCAGACTGAAGTGGTTCAAGGAGGCTATTATTTTGAAGATAGGTAAGACTATACGTTCGAATAGTTTTGAAAAGAATGGCAAGGATAGTTTGGTCAAGACCATAGTTTTTAAGGAAGGGGTGATTGCAATTACTTTGAAAGCAGTAGGAACATGGCCATGGGCTAGGGATAGATTAAAGACGGTGGTGAGGAAGGGACCACGCACCAGGAGACATTTCTTAGTTATAGGTGTAGGAAGAGGGTCAAGTGAGCAAGTAGTAGAATTTGCAGCAGTGTTCATGTCACAAACCTCAGAAATAGTGACAGAAGATAAATTATTTAGACAGGTGGAGCTGGCACACTGGGTGAAAACAAAAATATTGAATCAGCATTTGACTGGATTTTGTCAAGAGTGGCATAGATAGCAGAAATTTTGGAGTCGAAAAATTCAAGGAAAGCATTGCAAACTTCCGGGGTAGTAGAAATATTATAATCAGGGGTTTTAAATTGTCTCTTGACAATAGAAAACAGACAATGTGGGTTCATATTATTGCTATTTATGAGATTGGAGTTATAGACTGATTTAGCATTATGTTGGCCATCCTTATAACAAGTCATGTGTTCTTTTTTGGCCTCAACATGGACAGTTAGGTGGGTTGTTTTGAGTAGCCGCTTAGGTCTACAGCCTTTTTGTTTCATGGAACGAAGCTCAGGAGTATACCAAGGGCCAGGGGTAACAAAGGGCATCTGTTTGGTTTTCAAGGGGGCAACAGAATTTAATGAGTCAGACAGCACTATGTTGAGAATGGAGGCAGATTAACTAGGGGAGGAAGGGGTACATTTGGTGGACAGAGCTGCAGAAATAACTTGGGACAGGATGGGAGAGTCAACAGAATTTGTGTTATGAAATGAAATATGCCGTTTATCAGGCTGAAGTCCCAATTAGTCAGATTCTGTAAGATTTAGTTCCGGTATATGAATGGAATTGACCAAGCAGAGTATTACCAATTAACCTGGGTTAGAATGTTCCTCCTGCGAACATAACTAATGTGATGTTGCAACTTCATAATGAAAATCTGCTCACAGCCATAAAAAGAGCCTCGTGGTACTTGGGACTTGGGAGCTTGGGACTTCAAAGCTTAGTAGCAGTTTCACACCAAAGCAGGGAGTTATTGTGGGCAATCACTGAATCGCGACCGAAAATTATAAAAAAAGATTAAATATGAGAGGTTAGATATCAATATATAAATATAGATTAGCAAATGAATGAAAGGGAGTTTTTGTGGCTGCGGATGGAGTTTCTGGAAGTTTTTTGCAGAGGACATGATCAAGATATGGAGATTGGGGGGGACAAGTTCTGGAGCGGCTGGTTGTGTTGTGTGTCTTTGATGTTAAGGTCTAAAGTTCATGAATATTGATTATTGGGAATTCAACTCTTGGACCAATGGCCTGGGTCATCTGACCGGAGGACTGGTCTAGGGGTGATGTGTAGCTGTCCGTTAGATTTATGACCACACTGAGGCAACTTTAGAGTTGACTTTATTAAAGTATTTAACTTTAGAAATGTGCAATTATGTGGCAATGCATGAGCAGATTTTAGAATTTCTCTGTTATTTTGACATCGCAATCTGGAAGTTCATACCTCGTACATGCATTAATTATTAATTTATAATTTATTTTACACTGTGCATGCTGGTTATTCGCATTGAGACATAGTATGTGCGGTTATGTTAAACATTATCAGCTACTGACACTTTATAAAATGATTATAGAAATTTCATTCCAAATCCATACAGCATCTAAAGCATCTAAATCCTGAGTCAGTTTGTGAGTTGCCATTAGTTTCCTAGCATAACAGTATCAAGTAAACATTTGTAAATTACATTTTGTGATTAACTTGGGGTTATTCCAATTTGATATCCATATTTAACAACACACATATTGATTCATTAATTTTAAGTAAAACGTGGATGAAGGCAGAAAAAGGCGCCAGTGGGTTATATATGAGTCCCTCAGGAATGAGGGGGTGGGGGGTCTCGAAAGTGTTTTAACGAAGAGAATATCATTCTCCTGCAAACATGTCTTGTAAAACACAAGGTGATAGCCAAGACACAGGGTTACATTGTTTAAAATGTTTTATAATTCCTTTAAGACAGACGTGAGAAAACACTGTCAGCATTAGCGTGTCTGCGTTAGCGTTCAGCTTAAATGCCACTAGACCACATCTCAAATGGCAAAAAGCTGTCATGCAACTGACTGTATAAATCAATTAAATAAGAAATAGGAGCTCACTTTTTTATGGTTTGCCCAAAACTAAATAAGTAAGTATCGGACATGGATCAGTCACATATGGCCGACACCCGATCCGTCTGATTAGGTATGGATCAGCGCCGATACCGATCTCAAATATCGGATTGGTGTGCCTCTCAAAAAATCAACATTTAGGGCTAGGTTTTTGCCAAAATAGTGTTCTGGACTCACAGGTAAGGGTACTAAAATTAAAACCACTGCTTTATAAAATGTAAAAAAATTATTTTAAACTGCAAAAACCTAATATCCAACCATTGCTTATTCTGGTTGACAAGATGCCAGCTCATTGTAAGTCACATAGGATATGCCCTACAGGTGATTTAGAAATGCCAGTCAACTGCATGCAAACTCCACATGCACAGAGTGGTGGCAGAATTGAAGGACTCAATTTCCATATCACCCTACTGACTGATCAAGTGTTTCTGTATTTCGTTGAACATTGAGTTTCTGAACATTAAAATTCTGACCCAAAAATAACTCTCTGTCAATCATCAGATAAGTTCCAACCACTGTACATAAAAGTGATGTCACACTCAAGATGACAGCATCCCCTGGCTTTAAGAGATCAGTTTTAATAAAGTACCCCTTCAGGCCAAGTGATCTTATTAACCAGTTGAAAATGCCAAGTTACATTATGGAATCTTAATATTTTAGTGCTAGTTTAACATGAAATAACATTTGACATTTTAAGATAAACTCGTGAAATTAAGCTAACACGGAGTAAGCTACCTACCTGGTGTTTCCACTGTCATTTAAGAGATAATTAAAATGTAGCCTATTCTTTGAGACATACCATTTGTGAACCTGAATTGGGAATCTAGGTGAAGTCTGTACTACTATTGCACCTTTTCTTCAAAGATAGTTAACTGTGACTAAAATGAGAAAACATGTACAATCCTTGCAGTCTTTCAAAATGTGTACATAGGTCGGTGTATATATAAGCATCAGTCAACAATAACAATAACTTGTAATAACTGTTAAACAGCTGTTTTTGCTTACTACTTTTTTATACAAAGTATTTTTTACAGCTAAAAAAAAAACTTAACAGCAAAAATAACATGCATTAAGAATGATGTTTTACTACATGTTCGCCAAATACTGAAATTAAGATTCATACATACTTTAAGTGTATGTATTAAATTGTAATTTGAAACAAATATTAAGGTTTCTTTGATTGATCTGTTTGGTACAAAGCATAAACAAAAACTTTAAAATATGCAATCTAAATGTAGTTGTCCAAGGAGAAAAACAAGGTTAATATTAAGATGGTGTGGTACAGTATGTAGTGCGGGCAGATTATCAGAAAGTCCGAGAAATTATATTTCCGCGCTTAATGTTTTGATATATATGTGTGTGTGTGTGTGTGTGTATATATATGTATATATATATATATATATATACACACACACACATGAAACATGCTAGTAACAATATCAGTAAATATAAATTACACCTGTTCATTCCTAAGGTATATCCACTAACTGCAAATAAATACAAAAATATGTTTACTATTAAGGTTTAAAGCAAATATTATTATAGAAAGAAAACAGCATGTAATATATATACATATATAATAATTTTTTCAACTCAATTCGGTTGCGAAATGGCAATAAAGAATACAAATATTATTATGCGATTTACATATTTCTATACATAGTGAGCAGGACTAAACAGTTACAATGGTGATGCGTAACAATGGTAATATGACGGCGTAGTGGTAGTATCTCCTTTAAAAAACTTAGCAATTAATTGGATGAACACAAACAAGATTCAAGTAGGTAATGTAATTACATTACGCACAGCATTTCTGCATTCATGGCTTTTCAAAAATAACTATGGACATCTTGTTAGATGTTAGACTATCAAAACGCACTTGAATCGTGTTCCAAAGCCGAAAAATATTGCATCCACCTACTCCTAGATAAATATATAGCAGCTACTTAGATAACGCAACGCATGTTCCATATGAACAGACCCGCATTTTCGGCAGCTAGGCGCGCTGCGTAAACACCAAGATGTCTATTACTTCAGCATATGAATAGGCAGCTTTCGAACCAACAGTAGTGCTGAAATGTGTAAATATTTAATGAGAAAATATGATATTACCTTTTGCGAAGCGCTACTTTACCGGAGGGCTCGTTCCATTCCATAGCTTGCGAGTGAAGATAAATTACGAGAAAAAAATAAAATCCCATTTGGCTTCATCTGCAGTGATTCTCTAAAAGCCGAGTGAGTGCTCGTATAATCTGGGACTGTTTAGATTGCGAGGTGATTGGGATGCAGTAAATCAGTGGTGGTTATTGGTTTAAACCTAATGTTTTGGTGAGGTGAGCATGCGTTCAAGGTGTACAAGCCTTTCCATGGAGAGGCGGCTGAATTGCAAGCCCTGGTACGCTCTCCTGGTACAGTGATCGGCTGCCTTCGCAGCATCACTGGAACATACCATATGGGAGCGGGTAGAAGGGGGTGTGGCGCCGGGGAATCCGTCTCCTCGCAGATGGGATCACGAGCTGGTCCGAAGTTGGAGAATCGGCTATGTTATTAAAGGAAATGTAATACGGGAAAACACAAAATACAAAAAAGCGACTGCGTTTTTTGAACCGATACAGCGATAGAATACATTTAATTATATGCCGCCTTATGCTCCCTGGGATAAGCCTATCATAGGCTCCAAGCCCACGATCACAATCTTAATCATAAGCAGTTGGAAGGTGGATGAATGCGATGTTAAGAGGATTTGATTGCAACAGTATGGTAGTATGCTGATGCAGAGCATCATAATCTAGACAAAACAGCAATGGATAGCTTGCAAGACAAATAGTTTTGCATGAATCAATTTTTATGGGAATTGTTAATCAATTTAGCCAAGGTTGATGTGTATAAGAAATGTTATAATTATTTAACAGATATTATTTTATTCATGTTAAATATGCTATATTGCCAAAAGTATTGGGATGCCTGCCTTTACACATACAGTACATGAAATTTAATGACATCTCATTTTAAATACATAGGCTTTAATATGGAGTTGGCCCATCCTTTGCAGCTATAATACCTTCAACTCTTCTGGGTAGGCTTTCCACAAGGTTTAGGAGTGTGTTTATGCAAATTTTGAGCATTCTTCCAGGGTAGTATTTGTGAGGTCAGGCACGGATTTTGGATGAGAAGGCCTCCGCTCTAATTCATCTCAAAGGTGTTCTATCATGTTGAGGTCAGGGCTCTGTGCAGGCCAGTCAAGTTCCTCCACATCAAACTCACTTATCCATGTCTTTATTGATCTTACTTTGTGCACTGGTGCACAGTCATTTTGAAACAGGAAGGAGCCATTCCCAAACTGTTCCCAGTTGCCTTCACATTGTTATAATACCACTAACAGTAGACCATGGAATATTTAGTAGTGAGAAAATTTCATGAATGGACTTCCCATACAGAAAAAAAACTTCTGGTTCTTATGTGAGTACTACTTTGCATACATGATTATGCCCCCTTTCATATATGATTCATATATGATCTTATATTTTCATATAAGACTTTTCCACATGGGTTATTACACAGGTACCATGCTTGAATTCACTGAGCTCTTGAGAGCAACCCATTCTTTCACAAATGTTTGTAGAAGCAGTCTGCATACCTAGATGCTTGATTTTATACACCTGTGGCAATGGAAGTGATTGGAACACCTGAATTCAATGATTTGGAGGGGTGTCCCAGTACTTTTTGCAATACAGTGTATGACCAAAGAGTTACAAAATATACCCTGTGATGACAATAAAAATAATTTACTATTTTTTTATGTAAAGTGCCTTTATTGTTGATGAATGCATTACTACTTTAGAATAAGTCAGCATAAGAAATTCAGCCCTTTATTATAAACTTGGATAATGAATCCCAGTTAAAAATGAAAGCCACAGTGATATATCTCTTTGTAAAAGGTGAAAATTACGAACATTCTTTAACAAGTTGATTGCTACTCACTAATATGGCTATCTTATACTTTTTTTCTGTTTTAACATATTATAACTTCATTTGTTTATTTAATTTGCTTAGAATGACTATATTGATGATATTTATACCATTAATGTAATTATTGTGCAAGGAGAGAATGCAGTTGAAGGAACCACAGGCTTGCTTCCTGGCTCAATGCCTAGTTCTACACAGAGGGTTGAAAAATAGAAAGATGTGACTGAAGGTACATAAATTCAAATTTTAATCTTAAAACATAATCCAAACACAGGCAGGGGTCAATAACGAGAGCACAGGGCAAGTAACTAAATCCAAAAGGCCAGATAGAGAATATAGGACGTGGCGGTTGTACACAAAATAGCGATCATGGAAATCAAACACTCAGTGTGGGGTAACATTTAATATTTCACAAAGGCCATTGGCTCAGACGTGGGCACTAATTTCTGATTGAGTAATTAAAGTAATATGAGCAGTATCAGTATTTTTTTAATGAAGCAAAATCAAGAGGCTCATTTTAAAAATCAACTATTGTTTCACTACTAATAATTTGATTTCTTTAGAACATTGTTGTATACATGTAAATCCTGTAAGTGTTTAAACTGGGTTCTCTTTCCAGGATGGAAAAATAGTTTGTAAATGGCTGGGCAGTGGTGCAAGTACAGGCAGGATTACAGGAGCAGTTGCAATAAGCCGCAGTGCATGTCTACAAATGCCAAATGAAAATCCACTGGAGAGCGGTGAAGGTGAATGCACTCGTCACCGTGACAACTTAAATGAAAAACAAAGCAATGAAAAACAATGTCCTGCATCTGGCAGCATCTAGAGAAAACAATGAAACTGCCACCAGAAGCATCCAGTGGTTCTCCAGCTACCACCGAGAGCATCTTCAGACTGGCAGCAAATTTGACAGGGCAGTCAGTCCTGTTTCCAGCTAGTTATTTGCTTCTATGGACCAGCCTTTTGTATTGATTTTGATTATGTCAAGGAGGTGTTGCTATCTGCAGGTATATTGTAGCTTTGTTTAATATACTGAGTTTTAAAATAATTACACTAAAGCTGCTCGATAACATTAATTTAATTCTAATCATGCGCATTATGCTACTATGTTTAGGCTCACATTGTTTTTCTTGAAATTCTATCTTTGTGCTTTTGACCTCTTGAAATTTCTTCTTGTAATAATAAGGCTTGTGTTTTTTCCATTATTGGCAAAGAAAAGTATAGATAGGGAATAAGACCTCCTCATGCCAACAATGAGATCATTATTCTTCATCTTGTCAAGCACCAAATTATGTCTTGCTTCACTGCCAGGAGAATGGGAAGGTGAAATTTTCTAAACCATAAAACTTTAATGATAAGTAGCTTCTCATTAGCTTAACAGGTCTCTTGGTTTGTAACAAAGTCTAAAGATGTCTCATCGTCCTAGGTATGTTGGAAATATGCATAGTGACTATAGTGTGCATATTTTAAAATATGTACTGGCATATTGGCACTGGAAAATATCGGCATATTTTCAACAAAATTTTGAATCTATTGAAGAATATATTGAAGGAGATATTTATCTATTGACAAGGCAGGGTACAACATAGACAGGGTGCCAGTCCATTGATTTTTAAAACAATATTTGGAATTGATAGAAAAGGGACCCCCCCCCCATCTGGTTGGCAAATTTTAACTCAGAAGGTTTAAGTGATAAGTATACCTGCTTGCTTGTGCATCTTCATGTACTACATGGCCAGAATAATAATAAGGACACCCAGACATCACAGTCATATATGTTTGTTGGACAGCTCATGCAGTTGCATGGTAGGCAATTCTAATTTACCCCTTTGATGTTTGATGGAGCTGAGCTCACGGCTCGGGGCAGGCCAGTCAAGTTCTTTCACACTATGCCTGGCAAACCATTTCTTTATGGACCTCGATTTATGCACAGCTGCATTTTCATGCTGAAACAAGCAAGGTCTATCCTCAAAATGTTTTCACGAAGTTGGAAGTAACAAAACTCTAAAATGTCCTTGTGTTCAGCAGCATTATCAATGAATGAATGAATGAATGTCTTTTATTGTCACTATACACATGTATAATGAGATTAAAAGCTGCTCCTTAAGTGTAGATGTAGTATATGTAAAACACACAACAACAATAAACAAACAAATAGTGCAAAAAAAGTTCTGCTGCGCTATATACATATGGAAGAATTAAGATTTCACTTTACTGGAACTAATAGACCTTAACAACAAAAACAGCTCCAAACCAATTACTGTACTGTATGCCCCTCCAACTAACTTTACAGTTGGCACTATGCATTTGGACAGGTAAGCTTCTCCTGGCATCTGCCAAATTCAAATTTCATCAGACTACCATATGGGTATGGCCACATCAAAGGAATGTATTTTTATGTGTTTCTAGACTGCAATGGCAGGACTATTTACACCATTACCACTAATACAAAGCTATATCCTATTTATCCTATTTTTTTGCGCATGCTGCTTCCAGAGATCAGTTTGATCTTGGTAGTGCACACTGCAGCTGCTGACAGGTGATTTTCATGCACATTTTAGCATTCAGAGGTCCCTTCCTGTGAGCACATGTGGCCAATGTCTCCAATTCACCATAGCAGAAGTAACTGACCAGGGAATCTCCTACAGCAAAATTAAAAAGAAAGTTGGCAGAAATACTTTGCATCATCTATCCATGCATTTTAGAAACATAATACTTTGTTCATCCCTGTGGGGATGATTGCTTGTTGCTGACCATTTTGCTGACCACGAGACACACATATACAGGTGAACGTAAGCTTGCAAAGGGTCTGCCAGCATGTAACTTGTAGCCTTCACAAAGCATGAAGCTTGATCAAGCACCTATGAAGATGTAACTATTATACTAAGGCCGGGACTGTAACCAGTGACCTCCAAAACACAGGCATAGAGACTTACCCCACTCAGCCACATCACACCCCCATTTTCTCACTTTTTCATCCTGGTCAGGATCATGGGGGTTCAGGGATATACAGTAAAGGTCACAAGGCTGGCTTACATCCTGGATGGGATGCTATTCTGTTGCAGAGCACATACACACGCGATCATTCACTATGGACAATTTAGAGATGCAAATTAGCTTAACTGGCATGCCTTTCAAATGTGGGCAAGAAAAAGAGTACCCAGGGGAAAAGTGCTTTACAGCATATTATATATGCAGAATGCTAGTTTTCCTGTTTCTGCATCAGAATTACTTCTGGCAAATGCCTTGGAATCCTGCTTCTTGCTGTAGTCCACTGCAGACAGATTTGTAACTCTGAATAGTGAGTAACTGTGCAAGTGAATGTAAATTTGTATTAATTATCTTAGCTGTCCTGGAATTTCAAACTATGCTGACCCAGTTTTGTCTTGGATGCCCAGGACAGACTACAAAAATTAATGGATGGAATACAGATTGAAATTAACGTCCCTCTCATAGCGGGCAAGGAGGCTCGGGGGAGAGAGCTACAAGGAAAAACACCTGGATCGGTGGAGTTATGAAGATTTAGGGATGAGCGGAACGTGGGGGAACAGAGTGAAGTGCTGGGTAAGTGCATAGGTAGAGGGAGGCATGGGGCTTGTGATCAGTGATCAGGGGGATTAGTTGTGAGTCCCGTCTACCAGATGGAATGCTGCACCCCGCTGAGGCGAACAAGGTGCTCCCGGCATGGATGATGACACTGTCTTCCCAATCAGGGCAATGCACCTGCAGGAAAAGGTCAGCGTTTCGTTATCAGGCAAGGAGAGCACGTCATCTTCGTCAGCATGCTGGGAAGGGAGGTGCTCCTGCGGTAGCCAGCACTGTGCCAGACACACCAGGTGACAGATCTGACTGCGTTTCATCAGGTCCTGATGCCAGCCAGAGAGTCTGTACCTTCCCCGCAAGTACCACATACTGTAAACATGGGGGATGATAGGGTCAGATCTTTGCAGGGGGGGTCGCCCATGATAGAATTTGTTGAGCGGGGGCGGGAGGGAGGAGGGTGTCCCTGACCAAAAAATTTGCTGAGCAGGGTCCGGATTAAATTAATCATGCAGTCCAGATTTATCCATGTTTCCTACTGTAACTCTGCAGGAAAAGCTGTGCTGCATAGTAGTATAGTTGTACTTATTTTATGCATTACTGACAAAAGGTATCAGTATTTTTTTTGTTTGAAAAGCCTTATATTATTCAAAGAAACTTTATTGATTTTATTCATCGATTGGACGGTTTAGGTGACCTGATTTCCTCACTGGAGGAAAACCCCTCCTGTCCCACCTCGTTTTAAACTGGGGGGAAGCTGGAAAAGAAAAACTGCTGGAGAGCAGTTTGCTAATGTGAAAGGAACAGTGGAGTATTTAATGTCAATGATTTATAATTTAAGCGTATCGTGATAATATTTGCAGCAAAACACTAGAGGTGTTGCATATTTTTTACGAGAGAGCTGCACATGAATGAACGCTTGCAAACCTCAATAAACTGAAGCGACAAAACAAAATGAGAGACTGATCACTGAACTATTTTAACTGAAGGTTATAAAATAGTGAAAGACTGATAAAGGCGTGAAGTGCACAACACCGGAATCACATTTAACCCTAAGCTAACTCAGCACCACTATTGGGGACAGCTCCTTCCCGAGGGGACCTTTGATCACAAGTGCATTTTCCTAACCATTAGGCCACCACTGCAAACAGAAGTTATTGCGGCAAAAGGTGGTTCTACAAGCTATTGAATCATGGGGTGTACTTTTTTGAGTTTTTCACACATCTGTGCCATTTTAGCTTCATTTTTGTTAAATAAACAATGACACGGTGTAATCTGTTGTGTGTTGTTTGACACCTGTGGTTAATTAATTTAGAACCAGGGCCTCATTTTTAATCGTTGTATACACACAAAATGGGCTCTTCCGATACAAACATTCTATAGGAACAAACTTAACAGCAGAAACTCTGTCCCATGCATATGAACATTTTAGAGATAACTGGCGACCAAGATGGAGATGGTGAATTGAAGCCAGATTATATAAAAATGATTGTGCAGCTGTCAAAATGTAAATATACTGTATTAGTGATGGACATGACTGGCGATGGATTGCAACTCTTTTTTTTTGCAATCACCTTCAGATTGGAACATTTTTTTAAAAGTTCGTGTACTGTCCTGTTTGCTGCACTCACTGCATTAACAGCATCTGCAACATGTTGCCACTCGCTGCATTTTTTTTTTTGTCTGCCGTGACCACCAAACAAAGTGTTTTTTCTAGTCTCCACCACACACACAAGAACCTCAATTTCTGTTACCGAAAAGTTTCTTTTCTTGCACTTTCTCTCAGTTGCCATGATGAGTAAAAGTTTATTGGACTTAATATACATGCTTAAATATTCATAAGGTGTTTTGTGTTGACTGTTTATGACTTAATTTCCATGCATCAGTATTCATGAGGTGTTTTGCACTTACCATTTATGGTTGAATGTGGGCGTATAGAGGGCACATTGATCCATGTGTGTACAATTCCCGGTAGAACGTACACAGGGCGTACACACGGTTTTATGTCACATTTTTTTCCATTTTCAGCTTTCGAACATATGCATACTCCTAGTTTACATAAGAACATAAGAACATAAGAAATATACAAACGAGAGGAGGCCATTCGGCCCATCAAGCTCGCTTGGGGAG
>JAODKM010000037.1:1923903-1938764 GCA_026780845.1 Petrocephalus sullivani | reverse complement strand
TGTGACTGGTTGATTAGATAATTGCATTAATGAGAAATTGAACAGGTGTTCCTAATAATCCTTTAGGTGAGTGTATTAGACTTAATAAGAGAAAATAAGACAGATTAAATGTTACAAATATCATATTATTATTATTGTATCCTTCTCCTGGATGGTAAGCATCTTCCTCCGGCGCTTAGTTTCATTGTCAGAAGGCTTAGAAGAAGCAGCACGTTTAGGAGCCATCGTGGGGCTTAGATAAAAGTTCTCAGAAAACGCAAACAAACTTGCGTGAGGCTGAGCCAATCAGTGGCCAGGATAGGAAGAGGATATAACTGACTCAGACAACACTGTCTCGATCAACTTTTTAATGAATATATTTGGAGAAAACCGCGATAGAGTGAAGCCGCAAAAGTCGAAGCGCGAAGTGGCTAGGCACGACTGTATTCCTTGCATCTATTATATTTATATCCAATATATGTTTTTAAAATCAGTTTAACGTTTACCTCCACTGCGTTTGCTTTAGCGCTGCAATGCGTTCTCCGAGATGATCATAATCATTCACACCCTTGCCATTTAAATCAATTCTAGATCGGATTGTGAGAAATTTATGTTAAGAAATATTTTAATTTTATGTTACCTAACTTACGAATACCCCAATATTTATTAAAACAAAATCACATCGCTATATCTGGAGACTCTCCAGTACCATGCTGCAGTAGTATATTAAATAAAAACCTTTTAAAATTTCTTGTTATGCCCTCCTGATCTTGTTGTATGTGTTCTTCTGACAAGATAGCAATCTTTTTTTTTTTTACTTTGTTTATTGTCGTTTTCTGAGTTTGTAACGTTTTATCAAGACGGCGAATGCATTGTGTATCAGAATCGGGCTATAGAGAATGAACAACAACGTCATTACGTGTTGCATTCTGGGACACGAACTACATGAGCACTACTCAGAGAAGATAAAAGACATTAACAGGCTTGATCCGTACTAACACGTAGATTTGGGAGATCAAACTTTACGACATGAATAGCACTTTTCATTGAGTTAGGTGATGTAGCTGAGGTTAATAGTAAATATCAAACATATCTAATGACTATTGTATGTAGGAGCGAGAGTCAACATCTATCAAGTAATTTTACACAAAACGTTACTGTCTTAGAATCAAACACTACACAGTGGTTTATGCGGCATTGCAGTTCATATCAGGTTCACCTGGTTTATGTCGTGGTTTCATAACAACACTGGGGCGCATAGTCAAGGCACAGCATACAGGCACAATCTTGCCAAGGAAAATCATGTCCTCGCCATCACATGAAAGCGTCATGCTCACTGGTACGGTCCCTTTTAGTATTGTGCACTTGGTGCGTACACATCCAGTCAGCTGGATCTGGTGGTGTTACAGATGCAGGGCTCCATGTGAGAGCTTGCAGTCTCTGTCCTCAGGTTAATCTGCTCAGTGTGCACTGCCTTGACTTCTGTGTGCCCAAGGTGTAATGACAGTACCCAGTCAGGATCACACTCTAGTATTTCATAAGCTGGTTTCCCTGGGAAAACAAGAACAACGTACAGAATTTCTCAGATTAGTTATGTGGATATGCAGCCAGCTAGCTGTATTAAGTTAGCAGTGCAGCAAAAACTGAACAGCCCTATGCTATGTATGCGCAGCTTGCAGTAATCACATAAAAGCTACATGTGTTTCAATTATAACTAATCTGTGTAAAAATACTGTGAACATATGTTTCGGGAAATGTTGCTGAAGGTGATGTTTGTTCGTCTTACGGCTGCTATCCATGCCATGCGATGCCTCATTGTTAACTCTGCCACTTAAGTTCCATAGTTTCGCTTCTATGCTGAAAAACTGAAAAATTTAGCTCTATTCGTGATATGTTTTCCGTGCCAGTCGTGAGAATGGTTGTGGCAACCGATAACACAGCAAGCTTGCACCATTCTACTATGATTTTCAGTAAGGTAACATAATATAAGATAACAGTAAAATGCTTACCTCCAGTACTGTGGGCAATTTCTATAGCTTCTTTGTCCCAAAATCCCACAATCCCACTTCACCTGACGTTACGATCCCTACGAGCTCTATCATGGTACTCGAACGGAAGTAATGGAAAAGTGAAAGTACCATACCAAAAGTACCAAACTTTGTGGGGTGGAAATGCGCCCCATGATGCCTCAAAAAACATGGCTGTGGAATCTCCAGGGGAACCTCAAAGGGCATTCCCATGACGTCTCAAAGAACATGGCTGTGGAATCTCCAGGGGAGCACCTCATCTTCAGGGTAACCTCAAGGGTCACTCGCAATGATGGCTCAAATGGTGTCGCCCATGGTGGTGTATAAAATTCCAATTATCAGTCAGGCCTTCCTCAGGTCTTGCTGCTTAATGTTAATATGAACTGAAATAATAATAATAATAATAACAATACATTTTATTTATATAGTGCTTTTACATGAACTCAAAGACACTTACAGAGAAAGTACATACAAGACAAAAAAAAATTGATGATTAAATAATAATAATGAATAAACTAAGCTAATAAACAGAAAACAGATAAGCAAAACACACCACATTATGCATTATGTGGGTTGAATGCCTTGGTGAAAAGAAAGGTTTTTAGCTTGGTTTTAAAATTTGCGACAGAGGTCGATAAGCGAATGGCAGTGGGGAGTGAGTTCCAAAGGCGGGGAGCTAAACGCTAAACGGCAGCAATGCCTAAACCTTTCACCTTAATTTTTAAATGGCTATAAGATATTGATTCATCTAGAATATCTGGCAAGCAGGGTCTCAGGCGGGGCCACGGAGAAGGAGGTTCAGAAGCCTGGGGAGTCAATCCAACACAGAGAGCTTGAGACAGAGTGGGGAGGCACACGAGAATGTCCAGAAATATCAGGCAGGATGGGTCAAGGCTAGACGAGACACAGTACCGTCAGCAAGTCTCATGAATGGACAGCCTGAGATTTTAACAGAGCAGGGCTGGTAGGTCCACTCAGGTGCTGACAAGTTAGCATTCTCACAGGGGTGGGCATGACAGAAATATTGAATTTAGACATTCAGTTTTAAACAGTTTGCAGGTGAGTGGAGTTTTCTTTTTCTAAACAGCGAGGAAGACTTATTTCTTGATGGTCTGCACTGAGCAGCTTCTCAAATTTCTTGCGTCATATGGATTTATTTGTTGTTTCCTGGACCTGCCCACAAAGTGGGAACAAAGTAACTTGGTATGTATCATGTGCATATAGGGCAGGGATAAAGAGGGTTCTGGATACTTTCATGCTGTATGAATTTAATTTCATGTTTAAATTCGTAATCCATTGTAAGTGATGGTACACAGTAAGTAAGGGTAGGTGATAAAGAGTGTGCCAGTGGGATATAAATTAGTAATAGTGCTTCAAATGGATTCGGTTAGTGTGGCTTTATTTGACTACAGTATTACTCACCGAAGAACTTGAAACAGACCTTTTAATGCGTACACTTAAGTATTGTGGAGAAGTCATGGTTTGAACTCAATTTCAGCCAGATACATCACATTCATACAGCTTTTTCTGAAGCAGTGGAAATTCGCACTACAATAATAAACATTCTAATATAAAATTAGTAACCACCAAGTGCACCAGAACCTAATACGTGTATAAGCAAAATATGTCATTTATTTAATACAAATAGACTGGTCTTCTCAGGTTCATAAATTGAGTAAATTACACTAAAAATCTATCTGAAAATTGGAATTGGAAAATTAAAGGGCAATTACACACAAAATTTTTGCCTTGAAATTATGACTTTATAAATACAAATTTTATCTATATTGATATTACTGAGAATAAAAAATCTGAACATGTATGTCAATTTGATGAGAATAATAATAATATTAATAAGCATCAGGAAGGTAATTTGAAAGGTGATATTTTGTAACAGATGTGGTAGGGGGTGAGGATAAACACATACAAGCAGCAGGAAGTTACCAAGAGGCCACCCAGAGAGACTGAATTTATTAAAATGCCAGTGCCTGGGCACAGGACCAGGGATGCCAGCGGGGTTTGGGGACAATGTCCCGGCCTTGTAGAGAATGTATGTTTCTGTGCTTCCCATTGCTGGCTGATAGGAGCTTGCCAGGCATTTCAGCGACCCCCTCCCTGAAACTGGCTTCCTCAGTGGACACTTAAGGGTAGAGGGTGAGGGTGGCTGTCCAAATTAGTGGTGCTGAATTTTACCAGGTGGCCACTGTACCTGGCGCTGCAGCTAGTCCATGGCAACCTTTTGGATGGCAGGAGCGGTATGTGAGCGGAAGTACCAGGGTCACACTCATAACAAAAAAAATGTATGTTTTCTTGTTACAGATATTCACAACCACTAATCTAGTACAATGGAAGCACCTAGCACAAGGCAGGGGACACCATAGACAGAATGCCAGTCCGTCTCACCCCACAAACAGTACATGCAAATTAGTCACCAATTCACCTAAGTTCATTCTTTTTTTCAGGATGAAATCTGTAAATTCACGGGGAGGATGTAAACTCAATCTTGTGAGTTCTGTGAAAATAAGCGTTACCCAAAGAGCACCAATTCTGTCTTCATACTTTATATGATAAACATTATAAAGGACGACGCAAACAAAATTATCTGCAGAATGCTTAGCTTTACACATCTCATGCTTATAAAATTGTGTTGATTTCAACATGTAGTGACAGTGCATGCTTCCCAACCTGACCTGAGATTTGATTCTTTTCATTATGTGATGCAGACAAGGGCTAAGCATTCCTCATATAAACATAAACACAAGAATAATGTACGATAAAAAAAACTATATTACATTTCAGAACTTGGAAATTATTTAAACTGAAATACATTTTATATGTTTATAGAAATGTATATTACATGTTTACATTTATTAAAATTATACTGCATAACATATCAATGACAAATTTGCTTGTTAGTTTAATAGAAAAACATTGTTAACTGTATAATTTTCCATTTAAAAGCTACAGTATCATCTTCTCTTCTCATCCTCTCAACTATAAATGTAACAATGTAAACAGGTTAACTGAATGTTGAAAACTGACATAATTCTGATGTATACCATTGCACCAAGTGCCTAGGCACAATATAGAGTTGATTATTTATTGTTAATAAAAAAAACTTTTTTTGGGGCGGGAGGTTGGTTTTAGTGCCAAAGAATAATAAGGAGACATAGAGTTAAATCTGATTAATTTAATACATCACTTCAGAGGCATATAGCCCACTAGGCTGCAGAATTCTCAGACAGGCAGGGCTTACGTTGTAATGGGATGCATGGTGATGTCTTCCTCCCTGTGGGAAAAAATGATAATGTTTAATTTTATTGTAAACAATCTGCTCAGTAAATGTTATCGTACGGACCCCTCCCCCGTTCAGTGAAATTTATTGGGGGGTGGGGAAGGGGCACTGCTGATGAGACATGAAAGAGCAGCCTCTTCATATTCAGCAGTGAGCTTCACAGCCAGGGGCAGACCCAAGGTCACCATGTCTCATAGGCAGGCTAAAGAATTCCACAGCCCTAATTATCAAATCACCAGAGGTTTGGAAACAGGCCGACAAAGAGAAGAGCTTGGGGCTTCCAGCTAATGACCTATGCACTGGTCTGGCTCATTGGTCGTTACATCTATGTATAACTTACACAAGAGAGAAATAACAAAAAAAAAAGGGAGACTGGAGTCTCCACATACCTGGTGAGGGAAACTCTGCTCTCTAAACCTTTATTGAAGATGCTTATTTAGTGTCATGGATAAAATGGTACAATTTCATATGAAATAAAACAACTGAGCATCTGAAATAAAAAAGAAAATTGTAGGAACCATTAATGGTCAATGATTTTATTTTTTTTTTACTGTAGGAGCCTTGTCCAATGTGCTTTCTAACAGTGCCTAGGAGAAGTGAGAGTCAGGTTGATGCCCTGCTCTTCCAGTTGGCTGTCCGTCTTCTGAATGGCTTGGCATGACCCTCAGTGTGAGACATGGGAGAGGCCTGGGGTGGACCTGCTGCTACCTCAATTGGCTCAAACTCTCTGGCCTAGTCTGCGTGACTCAGTGTGATAAACAAGCAGAGCGCTATTGGTACAAACCACTCCCTGGCAAATTCACTAGACAGTTTTTGTGGCTGTTGCTTAAGTTTCAAAATACCATAATTTTTTTTTGCTATGCCTAATTAAAAATGGATGAAAGCTTTTTTTCATTTTGGATTGGAATACTGATATATGGTGGAAGTACAATTTTAATAGTTATTCAGCCTTTTTAGTTATCATTTTTTATTATAGTTCAGTGTAAATTTCAGCTTCACCTCCTTTTGGTAAATGATGCAATTCATCTTTAGTATTGTAAGTGGCTATATATTTAATAGCTGTCTCAGAAGAATATTTAATATTATGCTTTGTAAGAAAAAAATTTTTAATAATGGGTTGACCATTAGCTTAACCGTTCAGGGGTGCATTTCCCAAAAGCTCCTGTTAGCAACTTACATAGCTTTATTCATTCAGTTGCATGGGTCCAACTCTGTAAGTTGCTAACATAGTTAGTAACTATGCTTTTGGGAAACGCAACCCAGAGCAAGCGATTCCACTGTCAATGTTTGCTTGGTGTTTTTCTCCAACTCACCAAACTCATAGCACCAATCCCCCTCTTCAGAGAGAGCGCAACCTACCAAAGACCAAAACCCTGCAGAAAAAAAAACAGATAATGAGTTCTGTACCTATGGATGTCAAACTTCACCATATTTGGAAGTTGCTGATCAGAGTAGGCTTCTTCCAAAAATAATCACAAGACCAGTTTTCTATACCATAACCTACTATTGCATGCAATCACCCATCCATCTGCCCAGCTGTATTCTAACTATGTGTCCTTTTCAGGTTGGCCGTGTAGTCTAGATCTTGTCCCAGGTAGGCACAAGGCTGGATACACTTTAGATAGAGCTGCAGTCCGTTAGGATTCCCCTTGTTCTTAATAGCCCAATTGTTTGCAAACCAAATGTGTTCTCATAGTTCAGGTTGGAAGTATGTGTAGTCTAAATGTATTAATTCTCTATAATAGGAAAGATGGATTTTGACTACCTGATTTGGCACTACGTGGGACAAATTACAACTTTAAATGTAGCAACCTAAAGCCCTCAATGTCTTTCCCAAAATCCATAGAAAATGTGTTATTTTTTGAAAAACCAATAAAGTTTTCTTTTGTACTTTTATTTTTAAAAAAGTCAGTGAACCCCCTTCAGTAAACTGTGATAAGGACCAGTTTATTCCAGTTGCTAAGACAATTGAGTAGTTAGCTACTAAACAGCGACTTTTGTACAATAGTGAGATGGCATGTTATCTGCTTGCAGCTGTGTGATTCTGAGCAAATCCTACAAGAATATTATGTTTTAAGCCCCCAGCTAGACTGCATATCAGGTGATAAGATACATTTCAGGCCAGTAGCTGAAGCATTTTAAGATCCATATGCAGATGCTGTAGGAAAAGTCAGAGCAGCAGGTGAGATATTTGCTACAGTTCTTATTGTTAAACCCTTAGCAGTGACCCTTAGGCACTAGAGATTCTGGTCCCACAAAAGCATATCATATTAGGCCCCATCCCTGACCAATCCAATTACTTTCCAAATTTTTATAAGGGCTCCAATCATCCATTTTCTGTGCCTGCTTGTCCTAAAAATAAGCCGAGTTAATTCTGATAGGAAACGGGTTGAAATCGTACTGTATGTATTGTTTTAGTGTTTTAATCCCACTAATATAGAGGGTTTTTCACTTAGAAAATATCAAGGGATGCATGTAAGGAATACAACAGTTTGAAGCATGGCTTTGATTTGTTACACATTAATTGATCAGTTTAGGGAATGTTTTTATTTTTCAATTTCATTACCTTGGCAGCGTGAGGTGAGGGTTGCCGGGGGGAGGGGGGTTCCATTACTGATGACCAATGAGATATTCATTCTGACGCTTTTTTACACCAGGCCTCTATGTGACACATTACCACATCACTTCCTTTTCCAGCATCAAAATGATTTGGCATTTGTGTGACAGAAGCCCTTCTATTGGTTTGTAACCAAATAGAATGTGAAAAAATGTGAAAAATCATTTTCGTTAACTGAAATAAAAATAAAAACGAGACTTCATGAAAAAACGATAACTAGCTAAAATGTATTGTATGTTTACAAAACAGACTAAAATAAATGAAAATTACAGAAAATGTTTTCATTTTTTGTTTTTGTCTATTTTATACATAATTCTACGTTCATGAATTCATTCATTTTCTAGCTGTACCAGTTTTACATGTGCCAACAACAGTCTTTTGGTGCTTCAGTACTTTGGGGTGGGAGCGGTTTTGCAAATAGCCTGCTTCAAACAATACAACAGCCATCTTGAAAACTTTTGCATTTGGTTTGTTTTTGTGGATGGTTGTTCATCTGTCCTAAGTGAATGCATATTTGAAAATTGTATATTTTTTGAGTTTTTAGTACACAATACTTTATCTGACTTATTTAAATTACGCCTCTGACCAAATACCTTAACTCCAAATATCTAAACTAGCAACCCCACTTTAAAAAGTAATAAAAGCTAAACTGAAATTGAAAACAAAAAGTGAAAAAAACCACAGAAAAATGCAAAACTATTACAACCCTGGGGCCGGTTTCCCGATAACGTACACTGTTAGCGCGCTAAGAAGACTCTTAAGATATATTTTACTGAAGTTTTTTACTTTTCTAAGTGTGTTCCCAGAAGTGTCCCTTAGAAGGGTTCTTAAGACTCTGCCTCTTACGTTCGATGTTACAAGGCACGGTCCACAGTCAAGGTGCTGAATTAGTTTACATCGATTGCTCATGAATCGAAATTTCACTTTCATTTGCATGACAGCGTTAAGAAAGACAGCACATTCTATGCAAATTAAACATTGCTCAAATTCTTCCAATAACATTTATTTCAACATAAGTTAACGTATCAGTAGCATAATAGAAAAATATATGAATTTAATCACCAAACTGTCATTAATATTTTCATGTAACCCCCAGTAGCAAAAAACCATAGCGCTGCAAGCAGGTGGACATCGGGACTTAACCCCTCTGGAGTTACGACACGTTGGCCTGGCAAGTGCAGTCTGAGCAGGTCAAGAAGCTCCATAATCTGTTGCCTTGGAAGGCAAAACTTTTTTAAAATAGCCACCTCAGGCAAAATATCAAAAGGGCTGAACTTTTGCCAAATGAAAATATTCACATGAACCAAACGGCTCTGCGGCCGGCACCGTCTTTGATTTATCACAACAACACATTGTATCGCTGCCATAGTTGGTTGCTTTCTGGACACCACCATGATTACACATTTATACGATCTTAGCCACTTAGAGCTATTTGCCACCTGTTCAATATTAAAAGTCATTGCCAATTTTAATGCATTGTGCATCACATTATGAAAAAGGCTAATTAAAAGTCACTCAATTAGTTCTGATATCAAAATAAAATTCTTAAATAGGCCTACAGAATATTCCATCATTAATACAAGATTAATAACGTGACTTCATTTTACTTGCATACACTGCTGATTTCTAAAGACTGTTGCACAGTGGCGGCGACTAGCGTCTTGAGCTGAAACAACGCTAAGAAACAGCTTAAGAGTGGTCCAGACCAACCTTACGAACGTGTGACTTACATAAGTTATACTTAGTGTACGAACGCTTCGGGAATCGTACCATAGTGTTGAGAGAGGTTAAGTTATAACTTAAGAACTATTTAGCGATAAGAAGGTTATGGGGAACCGGCCCCTGGTTTGTACCATATAATGATTTGGCCCTTGTCAGAGTCACTCAGACCTTTATCCCTGCCCATTTCTTCTGCATTAAACATGCTGACTACGAGTACCAAATGTTAGCTTACTAATAATATATACCTTGACAAGATAGTCAGGATCATTTGTTTCATTGATGACGTTTTGGCTCAACAGTGTGTATATATGTAGTGAAGGTGATTAATCGTTGTTGTTGACACACCACAGCACACAACAACGAAATATGTCCTCTGCATTTAACCCATGTGACACAGCAGGGGGAAGCTATGTGAGCGCCCAGGGAGCAGTGCTTGGAGACGGTACCTTGTTCAGGGTACCTGAGCGGTACTTCATAAGGAGAATCACTGTGCTATGTCTGGACCTAAACCTCATCAAGCACATTTGTGATGAGTTGGAAAATAAACTGGACAGAGCTATTGTACATTTAAAATAAAGCCTTTGGCTTGCAGAAGGCATAGGATATCATTAGTGTTGAAGTTCTCAGGAAATATATTGACACTATGCCAGAGAGATGTGCTGCTATAATTGCTGCACAAGGTGGGCATACCAAATATTAAAGTTAAAAGTGGATAAAAACAGTAGATCTCACTTCATCTAATACTTGTTGTGTGCAACCATCTGTCATGCCCTCCCGTCCGACCCTCCTGTGTGCCACACCCCCTCCCCGCCCTCATGTGGAATCCCAGCTTTACCAACTGTCTCATTGTTAGTCATTAGTGCTGTGTATTTTAGGCCACGTTTAAGTCTGTTTCCCCAGTCCTGTCATTGAAGTCTCGTGGTTTGTGTTACGTGTGCGAAATAAAGCTTCCGAACGGGAGACTTCCGCATTCTGCATGTCAATTGGCTTTTTCTTTCTTTTCTGTTGTCTTTCTTAAATTTTATGTATTTTATCAATGTATATCAATGTATTCCACACCCATGTAAAGCGCCCTAGGACAACCCTGTTGTGAAGGGCGCTATATAAAAATAACTGACGCTGAATTCCTGTCTCCACCTTTTCCCACGTCCTGCTTAGAAACGTGACACCATCTGCACATTTCATGAACATCATGAAATGAAATCGTGTTTTGGAGACAAAAAAGTAAATATTTTCAGATCTGTCAGGTGTTCTAATAATTTTGGCCACCACTGTATGTATATATATATATATATATATATATTCATACTCACTGGCCAGTTCTTAGGTACATCTTGGCATAATTCTTCATGGCATAAATTCAACAAGGTGATCGATTCCTCAGAGATTTGCTCCATGTTGACATAATAGAATTACACAGTTGCTGTAGATTTGTCGGCTGCCCCTTTATGAGGCATATCTCCCGTTCCACAACATCTCATGGGTGCTTTATTGGACTGAGATCTGTTGACTGTGGAGGCCATTTGAGTATGGTGAACTTATTGTCATGTTCAAGAAAACAGTCTGAAATGATATGGGATTCGTGACATGGCGGATTATCCTGCTGGAAGCCATTAGAAGCTGGATGGACATAGCAACAAAACTGTGCCAAGAAAATATCCCCCACACCATTACACTACCATCACTAGTCTGCATTGTTGATGCAAGGCAGGATCGATCCATGCTTTCATGTTGTTTATGCCAAATTCTACCATCTGAATGTCGCAGCAGAAAGACTCACCTGACAGGTAGTGTTTTTCCAATTTTCTATTGTCCGATTTTGGTGAGCCTGTGCCCAGTTTCCTGGTCTTTGCTGACAGAAATGATGCCTGGTGTGGTCTTCTTTCGCTGTAGCCCATCTGCTTCAATGTACGACGTGATGTGCATTCAGAGATGCTCTTCTGCATGCCTTGGTTATTGTTGCCACCTTGAATCAGTCTACCTGCCCACTGGATGTTTTTTTGGCCTATTCTCTGCAATCCCTAGAGATGGTTGTGTGTGAAAATCCCAGTAGATCAGCAGTTTCTGAAATACTCATACCAGCCCATCTGGCCATGCCAACAACCATGCCACATTCAATGTCACTTAAATCACCTTTCAACCCCATGCTGGTGTATGATGTGAACAGTAACTGAAGCTCCTGACCAGTATCTACATGATTTTCATTGTACTGCTGACATATGATTGGCTGATTAGATATTTACTTCAATGAGCAGTTGAACAGGTGCACTTTATGCATTGAGAGAAACACGGAGATGAAAGCTTTTCAGGCACTAATAAGTACTGATCGTTTTTTTCTTCACAGTCACCTGACATCAAACTCATTGAACTCGTTTGTATAATTCTTATGTTCTTATGTTCTTAATAGGGGGACAAGCATTCAGTAACATGACAAGATGATCTTTTGGACATTATTAAATCACACTGGGATAGGTTTTGCATAAACTTGTCAAGTATATGCAAGCTCAAGAGCACTGTCATTAAAGCAAAAGGAGGATATACCTCCTTTTATACAAGTGCTAAGAAATTTCAGTAATCAACTTTTCCCTCAAATTGTTGGATGATAATACAATTTGCAAAGACAAATTCATATTAAAATTAGAAAATAAACAAAACCAAAGGATTTCAACTAATGGTCTCAGACTTTTGGATCCGTGACCAGCAGAACAGTTTGAAGCTGGATACATGCACGGATGGAAAAAAATTCTTTGATGCAAACATACAAGCTTGCTGCAAATAGAAATGTATGATAACTCAATAGTGCCTCCAAGTGGACACTCCTTCTGCAGTGTCTACTGTAATTCATTGGACCTTCAACTCTCAGGTTAAACCAACAATACAGCCAAGTGTTCTAATAATTTTGGCCACTATATATATATACTGTATAGATAGATAGATATACATACACACACGGGGCACTGTGTGTGTGTGTGTGTGTGTTATTAAGTATAATTAGAAATTACTTTTAAAAAGAAGTATGATTCTCTTTTTACCTTCAGCTGAGTTTTTGAGGAGATGAACTCTGGAAATATTTCACTGGCAGACACTCATAAGTATCAGATTTTTTTCTTTGTCCTTTTTTACAAAAGCACTAAATAATATAATTCCATATAATTGCTATAGAAGTTGTAGTCATATTCAGTGGAGAAAACACATGCATTACACAAAAAATCAATTTGTTATGCATATGCATGAGTGAGCACACCTTAAAATGATTAATTTTAAAACATTTTCATTGAACCTCTAGAAACAGTTTTATAGACAAGAACAAGTGCAATATGCACTCAGCTGAAAGGGGACCATGAAATTTATTTTAAATTTGATTTTAAAAAATCAACGAAGAACACCACATTTAAATTTTAAACATGGGATAATAACTACAAAGGATGAAACAGGGAAAAATGTTTGGAGATGCAAAGCAGTGGGTTATATTCTGTACACCACAATGCAGTGGATCTCAATCCATCACTACCCTCTTAATATTGAAGCTTGCAGTTTAGAAATGTATCGTTAATAAATGAAAATACTGCCAAAACAGAAGCACACAAAAGCCCTTTTTTAGCATGCAAAATGAAGCACAAAGCAAAGGCAATTTAACAGACTCACACTATAAAGTCTGAGAGCACACTGAGTAACAGTGAATAGAATAAAAGTTAATGGCAGTATTCTAAAGACGCAGACCACTTCCACAACAGTTTGCACCAGCCATCAATTATAAATGAAATACAAAGTACTTCCCAAATAAAAAATACTGGATATTTAGGTTTTGGCTTTTTTATCTTTGCGTCCTGTTGGCTCTGAGGCTACATCTGCCTTTCTTTTATGCACCTAAAAATGAAATTTCAAAATAAAATTAATATTTAATTATATTACATACATCTAGTACCACATCTAAATATTTATAGGGGAATACTTCCAAAGAACTTGATATAATACAAATATAGAGTATTAAAAACTTACAGTTTGGGATTTGGGTGCCTTCTTCTTCTTCTCAGCACGTTCTTTCTCCTCAATCTCCATGTTTTCCTTTTCGATAAGCGAGATAAGGGTATTGCAGCGTCTTTGGAGTTCCTGAATGGAAAGCATAGGTCATACGTTTCTTAAGAAATCTCAATTTCTCCATCTACTTAAAGATTTAGGCCCCTCTACCCCCATGTTACTCTGAACATGAAATGTTTTTGAATTTTATTTTTTTAGAATCTTTTTTTTTTTTCTTATTTTACATTCATTTTATATTATTGTACACCTGCACTAGCAAAATAAGTAGTGTAAGAATAATACTTAAATTTCTGAATTGGACATGTGAATGATCACTCTATATTTCAAAAACGAATATCAGTTCAAAGACTGCACATTACTAGATTGCCAATTCAAGAATATATGTTTTCCAGCAAACTAAATTTAGAGCTGACAAACGTGATCTGTTGAAAAAAATTAATAATGTTGTGACCCCCTTAACAGTAATAAAACATAATTGCCTCAAAGATAACAAAGGAAATATTCTCATATCCTAGATAATCAAATGATCATTCTATTCTATCTAAAATGCCACTTCATGTATTAGTGTATTTCAAATTCAGGACTTTAGCATATTTATGTAGCATGTTTGGCAAGCTTATTACTTTATAATTAAGCCATGTCTCATACAATAACAATGCTTTTTTTATAACAATCTAATTAAAATGGTAAAATAATTTGTTTACGAGTATAGCTGCAGGTTTTAAGCTTTTCACCGAGTTATAATATCCTAAATGAAGTCTGAATGTTTTTTCTGCATCCATACCATAGCTGTGCGAGACTTAATGAACCAGTCAAATCTAAACTGGGGTGCATTTCGAACACACTGTCGAAGTTCTTCATAAACATTCTCTTTATCAAAGCCCATTTTATGAAGCATGCAGATGAGGAATCTATCCTCCTCTTCAGTGTAGTTCTTTCCTTTGTTTGTACCATACTGTATCCTTAGCTGGTGGAAAGGGGCCTTGTATCTTGCAATCTGAAACAACATCATTTTTAATTAGATGGATTGTATGAATTATTTAATATATATGTGTTACCGGCGCGGCGGGAGGAACGACCCATGTTGGCAGCCGTGGGGTTAAACCCTTCAAAAGGGCATTTATTAGGCAGAATAAGGGGTAAAACAATACAAACTGGAGCGCAAACGGCAACATTCAGCAAC
>JAODKM010000037.1:1912778-1923803 GCA_026780845.1 Petrocephalus sullivani | reverse complement strand
GAGGGGCCAATTAAGCCCCGCTAGAGGGCAAAACAGGGAACGAGGCACGAAGGGCGGGGCTGAGTGTAACAATATGCATACATATATACATTTAAGTGATTATGAAATTCATTTTGTAAATATCTTGATGTCACTGTCAGAACAATAGAGTCTTAGACAAAGAAATTTGAGAAAGTATTCACTAATGGAGTCTTTAAGCACTTGTGACATTCACTTCCCGTCACTTTAGAGGTATACGCATATACCTTTCCCCCGGGGTTTGCTGTAGCTTCATTGTGGGGATATATAAACGAGGCAGGAAATCTCACTCGAATATTTATACATTTACTCTCCTTTTTAAGCTAAAGTTAAATACAAGCTCCAGGCTCAACACTACACATTCACCGCAGCTTCCCCGCTCTTGCGGCAACTCTCCCCAGCACTCACTCCGCTTTCGCTCTGCCCTCTCATTCCGTGCTCCATCCACCAGCACGCAGAAGTAGACCCTCTTCCCCATTAACATAACATAGCCCAATTAAATTATTACACACTTATATAAGTTGCTCCAGCTAAGGGCGTCTGCCAAATCCTATAAATGTAAATGAAAAATAGAGCACTATAAAATTTGTTGTAACATCTTACAGAATTACCAACTGCCAAGGGGCAGGCCAAACAGCAAAGATTAAACAAAATAATTTATTACAACAGGAAAAGAAAAAAATTGTAGCTCAGAACGGGAAACAATAACCCTTATACAATAAAAAAACATGTAGCAGCCAATAATGTAATAACTACCATCAATGTATTAGCTGCCAGTAACATAAGATTTTTTTCTGTTCTTCATATAATTAAAATCGATACTGTAATTACCAACAAATAATGTGCTAACTTATTACGTTATGGACAACAATTTACATTATTGGTTTAGAAAATTATTGGCCTGTTACTGGATAATTGAGTTTTATTACATTAAAAATGGAAAATTATTACAATATTGACTGTTATTACATTAACTGTAATTAGTACAATATTGGGTGCTAGAAAACACAAACTGAATACTACATGGTTAACTATGAATTGCTTACACTTGAGAGATGATTCCCTTCTTATGCTCCTCACCCTTCCTGTAACCTTCTTGACTTCTGCCCACCTTCATCCATCCACATATCCCTATACAACCCTAACAAGACAATGAGGCTAGATTTTGGAGTTTCCTGCAAGATCAGGGCTGGTGATCATTCACAATAACTACACACAAAGTCATCCAAATGCTGCCCTAAAGTCACAGCTGAGCATCGTGTTGGGTTGACTTCAGTTCACCTTTGTAAGTACCATGCTCCACACATAGGGGGCGGCCTTTCACAACTTCATGGGGGGGGCGGTCCTGAAACCAGAGACCTCATGCGTTATACAGAGCGGGACTTTTAAAAGTGCCTACACGCTGCTGCTCTGTGATCTCGGACTTGCTATAGGAGTTGTAATATTTGGTTCCTTTTTAGGATTTGGCTCCCTCTGAATCACACACTAAATTGGGGTGGCTTTCCTGAAAGCTTCGTAGTGCTAAGTAGGGTTATGCACCATTCAGAATTCAATAAATTCGTAAAATTGGTTCAGAACACGTAGCAGACTCACGATTTTAATTTGAATATAAGGATAATTAAAATGGGAGTCATTTCACATACATAGTGTAAGTTTAGGTGTAACAATACAGCTTAATATTTGAAATGGATTACACAGCATGTTAACATAAACAGCATACACTGACCCCCCCTGCGATCACTAATATATACGGAAGCAAAAAGTACCCGTTGGCCATGCCCCCCTGTTGGAGCACCTGACTAAAAAGTCTGTCCAAGTCATTGAATGCCACATTTGAAGTGTTGCCTAAAGAATAAATAATTAAATAATACATAAATATGAATTTGCTGGTGGCTGGTTATTGGGAGGCACCAGGCATCCTCTTAATGAATACCTGCTAATTCCAGTGTTGAACCCCCATACTGTGGCTGAGGAGAGGTATAACACCACACACCAAAGAACACACACGGCTGTACAGTGTGCTTTGGTCATATGGAAGATTCTGCTGCCTAAACAAGTTCTTGGGAGTTCAAAAATTTCCCCCGGAATGTTGCAAAGCTGTTTTTGTGCTGACCCACCCACACACCTTCAAAGACAGATACACACACGCCGACACAGACACCTCGACAGAAACATACACCCTTTTTCACATGTAGACTGCTCATTTAATAAGGAAGCAGACACCATTACTCAATTGGTTGTTTCACTGTTGTTACCATCTATCAATAAACGCCATCTTATTGAACCTTGTGTTGGTGTTATCACTCAGATATGGACTGAAGCCAATGTACTATCACTGAACACTTAACCTTCAGAACTTAAGTCACCATTATTAACTTTAATTAAAAATGGAGTTATAATGATAATGAATAAATTAATTATTAATTATTGAAAGTTTGATGCTAATTACATTTACAATACTTTTTAGGTGAAAGTAATTTTATGAGACTGATTACTTAATGAGAAATTTTACCAACAGAACCTACACCTCCATGTCTATGTCTTTGAACCATAGGATAAAGCCATAGCACTCAAAGCAAATGGATTTAGACACAGGGGAGTATATAAACTCATGGGGGGCAGGATTAAACCCCTAAACCCCTAATCATGAGGGTATGAAAAGATAGTGTTAACCACTGCCCCACCCCTATCAACCACTGCCCTGCCCCTATCAACCACTGCCCCACCAGTTGAATACTATAGTAAAAAAATTATGACAACAAGTAAGGTTATAAATATATATACATGTCATATTGTGGGGACCAAATGCCCTGTTATATAACCTGTTATATTGACAATTTATTTTATAAAACACTGACTGCAAGCAACTGTGAAAGCAGGTATGGGAATCATGTTTAAATAAGGGTCATAACATTATTGGATGTTTGTTAAATATAATGGGCAAGATTCAGGATTAAATATAGTCACCAGTAAAGTAAATACCTTTGCATCCAAAGCTTTCTTGATACTAATTCTTCTCTGAATGCGGGCTTCACCTCGTTCAATTTGGGCCATTATCTTCTCGATATCTTGCAGCTCATTGCAACGCTCCCAAAAAACAGCTTCAAAACACAGGTAGTAACATAAAAACAATTGGTAAATATCACAGATTATTGGATGTTATTTTTTAACCCATCAATAGTAGAAAAGTTTAATAACTAGCAATGGCATAATAATCATTTGGTCCTACCTGAATATTCAATGACTTCCTCAGGGCTTTTTCCTTCCACTTCACGTGCAATATTGTCAATGTCATCACGACCGTATTTCTCATTTGCTTTAATAAACTGATTAAAGTCACGCTTGTTCCAGCTTGTGAACCCCTACAAATAACATTTAGCATTTTTAAAGGCTGTCCTACCCATGCTACAATACAAATATTCATGCATATGCAAACACGATTAAGTCATGTTTCAAAACAATATGTACATTTAACACTAACCAGAAAAAGAATTATACTTTGTATTAGGGCTGCACATTATTTTTTTTTACCATAATCTTGATTCATACCCCTATGCGATCACATTCTAGGCTGTATCGCAATCTCGATTCATACCCCAATGCGATTGCATTCTTACATGACACGGATTCTGTCATGTTCGCATTAGCAGAGCGATCAATTGCATCACACCAAGTGCTCCCTTTAATTCCAAACACTGTATCAAAAAATGATAGGGCTGTGTTACACCACATGACAGGAAGAGGGGCCAAAAACAGGTGTTAAAATGAAGAGCAGGCCAGGTTTCATTTTATGTTTAGCTTTTCTTACTGGAAATGAGTCGTTAAAAATTAGGTGTGTGCCCTTTCTGTTCTGTGACATTGATGTGACAGACCAATTTCAGTAACATACATATTGTTAGTAGTGTACCTTTGTGGAAATTTTGGCCAATACCAATATATATCACCCATACCATCAACCAGCTAACCACTGAGCCACCTGCTGTTGGTGAAACTTGCCAAGCTTGCTGCTATAGATTTACAGAATGTCATTACATCACTTTTTATTCTGTGAAAAGATCGATCTGTGGGTCAGATTTAATAATGAATTACGAACGTGTCATGGGCTGGTGCTTTGAGACCTATAATAAGTTATGAATGATCCGATAAAATCCACTATGGAAAATGTACACATCATACAATGTAATCATCTCCATCATTTCAGCTGTTGTGTGTTTAGCTCTAGTGCTTCTACCTTGGAACTGAGATGAAATTTAAAAACTGGCCAGTAAAATCACATAAATACATCAACCTGATGCCAAAAATTTGATTTTAAATGAATATTAGTTGCTACTAATATGTTAACCAATATACAGTGTTTGTTCAGTATTGTTGTTGATAAAGACAATATGTAAACCAAAATAATACTAATAATAATAATAAAGAAAGAAATATATTGTTCAAGAATCATGAGAGAAAACTGGCAAAAGAAAAAGGTGATTCATGTTTTACCCAGAATCGTGCAGCCCTACTTTGTATCAAGGTCAAATGAAATAGTATCTTCCCAAGAAGAGCATGGTGTACCTTTTTTCAAAAACTTTATTTAGTCTATGAACAAGTGCACTGTAATGTAACAACATCATACTTGTGTGAGGAGCTTATCTTTTTCTTCAATCTCTTCAGGGGATAGTGGCTCTGCCTCATCAATCTTACTCTGCTCTTCTTTCTGCACTTGGGCTGAGTTAGGAATTTCAAGGTTCCTGGGAACCTACAAACCAGAGAAATAAAAGCAACATTTATTGCAAGTATCCCAAGTGCACATTTTGGTGATGAGAGGAATAGCACTTTAAAACTTACTGTGAGCATTGCACTGAGCTTTTCATTACTCTCCTGGTTCCCAATCAGTTTAACTACTAAATCCTGAGATTTCTATGCATTATTTGTCAAAGCTACTGTGAAACAGGTCAACTAGGGAAACAACGCTGGTTTAAAAAATAAATAAATTAGATCCATTAAATGAAATGAATGAATAATAAATTAGTAAAACTACAGGAAATACAGTTTTGGATTCTCATACCATTTATGTAAGGCATTTGTTTTGTGACAGAAAAAAATACATATTTAAGAATAATACGTGTGCATTCAATTCATTCTTCTGACATCCCACATACAAAAAAATACAACTTTTAGGATACAGAAAACCCTTTTTTGTAAACCAAAGTATAATTAAAAAATTTTATGTCACAGTAAGTATCAAAGCATCAATGCCATAGACCACTACTGGGAGCCATGCCAGTACCAAGCAACTGCTCAGCACTGTGAAATATTCTGGAATATATATCTGTACCTAAATTCCCATTTAACAGCAAGGTTAAAAGCAGATTAACAGAAAATGAAAAGAAACTGCCCCATGGAGAATTGAGTGAAGACATTCCTTTGTGTGTGCACCAGAAGAATGCCAATGTGGAAAAAATACCATGGGTAGAAATGTTTTCTACTTAATTGACTATGATATTGATAGTGGAAGAAAAAAAATGTAGGTACCAAAAAAAGCCACATGAGACTACCTTACACTGTACAGCACCTGATAGTTTCCATTAATGATGAAACACTGGTTAAGGTGTTATTGAAATGAAGTCAAGGAATGTTGCCTTATTATCTATTTGAGAATATATCATTTATAATATCTGATAACCGTTAAAAGAAAGTATTCAATAAAAATAAAAAATATATAAACCAGTAGAGGTGGAAATTGGCAGAGACCCCCCCATTCAAAATGTATGTGACAATACACATCTTACACATCTCCCTTAAAAGTGTCTGCTGTAAAATGACACATTTCTTTTATTACTTTCTGACAAACATTACTGAGTGGTAACCTCAATCTACCATTACTCCTTTCTATGATTAAAGAAGACAAAAAAGCAGCTGTACCTTGTAACCAATTGTCTTTCTGTAATGTAGAATTTCCATCTCCAGCAATTCAAACAGACGTGGAGGGAAGAACTGAAAGTCTTGGATGTTAGGCTGTTTCGGGGGACGCGGAGCCTGAACAAATTTAAAAATAATCAAGTAGATAAGTAACCTATGCCAGTATTCAGTATGATGTGTCATGTGTGATAAAATCAATATTCGAATCACTTATAAATTTCCTTTACCTTCGGTGCTCTAGGCTCACTGACTCTTAGAGCTTCTCGGAAATAAGCATCTACAGCATAATTAGCTTTGCGTTCTCTTTTAGGAGGTTCAATCCATTCCATCATGCTGAGCTGAAAAAAAGGATATCCTACAGGTGAAACTTTTTTACACTTTTTACTTTTTTTAAATTTACACAAGAATGATACAGAATGCATAGTTTTTTTTGGTTCTTGCTAGTATGCTGCCTTTGTTACTGCTTTCCTAAGCTAGTGAAGGCTAGCCTGAGTAACATCTACTGCAGAGATGCAAACAGGACACACACTGCGTGAACAGTCCTGATGCTACAAGACCTTCACTCGTAAAATACTACTTGTGACATACTTCAGGTAATAAATAATGCAATAAATTATGAATAGCCTTCATATTATTTATCCTATGTAATAGAATTTAACCCATGAAGATTTTTTATTTTTTTTGGATCACCAAAAGCCTGTGATGACTATAAGGCCAAATTTTCTTCTGATTGTTAGACATGATTTGTTGGATTTCATCATCCAGAAGTTTGCCTTTCCGAAAAATGCGAAAAATAGTTTGCAACCAACATTTTTAAGAATTTTATTTCGAAAGCCATACTACAGAGTCATTAGACATCATCACAAACCCTGAAACTTCTTTGTACTATTCTTCCAAATTATCTACTTTTGAACTGAAAAGCATTGTGGGAAATACTGTCATTTATTTTGGTGGCTTGAATGAAACTGCTTCCTGTGTTCCTCTTATTTAAAAGATGGGTACTCCAGACATTTCTCACTTAAATTAAGTGCTCAAATAGGGGAAATTGTGTGGCCATGTTTTACCACGTACACTAGTTCATTAATACTTTTTTGATAAACTGCTTTATTAAAAAAAGATCCTGAAACCAAGATAAGAACACTAATGCTGCTGCAATGCAGAATAAACCTACATTTTTCCTTGATAACTGTAAAACATAATAAACAAGCTAGATGTGCTGTAGTTTTATTGTAATGTTATTATGCAACAAAACAGGATTTCTATTCTTGCACAACTCCATAACACGTAAAAGGAAGATTTAATTATATCCACAGTTACATATATCAAACAATACAAATGCACATGTACATACATATCCGGGTTGCTAAATGGCGGGAATACATTCTAAGAAGGGCATCATTTGCCAATTTTGTTGTTGTGTGAACATCATAGAGTATACTTACACAGTATGTGTGACATGGCATACTGTTTTATTAGTTTATTATTTTTTATTAGTTGAAAGTTTACTCTAAAATAACTATGAAAAGTACAATGTAGTAAATACATAAATCAGAACCATAGTTGTTTTCTATCATTATTAAGTATTATATATACCATTATAATCTTATGGGACCACTGTTTCCATTGCAGTCCACAGTTAACTGGAATGTTATGTGGCGCATGTAGGGCTACAACTATTCATTGAGTATCTCCAGTAACTCGATATTACCAAGCACTTTAAGCATGATGTTGATGAAATAACAGATTAAAAAACACTTAATACATGAGCTGTCTTTAATATACTAAATAATATATATATATTTTATATATGTGCGCAGCATTACCTGTTAATGGTTATTATAATTAATAGTTGTGACCGAAGGTACCTTAGCAGCTATCAAGGCTAACGTCCCTATTTCACTGATGATGACTGATGCAGGGTAACATTATATATTGTTGTTCTGGTTATTAACGGCTTCATAATTACAGTTAGCTGCACTGCTACCATGTTAATACAGCTGATTAAAATATCAGTTTACAGCTCAAATTTACTACCAAATTTATGGAAAAATAGCTTAAATTATATTGTGGTCATTTATTTGCCAAAAAATAATGTGTTACGGTACTGTCTGTATTATTAAGTGCGCTTTTTAAGTGCTGTATTTGCAAACAGCGCTCAACCAAAAAGTGTTTTTTTTCTGATTATTTCATCTCCCACATGTTGAATTACTTAAAATATCACCATTATGGCATGCAGTTTAACCATTAAAAATGTTTCTAAAAAGGAAACCAATGAGTAGTTAATTTTAAGAGACCTGTCTTTTTTCTCTTTTAAATAGTTACTATTGCACAAAAGTATTTCTTATCCGATTGCTCAATTAATCGATGGAATAATCGATAGAACACTTGATAACTAAAATAATCGATACCTAGGCACATGATTGTATATCAGTATTTGCAAAGTATGCTGTGAAACCAGTACCAGTACCTTCTGTTTCTCCCTGTAGTCTTCTCCTTCAAAATTGTATAAACTGGTTTCGGCTCCCCCGATATCAACAGTGAAGTTTCTGAGTGAGTTCTCTCCAAGTTTCTCCAAACGCTCTTTCATTTCAGCCGTCTGTAACAATATTAGCAGCTGAAAAACTCTACAGAAGAGGTTAACTGAACTAATGCAGAATTTACACCCTGCTGATATTTTCCTTCAACCAATGAGTTCTGCATGCTTTACCTTCTTTTTACCCCTCTCTAAAATAGTATTGATGTCTTCATCTGTCAGCTCACTGTCTTTGGAGGCAAAAACATGGGTGGCTCCATGTCGGATCATCTGCAGCATCTCATCCTTGGCCATCTTATTGGACTGCTGGTCAATCAGTCTTCCTGCACACAGTTACAGTGGTTGGTTGAAGATTATAGTAAATATACTGACAAAAGTCAACTGAATGAAATTTAACTTTAGAACCTTTGACATGACCTTACATTTTGACAAACATTCAATCCAGAAAGTGAAAATCCAGATTTGGTTCAAACAACCAGTTGTGTATAAAGAGTGGCAGTCACAAAGTACTCAACTAGATGGTTGAAACAAAATTTTGGACTGGCTTTTACTTTATGGACCTGCGCTATCCACTACTGAATTTTTGTAATATTAAATACCTTGCTGTATGACAATGGAGTCAAGTCTGAGTTTCATCTCAGCCCTCTCTACAATTCTTTCTTCAACTGTATTTTCGGTGATGAGGCGAAATACTCGCACTGGTTTCTTCTGTCCAATCCGATGAGCACGGTCCTCAAATAAAAACGAAAACCATGGTGTATGTCAAAGGAAGGTGGTATCGACATAAAATGGACATAAAATGTAGGTAGTATGAATAGTATGTAGAACACTTCAAAGACACTCACCATTGCTTGCAGATCAACTTGTGGGTTCCAGTCGGAGTCATACAGAATGACGACATCTGCTGTGGCCAAGTTAATGCCAAGTCCTCCTGCCCTGGTGCTCAACATGAAAATGAACTTTGTGCTGTTTGGGGCATTGTAGGCTTCGATTGCTTGCTGTCAGAATTTACGAGAAAAACTGAATAACATTCAACAGTCATCATTCAAGCTTATAAATACATGTTAAAAAATGACTGTCTGGCATTGATGATAAAGGATATTTCAAATGTTTAGCTCAATTTTTATTGTGATAAGTGTTACTGGAATATATATTATGGCATATATATTACAATAGGTTATATATTAGAATATGAAAACATTAGGAGGATTAAGTGTTTTGAACCTCTCTTGATTCATGTGGGGTCTTTCCGTCAAGGCGACAATACTCATAACCTCTCCACATGCAGTAGTCTTCAAGGATATCAAGGACTCTGGTCATCTGACTAAAGATGAGGACCCTAGAACCTAACAACCATTCAAATTCAATTACTAAACAAGCAAAACATTATGGATCATTGAAAGTACTATATCAAAATTTCCCCCGGTAGCCTGTACTACCAGGGGAAAGAGAACAACCAATTAATAATATTACACATTCACTACAATCTAGGGCTTTACAGTGACACTAACGTATATGAAAATAAATTAATTATAATTAATAAATGAAATGGGCTTCATGATATCCAACATCTGGACAAATGTTTCACCAGTTATCTAAAGCCCTAGTGATTATTGCGCATGCACCATATAATCACAATGTGATATTGTGCTGCCCTATTAATAATATAAATAGGACATAGGAAATTTAGCATAACAAATCTCAAAAGCTAAAGTAGGTCATGCTACAAGGTACAAGGTACAGTGGAGGAAATAAGTATTAGACCCCTCGCTGATTTTGTAAGTTTGTCCATTGACAAAGAAGTGAAAAGTCTCAGAACAGCATCATATTAATGGTAGGTTTATTTTAACTGTGACAGATAGCACATGAAAAGGAAAATTGAAAAAATAACTTTAAATAAAAGATAGAAACTGATTTGCATTTCACTGAGGGAAATAAGTATTTGAACCCCTACCAACCATTAAGAGTTCTGGCTCCCACTGAGTGCTTAGACACTCCTACTCAATTAGTCACCCTCATTAAAGACACCTGTCTTAACTAGTCACCTATACAAAAGACACCTGTACACAGAATCAATCAATCAAGCAGACTCCAAACTCTCCAACATGGGAAAGACCAAAGAGCTGTCCAAGGATGTCAGAGACAAAATTGTAGACCTGCACAAGCCTGGAATGGGCTACAAAACCATTAGCAAGAAGCTGGGAGAGAAGGTAACAACTGGTGGTGCAATTGTTCGAAAATGGAAGGAGCACAAAATGACCATCAATCGACCTCGGTCTGGGGCTTCACGCAAGATCTCACGTGGGGTGTCAATGATTCTGAAAAAGGTGAAAAATCATCCTAGAACTACACGGAAGTTAGTTAATGACCTCAAAATAGCTGGGACCACAGTCACCAAGAAAACCATTGGAAACACATTATACCGCAATGGATTAAAATCCTGCAGTGCTCGCAAGGTCCCCCTGCTCAAAAAGGCACATGTGCAGGCCTGTCTGAAGTTTGCCAGTGAACACCTGAATGATTCAGAGAGTGACTGGGAGAAGGTGCTGTGGTCAGATGAGACCAAA
>JAODKM010000037.1:1879242-1891970 GCA_026780845.1 Petrocephalus sullivani | reverse complement strand
GCAGCGCAGAGTACACCGAGTTTGGAATTCAAGATGGCTGCCCAGTGCAAAGACTGTAGGTGGTGCTGTGATATTTTTCATTTTTAAGCACTTAAGTGCTGTTTGAGTCAACCTCGTAAGCTGTGTACACCGTACAGCGTTATTGTAGTCGATAGATGTGTTGGTACGGTGAACGGCATACGCTTGGAGCCGTTTGTTTGGGCGAGCGCAAGAGCCACTTTCTTGGAGGCTTCCATCTTGAATCCGAGTTCGGCAAATGGAATGTATGACACTCGGTTTTCCTCGGTTTTTTAGTGGATGTGACATCACTCCACGCGCCGAGCTCCAATCTTCGAGAGTAAAGGAACGCACGATTAGTCAAGGAGGTGACCAAGAACCCGATGGTCACGCTGTCAGAGCTCCAGAGGTCCTCTGTAGAGAGAGGAGAACCTTCCAGAAGGACAACCATTTCTGCAGCAATCCACCAATCAGGCCTGTATGGTAGAGTGGCCAGACCCTTCTCTAGGTTGGTTGTTATTCATATTAAGCTTAGCAAGTCTCCAGAAGTAAAAACTAAAGAAAAGAAAACTAAAGTGAAGTAATGAAGTGATGGACTATCTGAACATATACTAAAATGCTGTACCCTCTAAATTTCTCGGCATACCAACTTAGAACAAAAATGTAATTTATGTACTAATTTTAAATATCAATAAATGTGGGTACAGGGCCATGTTTAAATGGAGAAACATAGTGACTTAAATGCCAATATGTTTATTACAGTTATAACAAAAAAATCTTCTCTTAAAATTAAATGGGTTGCATATGTTTGTGAGTTTACTTTACTAGACTTAAATAAAATTACATAGCCATCACCAGCTCGAATTCTTGCTAAATGGAATATATAAAAATAAATTAAGTTGTGTTCTAAAGGGATCCTCTATTTAAATTTTTACTGTAAATTATGTTATTGCTGTAATAAAATTTTCATGTACTAAACTATGTTCCATTATGTTGGGGGAGTATTTGTTATTTTAATGTTCTATAATATTATAATGTTGATGCTCATTTAAAGGATCTATAATTGCTCAGTTGTTTGCTTGTTTCTAACCTGCTTGCTGAAAAAATACTTAAGTAGCAGATATAGTATAAATAGCCCTACAAGGCAATGGTGTTTCAACTACATGTTTGTTTATAAAACATCCTAGTCATGTGCTTTAACGTATTATGTTCAGTGGGAGGAGATAGCGCTCTCTCTCTCTCTCTCTCTCTCTCTTGCTCTACCTCTCTCTCTCTCTCTACCTCTCTCTCTCCCTCTCGCTCTCTCTCGCTTGCATGCGCGCCTGTCACTGCGATCAATGGCTTGACTTCCTCCTTTGGTAAAGCCGTGCTACAGAACACAGAAATTGAACTGCTGCTACTCAGTTCAGAGCAGTGGCATTAGAAACAGTATCACAAAGACGCTGAAGTCCCTGTATTCTGGCACTCATCAGATGAAATGAGCGCAGGGGATGTGGTTTGCACGGGCTGGCTCATCAAATCTCCCCCTGAGAAGAAATTAAAGAGATATGTGAGTACTGAAATTGGGTGGGAGGTAATGTAACGTAACACTGTGTGACATTCGGCTTGTGTTGTGCTGGTAGCAGTTGTATTTCCCGCAAAAAATGTGTACGTGATCCTCGTCTGTCAACATGATAATGCTGCTGTGTTGTTATACAGTATGACAGGTTTCTCTTTCTATGCAGCCAGCCTAGCTAGCTGCAAAAGAAACTGCTTTGCATTCCTTAATGTGTTTTATTGGTAAACATTAGCTTTATTGTTTTTATTGTGTATTGTTATAAATATATAGGACGTGTTATAGGCATTGAGTCAAGTATCATATTCATTTAAGATAAGCTTTCATCCTTTGTATTTTAAGCAAATCATTTTAATCTTGTTCAATAGCTATTGGAGGTCTGTGGCTTGTTGAAATGCCCTTGATATATTTCACATTTTTAGTTTGAATCACAAACAATGAAGCATTTGTTTTGAAATTTGAGGCTGTGAAAGGAAATCATGCATTTCTTTCTGTTATGTATAAATGTAAACACCATGCAACTTGAGGAAATCTTTCCCATACGTTGCGATTTCTGCTGAGATATTGCATAACATAGTCTGTTATGCAGTGAAGACAGTGAGGGCCTTTCGGATTGCTTTGTGCACTTTAACCATCACCTTGTTATTCTATGAAATGTTGGCGTGTGCTGCAAAATATAGGAAGCACTGTTGTAGTAAAGTTGTTAACATGAATCAACAGGCAGAAACAAGGCGTGTGATGTGAAAAGATGAAAGCCTTTAACTAAAGATATGACAGTATATGCCAGTGTTCACTGACAAGGACTGGGTTTTTTTCTTATCCTCGGAAATTGAGGCCTTTGTACTGTTAATAAAACAAATTAATGAAATGAAGCTTTATTTGCAATTTGTCAATATAAACATGAATTATTTTCACACATCCCATCTTGCACTCCTTTTTAAGACCTATACATGTATGCAGGTGACAGTGTAGCCTGGGGTCCAAGCAGACTCCATTAACTGCCATTACTGCATTTTTCAGGGGGGTCCAGTCACAGGCACAAAGGCCTAACCAGCTGAGCCATACACCACTATCTGTGATGACTACCTAAAAGATTTCATCACCCCTCTCAAACAGACACGGGTTGTTCTTGTTTTCTGAGACATCAAATTTATACGGAATCTCACAGAAGGACACATTGAGCCTGTATAAATTTGATATCCCAGGTAATACCCGGTATTTGGTGTTCCTGATTGGCTGGGAGCTGGGAGGGAGCAAAAACCTGGACTGTCCAGTGTTCCTCAAGGACTGGGTTGGGAAACACTGCATTGAGCTATGTAATATAGTTGTCTAAAATAAAAAGGGTATGAAGAAACTGGAATTCTTCTTATTGTAATGTTGAGTTTCTAATGCTCATGTAAAAATAAAAAAATACAAAAATAATTAATGAATTATATTGCATTACACTATCTAATGTGATCTGTTCAAAATCTAAATTACACATAAATTATAACCAATTACATTTTTTTGCAGATCAGCCGTAACATTTAAACCACTGAAAAGTGAAGCGAATAACATTGATTATCTCATTACAATGGCACCTGTTAAGGGTGCCATTATGTATTAGGCATGTGAACAGTTTAAGTTGGTATATTGGAACTGAATTGGGCGAGCGTAAGGAGTTGAGCAACCGACAAAGGCAGGGTCTTTTGGGGTTCCTCGTATGCAGAGTCAATACCTACCAAAAGTGGTCCCAGGAAGGCTAACCAGTGAAACAGCGACAGGGCCATAGACACCCAGAGCTCACTGATGCATGTGCTGGCTATGTTAAGAAAGTGTCAGGACACACAATGCATCATATAGGTCTGTGTAGCCAGAGACTGGTCAGAGTTGCCCATGTTGACATCTGTCCACTGCCGAAAGTAACTATGGGCACATGAGAACAGGTCAGTAGAGCAATGGAAGATGGTGGCCTGGTCTGATGAGTCATGTTTGCTTGTACGGCTAGGGGTGTGTGTGTCATTTACCTGGGGAAGAGATGCCACCAGGATGCACTATGGGAAGGATGCATCCTGGCAGAGGCAGTGTGATGCTTTGGGCAATGTTTTGCTGTGAAACCTTGAGTCCTGGTATGCATGTGGATGTTACTTTGGCATATACCACATCCCTAACATTATTGCAGACCAAGTATAGCCCTTCATGGCAACGGTATTCCCCAATGGCAGTGGCCTCTTTCAGCAGGATAATGTGCCATGCCACACTTCAAACATTGTTCAGGAATGGTTGAGGAACAAGAGTTCAAGATGTTGACTTGGCCTCCAAATTCCCCAGATCTCAATTTGATCAAGCATCTATGGGATGTGCTGGACAAACAAGTCCGATCCATCGAGCCCCCACCTTACAACTTATAGGATTTAAAAGTTCTGCTGCTAACGTCTGGGTGTCAGATACCCCAGGACTCCTTCAGAGGTCTTGTGGAGTCCACGCCTCGAAGGGTCAGAGCTTTTTTGGCAGCATGAGGACCTACACAATATTAGGCAGGTGGTTTTAATATTATTACTGGTCAGAGTATATATGCATAAAATGAATAACCATTCATATATTCAAGGTTTTTGTCAAATGAAAGTAAGCTTATGATGTAATTTGGCTCTGTTTTGAGGGCATTGACTTCATTGTAGTATTCCTGTCAGGATGGGATTCTGTGTATTTGTATTAGTTTATTTGAGACATACCAGAGTATCTATCCACTTAAGTCTTTACATGTGGTCTATTTATGATCACTATAAAATAATTATCAATAATTATTACATCCCTGTTTTATGGACAATAATTATAATTCATTCCTATCATTATCATGGCAGAACAGTTGTTAGCACTGTAGTCTCACACCTCCAGGGTGTTGTGGGCCCTGTGATATTCCCCTTCTATGTGACCAGTACATTCCTGTATGGATTCCAAATGTTCAATGGGAAAACAACTACAACTACTGATTTTATCATTGTTATTAATGTTATTTAATTCCGGAATAAATACGATTGTTTTATGAAAATGGAAGCATTCATATGAAAATGGAAGCATTCATATGAAAATGGAAGCCATCCATTTTCTGTAACAGCTTGTTCTATTCAGGGTTGTGGGGGGCCATTCTTAGAGATAATGAAGATTAATTAATAACCTTTTCACTTAAAAGTATAGTTTTTTTAACTGCATTTTTAATTGCTTATTTTATGCTTTCATCTAAATGAGTTAGTATTTTGGGGTGGCAGGGTGACTCAATGAGTAACACTGAGGTTACATAATTTTAAAGGGCTTTGAAAAATGTAATTTAAACTTAGACATATTATTTCTTAACACAAAATTGAATTGACTTAAATATATAAAGTATTTTAGATTATATCCCGTATCAATTCTGTACCTGTAATTTTTAAACTTGTTTACCAATGAATTTAATGACAAGCAATATGATAACTGTATCATGTCACCCTCCGCTTTGAGTTGAATCTGTACTTGCTTTTTTAATCTTGTGAAAATACGTTTGGGGTTTTTTCTGAAGATTAAAGAGATAGGCAAACATAAAATTATCGCAAAGATAGTTAAACAAATGTGCAATAGTATATATATATATATACACTCTTTTAATTGAGAATTAGTTGAGTTACAAATGTAAGAAATGGTTTAAACGTTGACTATTTCTGAGGAAGGCAAGGCAATTTTGAATTATATAATTTGGCAAATAATAATTAGGTAGCACAAAATAATCAATTTAAAATTTAAAATTAATTTAAAATTTAAAACTAGTGAATAAAACCTAAGCAGTGTTTCTACTTTTTTATGCTACTATTACTAACTAGTAGATGGACTGAGATGTGAAGATTTTTTTTATATACTGCAGTATACTATGGATGCAAAGCAGCTGAATTACTCAGAAACATGCTGATATGCCATGCATTTGCATGACGGAAAAGGTTTCCTGAAGGCTATGTTTCTCATGGTTTGCTGAAAGAGCCCACAAGCACATTGTGGTTAGTGCAGACTAAAGCACATAAAACCAGCAATGTGACACTTCTTAAGTCAAAAAAGGAGATAATAAACAAATGGTAATGAGGTCTTATGTTGGAACACATTTTAACCCAGTGAACACATACACAGTGTTGTGCCAAAATTATCTGTCAGTTACTTTTGTGTTCTGTAACACAGTGTGTAAAACAATTATTTTCATGAGTTAAAGTGTATTAATTTAGTATTTCATAACCACTACACTTGCTGAAGTTTAATGAATACATAGAATGGCCCCTGTTTAATGAATACATAGTGCCCCTGAAGGGAGCTTTGGAAGGTGTTCTTCTAGCCAGCTAACAAGATATCAGTAACTTTTCAGAGAACAGAGGACATTCTTCTTACATTTTATTTTGTTAATCATTTATATACATTCTAATGTCAAATTGACCAAATGTATAAACGTATGTATGCAAACCATCAACAATGTACTTTTTACTTCCTCTTTTGCTTCTTTCTGGGAAATATAGAGCTCAGTTCCTCACAATGAAACTAAAACCAGAAGGGGTTTCTATAATTGTACACGTTAGTCAAGAAAAAAAGTTAGCTTAATTCTGTTTTATTCATACATGTTTGCTAGAATTTACCGCCCTTAATATTTTACTGAAGCATATCAGGTCATAGGCTGTCAAATCTTTATTCAATGTGAAAGTGCATGGTGAAAATTTGTCTTTAACAGGTCATTATAAAGACAAAATGTTTTGTAATGAGTAACTGATATGAAACAAATTGAGAATCTGCTATTCTTCTTTACTTGTGTAACTGGAATTAAGACCAAACTGCCATCTTTGACAAACCAACAAATAGAAGTACTATGCAAAAGTCTTAGGCAGTCAAAGTAAATGACACTTAAATGAAGGATGAATATCAGTGTAAAATTGTAATATAATGTCTGTCAAAGTGTGTCAGCTTAGCCATTTCAAAACCTCTCCTGAAGTCAGCGAAGTATTTGCAGCAACCATCTGATTCACACATTAATTTTTTTATGTAATCAGTACCAAACCATGTTTGGCTAACTGATACCACATGAAGCTATTATTAGTTATTAGTCATTAAATCATTTAATCAATTAATCCATCTTGTGCTAAAATTTAACAAGTACATGGAATGGCTGAGGTGCCCCTGAAGAGAAATTCGGAAACTGAAACGGTGTTCATCTTGTGTTTCTAGCCATGAATTCCCTGTTACCCCGTTTACATATATTACAAACTTATTATTTTTTTCTGAGAAAATATACACTTCCTACCCAGATAAATAGCTTTAAACATAGTCTTTGACTACCTAAGAATTTTGCACAGTACAGTGAATATATATGTATATGTGTATTTTATATATTTTTTTTCTTTTTTTTAACATATGTGTAAATCTGCAGAGAGAATGAAAAATCCCCTCTATAGTAAGACTCCACCATATATTATTGCGAGATTTTTGTGTGCACTGAATGCTGAAAAACCCCTTTTTATGTGTTACAAGGTCATAGTATTTTATGGCAAGCCCAACACAAAGCTCCGGTTAGCATATTAAATAGTAAAAGCAGAAGTGAGTATAAAGACACAGTTCTTAATATTGGAGCTGTCATATCAGTTGGTTACCTTCCAGGAAATACGCCTATCTTGATGTACACTTTAGCAGAAAATTTTATTTATGGTTCAATCTAGCATGCAACTATGGAAAAAAAAGTGTTTCATGCAGAGGGTATCCTTCTGACTGTATATGTGTCTGGCTGTTTCAAGAACGAATGACGAACTAAATCAGCAGCAGTGACCATAGCGCCATGCTTCTCTTCCTGGTTATCTCATAGCCACCTACAGATCTGAATATTTTTATACTTCTATTAGCAACACAAACAAACTGCTACCTTAAAATTCCCCCTGGCCAGCAACACCAAATGTTTTTACTGCAATGACTACTCTATACTGTGAACAAATAAATAAATTTCTTGTTATTTCTTGTCTAGTTTTGCTGCTAATTTTTAATGTTAATTTTGAGACTTAAAAAAAAAAATGCTAAACTAAATATTGCATTAATTTAGAATTACTTTAATAATTACTATAATTATTTCATAAGATACTTTTTGCTGAAAATCTTCAGGCCCAAATGCAATATATTTAATTTGATAACTAATATAAAAATTACATATATCTATATGAATGAATAAAACTGTCAAATCATCTTACACTTCTATTTGCTTACAGAGATCAGTAATGAATATTTGTTTAAATTGTTTCAATGTAGATTGATAAACCTGGAAAGGAAAAAATAACGTCCGGTTTCTCCTGGTCCTGTTTGTGTCAGGCCTGGAGGAGGCGGTGGTTCGTGCTCCGCCGTGGCCGAATGAATGGCAGCCCTGACGTCCTGGAATACTACCGCAGCAAGAACTCCAAGAAGCCCATCCGCACTATTGACCTCAGGGAGTGCGAGGTCCAGATGCCTGCTGACTTGCAGCTTATTAAGCGCGATTTACAGAACCAGCACCTGTTCCTAGTCAAAACCTCTTCCCGCATCTTCTACTTGGTTGCCAAGACGGAGGATGAGATGAAGAGCTGGATGCACAATATTGGTCAAATTTGCCATTTTGAGTTAATGAATGATAGTGCAGGTAAGTAAAGCCGATAAACATACCAGGTTGTAAACATTTGAATCTGATACCATAAAGAACATGTAGCAGCCAAGAGTATAGGTACACTTCTATATTTTCATTTATGATATCCTATTCCACATTTCTACACTTATTATACGAAGAATAAGCTGTCATTGATCAGAATCAGAATAAGAATCAGGTTTATTTGCCAAGTATGCTGTAACATACAAGGAAGTTGTTTCCGGTTGTTGGTGACTCTCTAGTACACAAATAGATGAATCCAATATATAATAGACAACAAAACTTTACAAAGAGATATTTAGTGCAATTTCTCCAGTTTACAATAACAGTATAATTAACAATATAAAATGCATATACAACCGCGAATATGATGCACAGTATCCAATACAAATTATTCAGACCAAATATACAACACATCAGTAATGTACAGGTCTATTGATGTATACAAGTCAAATAATACAGAGTGGAATAACTGGTGCAACAGATGATTTATGAGTTTTTTTATGAGGTTGATGGCTAGTGGAAAGTCAGAGTTTCTGTGTCTGGCAGACTTGGTATGGAGACTTCTATAATGTCTGCCAGAGGGAAAAAGCTGAGAATAGCTCCTCCAGGCTGGGCAAAGGAGTGCCTATAAGTTTTTTGGCTGTTCGCACTGTTCTTTGCAGTCTTTTCCTGTCCTGTTTAGTGGCCGCCCCATACCTGACCATAATGGACGTGCACAGAACAAATTTGACGACTGCAGTATAGAACTGCCTCAATAAAATCTTCTCCAGAGTTGTAGTCTCTTTCACACCCCCCCACACTACCACATACACACTCTATACCTGTACAATCATAGCTGTTGAAGACTAAGGACAGCACACTAATCAGCTGCCTTACCCCCCCCCCCAAACTACTGCTAATACACTGATCACTTTACACCTAGGGTGATAAATATACTTTGTGTCAAAAAAAGGTAAGCACCCAGAAGTAATGGTCCGTTTTAGATGTAATTTGGTACATGTGCAGAGCAGCACTGGGTATGTGAATGATTCGATTTGCAAGGAGCTAGCATGTCTAGTCACCAGACACAGAGAATACCTCGTAAATGCATTAGACAGAATTACCAGCACTTGATAGAGTTTGATAGGGATCGCATTGTGGGTCTGCATGAGGCTGGGTGGTCGTATCATGCAATTGCCCAGCAGTCACTCGATGTTGGAACCAATGGGCACATGAGGTTACCAACACACATCGTAAAAGGTTCCGGTTGCCCAAGACAGACCACACCAAGGGAGGATCATCGTATTGTGCGCCAAGCTTTACAGAACCCTATGACATTTTCGTCTAAAATCTGGACACAAGTACTGGACTCTCTACAACATCCCGTGTCATCCCGCACCATGTCTCGATGACTGGCATCAACCGGACTACGGGTTCACCATCCTATGCATAGGTTGCCGTTAACATCAGCGCAGAGATGGCTGCATTTGGAGTGGTGCCATAACTGGGAGGCATGGGCTGATGACGAGTGGCATTGTACCATGTTCAGCTATGACTCTCAGTTCTGCATTACCACGGATGACCATCGTGTGTCTGTATGGTGGCACCGAGGGGAGAGGACCAATCCTGCCAAAGCTGTGGAGAGACACACCGGCGTTACTCCTGGCATCATGGTGTGGGGAGCCAAATGGTATGGCTATCTCTGTTAGTGATTTGGGGGACCCTGACGGCACAGTGCTGTCAGTGACATCCTGCATTCGCATGTCTTACCCTTCCTGAGACAGTACCCCTAGTACAGTCTTTCAAAAAGGCAGCCCCCGTCCACACATGGCACGTGTGTCTATGGACTACCTGCGTCATGCCAAGGCCCTCCTGTGGCCAGCCAGGTCCCCCGATCTTTCCCCAATCAAACATGTGTGGGATCAGCTCAGATGTCAACTCAGACTGGGTGCCAATCTGAAGCATTTCGAAAGCCAGGTACAACAGCAGTGGGCCGACTTGCCCCAGGAGAGAATACAACGGCTGTACGACTCCTTTCTGCACAAGTATCCAGGCCCGGGGGGTGCCACATCCTACTGACATGGGACCAGCAGTGTGCCCATACTGCCAGCTCTGTTGGCCATTTGATCTGATATTATACTCATTGCGATACAGTCACACAACCTCGTCCGGATTAATTTCATTTCCACCACGATGTCTGAGTGTTTTTTTTTGTCACTGAGTGTACATTTATTATAATATTATAAGGTGTGTAATACCTGATGGCAATGCACTGTTTTTGTTATTTAACTTTAACTTGTAATCCACTTGTATACTTGGTAAGATACGCAGCCATTACACCTACAGGAATGTTTATGACACCCCATTCTAAAAAGGATTTTGGAGTGTCTGTGGGAATAGATATAAATAATATCTACTTAGCTCTGAAATAGAAAATGAATAATGTCTAAATATACATTTATAAACAAATTATTGATGTACAATATTCTGTATATAAAATTTAAGTAATTTAATACTGTTTAATGGGTGTAATCCAAATATGCTGATTTATGGCAGATATACCTGGATCGATCTTCATTTTAACTCATGTTAACCTATTGGAGGGCCATTCTTACCTGTATATGCATATAAAGAAAAGTCAGCAGATGTAAAATCTCAAAATATACATTTATTCATCATCATATTCTAGTCTTCATCACCGGATAAATCTAGAGTTTATAGCTTTAAAATACTGTGTGGAGTTTATTTAGTAAGCTATGCATTGTACATTTTGGTATGGTTAAGTCATCAGTATCATAGTATTTAAGAATGTATATGGACTAAGGAAGTAGTGTTGTATAGCATAAAAATTCCAAAACTAGAACAATTTATATCCTGTGATGAAGGAAAGATTACTTATTAAAATTATGTAAAAAAGTGGAATTTGTTTTTGGCTATTGCCAATTACAAGACTAATTAAGCCTGAAATTGGATCTGTAATCAAACAACTGCATCTGGCTTCTTTTAGTCTCTCATCCTCGTGCTCTCTGTCTGTGTAGGAATGTGCAGGGAAGGCAGGGTGAGAACAAGTACAGCATGGTTCTGCCTACTGATGAGTTGTGAACTTGAATGTGAATTAGAGGACATAGTTAGCCTGTCATACAGAGCAGCCACTTATATATTTGGATAAATCTGGCTTTTTCCTGACTAAAGCTCACCCACTTTTCACTAGACTCGCTGGATTCTGCCCAGCAACACTCACCTGCCAGGTCCCCAGGCAAACTGCACACCATCAGTGCAGACCTCACCCCCCATGCTGAGGCCACGGACGGGAGCTGCAGCGACTCCGAATCAAGCCCATCACTGGACTACCTCTTTCTGTCACAGTGTGAGACAGGGAGGATCCACATGACCAGGCAAGAGTGGAAGTTTGCATAAAAAAAAAAAATCGAATTACCTCAGTGTTGTAAAGTGTCGCAATTAGGAATCGAGATGCCATTTTTCTGCCTTCATCTTTATAGATGCGACAGCTGTTCAAACTCAGACAGATCCATAGAGTGCAGCTCTTCAGACAACACCTTTGAAGATATGTTTCCCTCGCCCCTCTGCTTCAACCCATTTTCGCCTTTGCTGCCAGTAGCCCCCACCGAGCCCCCGCTCAGTGCCTCCTCCTCGATCTTGTCACAGAATTGCCAACCCTTGCCAGATATATTCAAATTTGATACTCTATGCTCTGGCTTGATGCTAAACGGCCTCCTGGAAAGTTTCACCCCTCCCCCGAGGCCTCCAAAGCCCAGCCAATGTACTGTGGATAGCACGTGCCACGTCTCAGTCCCCAGGAGAACCTCATTAGTGGGACTTGATCACTCCAGGAGAGGTAACATAGCTTTATTGCACGAGCATGCTCAGATATCATTTTCAGTGCTTCTTCAGATAATACAGTCCAGGGAAAGAATGGTAGTTTAAAAGATACAGCAAAATAAAGTTTGAATAATGGTACAAAAGTGACTGTTTGATTGAAGACATAGGAACAGTCCCTCCATAAGATACTGGTAAATGAAGACTCACATTTTTAGATCATATATATGTATATGGTATTTTTCTGAGTTGTTAATCTTGGGAAAGATACCATGGAAATAACACTGATATGGTAGCCTCTGCTTTACTATACCAATAACAACACAATTTGCATGTCATGTTTTTCACATCAGTAAAACTGAATACTGGTCACCAATTACATCTTCAAATGGTAGCACTTTTTCATACTCTGCACATCAGCATTTCTTTATTCTGGTTTTAAGAGGTGCTACTATGCCTATCTGTGTGACACTTTCAAAATCATTTCTTATTTTAGGAGAATTCGAGGGCAACTTGAGAAGCTTGAATAAAAGGCTCAGCCTTAATTTGGTAAGAATAATTTCTATATTAATTTTATATTCATATTCAACTTCATGTATACTTCACTAAGAAAATCGGTTACGCTTTACTTGAGGGGACACAAATTGGTAACACTTTACTTGAGGGGCCACAAATAATGCAGTAATACATGCTTAGTAAATGCATTAATTAACCATTAAC
>JAODKM010000037.1:1839408-1857425 GCA_026780845.1 Petrocephalus sullivani | reverse complement strand
TTTTTTATCTCCTTTTTGAAGGAGTTTGATTTAGTGAATTAATATCCTGTTTTCTTTTATGACCCCTTTTGTATGTTTTTTTCCTCTATGTACATGGGTTACTAATAGTGAAGTCTGTATTGTCTGAATGTACAATATATGGTGCGTTTTGTTTGTACAATACTGAATAAAAAAAAAAAAAAGGATTAAAAAAAAGTGGCCTTGTTGTTCGGCTTTATGACAGGCAAATAGAAACCGGAAGTTAATTTGCCGGTATACGAGAACCCGGAAGACGCATAGAGCTATGTTTTTTTTAAAACTATGTTTTTACAAAGGGAAATGGCTTGGTTGTACTGATCAGTAATTTCCAAAATACTACAAAAATCTTGATAAAATTGTGATCGCGATTTAACTTGCTCGTGATCTAATATTCTGGCCATATCGCCCACCCCTACGACAGCCTAACAGTTGGTCCGTCGGCACTAGGGATGCAACAGTATTTGGTAAAATACCGGACCGTTCGGTACGCGCTGCATGGTCCGGTACACCCTTGTGTACTGCGGTATTTCGGTTTTGCATTTCCTTTTGAAAATGGCGCTTAATGCTTATCAGGCTACTGTTAACCCTTTGGGAATGACGGTATTTTCGGCGATGCCACGAATCTTTCTCGTCTATTTCCGTTTATATCTCGCTGAAATCTTCATGTAGAATCATGAAAAAAACGCTGGCTAAATCCGTAGTCTGTCTTCTTTTCAAAACGCCCATTGTTGTAAGTTTTTAAAATTATGTTAAATCGGCAAAAAATAAACCATGTCAGCTTTGTTTTATCTGCATCAGGGGCGTGTAGTACCGCCCAGATGCGAAGATTGCTATTCGCATTCTAAACAGGCGCATTTCCGCGTATTCAAATCGCATTCGCATGGTTATCTAATGAACATCGCAGCGGTGAAACGTGATCCAGGTAAATCCCCATCAGTGCCGTAAAGGGGGGGGATGTGGCCAGGTGTAAATGGCTCATACTTACACATGAGAGCTCATAAATATTCAATGAAAGGAGACCAGAAATAGTGACATGAGTTAGGTTTTCTTATTTATTTATCTAACTGAATGCTGCAACTACATCATTTAGTCATCTTCATGTAGCCAAGACTTTGGTGATCAGATATCTGGGATCAAAACAAACTGCCACCCTTGCTTACTATGCACTTTTATAATGTTTTTGCAAGTGTTCCAAAAGGCATTTTGCAATGTCTATACTTTGATATCAAATTACAAACTTAACTTGGCTAAGATCTATAGCTTTCAGGAAAGCCACCCCTTGGTGGTTGCATTTCACCTGGATTTTTAGGCATAGTGCCAAGAACAGATACAGATGCCTGCAAGTATGAATAAGATTGAGCTTTCCATCCACTGCAAGCACAATGCCAGGTACACCTGCAATAGCATGAAAACCATTTTTAGTGTAATTGTAAATTGCAGTTGTGAAATTGTGTCTAGCTGCATTCAAGGAGAAATAAATATGTGATCAATGCATGCACAGGTGCAGGACACAGCAGCCTTTCCAGAGCCCATGTGTATCTGTAGGTCTGCAGGAAATCACTGTTGGTATAGAAGCATAGAGCTGTCAGAGGTTGATTGGTGCACTGAGGGAAAAAATCCTGTGGTGTTCGTTATTTCACTTTATTCTGCACCAGACCAAAGAGGCTCATTATTTCACCCCAGGCCAGCCTGTATTTCTCTATGAATTGTTCATTACTGCGATGGTCCAAGGGGTTTATGGCCACCCACAGCATTTAGACAAGCAAGTTGAGTTCCTGAATGGCTCTGTCTCACACTGTCTTTGGCTGACTTGAATGATTCTTGGCCATTGCTGGTTATGAGGGGTGATTCACCTTCCTAATGCAAAAGATGTAACTGAACACATTGTAATTTTGATTGGTTAGCCCATTATGTAGCCTACCACGATTGTTCAGAATTGATGAATTGTGCCCTAGTCTGTTAATCAACTGGATTTTGAATTGACTTGGCCACACCATGTAAGATGTTGAGTTGGAATGACACTAAGAAAATTTAATTCATTTCAATTCAATGCAATCGTACACATGAATTCTATCAAATTTAGCAAAACATAATTACATAATAGATTTACTTCCAAGATGGTATGTATATATTGACCTTAGATATGTAATAGTAGTGGACTTTGGATTTTCATGATTGCAAGATAAAAATTGTCTAATTGTCTTAGCCTATTCTAAAAATACACATTTGGTTTATGTCAGCCCTTATCCATGTGCATATATTTATTTTTTGCATATTCATGTGTGTTACCATTTGTAAGGAGTCTGGCTTTTTTGTGAGTGTCCCTGGATTATTAGTAAGTTTATTGGTGACACTTCAAATGTGGCATTCTTCCATTCTGAAAAACTGTGACGTGCAGAAACTTTATAGGCAGTTACTCGAACAGCGGGGCATGGCTGGTGGGTATTTTATCCTCCCATTAATATTCCTGATAGTGTGTGTGTGTGTTGGGAGGGGGGAGTCAGTGTATGCTGTTTATGTTAAAATGCTGTGTCATTGACATATGAAATATTACATTGAAGCTGTACCTTCACTATGTATGTGAATTAAAACCTATTTTCTTCCATATATTCGAAGTCAAATTGTGATTCTGCACTGTGTCAACCAATTTTATGAACTGAGCTTGATTTTCAAGGCCATTCTCAAGTCAATTCTGATTGGTTCCGAACCCTATTATGTATTCAAATTGCATACAGGTATTAAAAAAAGTTATAGCCTACATTCTAGCTTTATATAGATATTAACCTTATCATTATTATACCTTCAGCAATAACAATATTATGTTGCCCAAAAAGAGCACTAATGTGTTTTTGTTATCTATTTTGGCCAATCTCTGTGTCTCCATGACAGGACAGCAGGCAAAAGTTCAAATACAGAACAATGTAGAAAATAGCAAGTGGGTCGGAGTTCTCATGAATCTAAGAGCAAGATTACGAAAGGGTTTTGGGATATTTTTGCTAATCAACGATTGATCTTTTGTGCTATATACTATTTAGTGTTATAAAACTTTTGAGAAAGCCACCCCTAATTTAAAGCTAGGTGTGACAAAAGTTGTGGATTTGTTTTTGGATTAAAGTACCTGCTGAGCAAATAAAAACAATTAGGTAAATTGGAAATTTCATGGTAGCAGAATTTAATACTTTTTGAAAAGCCAATAACATAGAACCAATACTGCTGGCACATACAGGTAAGTAATTCAATCTGAAAAAAATACATTTTAACTTGAGCTGAAACCTCAAAACGACTTGCATAAAAGTCACAAATGTCATACTCATGTAAAATACCCTGTCATCTCGATTAAATATACCTGTAATAAAATAGGATATACTAGAATTATGTTTCCTTGACCGAAAAAATATTTTTTTACATGGATTAACTGTATGTGAAGCTGTTCATGCAGTAATCATGGAAACAGCAAACATTTTGTCAAAATAAACAAACAAACAAATAAATAAGCCTGAAATAATACCAATATAAACTTTGATTAGCCATAATCAGCCTTCACAAATAATGACAGACAGAGCGAGAAAAACAGGAGCAACAAAAAATGTCCGAAATTTTCACAGTGGACTAAAGTGCACAACTAAAATGGCACAATCATTTCATTGATTAGTGCTTTTTATCTTACAAGAGGGATCTGATGATTGTTTAGTTAAGAAAAAAAACGCTTCATTGTTTTCGCTTCCAATGTCCATTGGGTACAATTTTCACAAAAAGTCTCACAAAAAAACAACGTAGGTGTTTTGATTAAAATTCTAAAAGATTTCAGGGATCTACTTTGATATAAATAGCAGCTGTAGTACCAGTAATTCACACTACGTAGCAAGAAATTCAATAGTACAGTCACAAATCAGTCATATTTTTACAAATCTATATCAATCCAAATAGCTTTGGTCCTTGATTAGGTGTTCCCCTTGAACTCGTAGCACATTCTCATAAATTCAGGTAGTTCTTACAAAATATCTGATATTTAATATTTTGATTTCTATTTTTTAAATGGTGTTAACTTGCTGAAGTTTTGCCAGAAGGGAGAAGGGCTCCTTTTAAAATAATTTATTTCAAAAATTTCTGATTGTGCCAAGCTGCTTGCTACCACGTACTGTCCTGGATCCATGGTGTTCACAGGTGGGGGATAAAAAGGAGGCATTGACCTGTTTTGACTTACACCTGGATTTGAAGAAGAAAAAGAAACAGACGTGTAGAAAAAGACAGAGCCAGAAAAAATACGGTTGTCCAAAAGGAACACTGTTAGTACTAATTTAAATGCATATATACACCCATACACACAGTCTCTCTCTCTCTCTCTCTCACACACACACACACACACACACACTCTCACATAAATAAATAAATATATACACATATCTAATGTCTGTATATACATATATACAGTATTGCTGGAAAATCGTCAAAGAAACAGACAAATAAGCATTTGGATTTACCAATTTTGATTACAATACTATTGTACTGTATTGTATGTTACTTGATGCCTTTTTGCAGGACGCAAAGAAATGTTCAGTGTTCAGTGGTAAAGGATCGTTACATGAAATATTCTGGGTGTTTCTTGACGCTTTTCTGTATTCACTTCTGGATTATTACTTAAAAAAAAGAAGAATAATCACAAAAGTGAACTATTAACACTATTTACAAAATAAGTCTAAAAGGTGCCATGGCATCTTAAAAGTATATTATTATTATTAAGTTTTTGAAGGTTAGCATTTATTGTAACTTCCACTAAATTTGTATTCAAAATCATAACAGCAACAAAACTGCAGACATTTACTTATACACTTATTAAGCCTACATAAATAAGTACCTAAATGCAGGGATAATCATTCCTGGTCTAATAGGACCTTTCAGGTTTTGTTCAAGCTCTCAATATATGAAATTAATGGCATTATTTGCTTTATAAGAAATCCCAAATGCTGTTTCAGATATCAGGGGAAATTGAGAATAACTGGACTCTCAAAGGCCAAGTCTACGCACCCCTAATTGTTCCTATGATGTAATGAAAACCTGTTGTTTTGACCTTGTGACCCACAAGGGGAATCTCAGTTTTTAAAAATCTTTGAATGAAAACAAAAAACTACAAATTCCAGAAATATTGTAATTCATTTGGTTGCATGTGGTTAAGGTTTGGGCTGTGTAAGGGTTAAGGTTGCCATAGTCAGGATCAGGATTATGCCCATGGAAATGAATGGAGAGTCCCGACAAAGATTTAGATACCTAACATAAATGAGTGTGTCTGTGATTGGAGAACGGATTATTCATACTAAACAACAGCTGCCATGGCATCTTAATTAAGCATAGTTTTATAAGCAGAGCAACCGAAACTGTCTACAACAGGGGCCGCCAACATTCATTACTGGTTGCAAAAATTGCTTCAAAATCAACGTGTATTAATAGGTGTTAATATAAATGTGTTTAAGGTAGAAAATGTAGCTAAACAAAAGAAAAAAATGTAAAGGTACCCAAGATGGAGAAGAAATTTATCTGCAATATGTAAAGCCACATATTAGAAATGATTAACAGGGAAAACTATTCTGCCTATTATGACTACAGCATAAAAAATATAACTGTTCATTATCTCCTGTTGAGATGTTGTAAAATTACTTATGGGCATGGATATTGGTGGAATTTACTCAATATACAGGCATGGATTTACCATTTATACATTTTTAACAATCGAATTAGATCACTTTCAGAATATTCCAAGAGGTATAGGACATAAGAAAACATGGTGTTAAATACAGGGCGTTGAGACAGGTTTTGGAACTATGAAAAATCTTTAAAACTCAGTGTATCACAGATTTTTTTTATTTTGGAGTTGATTGGCCACCATACTGTACTGTCTACAGACAGCCTAACAGAACTAATGCTTTCCCACTTTCCCATAATTCCCAATTATAAGTACTTAACTACACTGTGTGTGTAAACAGTAAACTTTTATTAAAAGTAACTGAATTCCCTGAAACTAAAGGGCAAGTGAATTTCTAAGATATTGTGGAAATATTACACATTTTTGAGACACATTGATATGCAGAAATTCTACAGTCAGGTTGGTAGGACAATTTTTTGTTTTCACAAAGCTCAGAATTCAACAAATTTTATTTATGTCTTACATCTGACAGTTCTGGGTAAGAGTGAGTGTTCCATAATGCTGGTGCGATTACGCTTGAGCTAGGTTATTTATTTGTAAAAAAGGATGTCACTTGATTCCAACCTAATTGTAATATACTTGTATCTACATATATATTTATACATACTATTGTATGTATTGTCCTGGGTATGACATTAAACTACATCTCGGCCCTGTAAGCGGTCCTCCAGCTTGCAGAGAAAAATTTGTGGGTTGGTGGTGGGATTGGCACTCCAGCCACCATAAAACACTTCACACAGCTGCGATCAAGCTTACAGGCCACCCTTCTGCTCTCCACGGGAGTAGCTTTGCTGCAGCTGCCTCTAGGAAGGCTTTACACATTGTGAAGGGGACGGGGGAAAGCCTTCGGGAGCCCCATCCCTGGAAGGGTCGAAACCGCTGGAGAGCCAACAGGTTTAGGCCTGTTGCGGATCGAAGCTGGCTTGGTGCTGGGGTGTCGCCTGCTGCACGGCGGCATTTGGGTCCCAATTCGAGGCGGCCCATCCGGGTGCGTACGTGGAATGTCTTGTCTCTCTGGCAAGATGACCATCTTTCCCTGCAGACGGGGGAGCTCCATAAACGCATTTCAGTAGCAGCACTCTCTAAGGTATGCAGACTGGGGAGCGGTCAGATCTCTGTAGGTGGGTATACCTATTACTGGTCTGGTGACTTCAGTGTGACCACTTGTGACCAATAGGGCTGGCTACAAGGATTGTGTTGGTCTCCATGGGTCTGACAACCCGAGGTGAAAGTGACTCCGTGTTCCTCGACTTTGGAAAAGGTCAAGGGCTGCGGGTCGCTGGATCCAGGTTCCAGCGCCCTGAGCTGCATCGACTTGGTATTCCAATACTGGTGGTGCAGCAAAGGAGATCAATCCAGGGTGATCTCCTCCAGGCTGGTGGTAAGGCTGTCCTCCTGGCATTGCAGGCAATCTTTGCTTCCATTTGGGAGACGGGCATCATCCCAACTCACTGGAAAACTGGACTTGTTGTCCCTATCTGGAAAGGGAAGGGTAATCGTCTGGATTGCAGAAATTACAGGGGGATAACACTGCTCTTTGTGCCGGGCAAGGTCATTGCTAGGATCATCCTTAATAGGAGCCTGGATCATTTGCTTGTCTACCAGCGACGGAAGCAGTCTGGTTTTATGCCTAAGAAGTCTACCATTGACCGCATCCTGGCACTGAGGGTCCTCATTGAGAGCAAGTGCAAATATCTGCACAGCTTCTTTGCAGCTTATGTCAATTTTCGTAAAGCGTTCGACTCGGTTGATCGAGTTGCCCTGTGGGACATCCTGAGACTTCGTAGGATCCCCCCAAAGTTGCTGGACATCATGGCTGGCCTGTACAGTGGTACTGTGAGTGCTGTGCGGAGTGGAGGGAGAAACATACTTTCCAGTTGATTCTGGGGTCCATCAGGGGCGTGCTCTTGCTCCAACTCTGTTCAATGCTTGTATGGACTGGGTGTTGAGCAGGGTTGTGGGGTCCTGTAGCTTCGGGGCTTCGGTTGTTAGGGAAAGATTTACTGATCTTGACTTTGTCGACGATGCTGTGGGAGTCAATGGAGGCTTGGATCGGGGCTCTTGAGAGACTGAGCGAGGAGTCTGCGTGTCTGGGTTTGTGAGTGTCCTGGTTAAAAACTAAGATCCAGGGTTTTAATAACCTCTTACGCACAGCCATCAGCAGTGTATCTGTTTGCGGGGTGAGTGAGAGGTTCACTTACCTCGGCAGCAACATTCATATCTCTGGTGACTCTTCCTATGAAGTCACTAGACAGATTGGGAGAGCATATGGGGAGCTGGCGAGGGGTGTGTGGCGCTCCCGATATCTTTGCAAGCAGACGAAAGTCCAAGTTTTTAGAGTCCTGGTGCTCTCTGTTTTGCTTTATGATTGCGAGACATGGAAGTTGAAGAGATGAAGACTGGACTCCTTTGGTACTGTGTCTCTTCAGAGAATCCTTGGGTACTGCTGGTTTGACTTTGTGGTTGGACCAGGCTGAGGGGACGCCCGCATAACACCTGGCTGTAGTAGATGGATGGCCAAGGAAGGTGGGACTGGACCACGTGTCTGCATGGGGGGGTCACCAACCGGGATCCTGAGATGTTTCGTCGTGGTGGGTGTGGCAATGCGTTGCGCCAGCGCATGCCCCCCAACCTGACCTAATTGTAGTATATGATTCTTATATGATTAAAAGAGATAATCACATGCGTTTTGGGTTGTAACTTTTGCTTCTAAATGTATGATGCATTTTAGCAAGTTTCGTGTTGTTACATTCTGAAAACTGTAATTTTGCGTTTGGCCATGTAGAGGCACGTGGCTTAATACAGCCCCCGAGAGGATGTGCAAAATGCAAAATCAGTAGCAGGCGTTTAGGGGTCATTAAACGTGATGGCCATATTTTGTTGTTTCTCTGTCCAAAATGTGTAAATCACTCATGTGCATTCAAACCCCACACTTCAGTTGATGGGAGAATACACCGCAGAAGTAAAAAAGTGCAGCTGTGCGCTTTGGGATTTGGCCCATTTCTATACCCAGGAGTGTATGTGTTATTGAAAAGACAAAAAAATATATATTATGTAACTCATCTTTTAGAAATATGCTCATTGTAGGCACTATAAGTTGGAATCATTTGAAATTTCTTCCTTTGTGTAGAAAGTTATGTAGCTAATTTTAAAAAAAGTTACATACAGTAGGTGTACAAATTTCACAGGTTTTCAGTGTTCAAATAAATTTGAATAATCTGAATATTCAATTTTTACTGTTACCGATTTCTCAAACACTAATAAACATATGCTGAATATATTATTATATTTGTTTAGCATTTTCTTTATCAAACAGGTTCAATGGACGCAGAACATATATTTAAGAAGGTTCAATCTACTTAAAATGTGTGATGATCAAAGTGATCTTAGATGTACAAATTTTTTTCCTACTACATGTGATGTTGATTTTTCACAAATCCAGTGTTTCCTTGCCATCACGGCTCTAGTACTGATGTATTGGCGACCCCCACTACATATATAATACTCTCATGGTAAATTAATATACCTTTATCTTTTTCATACCATGTCCATAAAAAATGTCCATCTTTCTCAAGATGATATCTATAAATGAATCTGAAAATTCAAAAAAATACTTCATCTTGAGTTGCCCATGTGCAGAAGTGATTATGACAATCTATTTGATAACACCAGATAATTACTGAAAGTATGTCAACATTTGTAGAAATAATATGCTGAGATATAGACACACACAACAAACAAAAAAATCACATAACTAGTAAAAAGTCTGTGGTTATTTTACGAACATCTACACAATGGCATTGTACCCAGTAAAGCGTCAATTATGGGTAAAATAAATACAAAGGCTTGGTCTATTCATTGCTGTTTCAGTGCTGTTCTACCATTTTGGAAGGCTCTGTATTACAGTTGTCATTTCATATCAAAAACAACTGAAAGTACTAGCAATATTACTTGGCCATTCTATTTGAAAGGAACATCTAAGGAACAGTGGCGTATGGGAGATCCATGAAGCTGCACTGGGCCTTCTGTGGCAATTTGTGGAACCAATAATCAGTAATAATTACTGCGACCTGAGTAACATTCAAACAAACATAGATAATGGTTTCGGTATTAAGGAATTGTTTGAACATTAGCTGAGCCTTATGTTACAACTGCTACCAAATACCACAACTGTAGGGGAGAACAGGGTTGGTAGGCACATTTTTTACTTTCATATGAATCTCTTAAAAACTCTCTCTATCCTTAATAGAGTCCATTTCAATGTGTGATAGAACCATAAAGTGTCAGGTAGGAATGGAGTGATCTTACTCTGCTTAAGCTTACTCTGTTCAAAAGATGTGAACTGTCAAATATATCTTGTGTATTGGTGACACCCATTCCCGTTGTGGGGTTGGTAGTCACACACTATGGGGCCGGCTGTCCCTATGTTATTGTAATAGGGAAAAATGGACACAATATTAGAAATTCATTTAAAAAGTAAAATGCAATATCTGAACACGTCTTCTGCATTGACAGAACATAAAAAACAGGAAAAAACATTCATATAAGTGTATTTTTTTACCCATTTATAACAAAAAACAATAGCTATGGAAAGAACAACAATATTTTTTCAGTCACTACCACACCCAGAGTCACAGTTCTGACAGATAGACACTGGCAGTCGAGGTGTGCAGTCCTTGTCTTTCTCTTTTGTTGATGCCTTAGATTTTTTCTTTTCACATGTGACAACCAACCCCAAAAAGAATGTAGCAAGCATCCCCAGCTAGGATTTTTGGAAAAATACAAAAAGTCCTCTCACCTCAGTGTCAAGTGTCTTAGTGCTGAGATGCCATGGTTGTGTCGTGGACTTCTGACCTTAATTCTGAACATTTCAGTGCAAAAGTTTTTAAGAGCACCCTGTAGGGGGTGAGTTCTACTGAATGTGACAACCAACCCCGTTCTCACCTACCACTAGAAATGCAGCTAACATTAACAATCAGAGGGGATGTATGATGGAAAATTGGTAGCATTCAAATTAGCGCTAAGGCTTGGCTAGATGGATTAGTTAGTTAGTGCCTAGATAACTCAAGAAAAAACCATAGGTCGGACATAAGGAAAAATAAAATTTTTTATTAACAGTAAAACATATATTCGAGTAGATCTCGATCTCTGTAGACTAGCCTACACCTTCCTAGCCATGGTGAAATAGGACACTTACCAACTACTACTGTCTGTTATAACTGGTGAAAAAAGTGATGCTATTTTAAACTTTCTTCTCTTTAGCTTGCATTTTCTTTGCTCCAATCTGATATTTTATGTTCATCAATTTTAAATTTTGTAATTATTAAATTCTGTCTTATTAAAGCTTCAATGTCATTCTTACTTATCTCACAATAATTTGTATGAACAGTTCCAGTCTGGTTTTCACTCTCTTCACAGTACAAAAACTGCACTTACAATAATCAGTAATGACCTACTCACTGATCCTTCTTGACCTGAGTGCAGCGTTTGGTACTATTTGTCACATCACCCTCCACCACAGATTATCTTCCATTGGCATCACATGCACTCCATTACACTGGTTCAAATCGTATCTCTCTGGTCGCACTCAGTTTATTCAGCTCAAATCCTTTACATCTCAGTCTTCCACCGTCACCTCAGGTGTGCCCCAGGGCTCCATCCTGAGGCCCCTCCTCTTCATTATTTACCTCCTACCACTTGGCAATATCTTTCACAAGCACAATATTAATTTTCACTGTTATGCGGATGACACCCAACTCTATCATTTCATCTTCCTCCCTCTGTTTTGCATATATCAATGTATTCTAACACACCCATGTAAAGCGCCCTGGGACAACTCTGTTGTGAAGGGCGATATATAAAAATAAACTGAATTGAATTGATTGTATCGCAGAAATTAAATCCTGGTTCTCCTTAAATTCTCTCAAATTAAACAGTGACCGAGGTTCTTCTAATTGGAACTAAATCAGCACTATCCAAAACTGACAATTTTTCTTTAGTTATTGATGACTCTACTGTATTCTCCTCCCCACAGGTTAAGAGTCTGGGTGTCATCCTCGATACTACCTTATCTTTCCAATCCCACATCAATAACATCACCAGGTCTTCATATTTCCACCTACGTAATATTAATCGCCTACGTCCCTCCATACCACTGCTATTCTTGTTAATAGTCGTGTCACTTCTCACCTGGATTACTGCAGTTCTCTCCTATTTGGTCTCGCTAACAAATTCCTCCATAAGCTTCAATTGGTTCAAAATTCAGCGGCCCGTATTATCACCCGGACCCTCTCCTCCCACCACATCACTCCTGTTTTGCAGCAGCTCCACTGGCTCCCAGTTAAGTTTCGCATTGACTTTAAGATCCTGCTGTTAACATTTAAGGCCATCCACAACCTTGCCCCTCCATATTTGTCCAACCTCCTCCATTTTGCCGCTCCCTCTCGCACCCTCAGATCCTCATCCTCTGTCCATTTCATTTTCCCCCTCGCCCGTCTTACACCCATGGGGAGCAGAGCTCTCAGACGCTCAGCTCCCCGGCTCTGGAACTCATTACCATCAGAGCTCAGAAACATCGACTCACTCCAACTTTTCAAATCCAAACTTAAAACCCATCTGTTTAAACTTGCTTTTTCTCTGTGAATCCAAGTGCATTGTCTGTTTTACCCTGTTTTATATTTCTTTATTTCTGTATTACTATTGTTTTATTGTACTTTTTTATTTACTGTATGGTGTCCTTCAATGTCTAGATAGGCACCTATAAATAAAATGTATTATTATTATTTATTATTATATTAAAGAAAGTAATGTATAGCAACTTGGTGGGACAGCAAGATCTTAGGTTGTCTTACAGTAACTGGGATATACACTGGGCAGTTATATTCTTCAGCTAGTAAGCATTTGTTTGACAGTAAGGCTTGAGTAAGACAAATGATAAGCCAGTCGCTTTGCAGTACACAGATAATTCCAGAGTGAACATTATAAATAAATCTGCACCAGATTTCATTAAGCTTGTGGGTGTCACATACGCCACTGTCTATATATTAATTCTGATAGTTCATATCAGTATCTTGAAAATGTCGGCCATGTAAGTTATATACAGTTGAGTCCAAAAATACTGACATCACTGGAGTTTTTCAGGTAATGCACCAATTCTTCCAAAATATACCGAAATTACAAACATTAGGTGTTAACATATATGTATTTTATTTGCATTAGAACAACACAAAAAAAAAATCTGACAAGACTATTAGTACCCTAGACTTATGGTTGTTCTGAAATGCTTTGGAACATTTCTCAAATGACAATTAAGATTAACGAAACAGCAAGTGTATTCCCCACACCATCACGTGACTACTGTAGCAAAAAACATTATTTGTCATTGCTTCACACAGATTTTGTGCAGTGTTTGTGCATCACATGTAAAACAGTTAGCCAAACGTACAAAATAATAAACAAATATATTCCATAAATTGCAATGATACAGCACTGTTGTTCTTTTGGTTTCCACAGTACATGATTTTGTTTTCATTTTGTTGTTCTTGTACTGCCATTTTACTTTTTTGTGTTATACGGTGCTGTGTGACATTTTTGTTTACTATAGTACTGTGTCTTGAGATCTGAAGAAGTTACATGTGTATGCGAGTCCTTTCTCTTGCCAGTGAACTTTGTATACTGTAATGTAAAACTTTACAGTGTTGGAACTGATGTCTTTGACATGAATATGAAACACTTTGTTTAAGAAAAATGATCAGTAAGTGACAATGAGAAAGTGGGAACTGACTATCATTCAGAATTGTGCCGCTCAGGAGAATATTTACGTTGACATACTAAAAATATATCTAAACATTTTGACTCATGGTTAAAACGATACTAATTGTACTTTTCATTTTGGTAGCACTGACTAATTCATTGGTGGAATTATTTGCTTTTGAGACATGAATTAATTGTTTTGGGTACGTTACATGCTTTTTCAGTTAGACCACAGTGTTGTTCTATATGCATGAACTGTCTTGAGAATGTTAGGCATGTTTCATGAAATGTGCCAAAGCAATCGAGAAAAACTGTAATATTTGGTAGCCGTTGGAAAGAATAAATGAAATCAAGCACTCCCTCTAGCCATGAATGAGCTACTTGACCCTCTCAAATGTTTTCAGATCTTTCCACATGTGTTCTATGGGATTTAGATCAGAACTCATTGTTGGCCACTTAAAAATAAGGCAATACGTAGTTTGAAACCATTTCTGGCTGCTTTTTGAAGTGTGCTGTAAGTCATCGTCCTGCTGTACGTCATCGTCCTGCAGAAATACCCTTAAATCTTCAACAGAGACCAAACTTTCAGACACTGGGATCCTACATTGTACTACAAAATGCCTTGATACAGATTTAATGATGTTATTTACTATTGTACCTTTTGTCTGAAGGTCACTTTGGATCTGTTTGGCAGATCGGGGTTCTTTCTCCACCATATGTGCAATACTGTTATCGATTTTTTGCTGCTATACACGTCCATGGAAATTGATTAGAGTACCACAGACTTTAAACTTCTTGATAATGTTGCAGACACCGGACACAGTAATGTGAAGGTCTCTGGAGATAGTTTTGTAGCTATGCAGTTGTCCATGCTTTTCTACGATTGTTTCATACTCCCTCCACTTCTCTACTTTTCTGTCTTTTCTCAATGCTTGGTGTGGTACACACAGACACACAAAACACATGTTGGATAAATTTTTTTTCAATGTAAGTACAAACTGTCACAGGTTAGTTTAAATTAAAACTAGTAGCACCACCTGCTTAAAATTCAATTATTAGAACTTCATTCATTTTTGGCATTCAGTGTGAAATAAGATTAGATTTAGCCTTTTTGCCAGTTTTTTTTGTGTGCCATTCCAATGCAAATAAGGAAATACATATGTTAACACCAAAACAAACGTCAACATTTTTGTGAATAATGTGAAAAAGCCACAGAGATTTGGCCAATTAACTTTGACTGAAAATAAGAATAGTAATATAATTAGCAGAAGGTTCTTTGCTGTATAAAATTGTCCAATAAATTGCTGTGGCTGCTAAACTATGCCTAAATTAAAAAATATTAAAACGAAATGCAGAACAGGGAAGACACAGTCCAAAACAGCAATTAAGAGACTGAGTGACAAGACCCGAAATAATACTAAAGAAGAAAAATTGGGGATCACCTGGTATCTCTTTGTTGCCTCACCTTTCTGTTTAGCTACTTTTCGCACTGTCATGGCAGCTTGTCGCTTTTGATATTCTGAAATTTCAAAACCTGTAAAACAATCAAATAAAGATGCTTGCTGAAAATTGCAGCCCTAGTTTGCTGCAATTTTCATTTTAACATTAAAACAAGAAGTAGACCAACATCACTGTGGTTAAGAAAAAAATAGAATAATAGAAAAAATAAAATAATAAGAATTTAACAACTATTCCCTCAAACTTTAAACATTTTTCCTGTCCTTGACCAGTTGATTACATTGACAATAATCTGGCTTTAAGGCTAGAGTTTCACACAATCCTGGATTGCAGTACATATTCTTAGTCACAGGATTTATTCAGAATGAACAAGCTATGTGATATAACTTTTCAAGATGAGAGAAATCTATCCTTTATCCACCAGCAGTGCTGGAGTGGTTAATCAGGAGAAGCAAGCAAATTCCCACCGGGCCACCCAGGTCACAGGCTGGTGACAAGCATAAAGAAATAATTTTATGTAAATGCTGCAGCAGGGGTACTGAACTAGCTGGGAAGTGGGTAGTCGTCATCACAACTGTCATCTGTCAGCCTCCAGATCAAAAATCCAGTCCACAGATTCCAGAGAACTGGTCGATTAATCTTACATTTACTATTTCTGTGTATCTTTAATGCCATCATTGTTAAACATCTTATAGCATGGAATTGTGAGTTTCTCTGTACTGGTCGTTCTTCTAGCTGTGATTCCTGACTTCCTTTGTGTTTCTGCCTTATTGCTTGTGTTTTCCTGACTATGATTTACATTTGGATTTCCCTCTGCTCCTGTTACAACCCCAGCCTGGTTCTCCAGCTTTGATTCTTGGATTTGATTTGATTTTCTGTTGTTATTAATAAAAATATTTATGCAAATGTGGATGCTGCTCCTGGACCCTGACCATGTTTAATACACGTGTGCTAATCTAATATGATAACACCCATAGCTGAACCATAGGGTTATCAATAAAATTTATAGACTCCAGTTCTGGGTTTACAATTAGAGAGTGCTCTACACTGTCAAGATAATCTGAAAAAAATGAAAAATCACTTTTGAATCAATTACTCGCAGTACTTTTGATACAGCTTGAACATACTTGCCTATTTTTTCATCTTCTTGGACCATTTTTCGCTCTTCTTGAAAAGCTCTGAGCCATCGAATCTTCTCCTCCAGCTTTTTGGCCACGAAGATGTGGCTTTCTTCAGTGTCCTTGTTGCGCAGCTTGAAGGCATTCTTAACGCTAGCGTTGAAGTCATCATCCCTGCCATCATCGGTGTCGATCACCTCATACCTGTCCATATCGATGCGACCCTTGTAGTAAAGGACATCTCTGCGTATCAAGTCCTGTGGTAAATCAAACCAAATGAGTTAATAATTGACCCAATTGCTGATGACTCACAAATATGTTCATTTTCAATCATTCAATGTTACCTTCAGATATGCTCTTACTGCAGTCTTATAGCCTGAAGGGGATTTAAGTTTTTGTTCATGTTGAGCATTTAATTAGCTTTGATGAACCGTTGGCTGAATAAATTTGAACAATTTAAATTTACAAATTACTTGGGGACTGCATGTTGTTCTTATATATTTAAAAAATATTTTTGGAATACATGTAATGAAAAAAGAAAATTTACACTTTCTGTTGCATGCCGCTTGACAATATCAAAACAATAAAGAAAAGGAATGTCTCTTTGATTATTAAAACACATTATATGTGTTCATAAAAGGGAAGGTATTATATAGCTACACTTTTAAACACTTTTGACGAGCTTCAGTCCTAATACAATAGCACAGTATTCCTCAGCCACTGGTATAACACAAAAAAATGTTAGTTTTCAGCCAATAGCTCAATAGCATCAAAGTTGATGAATTAAATCTCCAGGCCTGTGAGCTTGGAATGTTTTGTCTGTTCCCAAGCCAGTATGTTTCCTTGAATTTGATGATATTTCAGAGAAATTAAACTTAACAACTCAATTATTATATGTATTATTAATTATTATTAATATACAAAACCATTTAACAAAGTGAATGAATGAATAATATCAAGGAATAATGGCAGGGAACATATTTAAATAGCCAACTTTTTAAAGAGACATTGTCACTGGTGGATAGTGTTGTTCTAGCAGTTGGTACTTTGTTTCCTACTTTTAGAGGTAACCATACATCTGTCATCTTAGGTGTAGATGAATGCAAGAAGGGTATGCATATCTGAATGTTATCCCCATGTTTCAGATTTATTTTAAAAATTCTCTAAAGGCATACCTTTTTACAGAGAACCATCTGATGATCAAAAAGAAAAAAAACTCTCTGCTGACTCCGCCCATAGGGTTGATAAATCCAGGACATCTCCCCGGTATAGACCAGCTCAGAGCTTCTGTCCAAAATGTCATCCCCCTACAGAACAACAAGCACTGATGTCATGAAATCATCCATTAGGTTTAACCAAAACAGGTTCTAGAAATTTGTATTGGGTGGCAAGAGACTGTCATGAAAACATTCTTTCGATTGTGCAGATATCGTATGGATCAGATTTTTATCAGAACACAATTGTGACCCTTATTTCATCAGGAATGTGCCTATGTTCCTGGCCTCTTCTACCTCTTTCTCTGTTTTGCCTCCCTACCCTTCCATCATGCAGCCTTGCTCCTCTTCTTCTTACCAGGTGTTGACCCTGTTCATTTCCTTGTTGTTCTTCTGGTGTCAAATTGTAACACTGTGTTGTGCTCTGTCAAATCTTGCTTGCCTGCTAAAAGCTCATAAGATGCACTTCTGAGCAATTTTAGAGAACTGGCTGAGCACTTGTCGATCTAATGTTTTAAACATTCCCCTCTATTGGTGAAGGCCTATGATGTCATCTACTTAGATTTCCAAAAGGATTTTGATGTTGTCCCCCACAAGAGGCTCCTACTTAAACTCAAAGTGACAGGTATTTTAGGAACTGTAGTGACCTGGATTGATAACTGGTTAAGCAGCGAGTAGTTAAAAGAGGCACAATGTCACAGTGGGCCTGCGTTCATAGTGGGGTACCGCAGGGTTCAATTTTAGGACCACTATTGTTCC
>JAODKM010000037.1:1822926-1836138 GCA_026780845.1 Petrocephalus sullivani | reverse complement strand
CGGGGACTAACGAGTGATTCGACATAGGGAGGTTTTCGACTTAAGGAGGTTCGACTTAGCGAGGTCCGACTGTACATTACATATATACCACTACATAGATTTTTACATTTATCTATCACATGTTGATATTGTAATGTTTCCTGTATATACTGTAATGCTTGGTGGAGGAGGGATAACGATATGAGGTCATTTTTCAGTGGTTGGAAAAGTTTGGAGAAGACCCTTTTCTGTTCCAGCATGACTGTGCCCTAGTGTGCAAAGCAAGGTCCATAAAAACATGGTTGGGTGAGTTTGGTGTGGAAGAACTTGACCGGTTTGTAGAGAGCCATGACCTCAACCCCATAAAACACCTTTGGGATGAACTAGGCATCACAAGCCAGGCCTTCATGTCCAAAATCAGTGCCTGACCTCACAAATGCTCGTATGGATGAATGGGCAATACTCCAAAATCTTGTGTAAAACCTTCCCAGAAGAATAGCAGCTGCTCGAGCTGCTATTGATGCTTATGGACTTAGAATGGGATGTCATTAAAGTTCATGTAGGTTTAACGGCCAGGTGTCCCAATACTTTTGTCCATATAGTATATAAGCCCACTCGAAAGACCTGGGTCTGCCCTGGGACATGCCTAAAACAGCTCCTTTGTGATAGATACCCCAAACACCTGAACTGACTCCTCTCAATTTGAGGTAGCAGTGGATCTGTGTTGATTCCATAGTGGCCTCCTCAATCTGTCACAGAGAATGTGTTCAACAACCTGTGGAGGAACTCCACTGCATGTGTATTTAAGACCTTGTTGTTTTGGTGGGCTGGACTGACCATCTGGCATGCCAGCCCCCATGTGCTCAGTACAATTTTCCCCAAAGTCCAGGTCTGAACGTAGGTTAGAACAAGGATATAAACTGACAGGTAAACTCTGTGTAGTCTGACAATTCAGTATCTGCTTTACCCCTACAGATCTGCCTAACGCCCTCAAGACTAATCTGCCTAGTGTCAAACCCTCCCCTCACATTAAAAGGGCTACTAATTCTCTGCCACTGCACAGTCCACACACACACACACACACACACTCACGGTGCACAATAATTTTACTTTGTTCCCATATGGCAGTGGTACCTATGGGACAGTCTTGCCAAAGTGAAGCCCTGCGTCTCAAATCTGGGAATCAGAGCTTGTTTCATTTATGCAATATCATGTGATTAATGACATCCAATTCGTCCTGAGCTAGCAGAGGTTTTGAATCCTGTTGGCTCTCTGAAACATTAAGATGAAACCTTTGGGTGTGGTGGTTTCTTTTTCTGGCTGGAGAGATTGCAACACAGTCCGTATTACTCACAATACCTCATCCCATTCATTATGGAAAGTGGCTTGGAATTTGAGGTGACGTATCCAAATAAGGTTAATGAATATTCATATGGAAGAATGTTTTTGTTATTATAATTATTATTATCATTGATGATGATTACAATAATAATGATTACAACAACAACAATAATAATAATAATTTTATTGATTTTATTATTTGCTGGTTGCTGGTTCATTGGGCTAGTTCTCCCCTGCCACGAGGGAGGCTGGGTTTCCTTTCCCTTGTTGTAAATTGCTTTGGATAAAAGCATCTGCCAAATGAATAAATCATTATATTCATATTATTCATCATTACTGTACAGCCCAGGTTTGCTTTGCTCCAAATCTATCATATGGCAATAACACATCCACCCACCCATCCATCCACCCATTTGTCCTATTCAGGGTTGCAGGGGGTCTGGAGCCTATTCCAAAAGCTACGGGCACATGTATGCTAGTAAAATAAACATATAGTATATTAAGGTCATATTAAGCACATTCAGGTCATGGAGTGGCCTAGTCAGTCTCTGGACCTTAATCCAATAGAATACCTATGGAGGGAGCTGAAGCTCAAAGTTGCACAGAGACAGCCTCGAAACCTTAGTGATTTAGAGATGATCTGCAAAGAGGAGTGGACCAAAATTCCTCCTAAAATGTGCACAAACTTGGTCATCAATTACAAGAAACGTTTCTCCTCTGTGCTTGCAAACAAGGGTTTTGCCACCAACTATTAAATTCAAATACTTATTTCCCTCAGTGAAATGCAAATCAGTTTCTATCTTTTATTTAAAGTTATTTTTTAAATTTTCCTTTTGATGTGCTATCTGTCACTGTCAAAATAAACCTACCATTAAAATGATACTGTTCTGAGACTTTTCATTTCTTTGTCAATGGACAAACTTACAAAATCAGCGAGGGGTCAAATAATTATTTCCTCCACTGTATGTGTGTGTATATATATATATATATATATATACACACACATATGTGTGTGTGTGTGTGTGAAATCTCAGAGGTGTACATTTCAGGTCCAGAAAGTAAAATTCCAGATTTTGTTTCAACAAACCGGTTAAAAAATCTGAGAAAATATCTAAGGGTCATTTGATGAAATATTTAGTTAAACATGTAATTAGATAAAAAAAAAGCAAAAAGTGAATGAATAAATAATCCATCAGTTCATCAATTTTTCAAAACGAAATACTCTCCTAGGCAGTGCAAAACAGGGGATATCCTACACAGTTTTCAATCAATTACAAAGTACACAATTAATTAGTAATTAGTAATTCTCTAGTTAAATATAAAAATTATTACATTGTTTTAATATTAAAAGTCAGTGTATTTAAAAGTGTGATATTAAAACCTATACGTAAGTTGCAGACAACAAAAGCTGCTTACTATATTTTATAATAATTTATACTTTATTGATCCCAGTGGGGAAATTCTCTTATCACCTCCCTCAATCTTGGAAGGTCAGCCACCTCTTATGCTCCCCCTCCTGGGGCCCACAGACATGCTACACCAGGCTTGAACCAGCAGGCTCCCAATCACAGGTACAGAAGCTTAGTACACTGAGCCACACACTGCCCCCTTAGGGTGCACTTTAAAACAGGACCTCGGTCCTCTTTCAGAGAAATTGATATAAAATTGATTGTCAATAATAATGATGTACAATGGATTCCTTTCACCTGATATTCAGCCCAAGCCTGAAATTTACCATATGGTCCTACATTCTAATTAGACATAAACTAGTGAGGGAGTTATGTGGCAAGGACTAACAAGACATGAAAGATGCCACTGGCAAAAATGTTCATTAAAATTCCAGCCATAAATCCAAGCCAGCATCTATTTTGATCTTCAAAGAGATTGCCCATATGGTTTTTTTAATACTCAAAGGGCGTTAAATCATCTTATGACCCAAAAAAACTAAAACTGCATTTCTTCAAGCTACAAGTAAAGATAATTTTATGTTTATAAGTATTAAAATAATGGTATTTAACAAAAACAATCTGATTAAAAAAACTATTAAAATAGTATTTAATACTATTCTAAAACATACTACACAAACTTTTACACTGCCATATATTCCTTGAACAAATGGCAACCCCGTAAATTTAGCAATTAGTTAAGCTCCTTTTATTGGGAATGACCTCTCTCCATAGCTGCTGACCAGCCTATGAAGTGATCAGGAGATTTTTAGTCAATTTATAGAATTCATGTATATTTTTTGTTGGGCTTGCTTGAATGGCTTGCTACCAGTTACACTATTGCATTTCAGTGGGACAGATCAAAACTCTGACTTCTGTTGTTTGATATTGTTTTATCAGATGTTTTGGATCATTGCTGTGTTACAGGGGTTTCATGATGTCAATGAGTTTTATAGCACAAACACGTCCTGACAAACTGCTGTAGAATTGCCTGATACAGCTTAGAATACATTGGTCCCTCAATGATTGCAAGCTCTTCAGGTCCCAAGAAAGCAAAGTGACCCTACACCATTATACCTCCTCCACCATGATTCACTTTTGGAATGAGTTTTTGGTGCTGGTATGCAGCATCTTATTTATACCAAATTTAAAGTTGTGTACAGTCGTCCCTCGCCACTTCACGCTTCAACTTCCACGGCTTCACTCTACTCTGAGAACTTTTATCTAAGCCCCACGATGGCTCCTACATGTGCTGCTTCTTCTAATTTTCATAGTGGTTCTGTGTGGTTCTTATTGGTTCTGTGTAAGAACTGTGTGTGCGTTTAATTAAATGTACAATAATAATAATATGATATTTGTAACGTAGAATATGTCTTAGTTTCTCTTATTTTGTCGAATATATTGGGTAATACGAGTGTAATGGTACCTAAAGGGTGTTGTTTCATGTTTAGAGGGCTCTAATAATGTTAAAAACCGTATTTAGAAGGTCGTAAACAGCTTTTCTATGCTCTAACTACGAAAATATTCGATTTATAAATAAAGAATCCTACTTTGCGGAAATTCACTTTTCGCGGTACAGTCTGGAATGGATTAAACGCGATAAATGAGGGACAACTGTACATGTAACTTTTGTGTCATCTGACCACTGAACAATGCTCAAGGAGTGCTGTGGTGTATTTGCTTTTCTTGAAGGGCAATGGTTCCTTCTTTGGAAACACTCAATGAACACCATTGTTGTTCAGTGTTTTCCTACAGCAGACTCCTGAACACAGACACTATCAAGTGCAAATGATGTCTGAAGATGCTTAGCTTTCTTCCTAAGATTCACCAGAAAATGCAATGTCTTTGCACTTGAATTGTTCTGAAGAGAAGCTAAACAAAATTATAAACAAAGGTATTATATATTATGTATTATATAATAAACGTTTATATAGCAAGATGGGTTACACCTACAACTTTTTCAAGAAGTCGCATCAGGTGGGAAGAATGACTAGAGAATTTTGGTGAAACAAAATGGGTTTTGTTGAACTTAAACTGGGACTGACGGGAGAGGCGACATTAATGACCGGACTAGAGAGGACAAGACAAACGGGTACTTAAATACATAACCTAACACGGGGCAACACGCATTTATTCCCTATATACCCACGACTACATACCAACACACAGCTCAAACAAAATCAAGTTTTCAGATGACACCACTATGGTAGAACTGATACACAACAGTGACGAGTCTGCTACAGATGCTACAGGTATGAAGTCAGCAAACTGGCTGAATGGTGCTCCATCAACAACTAGGTACTTAAAATCTGGGTAACTCAGAAGGGTTCATACTCTTTGTTTTCCACGGCTACAGTAAAGCAAAATAATAATTTAATGATACACACAAGATGTGAGAAGTTTCTCAAGCAGCATTTGCTCAGTGCCTTATGACATTTTTAGACAGCATTAGTCTTATAAACACTTCATCTATCATGAAAGCAAAGTGATTTCATGTGATTGATTTATGTATATACCATTAATTACCATAATATCATCAATTATATACGAAAAGGAAGTGCACATTTTAAATTTGCATACTTTGACATACAAAAGTATGACAAAAACAGAATGTTGAAATAAAAGTAAAAATAATTCTACTGTTAGTGCCTGACAAGCCCTCTGCTGGATATATTTTCCTACCTCCCAGTCCAAAACAGAGGCCTGCCATTGTGCGATCTTGTCGATGTTCTCCAGTCGTCTCCTGCGCTCGTTTATCTGCTGAGTAACATTCCTCATGACAGCCAGAGCTGCAGCCACGTAGCGGTAGTCACTGCAGGAGACACACAGGGAGTTTGAGTCATTCAACCAAAAAAGGAGTTTGGAGTTGTGGTGTCACACTTTAATCTAGAGAATTATCCTCCTTTCTGGGTTCTAAATGTATCAGTTTTTGGCTAAGCAGTTACTTTGCTATAAGACATATTTAATTCTCATTCAACAGCACTGCTGAATTCTCAAATCTGATTGGTGTTGATTAATTTTCTATAACCACAAACCGGCGAGGCAAATCACATACTCTGATTTACTTAATGAAAATATATAAAAGCAAAGAAACTGCTATAAATCGCTTAGACAACAACAGTGCATCAGTCTGAGGACCAGAATCAGGACCTGTGGTCAGTGATTAAACAGAAAAATGATTTATTGATGAAATGCAAGTCCAGTCATACCTGCCTAAACCAGAGAGTACCCAAGTCCGGTTTTAATCTGTAAAAACTGAGTTGAGGTTTACCCACAATGCAGCTGAACACCAGGATGTACATATACCATAGTCACTAAATTTTTAACTAAACACGCCTGTACATAAAGACTGGCCTTTAGCAGTAGGCAATTTTGAACTAGCAGCGGGATTATAGTCTTAGCAACATAATTTTAAAATTAGAGATGGTGGCTTACTTCGTATATATGGCCAAAATTTTTAAAAGTAGTAGGCTTGGGAGGAATCTTTTTCGTAACATCCAGACATTACACCATGGTATATGGTATTTCGACTGTATTTTCAAAAGCAATGCTATTCCAGTATTTTGAAATCGTGGTGATAAAATTCACAGAGAGGGGAAGTAAAGTCTCCAACATATAGTTTCACCAAGAGGAAACACCAGGGTGTAGGAGCCAGATGTCTCCTAGAAGTTTATATAGTTATGTAGAATATTTAGTTATGTTTATTTTGTTCTTAATGTCTTAGTACTTTCTGTTTAGTAAGGTGTGTAATGGGTGTCTGTCACTTTAAGAACATGGTATAGTCTATGTTATTGTGCGTAGTGGGCGGAAGGTTGGGGAACATTGTATTTTGGAATAGATGGTGGTAGCTCACAGTTTTTCTGACCGTGTTTAGGCAGTGGAAATTTAGTTGTATAGTGCATTTTGAACTTTATTTTCAATGTATCCCAACACACCAATGTAAAGCGCCTTGGGACAACTCTGTTGTGATAGGCACTGTATACAAATTAATTTAATTGAATTGAATAAATGCACTCCTAGCCGGGCATACATTTTTAAGTGTACTCCATGGAGGCAGCGGCCCTCCTCTTCATATCGGCCTGTTCATTGCCTCTACAGCCGTGCTTTTAAAATTATATAAAGCACGGCTTGTCAGCTATTAACCCTTGCATATTAAAAACACAAATATTAAAAACCATTTTGAGATAAATAAATAATGTAGATATTGAAGATCATTCCTTTTTCCAGAAAATGTACTATAACTGTCTCATTAACACTATGATCAACTTTTTTTGTGACATAACAGTAAAAACTATAAGAGACACATGTATGTAAGTTTTATTACCTTGTAAAGAATCTGTAGGGTTTACAAACTACCCCAACACTTCTGATGTAGTTAATTTTAGTTTCATAATGAAATAACCTAGATTTGCCTTAAGATTTCTTGCGTGAGTCTAAAAGCATGTGTATCACGTTAAATGTTTTAGAGTTGGCAACCCAGGATTATAACACTGACACTAGACGCTAACTAACACTATTAAGGTGAGCATGCCTACAAATAGCAAAGAAGCTAATAAAAAATGACAACTATATATTCCCTAAATGGTCCTGTCACCCGCTCTCCTGAATCTAATCCCACCTCCTCCCATGCCCCTTAACCTGTATCTCTAGCCCCCACCACAGTAGGTTTGGGCAGTATCTAATTTTCCATACCTTCACACCATCCATACATTATACCACAGTATATGGTGTTTTCAGTAGTCTCAAAAGCAACCCTATTCTGGGTTCCCCCACTAAATTTAGGTGAGCAGGGGGTTCCCTCATAATAAATATCACAAAATGAATACAGAAAATATTATTGCAATACTGTCAAGACTACTCTACACTCTCCCCACCACAAGAAAAAATTTATCAAAAGACATTTTTGTCTACCTTGTCTCAATGTAACCTGGTTTACCAGATCTGTGACTCTTCAGACTATCAGACTGCAACCGATAACATTTTCTGAGTGTAAACTGTACTTTAGAATACACAGAAAATCATCTAACATTGACAAATGTGAAAAATTGAAAAGATCTGACAATTTTTCAGTTATCATGCTATCAAAATCATGTGTCTGAAACTACCCTTCTCTTTGCTATCGCTATTAACACTTCTTCAGTTTTGAGCCAATGTCTCAAAATATTATCAGGCCCAGATCTTCACCCATACGTTTGTAAAAGATCTGTAAAATACAGTTACTTTGTTCAGAAGAGCAACTGTCTTCTACAATCTCTCTTCCCTTCCGTTGCTGTCACACATCATTGTTAATTCATTTTTTATGCAATTTTCCTCAAAATGAATTAAGGTGTAGATCTTCATCCATGAAGTTTGAAAAATATCTTGCAAATACTTTTTGAGTTATGGTGCTAACAGGTTTGAAACTGCCCATTTCTTTGATACATAAAACTTGGTGTAAAAGTTGAGGAGGATCCAGATGCAGAGTCTCAATATATTTTTAATAAAAATAACAAAAACAAAGATGGGAAAAACAAACACCAGGCTTTGCCCTGAACTGCCAGAAACCAACAATATGAAGGCACCAGCGGGACTGGAGACAGGGACACTCCTGCTGGAGACAGGGAACTTTATGGCGTTCACCATGTCTCTCGAGGGGGATATTGTCATGCCTGCCTACTTAGTCTGTGTATTCCCCTGTACCCACTGCTAAGTGTTTGCTGAGTATTCACTGTAATGCTGGTGGAAAAATGGTGAGGAGGATGCAAGGGTTAATGAAAAGGGTCTGTGGAAGCAGCAGTACTGGTCCTGAAACAATATATATTGCCAAATGATAATTCTCTTTAATGCTGTTATATTGTCACGTTCAGCCCCGCCTTTCGTGTCTATTCCCTTGTTTTGCCCTCAGGCGGGGGTTGATTCGCCGCACCTGTCCATCGTTGTGCTTTGCCTCGTGTTTTTTCTCCGCTTGTTTGCCCTGAACAGCTGCCCTGTGTTTAATCCTTGATGTCCTGCTCTATTTAGTCGGTCCGCATCCTGTTTCCCCTGTCGGTTGTTGTCGATGCATACCTTACGCTCGCTGTCTGTTTTACACCTGTGTCTCTCCGTTTCCTGTAATAAACGCCCTTTGGAAGGGCTTTACCCCAGCAGCTGCAATCATGGGTCGTTCTTCTCACCATAAACGTGACATGTATAATGGTAGCTGATAACAATTAACCAAGGTCAGTTAAACACCAAGCAAAAGGTGATAAGCCAGTGACAGTCATTATGTCTTGTTAGGTTGCAATAAGGGGTGGAAAAGATTGTGGAGTGGAAAATTTTCTGTAATTTTCTATGAAAATCTTAACACGGTTTTGTGGATTTTGTGAATTTGTAATGCATCACCCACTGGTGGAGAATGCAGTTTTTACTGCTTACATGTTTACATATTTTTTCATTGCTCTTCCTGCTGTAGAGAATTAACCTAAAACCTCAGAATCCCTTTCTTTAGAGAGTGTACAGTGTATAATAATGTGCAATGTACTTTATTATTACTGTATCTAATGTTGGTAATATCTTACGGTGCATAATTGAAGAATCAGAATCACACTGTAACCTTTGTTTTGCCATTATTTTCCCGTTTTTCAGGAGCAGGGCATAGTGCTTGACAAGGTTGTCAATAAAATATCTGATATTAAGGAGAAGCATCTAATGGTGAAGTTGGCCTGGAATTTTATAGTGATAAAGAAGCTAGACCTGAGTATGCCAGGTTGTTGGAATGCTCAAGAGAACTGTGATAAACTACTCTGTTTGGTGACAGGCACTTTCAAAAATCAATTATTTTAGATAGGAGAAATATCTCATCTTTTTCATAACATGAGGGACAGTTCTGCAAGTTTGACAAGCGACCTTGTGAAAATTAAGAATGACAGTTTGGGTTGTAATAATATATTGCTCCATCATGACACATAATTACTGAATATTTAGAAACTATTTAGAGAACTAGCATAATGTTTTAATTAATGGAAGCTCTATGACATCAGAAGCCTTTCCAAAATAAAAACAAAAGAGATGCAGCTCTGTGTAAGCAGTACCTTAGGCAGTGCAGCCAGCAATCTTGATTATCCTCACTCATAAACAGGTAGAAACTGTCATAACTAGTCATTTCAGCATCTATGTAATCAAGTGAAAAATGACTAGTTCCCGAAAAAAAAGTGAGACTCGTTCAGAGTGACGTGAAAGACAACAGATTCATCTTGTCCCGAGGCATTGACTCTGACTGGGATTTTTACAAGGCAGAAGACACATCCTTCACCTATCTCCAAAGGTCTTCCCCTAACATGATCCTAAACTATCAGGTGTAGGGGATTACCATACTGTAACAGTATAAGCACATAAAGCCCAAAGTAACTGCCAGACAATGTATTTGTGACAGTAATGTTATTGTAATCCATAGACTAGGGCAGGGGTGGCCAATCTTATCCGCAAAGGGCTGGCGTGTATGGTGGTTTTCGCTGCAACTCCCTAATTATATCACTAATTAGAGGACTGATTCGCTGAAGAATTCTCACACCTGGGTTTGAACAGCTGACCTTAGGGTTATCCCAAAAACCTGCATACACACCGGCCCTTTGCGGGTAAAATTGGGCACCCCTGGACTAGGGGAACTTAATTGGTGGAGTCAGGGCTACATTCGAACTGCATGACCAATTCCCGGGGACAGCGGACCGTGGCTCTGTGTTTGCACAGGGAAAAGTAATTGAGTACCCTTAGAACAGACATTTGTTGCCTATTTTGCCTTGACCTATTCATGGCTGAGAGGATCTGGAGCCTATCCTGGAAACAACAGGCACAGGGTGTTACCCAGGATGGGGTGCAAATTCATCTCAGGGCACATACACACCCTTCACAACAACAAGAACCCAGAGGAGACACCACAGTGTATTGGGGAGAACATTCTCACATTCACACGTAGAGCTGGATATCAAACTTTGGTTTGCAAAGGTGTGAGACAGCCACACTAACCACATCACCACCATGCATTTTCCACAGATGTTTTGAATGCATTTCTGCCAAATCTGATGACTCCCGTAAGCCTGGACTCTTCGTGAGTATAGCATCTGCTGTCTGATTGTAGCCACAGCAGTACAGTCAACAGGCAAAATACATTTTTTAATCAAATGATGCCTTTTTTTTATTTAAAGCTATTTAAACTGATGAACACCCTTTACTTTTTGTTGTAATTAATGTCAGTTACTGTTTTAGTTCTGCCAAAATACTCTTCTGCTTCACAAATTTTCACCCCAAAAGAAAATCAGTGTGTAAACTGATCTACAGTATGGTGGACTGCAGTAATAAATTTAGCATATACCTAGATATTCTCAAGCATGGCTATAAATAAGACCTCTGTCTACATGTATGCATCCATAAAGAAAGAAAGGCTTATGAAAATACGCCTTACCAAATGAGGTTTGTGCATGTTTAGCATACCTGTGCTCTTGGACAGTGTACTTCAACAGCTCTGCCAGCTGCAGTGGATATTTGCAGATCTTCTGAATTGGTGTTAACAGAAAACCATCAATGGCAATGTCAATCATTTGCTGCAGAAGACGACAGGCTTCAAAGAAGTGCTGATATCGGCTGTCCCTCATTAGCTTGGACAGCTCCATGCATGCATCCAGGTGATTGTTGCAGTATTCAGAGTAAATCCAGAAGCCATCTTGCTGCAGAACAAGAGACAATACTTAGCATGGCATTTAGAGAACCTGGTATGTGTGATCCATTACTGGATAACTGGTTGGTAACTACAGTTCTTTGACATTGTGACAGATATGCCCTTATATCCAGTATTCAAGTAACTGGCATGTAGCCAGCACAATGTAGACAATAAAAATAAAAATTAAATATTCATAAGTGATTACACTAGTTTATAAAAAGCTTATACTAAAATAACTAGAAGTAACAAAGAAAACACTATGAAACACATATGTCAGCTATGGAGTGGCACGCTAGCTGCCATCGTTTTCCTCGCAAACTCTTGTGTGGTATCGAATTTTCAGGTTCATTAGTGTGTGTGTGTGTGTATAGAATTAAATTGCAATAAATGTGTTACAATTCAGTGTTTTTCAAAAGTAACATTGGACTATCTCTGCTGGTGTTGCTGGATACGAGATCTTTTACTGTACTTTGCATTTTGCTTTCTCTTTCACGCGTGACATCCTTAGCCAACCAGTTACAATATCTGGGACTGGCAAGCCAAGCAGGTGAGAACTTGCATGACCTCATTGTGAGTATTGTAATCTGCAAGGTAGCCTACATTAATATTTCTTATTGAAGATTAATCAAATGTGCACCCCACAGACACACCCCCACTCCATGCTTCAGGACTCTGCTCTTCAATGCGTACTCAGTGGACATTGTGGTGCTGGCAACCACCATATATCAATGATTTAATCAAAATTAAATTGAGATTTTTTTTTATAATGCATAGCAAGTCAATTTGTTGTAATAGTTTGGAAACATCATATATAAACTTCAGGTTTATATACTTTCTTTTTTGCATATTTATCCAGACTTGGAAAACACCAAAATTAATTTCTATTCTTTTCCATCCTATGTAAGATTTCAAGTAGAGTTCAAGTATTTCAAATTGGTGCTTGTATATATCTTTGAATAAATATATTAGGAAAGACAACAATCTTGTTATAGCCCACTAGGCCAGGGCAGTGTGAACTTATACCATAGTATTTTTGACTGTTATGATTTTTCAAAAGCACCATTATTTGTTTTTTTCTTCATTCTTATTATTATTATTTTTTTAAATCTTGCCAGTAAAATTCACCAAGTGGAGGGGGTCCCACTAGAAGATTCATCAAATGGAGATCATCAAGATTTGCTAAACATTTTTATTGTCAGAGGAAACAAAACTTAGCAAGTTCTGCATTTTCAATGCTGTTCCATTTCAAGATTATCTAGGGTATGCTAAAAAAATCAGTGTAATTTCTGGCACTGTTTTTGCATCCCATTCCAAAACGTTCCTTCTCAAAAAATGCTCCATACATTCTGTATTACTTGCAGTCTTGAGTTTGAATGTTTGCCATGTTATTACAAAGCTAACTACTAACTGAACAACTTCAGAGCTACCTGAAAGAAAATCCTCAGTAACTGAAATTTTAAAACACTTCCAAACAACTGGATAGTCAGTGGTGGGTTATGTGACACATAAATATTAACAGACCATGTTAATTTAATTTTGACGGCACAGTATCCATTAGGTTAAATCAAGCATCTCAAATATACAGAGATAGCTGTAACAAGTTACTGTTGGCATTATAAAAAGGATGAAAGCAGCCTTTCCAGCTGTATCACTGTGTGGGGTGGAAGCTATACGGAATACAACAGGAAAGCCCTACAGTGCATTGTGAGCACAGCTGAGAGGATCATTGGTGCACCACTTCCCTCCCTGAAAGACATATACATCACCCGCCTTACC
>JAODKM010000037.1:1802833-1822826 GCA_026780845.1 Petrocephalus sullivani | reverse complement strand
TGATTGGTTGATTAGATAATTGCATTAATGAGAAATTGAACAGGTGTTCCTAATAATCCTTTAGGTGAGTGTATTTTAATGCCTTTAACACAGCAATCAAACAGAAAACTCACATGTTCTAGGAAGCAAGGCCCAATCTCACTGAGATGTGGTTCCTCTGTGTTGTATTGCTTCTCCAAATCTCGAACAAACCCCATTTGAAATCTGTAGATGTCTTCAATATTCCCAAATATGACTTTTAGCTGATCATCATTGAACATATCTCTTCTCTTTTTGCACTGCTTCAGGTAGCCCTGGAATCAAAACAATAAAAGTTCTAGGCTACAACCAAAGAAGTACGGCTCAAAATAACCTTAGTAACTGTAATGGCTGGAGTACCATACAGAGAAAAAAAAATCCCGTGGCAGAAAAAAAAATCTTTGTCCAAGGGTTTTGTAAAATAACATTTCAAGTAATTAACGAAAACCAATGGATAGTCTAATAAAAGCATCATTTACATTTAAATAGCTGAATTTCACTATGTATATATATATATATATATATATATACACAGTACTGTGCAAAAGTCTTAGGCAGTCAAAGAAAAATGATGTTTAAATGACCTTCATGATAGAGTAGAACTATGGTTTTTTCTAAGTGTGTCAGCTTAGCCATTTCAAAACCTCTCATAAAGTAAGCCCAGTATTTGCAGCAAACATCCCATGTATACCCATGTATTTTTTTACTCTACAATTAGTATGCTGGTATTTAGGGTATTCAATACCACATTGAGTTATTAACTAATTAACTTAATTAATTAAGTGAGCTGGTGGTGAAATTTTATGAATACATGGAATGCCTGGTATGCCCCTGAGGAGAGGTTTGGGAACAGAAGCGATGATCATCTAGCCACCCGGCAAGATATCAGTGACTTCTGGGAGAACAGCAGATATCCCTGTTAGTTTTTATTGTGTTACTCTTAATTTTCACATGCTGTAATGATCAATTGTCTTTATGTTTGACGCAAATACACACATACTACGCATAAAAAATGCTTTAAACATTTCCTTTGACTGCCTAAGACTTTTGCACAGTACTGTGTATATATATATATATATATATATATATATAAAATGCCAACAAAAATAAAAAATAGGAGAGGCGCTTTGCTGAAATACTTTAACACACACAAAACCTACTATAATGGAATTACCATTTAACATAGTGTAAAAGGACTCTGTGGATAGTGCCTAGTATTATTTTGAGACCCAAATGGATGAAAAGGTTTTTTATGGCTTTGCTGGCATTTATGATTTATTTTATTAAGCAGTGTCCTAAAAATTAGATACTAAATAGCTATCTAGAGGAAAGAAAGTGTTTACAACAAGTGTTGACCAGTATACTATCTTCTAATGATCCTAGACTTATATGGATATAATAAAAATGTCCTTATTTAAATGCTTCAGAATTCATTGCTATATTCATCTCCTCCATAACCGTATTTGTATTGGCCTGTCTATTATCTGTCCCAAATCAAATACACTTGTCAAAAAAGACCCTTTTAATTTTTATTTACTTTTAAATGACATATAAATATAGAATGATGCCTTTATGTTTTGTTATGATTAAGTATTGCATTATTATTTATTACTTCCATTACCTTAAGTCCACTGATACTTTCTGACCATGGCGAAATGATGTGATGATGTGAGAAATAACATTGCATTCCCAAAACTCCTTCATTTCCTATTTGAATTTTGGTAGCGAATTTATTTCAATATTGATGGTTTTTGCATAGCTTTCTCAATACAGAAGATACATATTTTGTAATACCAGGGGTGCATAACATATATGATAATCATCTGGAAGATTAGGGGCTGACAACTAAGGTCCGTGATTATGGTAAAAAGGGTGGGGGATTAAATAATGCCTTTTTAATGCTATTCAAGAATTTTAAACATTAGATTATTCGTCCAATGTACTTCTTAACCCTGTTCAGTTATTCAACATTACATATTGCAAGATAAATGAGAAATTGTGAAATATAATTTACCTAAATAAGCATGCAGAGGAAACTTGGATGATTGTGATCTTGCATAGATTACCTCACATATGTCCTTGAGGTGCTTGATGTAGTGTCTTTCTGTGCTCATTATCTCATTGATCACATTGGCTCTCATCTGGTCTCGGTTCTGGAGTGGCCGGCCCAGACATAGGCAGTCATTGCTGGAGTCCAGGTGGCCGTTCTGTACCTCATTCGTATTCTCTGCAATCTCCAAAGCACCATCTTCCTGGTTTGCCCAGGGCTTGTGGCAATAAAAAGATACATGTGAGCAGAGCACAAGACACACATACAGAACCATCATGGGCACAAACAGCCTTGTCGCAGTAGGTCATACAGAATCATATTGTGTTTCAGATTCTCTCTGTATTATTATGTAAACTAAATTAATGCATTATGTTTTATTTTGGAAATATTATTTCCACTAAAAACACAGAGCAAACAATATTCTTCATCATCTTTTGCTTGAAAGCCTGTGATTGAGAAATAGTGTCCATGAAATAAACCATAAAGACATCGGAAATGCATTTAAAATACACAAATCGTATGTTGTTCAATGAGGCCCAGCTTGAACTCATCTAATCAGAAAGAATTAACACAATTAAATTCAAGTACCCTGCGACTGTGCCCAGGATAAGCAGCTTGATTCTTTGCTAAGTATAGCGCAAGTGTTAAGCCTCTTTATTTCCGAAATCAGAGTAAGACAATTGTTTCCAATCTATATATCAATGGAGCAAGATGCGGAATAAGTTCAATCCAATACCGAAGATTTTTTTTCCAAGTTCAATAATAATTCAATATACTATAATAGCTATTAATATACCCCAACTATGACATAATGATACAGATACTATATTAGTATTACTATATTGTTATAATTAAACTAGTTATTATTATTATTATTGTTATTACTTGACTGCTATACAGGAAGGAGTCTCTTACAAAGCTAACTTGACAAGAGGGTTTCATGTGTAATTCCTTATTTTTGGTGGCTAGCATAGCTAATTATTCATGGAAGGAACACATTTAATAGCCTCGCAAGAGTGCTTTCCTTTGCTTAGCCCCAGTACTTTCCAAATAGTTATATACTATAGACTAGTTCAGTTATGCAAATCCTATCCTAATGTCACAATTATCTAGAACCTAATCCAGGAATTATACTATTATATTATACTATAGTATAATGACATAGAAGAACACAACTTGGGGTGTCTTTCAAGAATTGATCAATTTATCTCAGCAAATAACAAAAAAGATAATGAACAGTGTAAGCAAAGAACAAATGAGGTCTGTGAGTGTTTCCAGAAACCCTTCGTTACAAACTTTAAATAGTACTTCGTTGGCTCCTGCCCAGCCTCCGTGTGAGAAAAGCACAGACTGTCAGTAACAGGAACTAAATGTATTTCAATTTTGAAATGTGTTACGTGACTGTCACATCCGGCAAAAGCAAATGTAAAAACAAATATATATATATATATATAAAATCAATAAAAAACACTCCAAAGCAAATGAAATTAAGACCAAAATAAATCGATCTATTTGCTGACAATATACAAATGGGCTCAAAATGTGCGGCGGCAAGCAGCAAAAGGATGGAAGCAATACATCTCAAAAGGAGCCTTAAAATAACTTATTGAGGAGGTAGCCAGAATATATTTTGATAAAATAGTTACTGCAATGTTGTGCAGGATACTACGCGTAACAAAAACAGCACATCAGCATTCAGGGGGAAATCTTAGACCTCCCAAGGACTCGTGTATGCACCTGAATCACATCTTCCACATTGCCAAAGCACGCTCTATAGCGGTGTGTGTTCTTTGGTTTGTGGAACAGCCTGTATTTCTCTATGAATTGTGAATTGCTATGATGGTCCAAGGGATTCATGGTCACCCACAAGACAGCATTCAGACAAGCAACTTGACTTCGTCGACGGTGCCGTCTCAAACGCTGTCTTCGGTTGACTAGCACAATTTTCTGCCATTGCTGGACTTGAGAGGTAATTCACCTTCCCAATTAAAAGGATGTGAATGAACACATAGCAAATTTAATTGGTTAGCTCATAATGTAGCCTACCAGGGAATTCAGAATTTATGAATAGTACTCCTTTCCAAGGCTACACCTTGTAAGATGTTGAATTAGAATGACAGTAAGAATGTAATTAGGTTTAATTCAAATCAATTCAATGCAATCAGACAACACAGGAATGTCATTTAATTTAGCAAAACAGTTACCTAATTGATGTATTTTCAAGATGGGAGATGTATATATTGACCTTATCGAAGTACTAGTGAGTGAAGTGAACTTTACATTTGCATGATTATAAGATAAAAATTGTGTAATTGTTTTAGGCTATTCTAACAATATGCATTTTGCCCCCTAAGTCCTTTTCCATGGGCATATTCCTTGCTTTATTGACCAATTATGAGTGGATGTAACATCAAAGGAAGTTGCGCGCACATGGAGGCGAATGGACAAAAAGCCTAAAATAATGAAATGAAATGTTATGTTGTGCTGTTGGTTGCTAAAACAGAAATTCAAAAAGCTTCATTTTTATAGGTTACCGTCGTCAAATAAGACATTTGTGAAACAGGTATAGATAATGTTCACAGATATAATCCTGAGGGCACAATGAATTAGCCCCACAGCATAAAATAATATTTAGCCCTATAAATATAAGTAACATTATTACATGGAGATTGTTACATGGAGATCTTTATTATATAGCTTATTGTAATGTTTATTCTGTGATAAGATATCATTGTTGTCTCTATAGGAGTACAATGAGATGTCATTTGGATCCTTCTATAGAAGCCTCAATAAGGATTGTAAGTTAAGATAAAAAAAAAAAATAGAAAAAGATAGAATGAATAACATATGGCAATTACAGTATATAGTATAAAAGTATAGGAGGAACACTACACATGAATTATTGCACTTGAGGAAAAACCTCAGTAGAGGGTGCAGGGAAGGATCATGAACAGCAATACTGCGCAGGATTATGGATTACAGGGAACACAAATGAAGTACTGAGATAAGTGAGATAGCGGCAATATCAACCAGTCAACCTGGGTGCTGCCAGAACAGTTAAAGTGCATATTTCTGTATGTGTAGTGCATGATGTGTGGATATGTCACAGTTCAGTTCAGGCTGGTGCTGCTATGAGCTGGAGGTGGTGGGCCCAGTGTGTTGAGCAGTGTGACAGCTTGGGGTTAGAAACTGTTATGCAGTCTTGCCGTGTGAGTGTACAGGGCTCTGTAGCGCTGGCCAGACGGTAGAAGTGTGAAGAACTTGTGTCCGGGGTGGGTTGGATCACTGTAGATGTTCCTGGCTTTGCGGCTACAGCAGGTTCTGAAGAGTTCCTCCAGGGTAGTGAGCTATGTGCCAGTGATCCTCTGGGCTACTCTGATGATGTGCTGGAAGGCCTTCTTATTCTTGGAGGTGCTCCTTGGGTTCCATGCTGTGATGCAGTATGTGATCAGTTGTTGTGGAAGTTGTCGAACATTGTTTTGAACATGGCTGCAGTTTGTTGACCAGGACAGGTCCTGGCTGATAGGGAGGCCAAGGAATCGGAAGTTATGGACAGACTCCACCTTCTCACCACTGATGTTGATAGGATGGTGGTCTTTGTGTGTTGACCTCCTGTAGTCTAGTATCAGCTCCTTAGTTTTCTTCAGATTCAGGGCAAGGTTGTTGCTGCGGCTCCAGCTCTCCAAGTTCTCAACCTCCTCTCTGTAGGCTGACTCATTGTTGCTTGAGATCAGGCCTATCATGTTGGTGTCATCTGCAAACTTGATTAAGATGTTGGAATTATGGATGGGTTTGCAGTCGTGTGTAAAGAGTGAGTACAGCAGAGGGCTCAGCACACAGCCTTGGAGTGCTTAACTGTTTAATGTTATGACAGTAGAAAAGTGCTCGCTTATGCTAACAATCTGTGGTCTGCATGTGAGGAAAGGTGCTGAGACCCAGGTTTTCTGGCCAGTCTGTTTGAGGGAATGGTATTGAAAGCAGAGCTGTAGTCGATGAACAACATCCATACATAGCTGTCTCTCTGTTCCAGATGTGACAGGACAGTGTGAAGGGCAAGTGAGACAGCATCCTCAGTAGACCTGTAGGCAAACTGGTGTTGGTGAAAGGTGACTTATTGTTGACAAGCCACAGCACACAGTACACAACAACAAAATGTGTCCTCTGCATTTAACCCATGTGACATTGTGACACAGCAGGGGGCAGCTACTTGAGCGCCCGGGGAGCAATGCTTGGGGACGCTACCTTGCTCAAGGCACCTCAGCGGTACTTACGGGTTGGCGATCTTTCATTTACACAGTCGCATCCCTAACCATTACAGCACCTGCCTGCCCCTCTAGGTCTAGGGAAGGCGGGATGTTTTTCTTTATGTGGGTTAGGACTAGTCTTTTAGTCTTTTTAATTTCATTTCTATAGGGGGCAGGGCAACTGGGCGATACTCATTCAGGTACCTGGCCACTGTCTGTCTTGGAACCAAGGATTGCATGGTAGCATGGTAGCAGTCTTTAGGTAGGTGAGAACGATGGCCTGTTCTAAGAGGATGTTGAACAGGCTGGTGAACACTGCTGCCAGCTATCCCGCGTAGTGCTTTACGACCAGCCCAGGAACCCCGCCTACGGGCCAGCAGCTTAGTTGGGGTTGTTGTGGCTTAGTGTCCTTCCCACTCATGTGGTTGCAGCATTAGAGCAGATGATGTTGCTCCGTGCAATGGTAGCTTGGCGGTAGGCTGGTTGTTAGCTCTGTCGAACCATGTGAAATAATGGTTCAGTTTGTCAAGGAGAGGTAGGCTAGCCGTGTTTGTTATGCAGCAGCTGTTACGTTTGTAGTCTGTGATGGATTTTATACCATCCCATATGTGACGGGAGTCTGAGCTGTTAAAGCGCTCCTCTATTCGCATTTTGTAGCGGTACTTTACTCGTCGGATGCCTTTCCTCAGATTGAACCTTGCTGTTTTATTGCCCCCCCCCCCCATATGGAAAGCATTGTTGCCTACCTTCAATAGGTTCCTGTTTGGGAACATGCATATTCTCTTGGTGGTGGTAACAATGTCTGTACTGAAGTTGATGCTAGCACAGAGAATGCATAGGCGTTTAAGTCTATGTGGCTGTCCAGAGTGGCTTCTTCCATGAACAGGTCCCAGTTTGTGCAGTTGAAATGCTCTTGTAGTTCAGCTATGGCTTCCTCAGGCCAGACTCTGACCGTCTGTACTGTGGGCTTTGTCCTGGCAATGAGGGGTCTATATGCCGGAGTCAGGAACAGGCCGATGTGATCAGACTGTCCTAGGTGGGGGGAGGGTGATGCTTTGTAAGTGTTTGCTACATTGCAGTAGACATAGTCCAACTGTTTCCTCTGGTTGCAAAATCGACAAACTGGTTAAATTTGGGGAGACTTGGTTGGCGTGATTAAAGCCCCCCGCTATAATAAAGACACCATCTGGGTGAGAGTTCTGCAGTCTGTTTGTGGCATTGTTCAGTTTAGACAGAGCTAGCTTGGCATTAGCTTGCTGCAGAATGTACACAGTGGTGAGAAACACTACTGTAAACTCCCCTGGCAGATGGAAAGGTCTGCACTTCAGCATTATGAATTCTAGATCCGGAGAAAAGAACTGTTCAATAATATCTGGGGAGATGCACCATGCATTGTTTACATAAGATATACACTCAACCACCTTTGTCTTTACCAGATGCAGCAGTCTGGTCCTAGCTGCACACAGTCCAGTCTGCTAGCTCAATAGCCATGTCTATGATGTTAGTATTTAGCCAGGTTTCCACAAAGAGTGAGGTGCAGCTGTTCATCTCAGTGGAGGAGATCCTCAGTCTCAGTTCGTCGATCTTGTTGACTAGCAACTGGGTATTTGTGACAAACTGGCTCAGTAGAGGTGGCTTGTTCAGGGAGGACTTTAGCCTAGCATGGTTGCAGACCCGCTTGGCCCGTGAGCAATATCGTCTATTCTTACTGCTCCTACTGTAAACCAACAGTATTTCTTTCAGGATCAATAAAGTCTGTATCTATCTATCTAGAAATTATAACAACAGCAGTAGTAGCTGTAGTGAACAATGGAAAAAAAGCATATACCGGTATATAAATGTATACACACCCAACCATGCAAGAGCCGTTTGCCATCAGTATATAATAGTTATACAATTAATCAAATTGTTAATAATAGCCCACGTTTTGTATAGTTGGTTTTTATGTCCTTGCTACTGGCTAGGCAGTAAGTTGGCCCGTAGTACACAAAAGTCATTGGGCAAATCTCTGTATTCAAGGTCCTGGACATCACCAGAAAGCTGAAACTGTATGCCTCAAGGGATTTATATGGCTTCAGTTTTTCTTTTGTGTACACGCTTGTTCGACCAGATAGACGAAAATGTCCAGTCACTGTAACTGGGTTCTATTTCACCAGTATCAGAAGGTCATTGATGGAGACTTCAGAGCACTTGTGTAAGTCACTCTGGCTAAGGGTGTCTACCAAATGCTGTAAATGTAAATGTAGTTGAGGTCTTTATTTACTGATCTGGGTCATTATTTGTAGTCTGCAGAGTTGTAGAGAAAATGCTGCAACCAAAATGCAGATCTGTCTATGTGAAATCCAGTTTAAACAAATAGATATTTTATTTAAATGTTCACATTTAAGCTATTTCGCTTATTCCTCTGAGACTGAAAGCTTTTCCTTCACCACTTCAGTTAACAATGTTTATCCAGACTGCTTCCTCTAATTTAATAATCTGTCTGTACTTTTTACTAATAAGGTTTATTGTACTGCTTTGTAAGTTTATGTATTTGTCATTTGATTAAGTTTTCATTTTCATTATCATCTACAATAAGGCATAAAGAAAAAAGGAAAACATGCAATGGACACATAAAAATTATTGACAGAAAGAGTCATGTTGTGTTGAAACACACCTTGGCAGCTGTATTTTGAACTCTTGGAGTTGCTATGGGGTTGACATAGAAAACTTGTTTTGTTTGAGGTTGTGGAGGATGGGGTTCAACCTTTGAAAAAAAACAAAAAATACACTTTGGTTAAAAGATATATCTAAATATTTTCAAATTTCTAATATTCTGTTTCTCATATTGCTATGGCACATTTCAAGGAACATTCTCACCACTATAAGAGCATTTATCAAAACCGTTTGCCTACATGCCTTGTCCTGTTTGGTCCGTCCTTTCGTTAAGTTCCCTATTTGGTCAGCAGGTGTTGCTGGTCATCCTGTTCTATTTCTTGTGATCTCCTAGGCTTAGCCCTACTTACTCTTCCCATATTTGTCCTAGTTCAGCTGACTGGACTGAGCGTGCGAAAGACATCCATTCCTTCCAGACCATCATGAGTTTGAGAATGGCCGAAGCCAGCCTCACCAACATTGGTCAATTTTGTTATTTGTGCCCCCTTACACTGTTTCTGCTAACCTTATTTAAATCATGTTATTTGTGTTTATGTACTCCGGTTTGGTCCCATACTTTAGGTCTTTGTTTCTGTTTAACACTGATTGTGCCTAGTTAGTCGTTTGTTCCTGGTATATCTTGGTGTCTGAAGCCCTCCTGCTTGAGTGGCTGTTAATGACCCACACCTGTCCCTTATTCAGGTCTCATTACCTATGTATAGGTCCCCCTGTGTATTCACATTGTTGGCTATTGAATGCGTTTGGTGTTAGATGGTCCCTGTTGTAACCCCTATTCAGAATCTGTTGCTTTGAGTTTAGTTTGAAATAAAGTGCCCTGAGCTTGAAAGCTACATGGTGAACCATCAATCATGTTCAAACTTGACACAATTTAAGCATATAATACAATATAATGGCTAAACTGCAAAAGGCTTTAAATCACCCAACACATGCCTCAAAAGAAAATAACTCAATAAGTTCCACTAAAATGAAAAGTGTCGTCACATCAGCATTTAACCATGGGAGTTGAAATGCTTAGACGTATGTTTAGCATATGTATGCTCTGGAGCTTCACAATTCTGAATGATTCATTTCCCACTTTCTTATTTTCACCCTCTGATCATTCTTCTTTAGCAAACTGATACTTATTCATGTCAAAGATACCAGTGTCTACATCGCAAGTCTCTACATTACGGTAAAGTTCACTGGTAGGTGAAAGCACTCGTTTGCAGATGTAGCTTCTTCAGATCTCAAGATACAGTAAATTAGCAAACAAAAAAGTCACACATCACTTTGTATAACAAAATAGCAATACAAAAACAACAAAATGGCAACAAAATTGTGTACTGTTGGGACCACAAATACAACAATGATGATAACTGTACATTACCTTTTGCATGCATGTACTAAAATAATAGCAATTTGTGTGAAACCAGAAATAATGTTCTGCTGCACAAGTGACATTATGATGTGGGGATAAGACTTGCTGTTTTGAAAATGTAAATTCTCATTTGAGAAATGTGCCAAAGCTTTCAAGGAAAACTGTAAAGGATTTTTGAAAAAAATTAGACTCAAAAATGTGCATATCGCGTCATTCACCCCACTGCAATTGATGGAATATACATTGTAATTTGTAGAAATCAATGAGAAATTTGGTTTTCAGTGTGTGGATTACACTCGTCGATAAATGTCATTTGAGAAATACACTCAAGAAAAGCCATAAATGAGAGGGATAAATATCTTTAATGTGCAACTTACTCTGACAAAGCTAGCAGGAAACCAACCCTCTTCATCATCAATCTGTCCCCACCACCAATCCTTGTTAGATGCATCCAAAACTTTGATGACGTCCCCAGCCTTAAACGCCAGCTCCCGGTCGGCCATGGTCACATGATCCCATACTGCTTCAGCGTTGATGACTGAACCTCCACTGATCAGCTGGATAAGACAGGGAGAGAGACACTGATGCCGTGAATTGAAATCTAGCCTGTTTCCCATTGAATAAGATCCCCTGACTCCCCTGACTCTTATAGGTAGCCTCACAATGGAGTGCTACCTATAATCCAGTTAAAAAAGAAAAGAAAAATGCTATCCTTACAGATCTTTTAAATGAAAAACAGTGAGTGTTAAAATGTGTTTTAAGAAAACAGACAAAAAACACAGACAATAATAAAAACTTCTGTAGAATGGAACATTATAAATGTAGACATTGCTTTATTACATTCTTACGGAAGTCCGGAGAGGACATGCATCAACTTTTTTTTTTTTCTTTTCGTTATCTCGAGATCACGACTTATTTCTCCATGGTTACCGGATGATATTTGAAAGATGCCGGTTTACCAGGCCAATAGTAAGAGATATACAGGTAACCCTGGCTCCCACTGGAGTGCAGGAGAGGAGAGGAAGAAGACTGCAGAGATGGCATTACAGTGTGCCTGGACCTAAATATTTATTGTTTGCATTGTAAAGCGTCATTAAGTGTGAGAAAGGTGGTATATTAATAAAAATGATTATTATTATGGGATTTGGATTCTGACAATAACTTGAAGCCCAACCACATAGCTGTTAATGGATTCATTGATGGATTCTCAAGGCACATTATTTAGATGCAAGCTTATTTCACCAACAATAATCCATGTATAATTACCTGGTTTATTATTTAGAATTTTGCCATATTCGTTCCGATTTTGGTACAGAAAACGTTCACGTGAACAGGTAATATATTCTAATAAGGTGCCAGATAATGTGCCTCAAGAATCCATAAATGCATCCGTTAATTGCACAGACAGACATACTGCTATTTCCTCTTGGGACAGTGCGCGGTCAAAGTAAAATCTGATCTGTCCATGAGGATGATACTAAGCCTGTCGCGAGATCACAAGAAAAATAAATTGTATTCTCCAGAAAATGACTTTGGTTATGTCGAGATCATGAGAAAAATAAGTCGTGATCTCGAGATAACAAAAAGAAAAAAAAGCTGATGCATGTCCTCTACAGACTTCCGTACATTCTGGTAACCAAGAGGCATCAAATTTATAACAGAACTATGATTGGTTATAATAACATGACTATAATAACTGTACTGCACAGAAAACCGCATACAATATACAAATAAGACGAACAATTCTGAAGTATTCATTATTAATAGAAAACCGATCATGAGCAAAAAATTATATGAGGTACTAAACATATTATAAGGTACTTAACTAAACCAGTATTGGTTAATTCTACTGCTGTAACCTGCTTATAACCATGACCCAAAGAATTTCATATATATATATATATATATATATACTGTATATATATATCACTTGATAGCGATAATTATCGCTATATAATTTAGGTCATTATTTCTTTACTTCATGTCTCCATTGTTGATAAAAATTCCCTTAGGATTCTCTTTAAAAAGACCCAAAACATGAAAAAGGAAACTGAAATCTAATTTTGATGATTAAATCAAACGAAAATAAATGCTGTCATAGGACATAACACTAAAAAACGCCACCAGTACAGGTTGGTGCTGGTTGGTTCTCTGACTGCCTCGCTGCTGGTTCAACAGAGCGGGTTTGACGTTGCTGGTAGTTGTCACATATCCCATCAAGAAGGGACACGATTTGTCCCATATTTCTTCAAATTAAAAGTGGAAACCCTAACTGCTGGTGTTTGTGACTGTAAGCACTTTCATTCTGTAGGGTCTGCTTGATGGTAATGCTTAAAGTGGTGAAACTGGCAATTGCCAGTGCACTACACCTGTCTGTGTCTGTCAGACTTTAAATGGCCCAAATACTGCCACGCCACCAACATTTTTATACCTTTATCCACAATATCTGTTTTGTAAAAGATGTTGTGGCTATTTAGCAATTGATACAGTATTTTCAATAAGTCAATATATTGCTTATGCTGTCCAGCCCTACGATGACCCAAATGTCATTCAACAGTGCGACCTGTTGAACCACCATGGCACCCTATGTTACTTATTGAAGTAACTAATCCAAGAAATTTTCACAAACCAACAAACAAAAAAAAAATCAAATATGGAAAACAATGCCAATACCTGAAATGTTTCAATACCTGGAATGGTCAACAGCAGTTCAAATATAATAAACACATAAGGCGCAATTTCAAGACCAGATCACCTTAATGCATGTTATTTGACTGCATGACGAACCCAGAATACCTAAAGGAAATCCATGTTACACAGAAAGAATGCAAAAACCTCACACTGGAAGGAGTGGGAACTCCACTCTGTGTGCAGTTAACACTCTTGCAGGCAATAGGCCTACCCACTGAGCCACCACATTTAAAAATAAAAAATTTAATCAAAACTCATAAAACACATCCAAACTTCTGGGTTCCCTGAGAAGTTTTTAAAAAAAGAATATAGAATATAGAATTATAACGGCTTCTTCAGGAAAACTATAAACCACACCCACATGTATATATTTTGGAAATATATATTAACTATGTATTATTCAGAGGAAGATATGAGACAATAAATTTATAGATGATGAATATTTAATAAAAAGTTCTAATGAAAAATAAAAAGCACAACAAAACAAAAGTATAAGAATTTAACAAGCAGTGTAACTGTAATATAGTCCCAAATGTTTCTCTTATGTAAGTTTTCAACTAAGAAGTTGGATTATGTTATTGTGAAAGACTGATTTCCCGAACATCCTATAAAGGAAGATGAGTATTGCTTTATAATACAAACAGCATCTACTCCCTTTTCAATAACTGCTTCTTAAAATTATTGCACTATACTAGAGGTATGTGCTGGGATTTGAGCATCCAAGTGCCTCTGAGATGATCCCATTGAAACTTTCCAAATATTTCAAAACACCATTCCAGTCTGTGACATGATGTGAACTGCTTTAAGTATACTACAGCATTATTTTAGCATCATTTTGCAGGTACAATCTCCTAAAGGAGCAAATGCAACTGAAAACAGCTGCCTGTCAGCTTTGTAACGTCACAGACATTTTAATGCTTATAGATCACTGATTTGTTCACACAATTTGAGTTTTTAACACCACATTTTGATGCATCTTTTTATCTAGTCAATATTTGGTAGAAATATCACGAACACATACAGCTGTGAGATTTTTAAGTGGGTTAACCAAATGGATTTTTCATATATTGTTCTTGTATTATTATTGTTCATGTTTATGCACATAAATAGCAATATGCTGCTTAAGTTACTTTGTTTTTTGTGGTATTTTCCCCTCCAGTTTTACTGATGCTGAGTTATGCATTAAAAAATGTTCAGCATTGCAGATTCTGGCTGAGCCCTTTGCCTGTGTCTGACAAAGTGTATTATGTAATATGCGCATGTCCTGACAATGAAGGCCAATCAAACTTGCTCAGTGCTAAAGCTAGAGGTAGAGTACACTACTTATTCAGCTCCCTCTGCCTCCAAAGACAAAAAAAAAAAACACATTTCTGGCTTACTTGAATAGTTACAGAAAATACAATTTCCTTAAAAGAGTGTTGGGCAACACTCTAAAATATGTAATCAAAACAGGAATTAGAGAAGCAAACCCATCAATAAATAAAGATAGCCTTGGAGACATTGTGACAATTGTTAACAAGTCCGTACCACAAAGCATGTTTTAAAAAGGCTTACCAAAAGAGTCATACAGCTGCACTTTGTGTGCATTTTACTAAAATTGTCTGAAAATGTCTCACACCCCACTTACAGGATATTCTTAGCCCCTGCTACTCCACATGCAGGTACCACCAATAGTGTATTCCTCTGTTTTGCCATGACAACCTGGGTATAGCTTGCATTAGATGATTCCAACAACACACTAGATTAGATAAATGAATGGACAGACAGACAGAAGGATAGATAGATAGACAGACAGACAGACAGATAGATAGATAGATAGATAGATAGATAGATAGATAGATAGACAGATAATATTATGAAGTAAGCATGATCTATGTATTTCAACGACCCAAAAGGAAAACCTATATACGGTAAAGACATACACCGGGATACAGCCATTACAAGTGAAAAAACACCGGCTAAACTTACATACAATGCAATTACTTAATTACAGTATTAAACTACAATTGCGATATTAAATGGTAGTGACGCAATAAAGAAAAATGTTACATAAAATTTTAAACGCATTGTTGAATGTGTAGAGGCTGTGTCATCATGAGTGATATCAAAATAATTTATGCGGGCTAGAAATTAAGCTCGCCCACTCGCCGGAGACGAGTAATTTATACGGATGGCGAGTACAAAAAAACTGAACGCTTGCCCGGGAGCTAGTGTAAAAATGCAAGACGGACTACATTTACTGAAGTAGCCCAGTTGGCTAGCTGCAAAAAACCTTAAGTTGCAGCCCTGTACGTGTGGCCCATTTAAAAATGCCGAACAACGCGGCTCCTTGTAGGCTTATAGTGTGTTTATAGGGTAACAGTAACTAATATTAAGTTTGCAATTCCCAAGTTGGCGAAATGGGAAACACACATAGGCTCAAAATATAACAATCGAGATAAACACTACTGTGCTATGTGGTAGTGATGACAAAAACACATATTTCGATGGATTTTCAGAATTATTAAGGAAATAGCAATAGTTTCATACCGATGGTTATTTATACCGACGGTTCGTTAAATGCTATCATCGGTTTATTTTTTTAACTGAAAAGCATTCATTATCAGGGCACATTTTTTCATAAACACTGATCATTTGCACGTGTTACCAGCCAAGATAAATGTTTTTTTTTTTTTTTATGCAAAGGAAGATCGGGTGTTAAACGCTAAGACGTAGCTTAAAATACATTCACAACATTATATTATCCTAGCATAATGACCGTCATCACCACCTACGCTCACAGACAAGTTAAAGGACAAGACATGACAAACGATTTATGGACAGATATAAAATACCAACGTCATTAATATCACTGTCTGGCCATGTCGGAGTACTGGGTGTCCCCGGCTCTCTTTGTACGCGCACTTGCTCCCTCCTTCCAATGTATAATTGTGATATGTATCTCTGTGCAGGCGGGCCAGCAAACGGCTCAATTGAAAATCCTTTAACGAGCACCCAAGATGAACATTAACATGACGTTCACAAGCACCAGCACCGCTATCACCGCAAATATAACCACCGTTTGTGCGTCCAAGGTCATGGTGCAATGCAGGAGGCTGTAATATTCACGATGTTGGGCAGGCACGTTGTTCACAGTTGTTAGCCTAGGTTCTGTGTAACTGTCCATGCATCCACCATTATAATAAAGACAAAAAAATATATAATAAAACCGACAGCCTTCCCTTTCGCATAAGCTTCTCTTCTCACTCTTTCTTATTGTAGCCCGCGTGTAAAGTTCGCCGACGAAGCATCGTCATCCTCACCATCATCGTCACCAGATTCAGTACCGTTATTTTTCTCTTCTAGTCTAAAGGCAGCAAGCGCTGATTTTCCTCCGCCGAATCCGTGGATGCGCTGAGTGACTCCGGTCGTGCACTATTCCTGGCGCTGGAGTAAGAGACTGGCGCTGCTGCATCTTGCGGGATGGAGCAGGCAGCGAGCGGCAGCCGAGGCGGCCCCGCATGCATGCTAATCAGCGGCCGCCAGCTCGCAAGCGGGGCCATTCGGCCGTCAATCAAAAAGAGGGGGAGTTTGCACACTTTCACTGTGAATATTTTTAACCATCGAGCTCTCAAGAGCTATACGCGAAATCGGAACAATAATATTGATAAGAATGCTGCACCAAAAATTATTATTCTATACTGTATTATATTGCACACACGTTTTGCTATTCTCCTGTCAATACTTACACTGTGACAAATTCCAGATTTTGAATGTAATGACAGCAAGTTACAATGGCTAATTGTCGTATGCTTTAGTGCAATTTATTTCCGTTTAGTTTTTTCCCCTTATGTGTCCTTTCTGCTTAATGTCTTGTCACATAGGCTTAAACTCTGTCATTTGAAAAACTGCGGGGAGATGACAAATTGTAAAGGTGAAAATCGAGGCTGCGTGAATTTTCCTTCAGTACGTCCGTATTAGATTAGACTATGGTGACCAGGCAGTGATCTATGGCAGGGGATTTCAGCGTACGATATGTTTTTACGGATGTTCTGGGCGTCCGTAAAAACGAATCGCAAAGATTGAACTAAAAAATAATATTGCGGTTTGCGCAACAAATTTCCGGGGAACCCGCCATCTCCCGGACCGCTGATCATAATGGACTCTGATGATGCGCAAGTATGGTACTGTCCCTACAATGGAAAAAGAAAGTTGTTGTGTGTTCACTATGTTTCTTCTCATCTCAGTGGTTGAAAATGATGTTTGTTCATTTAAACGTAATTTTCTTATGTACATTGTTAATTTTTTTTAAAGGTTAAACTGAATAAATGAATTACACTAAGGCAACTTTATGTCTTGTGATCGATCACATAAAATATTTTAAGTTAATTCAACATTTCTAACATATTCTTTTTTTTAGTGTAGTGTTCTAATTTAAGTATGATTGAAGATTCACGATGTATAAGAGCTTTATTGAAAACAGAGGAAAAATATTTTAGCAGTAAATAAAAAAATATTAATCCAATGTTTTTTGGAGAAAAGATTTGTAATGCATTGTTAGTAGACCGTTACATAAGGGCAAGTTGGCATTCTGAGATAATGGTCTGTTGGTTGTAAAATTAATCAAATATTAAGGCACTAAGTTATCATATATTAAATAGATTTTTCAGAGATCTGCGTCGATATTTTATATCGTACCTTCAACCAAAATGATCAAATACATAAATAACAGTTTAAACTATTTTTCAAACCTCCTTTTACTTATAATTTTTAAATATCATTAGGTTACTGTTTTTATAGTTTATATATAATATCTTCTGTTTATTAACATGCGGCAGTTTGATTTGTAAAACGATTACAGTCTGGTGTATGATATATTGAAATTCAGTTGCAGTTTTTCTTAGGTGGTAAAAGGTATTTATTTAGAAGGGTTACGGGAAATATCTTATGTCGAGTAGAGTGTCAGGGACCCCTTTCAAAAGACTGAGCATGGTGCTGGCCTCAGTACCAGTGTCCTGCAGATGCAAAACTGAAAACAGTTACCACCCCCTGACCAGGTGCTCTGGGATTACTCAACTGAAAGCATTACCATAAATGCAAATCTACCATATTTATATATTACTAAGGATTTGTCTGTACAATTTCCGTGATTTTTATATGGATATTGCTGGATTTGTTTCAGAAATATTTTTATATGTTTGTTTTTATCTAGCCATGTTGTTACATTTTTTCCCAATAAATATTTTAGTGGTAGTAAATTAGCTGGTATAAAAGAAAAAAAAATATGTTTATAAAGTGTCAGAAACATTCTACAATTTAAGTTACCCATCCGGTAACATTTTTTCTATGAGTCAGGTTTTGTTCAGTGATTGTGGTTGTGTGGGACATCATAACTTTTACAATATTCCAAGACTGTTACTTTTCTATGGAGATACCACTTGCTGTTTTACTATGGCGATCTCCTGATATGGTGTAGCATGGTGCAGGTGGGAAAAGGAGGGTGGTGACAACAAGGGTTCATTGAACTAATAAAGTACTCTGGGGGAAACGCCAAAATAGGACCACTGCAGGGGTCAGGACTAAACAGGGTGAAATAAACCAAACATCCATAGGCCTACTATGGAGACCGGGAAAAAAAGGCAACAGAACTAAGCAGACAGACCAAGCACGCCATAACATAAGCAGTGATTTACTAATGATTAGCGTGAGGGCAGGCAATTAAACAGACAGAAAAATCAGGGCAACCAAAGGACAGGGGTAACTCATAATCAAACAGACTAATCACTAAAGGAGCAGGACAACGAGCAACAAGTGGAACATTTAAGAAGTACAGAACTAGGGAATACTACAAAACACTGAAACTAGAAAACACTAACCAACACTCCAAGGAATTACTTATATTAGAATAATTGACTAAGAATCAATAAAGAGGACCCAAAGAGAACAGGACACAGGGCAGAGCAAACCAATAACCGGGAAACAAAATAGAAAATAAACACTGGGGAACAGAAAACCAATAAATGTAAATAAATAGATGAGGCTGGACAGTGGCAACCCTCAAACCTATGAGTGGAGGATTAACAGTCTCGGAGCCACATGCTTAACCCACAGAGCTATGTGGCAGTCCAGGGAACAGGGAGAACACACTAGAGCTAAGGGACTACCGGACAGAAGAGAGAATAGGATGACTGGCCACAAAACAGGGAAGGGACACAAAAGGGCAGGGTCAGACAGGGACAGACTCTGACAATCTCCCATAGTTTCCAATTCTTGCCTACAGAACATGTGTGGCATTTTTTAAATATATTATATATAAATATTAAATTTGAAGTAAAATATTAAGTGAAAATCTAAGATAATAATAATTTGTAATGTATGAAAGACACACCTTGATACCCTACGCACAAGACACAATTTTAACTGAAGACATTATGAAGCTAGATTTCTACACCCTCTTCCCTTCTGCAGTTTGACTGCAGCTTCAGTGTGACATTTAAAGAATAAAGGTCACATCAGAAATTCTAAGTGTTGTTTACAAATGGAAATGTTAATACTTTTGTGAATACTGTACATCAATCAATACTATAGTGTAGCAATAAGAAACAATGACCAGTAGGGGTATTAAGAAATGTGAATGATTTCCATAGCTGTCGATGAAATTAAAAGCATAATAAATAACTATAAACAACAGTTTGTAACCCAAGTGAATCAAATTTAATGCTTTTGTTTTAGTTTTTAAGCGCTGCTCAGGTTCTTTTCAGTAACAAGATGCTGTTGGCATGACAACAATGTATTCCCCAGACCACCGTGTCACACCCTCCCCCCGTCTAATCCCTACTCTTCCCACACCTCCCAACCTCTATTTCTAACCCCCCTTACATTAGGCTAGGCTTATCAAAGTTTTCATACTATCAAAACGTTATACGGTATATAAGAACATAAGAACATAAGAAATATACAAACGAGAGGAGGCCATTCGGCCCATCAAGCTCGCTTGGG
>JAODKM010000037.1:1789686-1802733 GCA_026780845.1 Petrocephalus sullivani | reverse complement strand
CGACAATGTCCCACTGCATCCCAGGTAGATTAAAATCACCCATAACTACCACATCATTTTTATTGCTCATAATCCTATTATCCTATGGTATTAAGTAAACCCAGTAAACAGTATTTTCAGAAGCAACGTTATTCCAGTATCTTGCTGCAGGGGGGAGGTTCCCCGTGCTAAATTTTGCCTGATGGGGGGGGGGGGGGGGGATTTCGCCAAAAATGATTACTCAGTTATTAGTCATTTAAAAGTTATTGTGCCTGTATGAAATGTTATTGACTGCAAAAATAAATTTCACGGAATGAAATAAAAACAGTTTACCAAAAATATTACAGTGATACAGGGTTTCGAATTACACAGTGGCTTTCGGGGGAGCCCTATTTTCTGGTGTGCACCACGACAGCCATTCTATTATTCGCATTACTGCGAAAAACCATTCTATTATTAGTACTGCAGGCAGTTAATACCGGCAGTAACATTTCATATAAGCACAATAACAACAACATAAGAATCACGCAAAGAGTTTAATAGCTTAATGAAAGCAAGAAAAATCTCAAAGCAGAGGGAGACAGGTGGCACGTTTCTGCTTCTCATACACACCCCCATCAAGAACAACACGGCACTTGAACAAAAAAGGCAGAGCATTATTTAGCTAACTTGACTACAGCAAAATAAAACAGCTGTCTGCGGCTCGCAGCTCCCACTCTCTCTCTCTCCCGCTGTCCCTCGGGGTTCGCTGCTGGCGACGGAGGTGTTTGGCGCCGAGGCATCTCCCTCTGTGGAGCTGTCACTGCCAGCAACAGACTAGCTGTATTCGGTGTGCTGTTGTCGTTGTCTTTGTTTGTTTAGTGCAGGGGTTCCCATCCCACGGCCCATGGACCGATACCAGGCCGTGGGCTGGGTCAAACTGGGCCATGAAAACCCGTATGAAGCAAGGAGAAAGATAAACATAGGCCTACTGCATTGTGCTGTATTTTTTATCTTCCTGGAAAAGTCAAACTACATTACATATCACAAGGAAATTTATATTAATTTAGAAGTTAAATGTTCAATAAACCAGTTTCCTTTAATTATTTTTTTTTATTTTAAATATAGAATAAAAACATTTTACTTGTATCATCACCTCTGGGTCAATGCAAGGTCTGTGGTCAGTTCTAAAATCTGAAAAGCTAATAAATGAGAAAATGAAGAAACATATAATATTAATAATAATAATAATAATAATAAATTTTAAATAAAATAAAATTTTAAAATTAAAATAAAGGGCCACAAAATATGATATCCTAAAAAACGCAAATAAAACACCTATTAAAACAACAAATAAAACAAGCAAGTAGATCAATAAATAAATCAATAAATAAGAAACCTGCAGCCTAGAAAATTAATTAGAATCCACAAATGGTCCGGGAGGGTATTCTATAGTTGATGGGCGGCAGAACAGAAGGCCCGATCACCCATGGTGCTGAGTTTGGTCCTGGGAAGGAGGAGACGATTTGAGTTTGTAGATTGTAGAAATCGTGTTGAGGTTAGTGGGGTAAATAGTTCTTTTAGGTCAGGGGAGGCATTTCCATGGATGCATTGGTGAGTGATAAGAGAAACCTTGTATTCATTCCTTGCAGAAATGGGAAGCCAGTGAAGTGACTGAAGAATGGGTGTTCATAGTTTCGAACTCTCTTCAGGATCCTTGCTGCACTGTTTCATATGTATTGGAGTCTTTGAAGATTCTTGTTGGGGATTCCAATGAGTAGTGCATTGCAATAATTGAGTCTGGAGGAGATAAAAGCATGAACCAGTTTTGCAGCATCTGGCAAGGGTAGGAGGGATTTTTGCAATATTACATTAACAAACTTTTCTACCTGGGCTGCTAAAAAAAATGCACAGGTAGTGAAGATAACAGAGAGACTAAGAAGAAGGCAAAATTCAACCAAAATTATGATAACAGCTACATAAAATATGGTTTCATTGCTTATGGGGATGCTAATGCTCCAAATCCCTTGTGTGTGGTGTGCGTAGAGAAGCTAGCAAATGAGGCTATGAAGCCTTCAAAGTTATTTTGCCACTTGGAGATTCAAAATCGTACTCTGGAGGACAAGCCATTATATTACTTTGAGAGGAGAAGATCCGAATAAGACAGTCAGAGACAAGTGCTAATGTATATACCTCAGTTAATGTTGCTGCATTAAAGGCATCATATTTGGTGGCTAATCGTATCACCAAGGCGAAGAAGCCTTTTGACTTCAGGGAGCAGTTCCTTTGGCCAGCTACAAAGGACATTTGTTTGGAACTTTTTTTAGCTCTACATGCGAAGGTCCAATGTCCATCCAGGATGAAGCCCACCAGCCACTACCAGTGTTTCTCTCCAAGAAACACTCTCCATTGGCTGTCCGCTTCAAAGACTGGATGGCAAAAACAGTCTAACTTGTGTGACATATTTGCACTTGCAACAAGCCCAATCTATCACTTCAAGATAACACATCAACAGTATTTAGAATGACCAATAAAATTGCGGCTTGCTGGGTTCTTGGACAAAAAGAGTGGAAAGAGGTGTCTGTGACATGTTCCAAACATACACCGAGTACACAGGAGAGGAGAGATCCGCGCACCTGACAGCTGTCATGTGGGGTCACCTGCACTCGCTGTCAGACGAGTTTGAGAGATAATTCCCCTCGGCAAAGGACCCAAGGATTGGGAAGGATTGGATACATGATCCTTGTATTTCCGGACCATCATCTGAATCATCTCTCATACCAGTACAAGAGAACAAACTCCTGGATTTAAAAAACGAGTTAAAGTTAAAAAGACTTTATTCACATCCCGATCTATCCCATCCTTCTGGATTAAAGCTAAAGGCGAATACTCAGAAACTGCCACAATGGCACTGAAGACATTGCTGGCATTCCCATCCACATGTTTATGTGAGGCCAGATATTCTGCTTAGACAGCTACCAACAAAGCTCTGCAGCAGACTGGACGTTGAAACACGCAGTGCCTGTCACTCACACTCATAGCACCATGCTACGACCACCTTCTCCCTGGAAAACAAGTTGAATTCTGAATTTTGCTCTTACTCAGTTTTGTGTAGCTAAATATGACAGTAGTAGTAGATTACTGTCAGTTCTGTAGCGATCCTCCTCCTCTCTCTCCCCCAAAGGTCCGTCAGAAATATGACAACTACTGTCCGGTCCGTGTAGTCAAAATGGTTGGGAACCCTTGGTTTATGGAATCCAAATTGTCAGAGCGGGCAGGGTTTTTCCGTTTTATATGGAAGCCCATCTCTGCCAGGGAGTAAGAAAAAAAGTGTTTGTTTTCTTAATTAACGACTTCCATTTAAATTCCTCACTCAGTTTGGGTGGCTATGTAAGTCTAGAAATTTGAGTAACTCGACAATTTTTTAGAGCTCAAGGATCCTTTGCATGATCCTTTTCAGGGGAGATGAGCTCCGCTTAACTCCCCTGTAATTTGATCCATTGTATTGATGTTTTAACTGTTGTATTTGCTTAATAAAAAGGACACAAGCTCTCTTGAAAGCCTCCCCTGAGACGTTTAGAGGGCGCGATAAAAAAAAAGATTTTTCACCATTGGAAGTATATTACACAATTTAAGCAGAAAAACGCTTAAGATGGCAACTTTAACAAAAAAACTCAAAGTACGATAAAAGGTTGACTTTAATAGCAGATAAATGGCTCAATGAAGGAAATAAAAAAAATCAAAAGTTGAGAAAAACACAAAATTCACAAGTGATTCCAGACTTTTGCCTACCACTGTAGCTCTCCTTTATTTTGGAACCATGCCGTGATACCAGCCAAGCCTACACTACACACTCTCTTCACTTCTCCCAAAAATCTTCATTAAAATCCTAACTTCGTGTGATTTGCTGCAATGTAATCAGGCTCACCAGATCTGCACCTGTTCTTGCATGTGCCACCACTGATTAGGACAGTTATTAAGTGATACAGTTAAGTTCCCCCACAATAAATTGCACTGACTGGCTCTAGTTTATTCATTAATATTGGATAAAACGGAATAATTCCAATAATCTGTACAACATAAACAAACAAAAGCTTGACCAAAATTATTATGTTCACACAACACTTACATGGCATGAAAATAAAAAAAAAGAATACACCACCATAGGAACCAACAAAAAATCTCTATAAATTATACAAGAACCAAATATTAATGCAAGAATGGTCAAAACATGAGAAATTAATATTGAATTTTTTTTTATTCATATTCTTCAAATTAAGGTTAGTAAGTTATCCCATGGGGTGGCGTGCAGTAGTTTGCACTGTTGCCTCACACTCCTGGGACCTAGGTTTGAGTCTCTGCCCTGGTTTCATGTGTGTGGAGTTTGCATGTTCTTCTCATGGGGTTTCCTCCAGGTATTCCAGTTTCCTCCCACAATCCAAAAACATGCTGAGGCTAATTAGAGTTATGAAATTGCCAATAGGTATGAGTGTGCCCTGTGATGGGCTGGCGCACCATCTTGGGTTGTTCCCCACCTTGCACCCATAGCCTATGGGATAGGCTCCAGATCCCCCGCGACCCTGAACCGGATAAGCAGTTTCAGAAAATGGATGGACACATGAATGGTTGGTTGTTTTAAATGTACCAAAACTGTTTTGGAGATTCTAAACCTGCCCTATCCATGATGGGGGTTTAGTTCTTGACCTTTTGTCTCAGAACAAATGAGGTGTTTCTCATAGAACTTTAGTTTTAGGAAGGAGAATCTTAGACAGGACAATCAGGAGTATCCACACCCACATAACACTACAAAGAAACTACCTGCAGGATCCACAGAACTGCTATGAAAAATTGCTACTGTTCATTTAAAATCAAACATATCACATATGGAAATCTGGAAATCCTGTACTGGTATACAACAGAAGTCCATTGCCAGCAGCTTTAAAATTTGTGTAAGTGATTGCCCTGCAAACTGCATAATGATAGTGTGTTTCTCATGTATTCCCATGTTCTCATATTGTCTCACTTGGTGAAATGTCTACAATTACGTTTTGCTTTATTTTTAGCTACCTCATTGCACAACCAAATTGCACCCTATCAGTATTGGGTCAGTACAATGTTTGTACTCATCACTGTCAGTTGTCCTGCCTTTCTGCATTGTACTGCAATGTTTGCACAGACTGTACACTATGCACTCTATCTGGTTAGGTTGTTATATGTTAGTCTTGTGTTAATCTATGTAGCACCTTGGTCCAAGAGAAATTATGTTTTGTTTTTTGACTGTGTACTGCATGAACTGTGTATGGCTAAAAATGACAATAAAGACCTACTTACTTATTTAATTCAACACAATACATAGCAATCCAGGAATCCTGGTGGAATACTTGCACATTTCACATATATGGTTCTTCATTTAGCCTCATGAACCTCATGAAATTAGTAGCATAAGAATACCGCTCTGACACTCTAAGAGCAATGGCAGTGATTGAGCAGTGGGCAATGCTCACAGCTCTGATTTAATTAGGTTGAGATCTAACACTCACTGTTTCAGAGCAAGATCACAGAGCAGGCTCAATTAGCTGATTACTAATCAGAAACAGGTGTGACACTTGCCTCCATTTATCATATGCTTTAGTCTAAGGTGTCAAGTTTTTCTGGTGTGACTCACAAATACATGTTGTGAATGACTCCAAAAACAATTTCTAATGGTGTAAACAACCTAAACAACCTGAAGATGAATATATTAATATGGGTATATGTCGCAGTAAAATTTGAAAGCTTCAGTATTTGGCAGATTCTGCATCCTTGAAGAAATAAATAGATAAATAAATTTAAATATATGTTCTCCTAAATATACAAGAGTTTTCAGCAGATGCCACTGAAAACTGGGAATGAAAGTCTCTAATCAAAATGTTTACCCATTCACTTTGACATTGGCTAAATCACAATTTTGAAATAACCTTTAGCGAAGTAAGCCATTTAACTGGCACCATTTAAGGTGACATTCTGTCCAAATACATACTAAAATAAAGGATTTATTGTGTACCCATTTACATTTACATTTACATTTACAGCCTTTGGCAGATGCCCTTAGCCAGAGCGACTTAAATAACCTAACATAACATTACCCCAGTCTTGTGCCCTATTATCCTCCACATGATCAGCATAACCAGTTGAAAGATGGATAGATTGTTGTTTAATAACATTCTGTTTTATAATAATGTGTAGTTTCATTGAATGTTGTGCATAGATCGCACTGCTGCCCCCGTGACCTGACCCCAGATAATGGATGGATGGATGGATGGATGGATGAATGGATGGATAGATTATGTTTAGATGACAGAACCATTATGTATTAGTCCTAACTACTTGATCCAACTGTCAAATAATTTTTTCCACATGAAAAATTCAGTCTTTTATTTAACAGCACCTCCAAGTTTGGCATCTTATAAACAAAATAGCTTCGACTTTTATTTTTTTCATATCATTTCATACAAAAAAAATTGTTAGTTTCTGTCTAGTCTTGTCATAAGGTTGCGACTTGCATTCCACTACATTCTTTCTGGTGACTGTTAAAATATTGTTATATAACACAGTTTAAATGCATTAGTCATTTAAGTCTGAATACATCAAATACAGCAGTTTGTTAACATTAAAGTCCTCGTATATTTTTCTTCATATGCCCAAACAAACAAATTTTGATCTATATAACATAATCCCACTGTGAATGATATGAATCCTTTCAATTCCCTACACTATTTATTGTGACACCCACATATTCTATTTTTATCTGGATATAATGATATCAGTCCGGGTGCTAGGTTCAGTGCCAAGCTTATAGTTTCATTACACCAGCTGATTAAAAAAAAAACTTGTTTTAGTTATATAATGGACCAAATTAGAATATCCCTTCGATATAATAATTACACCGATGTGGTCAGACCATAAACTATAGACATTATAAAAATGACCACACATTAAATAAAGGAAACAAATAGTAGATGGAACTCAGGCCCACCCATTTAGCATTCACAGGGAGAAATATAACACCATAAAACAATTGTGTCTGACCGGTATGTGTGTGTGAATTCCCTGAAGGCCCTGACTTTGCACCATTGCCTTTCAGTTTGGATGAGGGAGAATGGTTGCTACAGGCAGGTCTCATCAGATTCACAGTGCAGCTTGTGCTGCCTTCTGCCAGCCCTGGGCAATAGAAAACTGAGCCCAGTGAAAGTCAAGCTAATTAAGACAACCTTTGCCTCTCCCTGTAACTTGGGGCTTTTGCAGACACTGTTAGAGGCTGCTGAGCAGCTGCTCGAGAGCATACAGGTTGCACCTGTCCCCGATGCTGGGACAGGTTCTCTGCTATAAGACGTCCCTTGCATGATCCTCTTCAGGCATTTTGCTCCAACTCATACACCCATGTAGTCATTTCAAAATGCTATGCTGCTTATCTTGACTGGTGCGTCAGTTGCAGTGTTCCTCCGTGTTTACCCACCAGACCTGTGAGTGTTTCACGGAATAGACAAAGGTATCCTATGTGATCTCTTATTACAGGGAGAGCCCTGGCCTCAACAGCAACCATCTGGGAGTGACAGGGCCTGGAGGTTGGACTTGTTCCTAGAGCAATTTAGGGGTGAGCAGATGGTATGTTCATTCTTGCCTGCTGTCACTGCATCAGGAGCATGATTTCCCAGCTGATTATTCAGTACAATTCAGCAGAGTAGGTCCAATAAACTTCCCCTGGTCACTGGCTATTAGCAGGGTTTCTCAATCTCCTTAGAAAATTTGGTTTGTTTTTAGCATAGATCAGAGGCATGGTACCAACCCCATACAAATTTCATTCATAGGCACTGACAAGAGACCAGTATGCTCCAGGGAAAAGCTTATGTTTACCCAGACACCTCACAACCCAGTTGTCTGCATTAGCACAAGATACATAACCCTCACATTGGGTGGGCTACTGAAAAATCAGTTGATTGGAGACAAATCTGCCTGACCATCCTTAAGTGGGCTCACATTGGGCGCCAACAGCATGGAGAGTCCTTCCAGAGGGAAAGAACTGACCAACCCTGCCCTCTATCAAAACCTCTTCAGCAAACAGAATGCTGCAATCTGCATTGACTTTATGACTGTCCTGTTGACCTAATGCCCTTAACAACACCCTGCAACAGCATATCTTCCCCCTAACTGATTCTTATAGTTAGACAATGGTGGCCAATGGCGCTTTCCCACTGGCAGTCAGGCCGTGCAGTCCGTGAGAAGTGTCGTGCTATGTCATCATCAAATGCTAGTGGAATTAGAATTACCTTGCATAAACTAGCTTTAGGGCAGCATGGTGGTGCAGTGATTAGCACTGTTGCTTTACACCTCTGGGACCAGGCTTCCATGTGTGTGGAGTTTGCATGTTCTCCCTGTGTCGGCATGGGGTTTCCCCTATAGTCAACCCTATCCTCTGAAAAAATGGAAAAAAAACTTTCACCACCAGATGCTGGGTTTTATGACAGAGGGCAGCTAACATTAAACACCTCTGGGTGAAAACACCTGCAATCATGAAATCTGCTGGCTGGCATTATAAGTTCAACCACTATGTTACCCAACCAATTTCTGTTTAAGTTACAAAAAAACACAGATAGTTTAGGCTACCAACTTGAATAGACGGAAATACAAAAACAGGAAACATAACAGCATGCAAGTTAATAGGGAGCTATTTATTCTAATGACTAATTCAATAACTAATTTATTTGGACTATGTAGATCACAGTTTAATAAGTCACCGTAACTCCAGTACAACAATAATGGTGTGGGTGGCAGAATGGGCTGATACGCAGTGTGGTTATTAATAATTCATTTAAAATTAACCTAAACAACAGTTTCCAGCAGTGGCAGCGGATATGTGATGTTTGGAAACCACTATAATGCTTAACAAATTTAACAAAATTGTTCAAGAAATCGCAGCATCATTTCACCTGTTGTACGTGTTTTACTACGGTATGTGTTATAAAGACTCACGCCACTATAAATGTATTTATTCTACAAAAACAAAAAAGTGGCCAATCTAATAACAGTACAGACAAAATTGACCACAGACTTCTCTTTGTTTGCTAGAGTAACCATTTTAGTCAATTTCAGAGCTATGGCGAAAAAGGTTACCATAAATATACCTCTGTTACCCTATTATTTTTTGACTGAACGACATATTATAGAACATATCTGTACAGAAATGAAGTTAATTAATGTGTAATGACATGGTTTGTTTTGACTGCATTTATATTTAACTGAAATGTGGATGTTCCGATAGAACTAAAATATTTCTAATGAATGATCACTGAGTTTGATAATCTATTCATGTTGACTGTCTACCAACACATTGTACATGAAATTAAAATAGTCGGTTAACAGCAGTGCTAGAAAGAGACAACATGGTGAGTTTGTGCCTTTTAATGGACTGGGATTCTGCCCAGAATGTTCCATTGCTTTGTGCTCCCTGGGGTGGTTTTGCGGAACTCAGAATTACAGTCCCACATATAATTACAGGAGGATTGTATATGATGTTCAGAAATTAGCCAAATTTTACAGAGAAAATGTCTGCACTGTTAAGAAGAAGAAGGGTGTGTGGTTGGATGGATGTTGGACAGATGACAGATGGATGGATGGAGCTAGTGTCGACGTAGTCCTAATATGAAGAGGTAAGGTATTCCACAGTTAGCTGGCACAGAATAGGTGGGATCACCACTTTTTTTCCTCAACAGCATTTGATCAGAAGACCTAGGTGGTCTGGCTGAGATATAAGACATCAGAGACATTGGGTGGTGACGATCCATTCAAGGACTTGAAACAAACAGAAAAATCTTAAAATCAATTCTAAAATAGATTGGCAGCAAGTAGAGAGAGACCAGGATGGGAGTAATCATACTGTAGGAGGTCAAAGCCATGCAACAACATTCTGAACCATCTGCAGGCGGCAGAGAGGACTGGCTAACTGCAAAATAAGGGGACCACAGCAGTACAGTAGAAAGGTAATAAAACCATGAATCATTTTCTCTATGGCATTAAAAAAGGAAACACTTGACCTTGGCAAAAGCCTTTAAGTGAGAAAAGCTAAATTAAACCGCTAAATCAATCTGATTATTGAAGATAAAAGGAAATATGAAATATCACCCCTAATTTTTTTTGGGCTGCAGGAGCTAAGGAACCCAGGGGTATCAACACCATTACAGGGTCCAAATAGAAAAGTCTCAATTTTGTTTAAAAATTGAAGGAAGTTTGGTGGCATCCAGGTTTTACATTCCTTGACAGTTTATAAAACCATTCAGGTGACCTGGCTCTTTTTGCTTCAGGGCCAGATAGCTTTGTGTGTCATCAGCATAACAGTGGAAGAAAATTCCATACTTATTAAAAATAGATCCCAGGGGAAGCATATACAGAGAGAAAAGGATTTGGGCAAGAAAATAATAAAGAACACCTGAGCTTAATTACCTTGTTTAGTACAATATTCCACACCTGGTCCAAAGATATTTAACTCTCCCTCACGAAACAGTCAGTGGCTGTGTCAGAATTGAGGGGCTGCATCCTTCTAAGGCTGCATTCAGAGACCAAATGCGGCATATCGGCATGACAAGGCTGTCCCACTTTGAAGGCGCCTTCAAACGCAGTATAGGAAAGCATCCTTCTTAGGGATGTAACGCGAATTGGTTAAAAATCGATATAAATGTGTAACGATTCAAACGTGTTGAGGTGGAAAAATTAATCGCGATGCTCTTTTTAAACAGCACAGGGTGTAACCTACATGTTTATTTGTTATAAGACCTTTATTGGAAAAACTACAGAGCCTGTCTGGGTTCAGGTGAGAAATAAATTCATAATCTGTGCTCACAGTTTTGCAGTTTGTGCACACGGTTTACCAGTCTGTGCACTTGGGTTTGCAAAGAATTTTTAGACGGATTGGGAACAGATTGCAAAATCGTGGGAACGTATTTGTAAACCACACAGATTAATTTTTAATGAAAGTGACTAATGACATACTTTCATGTGTAGATAAAAATAACTACGCAGTACTAATGTTGTTAGATCTCAGTGCTGCCTTTGACACTGTAGATCACTGCACTCTTCTACAATGACTACAACATTGGGTGGGCATTATTGTATGTGGTGTCATGTGATAATTTCTACTGTCTGTGTTATTGAAACAGTGTAAAGCACTTTGGTCAGCCATTCGCTGGTTTAAAATGTGCTATAGAAATAAACTGACGTGACTGTTTTGAAGGTAACCATTCTGTGTGAAATTGAGTTTTAAAGTTTCATGACAATACTTTACTTGACGGTGCACAAATATTAGTAATAATAATAATCATTAACAAATGCAGTCACTACGTGTTATTCATTACTTGTTCCTTCAGTAGATCCGTAGTAGTTCCTTCAGTGTACACAAAGGTTTACAGAATTAACAGATATAGTAACTGCTTGAGGTAAAACATGCATCAGGATTCATTAATGATGAATTAACATGAGATCAATACTTAGTTTGTGGTTAATTAATACATAAGTGATGGTATAATAATATATTTGTGCCCCGTCATGTTACCAGTGTTACCAGTTTTGTATCTACATTTTGTTCTGTACCCAAACAAATTTTGATTGGGGTGGCCATCTGGGTCCAATTATTTTGGCGGTGGCTGAACCACATCATGTGTATAATACGGTTCCCCTTAAAAAAAAATAATGCATATTTTGTTTCTATTATTGTGTGGTGGCAACAGGGGTGACCACGTACATTTGGCCCTGCTCTCCTTTGCGGAGGCTGCAGTTACCCTTTTCTTTAAAATAAATTGATGCTCACCATATGCAGACATTAATATTTCCATTTCCATCTGCGGATAGCGTGAAGCTCTACACATTTTGGTGTCCGTTTCGATATTGAATCCTTTTTTCAGCTATTTACTGATGATGGTTTTGTTGTTCCGTGAGGCCATGCTTCACTTAGCATTGATTTACGCCGATTTGATTAAAATCAATACCTGATATAGTGTGTCTAGAATGGATACTTATGTTTACATTGTTTGAAGCTCATTCAAGTCTTTAGAGTGAAAGAGTAAATGATTAAACCATAATTTGCTTTCTGGAACACCGAACCATACCCGAGTCAAACCCGCGCTGACAAGGCCCTGCTTATTAGTGGGGCCAAAAGTGTGCCTAAATCAGGCTGGTTCCGTCACCACCGTCTGATTGGTCGAAATGCACAAAAACTACTTTGATATGTTGGATAATATATTCTATATATTATTCAAAAATAATAACATTGCACCTTGCGATGTATGGAAAAGTACTATAGAACATAAAGGATTCATAATACTAACGGTGAAGGGGGGGTCCCCAGAGCCCATCGCAGAAACTTCAGACGTAAGGCAGGGAACTTCCTAGGACGGGGAGGGGCAGCTCATCACAGGGCACACTCTCACCTATTAGCCTCAGCGTGTTTTTGGATTGTGGGGCATGTGAAGTACAATGTATGTGGTATATACCAAATACACAGTGCCAAATACACAGTCACATACGACTAGAGAAAATGTGTCTGGAAATAAGATGACACCTTAAGGTGGTGTCAATACCCTCCATTACCCTACAATTACAAATGTCAATACTTAACCATAAAATCAAAGCACACATACAAAGTACCTACTTACATGGATCTTTATATTAAAGATTTATATGCCAGTTGATCATAAGATTCAAAATTCAGGAACTTTATTATCGGTGTGTAAACACAAAAGTGCTAGCAATTGTGTCAGCCTCAAATGGTGCATTATATTTGAAAACCACACACACACACACACAGACATATACAGTGGTGGCCAAAATTATTATAACACTTGAAATATTTAAAAGGTTTCAGTTGTCTTTGTTGAATTGCCATTAAAATACCTATAAAACAAATGAAACATCTACAAAGTGATCATTATGAAGGTCCGGACTGTGCTAAGTCCGGACCTCAACCCAGTCACGCATATTTGTGACAAGCTGGAAAATAAACTGGACAGATCTATTGTACATTTAAAAGAAAGCCTTTGGCTTGAGTTGCAGAAGGCATGGGAT
>JAODKM010000037.1:1766175-1784482 GCA_026780845.1 Petrocephalus sullivani | reverse complement strand
ACCAGGTGTTTCTGAGCAGGGAAATCACCAAAACGTGCTGGACCACGGCCCTCCAGGACCGGAATTGCCCACCCCTGCATTAGACCATTCTAAATAGTTTTCAATATGAGCTTTATCTTGTCAAGCTTGACCTAAGGGTTTTCCCAAGCTTTTCCCGACTTGAGTATGATACTCACTTATGGGAAACTTATACACATAATGTGTTCAAACTCTGTACCTATAATTTTTTTATTTTGATTTGGTTGTGAATATTTCTTGAAAAACAGATAATTTTATATTATTATTATTTTTAACTGTTCACATGGCTAGAGATATACACAGTCAGCAATTTCTGGATAAGATGGTTTCCATAGCAACTGCAACTTCTGCTGGTATGGGGAAAGATTCCAGTTTACTGTTTTCTCAGATGAAATCCACCTGTCCATGGAGGCAAATACCTTCTTTTGTCATTAAAAAGAGCATTCACAAAAAAAACTGTTGTTGCAAGACAAATTAATCAATATTTTACAAATATTTTGCTAAATAACAGTAATAGCAATAATCACAATTTTTTTTTATATGAGGTTAGAATTAAATACGTGATTAAAAATGAATGTAAAATACTGATTTGATTGCAACAAGCAGCCCTAGTTTTACATCTCATGCGTTTTCTGAATTCATTTCCTACTATTAACTTGAGAATATTAACCTTGGTACCTGGTTGCACATGCATGAATATGCGACAACAGTATATTCTCTAGCTGAATAACTAGGTAGTAATACAATAATTTCTATCAACTAATAAATGATTAAGTAGTATCCATGACTATTTTGGATAATTGGTCAGAAGGTGACTGGATGGATAGATTTATTGATACATGTCGAGTTACTGTTTGTACCCATACAGAAATTCATGTCCATTCCAAAAGCATACTGTAACAAAAACAGGACAGGTATGCTGCAGTAAATAGGGCGCGTTGTTATGCAATGCTTTCTTTTTAATTTATTTTTAAAGAAATATCTATTAATCCATTGAATCCATCTTTTAATACAAATAGGTTAAATAATTCAAAAGGGTATAACCTCTATAATTCTTGTCATCAACAAAGAAAAATGTGTGACCCAAATCAAATATCTAATATAATTCAGACATTTTGTGACGAAGTGACATAAAATAGACAATTAACCATCTCCTTCTGCCTTTCCTCTTCCCCTAGTCAGTCTTGGAGAGGTGTCACCGGCCTAGGCCTACCCACGTTTCTGTCCTGCCTTTCTCGTGGGTTTTCCCATTGTCTGGGTCCCTGTCCTATTTTGTTGTCATGTTCGCGGTCTCTTGAGGTTTGTTCTGGTTTTGTTCAGTCTGGTTTTTTCCTTCCCAGGTCGTCCGTTTCCAGAGTCTGCCCGTCTGCCGTCCACCCATGTCGTTCATGCCTGATCCTGCCCTGTGTCCTAGCCCCATGTGCCCGTCCTGTCCTCCGGTCCCCTGGGCCCCCTCCTGAGGGGTTCGCCGCGCCTGGAGTACGCGGCCTCGCCTTGTGTTTCTACCCCCTTGTTATCCCAGCACACCTACCTTGTGTTTGTTCCCTAATGTCCTGCCCTTTATTAGTTAGTCTGAGTCCTGTTACCCCTGTCGGTTGTTGTCTATGCTAGCTGTTGTTTTGGCTCCCTGGTTTCCCCTTTTCCCAACAATAAATGCCCCAGAAGGGGATCTGTCTCAGCAGCCTGCATCATGGGTCGTTCCTCCCGCCACCATGACACTATGGTTTACATCTTGCATAAACAGATGGAGAGCAGGGAAGTAAAATTAGGCTAATTGTAGCAGGCTGGGAGTTTTTATGTGATAGTCAATGATGGATTAACATTTGATTAGCATACTACGCACCAGTCCATGCCACTCATAAGACAGACATATCTTTCCTCCTCATGCGTGGGCCATCCCATTAACTAGTACAAAGGTTCTGTTGGCTGTTCTGTGTAACTGACTGCAGGAGGGCACACCGCGACCACTCTCTGCTAAACATCAATGGATCTCTGGTAAGGATCATCCAGAGCACCAAGTTCCTTGGTGATCACATCGCAGACAACTTCACGTGGACCCTCAACACCAGCTCCATCACCAAGAAAACCTAGCAACGTCTCTATTTCCTGAGGAGAGTGTACCCCTCCCCCCACCCCACCACATTCTACGAAGGGATTACAGAAAGCGCCCTGTGTAGCTGCATCATGGCCTGGTATGGGAATTGCCCTTCTTTAGACCCTACAGAGGATAGTGACAACAGCGGAAAAGATCCTCAGGGTCTCTCTCCCTTCTGTCGCAGACATTTACACGTTGCACTGCATGTGAAAACCCACTAGCATTGTGGATGACACCACACACACCCCCAACACCCTCTTTTTCCTCCTTCCGTCTGGCAAAAGGTTCCGTAGCATACAGGCCTTCACTGCCAGGATTGGAAACAGTTTCTTCCCTCAGGCCATCAGACTTCTGAACCAGAACTGATCATAAACTGTATTTCAAATATCATTTATTATATACTGCAAACTCTCTGTCCTGCTGCTACTATTGTTTGCACTTTATTTACTATTTTTTGCTGTCTTGCTGCTAGACTACAGTATACATCATAATACTTTTCTGCAATAACTACTATGTATCTAAATATTCACTCAAACCAGCACAGTTACTACTTCGTCGACTGCACTGTATGTCTTGTTCTGTAAAGTGCACTTGCATACTCTTGTGTTGTTTCTGTCCTTTGGTTTGTTTTTTGTGCACCTTGGTCCTGGAGGTACAGTGTTTCATTTCCCTGTATACTGTGTATATGGCTGAAATGACAAATAAACCTGACAAATAGACTGGTCCCCATCCCACAGGTTATGCTACATATACATATCAAACACACAATAACAGCATTCAAAGATACACAAAATTAGAAAACATATCTACAGTTGAATGTTGATCTGTATCACATGTAACAGTATATTCCTCTATGCCCCATGTGTGCCAGTGTCACAAGATGCAACAGCCTGTTGGCTTCCACCTGAAGATAGGACATGAAGGGCAAATGTCAGTAGGCATATGGCATGTAGACTGATGTGCAATAAATGGAGGAAAATGACAAACCAGATGATCAAATCTATCTGCTGCGATTCAGAAATATCTGAAATGCATAACTTTGTCAGTTGTCGTTTCAGAACGGAAAACTTAGTCAGCTCCCTGCGCTTTATTACGTTCACTGCTCTTACATACCATCAAATGTCAATGCAGAAATATAAACTGGTTTAAGTGGAGTCATCTACAGCATAGGCTACATGTATTATTACATTGTAGGCATGATGCAGAAGTATAAACCTGTCTTTAAGGGTTCACCCTCAATGAACTCTGTTCCAGTTTGTCTGTGATCCAGACCATGTTTTTCTTCTGTCACCAATCCTTCCAGGTTCTTCTAGATCAGTGTTTCTCGACCTAGTCCTCTGGGACCCCCAGACAGTCCACATTTTTGCTCCCTCCCAGCTCCCAACACACTTGAATCAAACAATCATGAACACTGAATATTTCATAAAGTTGTTCTGCAAGCTGAGGAGGAGTGAAAATGTGGACTGTACAGGGGTCCTTGAGGACTGGGTTGAGAAACACTGCTCTAGATCCATGCCACAGTTTTCGCCCATGTGCATTCACCTGCCAGCTCTCAGGGCTTGTTTCTGATACTCCGCATGACCAGTGCTGTTAGCTGTAATTACCACACGTTTCAGGTATCACTAATGAACTGTGAGTGGCCAATTAATTATTTCCCTCTCTTTAAAACATCTGCAGTCTCACTGATTGGTATAAGATTCCTGGTTGGTTAAGTGTGAAACATTGTTCTCTTTACACTTTTGGTTCTGTACTTTTGCTTGTGTTTAGACGATTGAAGCAAAGTGGGGCTTTATGAAGCACTGAGGATTTACAGCCAAATGATTTGCCAATAGTTTCAGTCTCATTTAACACAATGTGCATTAGTGACACCTATTGGTGAATATAATGATGACAAAAGTTCTGAGAGATTGATTCGGAAACAGGTTTGATCTTTCACCGAGTTCAAACCATTGCTTCACAGAAACATCTAGTGTCAAAATAGTGCTCCATGGACACTGTCTTTGAAAAACGTACAAAAACTGATGTGGTATTAGTAAAAACATATTATATACACACTGATTTAATGCCATGGAGTCTGTTTTTGTGTTATTTCATAATCCGACAGCTACATTAAATCATTTGCAAAAGGATTATTGCTATTTGTTCAAATTTGATGCATGCTTTGATATGACTCGGTTTTGAAAATAACATCACTAATGTTGGCCCAGTTTTTGCTTGCCGGATTTAAACATGCACCTGAATTTCTGGAGATTGAAATCAGCATGCCTTTTGACCTATTGTCTACATTTTTTATCTGCAAACCGTGACTTCCTGTAACTGACTTCTGCCTGCCCTATTAACAAACTATTGCTCAACCCTACTAAACATGTTCACCTCGACATCCAAGTGTGCTCTGCCACTGAGTCCCGCACAGCCCTAGCACTGAGTGTATGTGCCTACAGTGTTGTGTCGAGCAAATAAAAGACAACCAATCAAAAATATCTTCAGACAGTAATTCTGGAACCTTTATTATGATAAACTGTGACAGAGGTGCAATGGTTATCTTCAGAAAAATTTAATAATTAACGCTACTCAGAATAATTCACAATTCTATAGCGACACCATCGCCAGGATGGCCAAAACATAGCCTTTGTTTAGATACATCCCTTGAAGCCTGATGATTGTCTGTTCCTAGAAACATTATCAGGTTATTCATTCAGGCAAAGAGAAGCAATGCAGGCAACATTCCAGTTCTTTGGGTCCTGTTTTATCATTTAAATCCCCCGGGCATTTCTCATGTGCATTGCTGTGTCGTAGAAGGGTTTTTGCAAATACTGTCATGTACGTGCAATACTCCACTATTTCCAAATTTTGCTGAAAATAAATTACTCAACATTCAATTTGCTATTTTACAAAATAATAAAATAAAGCATGAAGCTAATCTTGTTTTTTCACAATTAATTGGTTATAACACAAATTAATAATTTCTAGTCCATCATAACAAAAATGGGTTGGCATGGCGGTGCTGTGGCTAGAGTGATTACTGCACTCCTCTAGGGACCAGGGTTTGATCCCCCTACCGTAGTGCAATGTGGGTGTTCACATGTTCTCCCCATTAATCAAAGCGCATCCACAAGTTATGCCTCATTTATTTCATTGCATGCTTTAGAGTCTAATTGAATCCCCCTTCCATTTATCAATGTGAGGTTATTGACACTTTCGTTCAGAGGCTGTCCGCTGCTGTTAAATTTGATATATACCCCCATTCATGGTGAGTCCCTTGAATTCAGTCTGATGCAGGTGTGGTGTCACACTTATGTCATCTGGCATTATGTACCCATAGCATTTCAACTCCAACATTTATTCTAATCAACACCACAGCAACTGTATTTAATTAATAAATAATGCTTCTGACATATCCTCAAGAGAATATTTTTGTACCTATCTCTAAATGTCAATTTTTTTGTGCACTGATTTAATGAGGTCAGAGATGACAACCATTATTTCTAACACACATTCAGCTTAATTTTACTTTAATAATGTATTGTAATGACAAAACATGCCTATACCTATGTTGTAATGTGGTTTTAGTCTACTGTCACATATAATTAAGCTTCTTGATTTTAAAAATGTAATTATACAATTGTAAATTGGATAGGTGCCTTCTTCAAGAAAAAATACCAAATTTCATGTAAATGCAATGTGAAGACAGTAAAGGTATGGTTTTCATAAACCAATATACATGTGTTAAAGTACACAAGAGAAGCATGCAAAATACAAAGACTAATGATGAAAATTATGTCTTGGATTTAAAAAGAACCCTACCTCAGAAAACATAACCGTATATATTGTCTATACTAGAAAAGTACCTGAAGACAAGTCCGAGTGCAGTTAACATTTATTTTGACAGCTTTACAGTGATGTCCATCTCCACATCATTATCAGACAAAGAGACAAGCAACAACACAATGAGGACAAACCATATTTTGGATAAAAAACAAAAACACCTAGCACAAATTGTCCTTTTCTGTAAAACGTTCTCACTACAGCAAGAAAGCTGTTCAATAAAATTGCAAAATAAAACATGATGTAAACTATATGCTAAAACACATCTATCATTTTTCTGGATGTGCTATCGAATGGCACTTAATACCTGTTAAATTTAGACAGGGTAATGCGTTTATGATACAGTATAAATTATATTGATATAAAAACCTACAAAAGAAGTAATTCCGTTCAATAAAAGCAATGCAATAATATGGAAGGAAAATCTAATAAGAAAGATTGTTGAATTAAATTAATTTTAAAATTATACAAGCCTTCATGTGTCTCATTTGGTGCTATGCTACTCAAATATAAATGATAATTCTTCCCCAAAATATATCTGGAAACCACGCACAAAAAAAAAGAAGCAAAAAGTAACTGCTCACTATGTATAGTGATCCAGTATAAGGTAGTTCAGCCGATGCATGAATACACTTTCTGGTCTGTAAACACTGCAAAAAAGAAGCATCTTTGGTAACCACCAAGAGATAAGTGCACTGGTCACTGACAACAATATCAGCAGCATATGATTCCAATGAAGCGGTAACTATCAAACATGACAGAAGTATTGTTTACATTGAACTGTTAGACATTTAATTGACAAGTGAAACAAAAGAAAAAAAAGCTGTTCAAGAAATATAGCCATTTTTTGGAAAAACAAATCAAAAGGCACTATGCATATCGTGTGACTGAATGGAATATTTACAGAAAACCAAACGGCAGAGTTAAGATGAACTGTAAATCATAGCCATTACTCACTGAAGAAACAAGCCTTTTTTGACATTAATATTTTTATAGTATATACTGGAGAGTGGGTGGATTGTAAAAGCTCTTACAATATGTAGAAATGTGATTTAATGCCCTTTTGAGAAACCAAGTATTTTAGTGTGGAACTGGAATTAGATGGATATTCCCAGGGAATAACTGGCATGTTACATATTCCTTATCTTCTGATAAAAAGAAAAATATAACAATAATAATAATAATAATAATAATAAAATAAAATCAACGTAGGTGAAGCAACCACCTTTTGAAAAAAGCAACTACAGGCATGCTTTGGGCATCTTGTGTGGGAATTTACTAGGATACAGAAATAACAATACGGTATAACAGCATAATATAATGCTTACAGATGAATAGTAAAAAGGAAAATGTTCCAATTGCAATTATATCATGTTTCGGGGTACCACCATCCTAAGTAAAATAATATTTTTCAGTGAGGACAGGCAAAAAATTCCTGGTGATTTTGCAAGAAAATAAAACAAAAAGTGGTTCTTTTCTAAATGGATAAATCTGGAACATCCAACTGGACTTGCTTATTATAGTATAGGGGAAAAAAAGATGGTGAAAGTATCTTGTATGAGCTGACAAAACCTCCATATTCATGAAATATGCCAATGGCAACACAGTGTGGTTTTGCAAGCAATACCACAACTGCAAGACTGAAAATTTTCACAGCAAAAGTTATTGGCTAGGTGATTTACGGGTTCATTGAACAAAAGGTACATTTTATAGGAAGTGTCCTAGCTCAGCAGCACAGAAGTTTTCCTAGCTTTCCAGCAAATCCGTCTCAGCAACATTTCAAAAGGAAGTATATACATACACACCAAATTAATCAGGTGCTTTTGGAAGCTCTGACAGCTGAACTCAGAGAAGTAATTCTTCAAAAAAGGAGCATTTCAAATTGAAGCCCTACGACTCTACAAAATGGATCTGTCTATTTTGACAGAGAATACAGACATATAACGGTACCTTTTAGCAGAACCAGGACTAGAGAAGCCAGAATTTGCTTCTAACATTTTCTATTTTCATATTAAGAAACATTCCAAGTGTGCTAATTATAAAACTTGACAAATTTACAGAGAAGAAAAACTGATAACAATGGCATCAATGTCTATTATACACAAAACAATATTAACAACAGTGAAAGGCTGCATTGTGATAAGGTTGAATTATAAAATCTATAGCTTCTAGACTGATGTTCATTCTCTCAAGAACAAAATAATCTCAAAGTCTAGGTTTCTATATTAAATCATACAGTACACTCAAAATTTACACAATGTGCTGGTAGCATTGCCATAAAAAACTGAGCTACAAAATGGTCAAGTCATAAATGAATGCATTTTAAAAAAAGGAGAATTTGCGAAGAAAATCAAGTGTCTTTGGCGGCAATGGATACGAATACGAAGATGAAAAAATCTTAAGTCAGAAGCTTCATGGCATTCGATGTTAAATCTAACGCTAAACCAAACACACAACCACACATCAAGAGCTTGTCTGTTTTTATAAGTAACATCACTTGGTTACTTGTGGATGGTTTAAATTATGAATTATTGTCCCTCAAGAAATAAGATTTACTCCCGTTAATCGAAACAATCAACACTCAGACAGAAATTCTCTGCAGCAAACTCTGTTAACATTGCCGGAGACTGACGGGTTATCCTCGGATTGCAAGGGCTTATAAAATGGCCAGGTTGACTTCTCTGCACTGTATAATACAGGGTTGCAGAGCACTTTATCAGGTACCATGTGGCTTGAAACCGGTGTTCGGGTTTTCCTGTTTGGAGAGTAACCTACTGGCTGAACCTCTAACCTATCATTAGGACCACATGTTAGCTTGGCTTTTTCTTGTTGAGCAGGAGTAGGAGTCTGCACCTGGTCAGCTCCCTCTCCATCTGTTAAGGGGGCTATAAAGGTCCCTGCAGTCTCTGGTTGCCATGACGTTGTTACATTGTCATCATTGTTCTTCAGCTCGCAGCTGGCAGAGTTCCCATTCCTTTTATTATGCATAGAAAATGCTTTATTAAAATTCATCTCATTTCGAGAGGAGGGATTCAATGACAGGCTGACCCTTGATTGCACAAGGCAAATGTCACTCATCTCAAACTCCAAACTATCGGTGTCTAGGGACCTGCTTCTCCTGTTTAAGCTAAGCGGGGCTGAAACAGACTGATTGACTTTTGTAAGGCTAAGGTGCCGTGGGAGACTAGCAGCCCCCCAACTATTATTGTGAAACAAACTTTGATCATTGAAGTCAAACAATCGTGCTTCACATTCAACAAAATCCTTCTGCAGGTACGATTCATTATAATCTTCAAATGGGGAAGCAATGTCTTCGTCAGCTACCATCTCTTCCTGATCGTCATATTCCCCCTCATTTTCCATATCTACTATGTCAAATGTAACCATGGACGGAAGTACCTGCATATTCTGGGGAAAAGGAGAACTGGATTCAGAACTAGTCAAATTTCCAGAAAGATTATTGAAAAGCTGGGTGTGTTTTGTGAAATCCACCAGTGCCTGGGAAAAACAAATTGTCTGGTCATGCTCGGCTTCAGGATTCATTTTGGTGGAGGAAATATTTTCTTTTTTCTCTGTCTGCGAAGGCCTTCGTTTGCCTTTATCTGTATACAATTCGGAAGCCTGTATCTTATTCGATGTCTCTGAGCCATGGGTGCAAATTGTATCTGTTGCCAAAACGGATAGTGACTTGTCATGTACCTCATTCTTGTTAGTGCTTTTCAGGCTGTGTGATCCTTGAAGCAGACTTTTCTCCATTGAATTTGATAAATGCAAAGCATTCAGCTCCTCTTTAAGGCAAGAATAATGTTGTCGGTCTAACATACATTCACTAGGTTTGTCATCAGGGAAAAACCTGCCCCTTCCCAACACAGTATGTTCTGGAAGCGGTTTCTGTATACTTTGCTGTTTAGAGCTCAGGACCTCATGTTGAATTTTAGCCAATCTGGTATGTTCTGGTCCAGCAAGACCAATGTTATGTGTAAAGCTCACATGCAAATCTGAATCAATGCAGTTCAACGTTATATCTAAAAATTCCAAACTATCTGGGGTCGATTTCTGTATCTCAAATGAGGATCCCTCCTTTAGAGTGGGGCTCATAAGGCTGTCATCTGGCTCAAAGAGCTCATAAAGAGCATCACCACTGTAACTATCTCTTGGTAGCCTGTCACTTCCAATTCTGCCAACATCATCTACCCCCTCATCATCAGCTCCTGGTGTGGTAGAATCATAATAACCTTCATCACTGTTGGGGGCCGATTCCTGATGCTCACTTGGAGGAGTTAAAACATCTCCAGGTGTAATGGCAGTATCCGAAAGATGAGAAAAGGTGGTACCACTGTCATCATCTAGATGAGGAGAAAGAATGTCTGATGCTTCAGGGGTTATTTCAAGATTTTTATCAGGTTCCATAAAATCACTCTGCTGCCTAGGAACATAATCAATATCTGTGGCAGCCTCACTTTCCCATAAGCCCTGAAGATACTTTCTGTCAACTTCATCAGGTGTCGCCATTTCTTCCCCTCCGCCCTGATAAGTGACATAGCATGAACTCCTTTTCCCAGCATTACGAGTCCTTTCTCCAGACACACTGCTTTCAGCGACGCTGTCATCATCTTGGTCAGCAATAATGTCCCCACATCCAGTGAGTGAGTCAAAGCTTTTTAGTGAGGACACGTCACCAAATATCAAGTTGATCTGCTCAGATGACTGAGCAGAAGGTTGGACATTCTCTGTACAGTCCGAGTTGATGTCTGAAAGGTGTGCAATCGAGTTGTCACAGAGGCGTTCTACAGTTGTATTCGCAACTGCTGCATGTTCAATCTCACAATCATCTCCGTCTCTCAAAATCTGAGCTTTCGATGACTTCAGACTCTCTCGGTCTGACTTGGAAATGTCTTTTTCAGTTATTCCCACTTTTTCACATTCATGAGCCATAAATAATTCGTCTTTGACATTTACAGAAGCAGGCACATTGAATTCTTCCAAATTACCCAGAGGTTCCATATTATGTTGATCAATGCTGTACTTGACATGCACCACATCTTTAGGGATGTCTAAATCAGTCTTTTCCATTTTAACATTTTTATTCTTTTTATGACGTCTGATGCTGCTGAATAGCCCTTTTAATCCCTTCTTCGGACGTGGGAAAGACAAGGATTTCTCCAAACTAGGTTTACGGTCACCATTCCCCAAGTACGATTCCCCTTTAGTAATTTCCACCCCTTCATTGCCATTCATAATGTTCGCACTATGAGAACTGGGCAGCGTCTTTTCAGTAGAACCATTTTGATTGTGGTACTCAAAGTCTCCTGCTGGGACATCTCCCTCTTTTTTGGCGTCTTCCCAGCTAACCTTGCTAATGCAATCATGGGTTTTGCTCTTAATTATCCCCTTTTTGGAGGATCCTTTGCTATGACTTTTGTTTCTCCCTCCAAAGAAGCTCGGCAAGGCACAGATGCTCCTCCTGCCACCAAAGAGTTTAAAAGCAGTTTTCTTTAGCTTTCCAGAAGGCTGTAACTCAGAAGGGGCCGCATCTGCACACTCAGATGGTCTCTCTGCCTCAGGCTGCAGGGCCTCATTCCCCCTGGCTGTCTGCTCACAGACATCAGACAAAGGCTTTGTTTCCCTCGTCAGCTCATTTCCTCGACTGGGTTCCATGGCAACTGTGTCTACTGAAGGATGCGCTCAGCTATGAACAGTGCTGGAAACGCTTGTCAGGGTCTCCTTCGACATGGTGCAGTGCCGTGCTTTTCTAAAATTCACAAGAATCAACAATTAGGCAATGAACGGGAAAAAAAACAAAATATTAATTGCTAGTAAGTCTTAAATGTATTCTTAAGTACACATTCCTACCATCTTTTATATTAACAAGCAACCAACACTGACAGATGACACCCAGGGCTGCATTGCTTAATAACATCAAGCCTAAAAGATGTGGCATACAATTGTATTAATCACACACTGCAATACAGAAATGCTCCAGGGGGAATTAATCACCTCAGGCATGACCTTGAAAGGCTCTCTTAAAAAGTGCAATCTATGAAACAGACTTAATGAATTTATTCTCACCTATTTGGTGAATTTTATGCACCGCCCAAAGGTCAGCTCATTTTATTGTTTTATACAGATCTTTCAGTATTCAATTCAATAGAGAGGAAAACATTATTTTCTAATAATTGAATATTATGACACAAAACACAAGCAACTGTTATGCAGGCTTAGACTGCTCAGGAACAGAAAAGTAACTGGACCAATACATTATGAGTGAAAAGGAGGGAAACTAGAGTGATTTTCAACTACAAAGAAGACTGGATGCTTTAGAGCTTTCAAAATTAGCTGAGCCCAACATAACTCATAATTCAATCAATTCTCGGATTATATGGATATAATAAATCTATTTAAAGCAGTAAATAATCTTTCGGAGGCAGCATAAAACAAAAGTGAAAAATAAATATCTTTTAAGCATAAGGCCTTTACCAGAGTTTCCACTTTCCATTTACAACGCTAGTAAAACATCAAATTAAAAATGCATGCTATGGGACGGGGAAAATAATCGTCGAATAAATTTAGATAATGTAATATTTTAAATTAGTAAATTGCACGGCAATCAAAGTTGGCCCCAAAATCTAAATAACATTGCATTTGAAATACTTTGATTTATCACGGCAAATCGGTCTGCTATCAATTTAACGTTAAAACAAAACTGTTACGAAATTTGAAGATTAAAAGGTGCATTTCCCCTATTAGTTGTAACGTGAGCAACGGACATTTACGCAGTATAAAACGCCACATTAAAAGAAGCAGCTACGCCTGTAAATACATTAGTTAACTACTAAAATTTTACCGACATTACGTAAACTTTAGCGTGACTGAACCAAAACGATTCGCCTCGACAAGTCGGAGCCCGAATGAACTGCAGCTGGGCCTACTTCTTATCATTTACTCAAAATAGGGACGGGGTTTGTTGGAAATGCTCAACAATATAACCGACACACGGTTCCGTCATCCTACACAGCGAACAGAACAAATGGTCGCGTCTGTCTACCTACTGCCATAAACCACGGAACCAGTCAGCGAGCTAACAGACTTAACATTATATTTACAAAGGTAGCTGGTTACACTGTAGGTAGAACTTCTTGTGTCAATTCAGTAAACGGTTGCTTAGAAAACGGGTTGGTATTTGAGAATACAAAAAATCGCCCCACCTTACTGTTCAAATTCCGTGGCTACAATGAGCACGACCTGTAAAAAAATCACATATGATGCTCTAAATCGGGTTTACTTTATTCGGCACGCATTGGTCGCACTTGAGGAGCCTCCTGTTGGAGTAATTCAATGTCTAGCCAGCTACATACTGGTATTTCTAGTACAAACAAAGGCGGGATCGCACGCTAAGAACAGGTTGATAGACGTTTCTGTGAACCAATAAGGAATTAGAACGTAGGCTCGTGACCAATGTGTGCTGGAGGAAGGGGGAGTTAGCATATAATACAAAAAAATAGTTATTCTACACTAACAGATACGTGAATGCTCGTTCTGCTATACCTTACTGTTTTTATGCCACTGTTTATTAGATATGCTCCTTAATGAACAGTGCTGTTCCTGTTGCATTGTAAAATTTGCGTCCTTTTTTTGCAGATAATTTCACGCTGATGACGTAGTTCCGGCTTCCCAGTTGAAGTTTCCGAGGTGGTCAAGGTGTCGATGTAATACAAGATTAAAGTTTCAGAGACATTCTAGCTGCGATTGATAGGAGTAATATTTCTCCTGCCAGATAATTTGTGTAGTGTGCATAAAAGAGGTATCTTTAAATTTCAGCTACGGATGGTTAAATTTCTTAGTTTTTTTTGCCATTTTTTTTCATTTACTCATACCAAGTACATTAATAACATTCACCCTGACCCTGAGGATAAGCGCTCAGGAAATGGACAGATGGTTAGTAGTTAACAAAGTAGTTGCTTACGTATATGCATATGCACTCGGGAGGCACGAGGTATGAAGTACGGAACAGCAGGTTAGGAAACCAATAAATTTCAAATATGGCTATTGAGGCCTGGTGACAGTTATTTTGAGTTGTTTCGCACTAGAATATATCCAGATGATAAAATGTATTTATAAAATTCAGGTAATGGATTTAACAAAATCAAATAATTAAATGTAAACTGTAGAAATGGGGCATAACATGCTATACTAATACTACATACGTTATGACCCTGTTGTTAGTTGTAAGATCTTAGAAACACAATGTGAATCTAATCAGAATTTAGCCGGCAAAGTCACAAAATCATCAGGACAAAGAGGCTTTGCTGATCATTTTCTGTGGAGTCCTCTACATATCCAGCAACCAAACTTAAGATATTTTTATTTAATAAATATGAGATGTTGACCGGAATATAGTATTTTTTAATAGGTTATCTGTCTTGGTCAGAGGAAATGTTATTTAACAGTACAATTTGAAAGGTGATTAATTGTCATTGATGACACACCACAGCACACAACAACGAAATGTGTCCTCTGCATTTAACCCACGTGACATTGTGGCACAGCAGTGGGCAGCTACGTGAGCGCCCAGGGAGCAGTGCTTGGGGATAGTACCTTGCTCAGGATACCTAAGCTGTACTTGCAGGTCAGGGACTCAAAACCAGTGATCTTTTGATTACACGGTCACGTCCCTAACTATTACACCACCTGCCTGCCCCAAATTAGATTCTCAAGAGTGACCAATTTTTGTAGTTTTGTTAATTTTTTCGCATTATAATAATGCATTAGGGCCAGGCTCAGCTCCAGCCCTCGGTAACAGGGTGGGCCAGTAAGATTTTTGGCGGGGGCAATTACATATAAAAAAAAATCATATTGAGGCTGGGTGGGCCAGCCTTGTGATTGCTAGGTGTGCATTAGGGTGATATGGTGCTTCCAGGACTGGGGGTTCGAATCACCCCCCTGCTGTGGGACTGAAGTTTGCATTTTCTCCGTCTTGTGCAGTTTTGGCTAATTGCATGCATGGGTGAATGTGCTCTGTGGTGGAATGGAATGGCATCCCAACTAGGATGTATCTCTATATGTACAACACACCCCGCCACACACACAGCCCTGTTGCAAATGCATGGAAGAAGGATGGATAATATTAATGATATCAATGTCAAGAAATTCATCAATTTCTGGTGTTTTATCATACAGTCAGAGGGCTTTACTCTCCAAGGAGTAAGGACCAGAAGTGCTATTATAAACTTTGAAATCACAGGGATTAGTTATAACACAAAATACATTCAATACATTTTATTGAGTTCTCAGGGTGGGGTAGCTTTAAGTTTGATTTATTACTTGTATTTCTATATTCAATTTATAAACCTCTTGAAAGCAAAGTGGAGTAAAATGTATTATTACCTGCCACCTGCACAATCTACTACAACAGAATTTCAATAAAATCAACCTCATATGTATATTATGAAGAAAAAATGAGACCAGACTCAGATCACATTGCTACTGTTCCACTATCAATAAAGTGAAGGTATTTGTGTAAAAAAAAAAAAACTCAGGTGGAAGATAACAATGGAAGACAGTAATTCTGCTGACTTTGGCCCTAACAAGCACCGTTTATCTCTGATAGTCTCAATCAGGCATACATTATAGTCAATTGTAGCCTTCAGAATTGATTTGCTGCAAGTCCCTTTAGCCCCAGAAATGCAACAAAGTGGAACATCCATATACATAAACACCAACTTCTTTCAAATTTTCAATTTCAACATTTTCCATGGTTCACAAAACTTTGGATGAAATACCAAAATAGATAGCACATTTTCTTCAGAACTGTTTATATTCATAGTTTATATAGTTCTATTTTAAGTATGTGCATATGTTTTTGTGTGGCCTGGAGCTTATCCCAGTCAACACAGGGTAAAAAATTGGGGTTCACCCTGCATGGCATGCCAGTCCATCACAGGGGGCATATATAAACACACTCACACAGCATGCGTGATTTAAAATCAGCTACTAGCCTACCAGCATGTCTTTCAACTGTAGGAGGCAACTTGTGAAAGAAGCGGAGAACATGCAAACTCCACACAAAACATAAGTGGAACTCAATTTCCCAACTGTAAAGAGACGAGGCAACAGTGATAGTCACAATGCCACTCATGTTTTAAGACCAATAAAACTGGCTAACTGGTATCTGTTTCCCACTATGTGTGTGTGTGTGTATATCCCCCACTAACACAACCCTGTCCAGGATAAGAGGCTCAATGATAGATAGATGGAATGAAAAAAGCAGATGTACATCCTCTTTCCAACATTAAATACGTTCATTGTAAACAGTTTACAAGTAATACTTTTATTGTATTATGTACAAGGCACAGTCTATCAGCAATAGTGTTAATCAAAATGTTACACTTCTTGTCGGTGTTTCCCTGTACTTTAAAAAGTTCATTAGGATTGGTGGCATATCCAGGCAGTCAATACAATCCATCCTTTTGATCTTCCTTAGGTAAGCTCGTATAGCAATTCTGCACTGTGACATCAGCGATTTTGGACAGCCTAGGGAAAAAAAGACACAATCAGTTATTAAAAATATTATAAATAAATAAATATAAATTTGATAAACCATATTTTACAGAAACAATGCTGAGCTGATAAGTAAAACTTGAATATGGCCCACAACATAAACTGGCACATACGTAATATAAATGCAAAAAATAACATTTCTAAATCATGTTAAAATGGTGTCACCTCTTTCCTTCAACAGGAGTTCCACTGCTTCATTCTGCTTTGTAGTTTTCTCTATAATGAGGGTGGGAATGTACACATTTGCCCCAAAGTCTATCAAGAGCTTAATGTACTCAACTCCACAACCATGTCTGAGACACATCTCAAGAACTGTCTTGGGCTGTTTGATCCTTTTGAAGAGCTTCTCATCTGTGCAGTTGTAATCTGGATCAGCCCCATGTAAAAGCAGAATCTTGAAACAATCCAAATGTCCATAAACTGCAGACAGATAGAGAGGCCCACTTGAGATAGATGCATTGGAATCCCATAATACAACTTTTGATCTTGCATTTACTTCAGCACCATGCTGCAGGAGCACCTTCAAGATTTCTACATCTCCCTCTCTAGCAGCTGTCAGTACTGGGGAGCAGTTGTTGTTAATGCTGCCATTTGGGTTTGCTCCTGCCTTAAGGAGGGTTAAGACACAGTTGAGGTATTTCCCCCTAACAGCAGTAAACAGGGGGGTCTGAGCCTTTACATCCAAGCTGTCCACTTCTGCTCCATTGGCCAGCAGAACCTCTAAGCACCTAAGGTGGCCTCTGGATGCTGCCATTCGGAGAGGGGTACCCGGAATTCCCCAACCACTTCTTTTGTTGATGACTTTGTTAAATCTCTCTTGGGAAAGAAGCTCAGCAAGAAGAATGTCGTCATCATCAAACACAGCCTGGATAAGCTGTCGGCTTTCTTTGCTGTCCTCTCTGTCCTCAGGTTTTAGGTGTAGCATGAAAAACCTCTGAAAGGAAAACAGATGATGTATTATTATAAAGCTCATAGAATTTTGGTTGTGTGTGTGTGTTGGGTGTGTAGATCAGTGGACTGGGCATCTGTGCCTGTGTCCAGAAGGTTGTGGCTCCAAATCTCATGTAATCATACATATCACACGTCACCTCAAATACTGGGATGCTGGCTGACACTGCTCTCTGATCATCACTGGAATGGCAAATCAAAATCATATTAAACTGAATCGAAGCTCTTATTGTCACATCACTATAACGAGTGAAGCAGTGAGTGAGAGTCTTGAGTCCAGAGTTTCTCATCATCAGTGCAGTACTCCAAATAAATTCAACATGTACACCATATAGAACAATAACTGTACAATAATACACTATACACATGCACAAAATACAGTATTCAATAAACACCTATACGTACTGTGTCACTTGCATTTGCTAAATACATAAAATGTTATGCCAGTACTTAAGGTTTTATAAAGCATTGTCAAGTATTGTCATGAGCTAGTCTCAGAGATGTGGCAATAAACAAATCTGATCTATAAATACACCCTCTGTTTTGGCCATCAGCTTAAAGCATCTAATGATGTGAAATATTCTTAAAGAACAATAAGCAAATATAGAATTAAAATGCAAAAAACGTTTCAGACCATTCCATACCTGATTGTCTAACACAAAAAAATGTTGGCATTGCGCTGCTCAACAAAAACGTTCTGTCCTTTTGACTGCCCCAAAATAAAGAACATCTGAACAGTGATTATGCGGCTCAATCAACATGTTTATATGCCAAGCTTGTGCAGTAGGTGGATTATCAATAAATTAAAAACAAAAATTTACCAAAAAATTAAACTGCTTTATTTGGCAAATACCGAAAGACATA
>JAODKM010000037.1:1729881-1752741 GCA_026780845.1 Petrocephalus sullivani | reverse complement strand
GAAGAGAATGCGCTTTGTTGCTGGTGGCCGTCCCGAAAGCGAGGGGGGCGCGGGGGGGGGGGGGCGGGGGGGGGGGGGGGGGGGGGGGGGGGGGGGAATCGCAGATTTACAATAATTTTTGAGGGGGCTGAGACAAAAAGCCCCCTAAATAGGGTTTAGATTCTCCTGTATGGTAACCACCAGTTTTCAACTCAGAAGTGATCATTTTTAGGAAAAAATATTAAAAGGAATATAAGGAATATTAAAAGGAATATAATCAGTTTGGATACCTCTCTTTTGCAATTCACTGTTTTTAGCTCCAGGAGGTAAATTGCTCTACTTCAATGTGGTGATATCACTGCCTTATTGGATTAATTTAAATTCAATGCTGTCTGTAACATATTGGTAAGTGGGTTATTTCAGGAATACTTTAGCTTAACTTTGTTATTTGTTATGTGAAATGTTGTCATGTATATACTGACATGTCTACTGACATGTGCAAGTCTTCAGAATATTTATACATTGGTATTATTGATAATGTTATTTGCACCCCACTTGTAACTGCCCCTCCATGCTATTGCCTTTTCCACAGCCATATCAAAATGCACTTGGAAGTTCTTTAGGGTCCTCCTGCAACTTTTATTTATGCTGTTTACAAAGATTATGAAAAACTTAATTCAACTGTATGATCAAAGAATGTTTAGTCAGTATTATATATAAATGTTCCTTTTCAGAACATTGCTCCATGCACGATCCCAGTGACTTACCTGCATTTTATGCAAAACATGTCACACTGTATTGTGATGGCTTTTTTACACCCCCTATAGCTAGCTTTGTGAATCAATTATATTTCAGTACATTTTAGTTCTTGGAAATCAGGTGAATTTGCCTGCTAAGCAAGTATTGTTAATACTGCTTTACAATAGCAATATATTACCAATATATTATTCACAAAGATTTTTCCATGTTTTAAAGCCTTTTAAGGAATACCAAATTGTTGCCTCCCCCAAACTTCTCAGTGGGGTCTGACAAAAGCCTTCATACCTGGGTCCTCTCCAACCTGTTATGGTGTGAAGAGATATGCAGTCTCCCCTGTTACTCTCACCTCCCGCGGATTCCTTTACAGAGATAATCCCCGTTAAGTACGGGGTCATTCTTAAGACATCTGGACTGCATCACAATTAAAGCTTAAATGTTTTAACCTAGAGGCCTTCTTCAAGACAAAGCTGAAAGAATACTTTAAATTCCACTTTAAGAGTGACTCTGTAGTCCGTGCAAAACCAAAATGGTTAAAAATAGCAGCACTCTCTCCATCATAACTACAGTCATTTAAGCAACAATCGCCCCAAACACCCACTATTGTTAATTGCAAGTTTCTCGTTATCTGCAAATTTATCAATGCAAATGAACCAAACCACGTGTGCTTAGACAGAGACAAGTTAAACAAGATAACTTTAATCAAGTAGTTTAACTGCAAATACAAGGATAAGGCCATACATTTTGCTTTAAATAAACACTGAATTCAGTGAATTATTGACATTTTACAAAAATGTAACATGCTACACTTCTTCGAGAAGTAATAAGTTAAAGTACAAAAACAAAAAAAAAAAGTCAAAGAAAAGAAAAGGCTAAATAATGGCAAACAAAATATCATTTTTTTAATACATAAGACAGGAGTGGTGCCAGTTTTCCTGCCTTTAAAACACTGTAAGGATAGGCATTAAAGCTTACTGGTTATTTATTATCTTATTGCTCTGTTAAACAATGTTAATCATTTCATTAAGATATACTGACACTGAAAGGGCCACTTTCGTCTTCACACACAGGGGTGTTCACACTAAATATCACATCTCTGAAGCTTGAAACTCTGCAGCCTCAAAAGCAAATAAGAAAGAATAAAGAATTTAAACCGTGATTCCAGAGTATAACTGCTCAGAGTGAATGGGGTTGTGTTGGAAGGGGTAGGCTTGCTGCTGTCCGTAGGTAGTGCAGTTGTCCAGAAAAGTCTGAGGCACAAGCAGAGTGTGTTCAGGGGGTATCCCATAGTTCAGGTATGGTTGGAAGTAGGGGCCAGGAGGTTGGGTAGGAGGCATGTACTGCTGCGACTGAGCACCGGACACTGGGAACCCACCTCCCGCTTGCCTGAACATATTTACAGCGACCTCTGTGCCCAGCGGGCAGGCATTCTGCTGGCGGGATCTTCCAGTGGAGTTGGAGCTGGTGCTGGAATTGCGGGACGGGGTCATGCCGTCTGAAGGAGGGCCGCCTGGTTCCAGCAGGCAGCTCTGGGTGGGCCCTAAGCTATTCTGACTGTCCCCAGACTTGGGCTTCAAGCACTGGCAGCAGCAGATAGCAACGACAGAGCCGAGCAGCACAAACGACACAAAGGTACCTGCCACAATCAGGAAAGGCAGGTATGTGGGCACTAAACGAGAAGGCAGAAAGTCATATTAGACATTTAATATCACTATCACCAAAACATGTAATTAAAATGGCCACGCATATGTAGTTAAAAAAAATATATATATATATATATATATATAAATACACACACACATATGTATACATATATAGTATAATATTAGTTTACTGCTGCACAATCAAGTGAACACAACACTGGCAGGGACCAACTGCACTGAAAATTACTAAAATACCGATAGTGCTAATATACTGATCATTCGTACCTTGTGAGGATTTTTTCATCGTCTTCCCGTCGCCATCGACCGCAGTGAGATCGTCATTGTCACAAGTGCTCTGATCCAGTCTGGCCTCTGCCGCCGTGCAGCAGTAGCGAAGAGCGCACGTCCCACAGCAGTAGCGCGCGTCCTCGGCGTCGTAGCGCTCCGGGCACTGGAAGCCGCGGTGCCAGACGCCAAAGGCGTCGGCCCAGCCGTGGCAGAACTCCCCGGTACCGTCCACGCCATGGGGCTGCAACCCGGAGAACAGCAGATACAGAGAGACTAAAAAATAACCACGCATGGTGGTGGAAAAATTAAATAAAAAAAATAATAAAAAAATTAAAAGTTCACAGCTTTGGCTTTATCCAGTATATCCAAAAAAAATCCAAATTTGTTAAGCAAAGGAATTGATCCAGGTAAGGAGAATAATAATAAATTAAAAGAACATTAAGAACCGTTCACTAAGTATTTGCAGAACAAAACTTGCGACACAGCTGGAAGACGCTGGACACTGCCGAGGGAGACGACAGGCTTTTAACCCCTAACCTCACCATTCAGATAGCACCAGGGCTAAGGGTGGAGCTCGGGGTGGTGCCTGTGGAGTTAAATTAAATGCAATTACTGGCGATTACACAGCGCAGAGGTTTAGGGAATAAGCAGTGCTCCTTAACATTATATTATACATAATTTTTTATGGTACACCTATATACTAAAGGCTTTTTAGAATGTATACAATCTAGTATCCCTAGCAGATACACATGCGGAAGTGCAATTCTTATATCATTAATAGCATTTCTGAGCTAGAAAGATATTTCATAGCAAAATATTTACCCATTTTGTCGGTCGTTATCTTTTTCCTACATCGATATTTTAAAATGACAGTAGGACGAAAAAACTTTTGTATATAAGTATTACTACGTTTAGTGTGTGTTACCAAAAAGCCATGATTAAAATTTACATTTGAGTCGGCCGGTGTGGTAAGCAATTCGTAATGTCACATAAAAGGCAGAATTTGATTTTTAACACTTTCAAAAAGTGGAATACATTTCTAGACAAGGAAAACAGAATGGAGGCCATGTGTGTTTGTACGTTCCTGGTCAGACATAAGAGTGAAACCAGGCATTTTTGAAGAGAGTAGGCCCTATAAAACACCCAGGTTTTTTATTTCCCTACAAATCCCAGCTGTCCACCTCAGAAGGCTGAATAAACCAACTGTGCAAACAACACACTCTGGCACGACTGCGTCCCGGTGAGGGAGCTAGCAGACATGAGTGCCGGCTATTTGTCTTTGTGGATATTTTTCTGTCTAGGGGGACTGATTAATACTGGTGCATCTGTGAAAACTATGAGGGTCTGAAACCCCAATTAGCCAAAGGCAGTAAAAGACAGCATGTCTGGGAAATCAGTTAGTGAGTGTGAAATTGCAGCGCCTCAAAAATAGTTCTGTGTTACTTTTCTCTCTTGTCTCAGACAGGAAGAATTATGAGCCATTAGTTACTTAGGACGATAAATTGTTTTGTCCTTCTGTGCGGTTTGTGTCTGTGTGTTTTTATGGGGGTTATGTGAATGTGAGTGAGTAAAGAGCATTTAAAGACAAGCATTTATGTCTGAATGCCTAAACCCTATTCATTTATATAATGAGCATATATAAGTAAGCCTAAATGCTTCTTCAATTTTATCGTTCCTCTTCAATTTTGTTGTTCCTTGAGAAAGTTACATTGACAATAAAGATTTCTTATCTTAAGTTTTTTTACAACTTTTCATACTCCTGATTTTTTATGTGGACATATATGAATGCAGCATACTCTTTTTATTAAATCATTCTAGGAGACAAAATCAGTAAAGCATTTCTCTACACATGTCTTGACAAATAAGAGGACTTTATCCATTAGCTAAACAGTTAAAGGCAATATTCTTGCAAGTTAAATACAGTAAACAAAGATTGCCAAATTACCATCATACCTCCTGTGGTGGTTACCATTGTTTGCTGCACGCCAATCCCCTTTTACTGGAGAATGGGCAATTTACTCTGAATGTGCTCAGCTTAATCTCTGCTAAAACATGATGAGATCTCCAGGCCTCTTCAGCTATTGGGTGTATGTGTGTGTGTGTGCGTGCGTGGGGGGTTCATTTGGTACAGGATACCTAAATGTAATTAAATAACATATACATTTGAAGATATATATCTTGTTCTTTATGCTGCAATCGAAATATGTATTTTGGTGAATAATGTTTTCTTCATTTCAGAAAATGTTTTACTACTATGGAATGTGATACAAACACATGAAAAATAAATAGCATTGTATCACTTTTTGCTCAGCCGTTTAGTATAATGAGTTTCTACTCGTATAAAACCAGAAAGTAGACAGTATTTTGTACATTGTTTAAGTGGGCTACCCCACACAATTACATTTTCTCTGTTGTCAGAGAAATTGTTATTCTAAACAGAGAAGACAGAGGGCTGTTCTTATGATAATAGAGCAATCAGTGGGGAACCTCCCCAGCAATTAGGGAAATCTTCTTGGGTCACCTCACCCATTCACCCACACAGGGGTCTTGACCAGGGAGAGATTAGGGAAAGAGGATCCTTTGTTTTGGCACAGAAAAGTCTTGCATGCGTAAGGTTACAGTGCATGTAGGCATTACTAATGTAGCATATTGAAAATCATTTTTAGACCTGTCAAGATTTTTGTGAAGTGTGTATTTTACTTGATATTATTGTAATTACTAATTTCTCCAAAACAACACCCTGTCTAAGACAATATGAGTTTTAAAAATGGACCGTAAAGTAAAGTAAGTAGAAGTAAAGTAAAATGATTTTATTGAATGCTGTTCTCTGCCAAAGAACATGCTTTGTTTTAGCTACCTGCTGCATTTTTGAGAATGTAAGTTGAATACTAATTAAACAGGTGTGGTTGGTTTAGACACAGGTATGCAAGGTTAATTTCGAAATTGCTTTCTCATTGGCTTGCATCATTTAATATGCAGAAAACTCAAAGAAGATATTTGTGAAAGTTAATTTATTGACTTGTTGGGTTAATTGAATACATAAATCAATGGTCAAATCTGAGAAATGTTCAAATAATCAATGAAATATCCAACTGCTTTATATATTTTTAAACGAAAATTAAGCATTTATTATTATTAGGTTCTGCCAGTTCAGTGTTGGCAATCAGTGAGACAGCGTTCCTTGAAAAGATGTCCAGTGTTTTGTCTGGGTCTTGATGATTTTTAATGAGCAGTTTAGATTTTACTTAATTAATCTTTTAACCATCTCAGCACGAATGCAGCAAGTACAAAATAACCCATATTTATGTCTCCGAAATGGCTCCTTACTACCAGGAATATTTGTGTATTTTTTATATTATTAGTAACTGTGCATTTTTAAAAATGAAAAGTAACAGTGTTACAATGTCATTTAAAAGTGTTGATTTGTTCAATAATTGCAATCACAATTTTTGTGCTGTATATTTTAAGGTATATATCTTCCTCTCCCTTAATGTAATTAGTAATCCCACATCTCCACATCTGGTGAAATGAGGGAAAGGGAGCCATGCCAGAATATAATGACTGAGAAGGCTAGGGTTAGGTGCAAGACCTATAGGATCCCCAAGTATCATTAGCAGTGGATTATTTTACTTGCCAAATGGCACCACTAACAATGAGAGTGCAGTTTAACATAATTACAATCATTGCTCCCTGCAAGGCTGCTAATTTAATTTTTGATACCATTATGAAAGAGTCTTTGAAAAATCATCTTGTTATGATCAGAAGAATTTATCTGCTGTGTTGCTTCTCAGCCAAAAAAAGTAAAACATTGTGAAAATATTCCTTTTTGGCCGTTCTATGAGAGACCTCACGCTTTCTCTGGAAATTCAGAAGCTATTAATAGGGGGTAGTTGTAGCATGATGGTTAAGGGCTTGCCAGGTGAGAGTTGAAATGTGTTGCTGCAAAAATGGATAAAATTGTAAAGCCCATTTTTAAAAAGAGCCAGCTAGGAAACTAAATATAGCCCTTTAACAGGGTATGCAAGGACAGCTTACAACTTGCAATTAGTTGACCAGAAAACAACATTAAGGAAATTAAGGCCATTTTCATGATGGGAGAGCTATGAAAGAGTCCATCAGAAGTATATCCGTGTCAGCAGATAGGAAATGAGTGACACAGCTCTCAGATAAAGTCCGAGTATGTTACAGAAACCATCAGTGTTTCAGCATTTTATTAATGTGACCTTAAATTGTTTGTTAGTACCTGGAAATACAGTGTAATTTTGTTAAGGGTGCACCTGGACTGGGCAGCATGGTACTGCCATGGTTACCACTGTTGCCTCACACCACCGCGACCAGGGTTCGAGTCTCTGCCACGGCTCTAGGTTGCATGTTCTCCCTATGTTGTTGTGTAGTTTCTTCTTGGTCCCCTGAGTGTCCATGTTGATGTCAACCTAGGGCCCCCAGATAAATTAATCTGCCTCTGGAGGGAGGAGAAGATTTCTAATGCAGCTATTTAATATTTAATCACAATCAAATAGCTCACACAATAATCAACACCAACATTCCTTTCCCAAGCTTTTCTCTGGCCTCCTTTATATCTCCGTTCTTTTCCAGAAAGTGGCTCAAACTGTGCCTCCTCCTTACCGTAGTCTGAGATTATTCAGGTTGCCAGAAAATCAGGGGGGGGGGGCAACCTTTCCCCCAAGCATCCTACCATATCAGCTTTATCAGTCTGAGACGTGACCCATTGCTGGAGGTTTCTGAGGAAGGAGGGCTCGCCTTACATATCACATATCTCTCACATTCTCGTTTCACAAAAATAATCTTTTCTTATAGCTAGGTCAGCTCCTACAGTCAGGTTTATAGACACACACACAATTATAACTATTGGTTACAATATTCTGTTGCTTGCATAAATATACGTCTTGATTACAAAATACCATTTGTAGATTACACACACACACCAGAGTTGTAGTTCTCAAGATCGCTCTTAGCCATAATACTCAAAATATTACAAAACGTATTATCTGAATTGACATACAAATATATTTCTTTTCCCCTCAGTATGAGGAAATAAATTTTCCTGCTCTGTCCTCTTGTAGTGGTGCTACTTAAAATGTACTACATCTCCCAACTGCCCCGGCAGCCCAACGGCAGCTTCAGATGGATAAAAACAGGAATGCGGAGATATGGTAGTTACTGTCTGTAAAGTTAGCAAGGCTGATAACAGCTGGAAAAGAGGGAAACTACAGCAATGTGGGCTTTGTCTGCCGTCATCCAATTTGGATAGATTTTACAACCTCAGTTTCTGTTGAGCATATTTTCAGCAGTGGGAGTCTTATCTTCCAGAATGGGAGCCAAAATGTTAACGGATTTAGTGTTCTTTAAGTGCAATTATGCACTGCTGCATGCATCATAATGCTTTTTTTTAAATGTATTACCACTTACTTACCACTTACATTACTACTTACATTACTTACATGTAGGTTGACAAGTTTTAAAAGCATTCAAAGATTTTTTTCTTAGATGCAAATGTTGTACTTAAATGTTATTGAGAAACTGAAAAAGATGTTATGCATGCAAAAAGTATAATAAGAAATTAACCAAGAAAAAAATCGGTCTTTTATTTCATATAAACTTGTGCATTATTGTTTGTATGTGAAAATTTTTTCAATAATAGGGTCTTTTGCAATTGAATAAATTAATATATTGCCCCTATGTGGGGGCACTCTACAAAAAAAAATCTAAATTCTGATTCTGAATTTTTAAGTCTTGGTCTTGTTTTGGTCTTGTTTTGGTCATTGATCTTGTAATAGATAGTCTTGAACACATCACTGGCACCCACAAGATTAATCAATCACTAAAAGTAAAACACACTGATTACCAATACTGATACTAATAAATAGTATTTATATTCCAAATTTTTACTGGTCAATTTTAAATTCATTTTTAAATGAATCTTCAAAAAGCTTTAATTGATTTTTTTATATGGATGTGTGTTTAGTCTTATAATAGACCACAAGTCACTCTGAGCTATTCAATGTTGGAAAGCAGCAGTGCTTAGGTTGGATGAGTCTTGATCTTGTCTTGATCTTGTAACAGATTGTCCTGAATACATCACTGGCACACACAAGATTAATCAATCACTAAAAGTAAAACACACTGATTACCTACTGATACTAATAGATAATATTGATTATCTTCCTAATTTGTACTGATCAATTTTAAATTCACTTTAAAATTAATCTTTTACAAGCTTTAATTGATTTTTGTATATGGATGTGGGTTTAGTCTTAGAATAGACCACAAGCTACTCTGAGCTATTCAATGCTGGAAAGCAGCAGTGTTTAAGTTTTCACAGCCGGAATGCAGCGCTAAGCTGTACTGGCAGTCTTCAAAGCATGGAAACAGAGATGCATTACTGCGTATTGCGAGATCCACCAACTGCCGAAAAAAAAAAATCCTTGTGTGTGCCACACACACACTTGGCCAATAAATCTGATTCTGATTATTGAGGCTGACTCTACAAAATACAGAGCTAATAGACAATGTGAGTGGGTATGTTCTATATTTTGTCGCCCTGAATGCCAATAAAAGATAAAGACACAGGCCCTGAAATGCAGAAATCATCGGAGATCCTAGTGCTGAAATCATCATACTTTGGTCACATGGGATTCATGAAACGATCGCATCTTGCCAGTCATGGTATGCAAATGGCTGGGCATTGAAAGCCTGATGAGGTTTGACTTGCTTTGGAGGCCCAGCTGTCCCAGGAGTGCAGCGAGCTGGCGGAGCAACAGGAGCAGAGCGGCGGGGACTACCAGCGGCTCTGAGAGTCCCTGGAAAGGCCATGGGGACAGCTGGTGGAGTGGGAGCGGGTGCACGAGGCCACCAGGGTTGTGGATCAACAGGGGGGCCAGCCTGGCGGTCAGCAACAGGTCCCCACCAAGCTGCGGAAGAGGAAGGGCCGAGGTCCGTGGGACCCATACTGCCAGAGCCTGCTGGCTGCCCAGCGCCCACTTCGCTAGTGGTCCTCAGCTGCTCCATGTGAAAGCTGTCCCCAGAGAATAAGTTGGAAGATGTGGTGGAGGCCAACTTTGCGAGGGGGGCAGTGAAGTGCCGGAGCATGCTGGGACATTGTAAATCGCCCCAACACAAAAGGCTGGCGCAGTGATGACGAAAGCGTGCTTGGGCCCGGAATGTTAAGTGCAGTGTGAGTGCAGACCAGAAGAGGAGTGGGGAGGAGGGAAAATCGCGCTTGGGTAAGACCGGGCAAAAAAATATGATATAAAATACAATGCTGGTAAGAGTGCTGTTTTAATATGTAGAACCCAGCAGGACAAATGGCTCAATTTTCCAGGGTTTAAACTGTCTAATAATAGTCTTGAGGTCTGTAAAAATATTAAATACCTTGTCCACTTCATTACAGATGACATGAGTGATGATGACGACATATACAGACATGTTATATGCACAGGTAAGCACCGTTGCATGTAAGTTTGGCTTTTGCTCTACTAAAATTAAAGTGGCATTGTTTAAAGCATACTGCACACCACTCTACACTGCCCAATCAATTGTGGTCATTTTACAAAAAATCTAGCATGCAGAAGTTACAAGTTGCATATAATGATGCGATGAGAATCCTTCTTAAGAGTCCCAGAAGAGGGAGTGCCAGTGAGATGTTTGTCACTGCAGGAGTCAGCACTTTTAAAGCACAATTGAGAAGCTTGATGTTCAGGTTTATGCAATGTTTGGATCAATCTACAAACCGTATTATTTTAGCACTATCAAATCCCATAGTGAGTTGTTCCCATTATGCATCCAGACTGAGGCTGTACTGGCTGAGATGTTTGTATGTCATTTGATTTTCTTTATGCGTTTTCATATTTATATGTCCTGCTTTGTGTGTGTATCTATGGACCTGAGTCTGTTAATAAAGTAATTGATTGATTGAATCAAGATTCTGACCTGGCTGTGGAAAAGGAGACTAATACTTCTGCCTTGCACATCTGTCTGAGGATTCACGGGAATGTTAATTTACATGTACTTTGCAGAACTAGAGAAGGCCTATGACTGCATGCCTCAGCACATACTGTGGGAGATGCTACAAAAACATGGAGGACAGGGGCAGTCACTGCATGCCATATGGTCCTTACGATTCTGCCATTCATTGGCAGAGGGAGATCAGCTCCACAGGCTGATTGGAACCAAGGTTTCCTCACGGTTATCCACAAGGAGTACAAACAGGACATGGGGAGCAGCTGCAACTCTCTTTAAACAAAGGGTGAAAACCAGTGCCGGGGAAAAGGTAAGAGAGGGAATAAAATGGGGCAAGTGAGGTGCTTATAGTTTTTCTGCCCTCTGTGCCAGACAGGCCAGAGGATGCCTGCTCAGAGGGGACTACTGCCTCCCAATCGGCAGCGGATCAGGAACAGCCCCCACCTGTTTAGGGGGAAAGGAGCTTTGAAAGCTGCATGGAAAGAGATACGCGTCTTAGAAATGAAAATCATAGCAACTGTAGTTTTATTTTTGTAAAGTGATGTCAATGTACATTTGGCAACATGAAAATGAAGGAATCAAAAGTTAAAATCTTGGCAATGACAAATTTTAATCATTACTTTTGGAGTGGAACCTTTTGGGGGCTTGCTCGGAAATAATAGCTGTTAGTAATACTAACATTTGTATACATGTAAATAAACTGAAGGCTGACCATATATTTTCAGAGTGACAATATACAGAACAATTTTCAGTGAAAATTTCACAAAGGGTTTTTTCTCATACTCTTAAAACAGCTCAATACATACCGTACTATGTTTACACAACAGCAGCATAACATTCTTACGTTTAGAGCATGCATAACCATTTTAATATTTGAGGATTATTCTTAAAAATTATATGAAGAGTCACAGTGCATTGAAATGCATCAAGTTATTTTACGTTTTAGACATTCTTTTGCCCATTTGGTAGCGTTATGGAAAAACTGGAAAATGGATTTATTAGCAGTAATTTGCAATTGCAGCAGAACAAGCTGCACAGCTTCTTTAAGAGGAAAGCACCTCATCACAATCTACCATGACAGAAAGGCAGCTATCTGGCTGGTGAATGATTACTGGTCAGACAGTTCAACAAACCAACACAGAGTAACACAGAACAAAAAAATACATAGCATTTACCTATTACAGCAGCAATTAAAATTAGAAAATTAACAGTACAAAACAACTTATGTTCTTACTTGGGACACCACTGGTTATTTACAATTATCTAGCACCTTACATGTCAATTTTATGCAAAAACACTATTATATTAGACAGTGTTTATGAATGCAAAAAAATACCAGTCTTTAAAAAATTATGCCAACGTTAAGAAAAATGATACGACTGCAAATATGTTGGATAAAATGTCCCAGTAGCCAAAGCTGAAATGATACGGAATGTTCCTCATTCGTCCGGCTTCCTTTTTGGCTTCTTGGGATTTCTAGAGCGGCTCTTTGCTTTGCAAAGAGGGCATATGGGAGCGTTCCTGTGGATTTGCTGATGGCAAGACAGACACGCCTAAAACAAAGATTAGATTTTTTTTTTATTTCTGTTCCTCTGCAGCAATACAACAGCTCCCAAAAGACAAAACAGTTCTATTTCATTTTGTAACTTTTTACATGCCACAAAAGTGTCACACTTGAAAGAAGTATTTCCCTTTTGGAAATGTGCCGTCATCAGGCTGTACATAGCTTTAAATATATGCTATAACACTCTGCTCAGTGTTTTCATGGCAAACGTGTATTTTGATCTACAAAATTACTGCACTGTACTTTTCTATGCAAAGAACACCCAAAATTTATGTTCAGTGTTTTTTCCTTTGGGCTGACTGATCTGGAAAGTGCACATAAACAGTAATAAACATGCATTTTCACAGTTAATCACTTTCTTTGTTCTGGGCTGTTTTTCCCCCAGAAACAAGACAATTCAAATGGAGGCTGAGTCTGAAACTATTGTCAAACTGCTATCTTAAGCAACCAGCAGCCCTTACTGAACTTTTTATTATAATTATCACGGCAGCACGGTATACCAATTTAGCATTACTGCCATGTGTGCATGCGCAATAATCACACAGGGAGAACACACAAATGCCACATAGGTAGAGCAGCAGCAGGGAAATGAACCCTGGCTTTCAGAAGTGTGAGGCAACACACTAGTAACTGTATTATGTAAACTGATAGCTGCAGCCCTGATTGGCTCATTCACCACTCAGAAGTAGGCTTGCCACTTTCCGTCTACAGAAATAAAGAACATCCCTCTCTCCACCAAAGCGATCCTGCGGTCTGAAAATACGGTACAAATTGTTTCACGATGGGACATGGCATTTTATTTTTCAATACAGGATGATCCCATAAAATAAGGGATGGGTGACGGGGTCAGCCTGCAAGACTTTTATATGGCTCACAACATTTTTAATTCATTATTGAATCAGGTGTGCAGATCCAGCTTTCATTTTCCACAACAAAAAATTAAACGTCATTCCAATAATCCACAAATTTCACCGCCGGCACCCCACAATTAAGAGTTTGAGATTAAGCTGCTGTGCGTACAGGAAGCTACTCACCTTCATCGGCGGAGGCTGCTGCCTGAAAGTAGCCGTCTGTCTGGCATCTTGTTTCCTGGCAACCTGAAGCTGCTGAGCAGCAGCTGCGGCAGCTGCGAGAGACTCTGGTATTGGAGGCTCTTGGGGTTCCGTCTGCCACTCTGCTTTCTGCTTTTCAAAGTAACTGTACAAAACATTCAATCGTTAAACAGGAAACTGGTATCCCAGGACCTACATTCAGGTTTCGCCCAGGATGTGAGGGTGTCAGTCTGTATGTAGCTTGATTGTTATATGGGAGAGGTAAAATATACTAACGTAAGATACAATATCACACACATTTAACTAAACCTCTGTAGTGGCAGCACAATCGGGTTGTTTTTCGGTCCTTGCCTCCTGCCACACACGTGGGGGAATACGTCTGCTAATGACCACTACGTCTGCTGCAGACTCTCGATAAATTAATAAAGGCTCTGATGGGATGCAAGTACGTCTTATGGGACATTAGTGTGTCGTGAGGAAATTGATGGATGGGAAAGGTAAGAAAGCAAAGTAACTAGATACATTTATAAAAAAAAAAAAAAAATGACATTGCTCAGAGGATCTTTCCAGTTATTATTTGCACTTTCAATAGTTGTCAGGCTTCAATTTTTGGAAACATTTGCCATGTAGGTTTAAGATGTATAGGCCTATAGTGTTTTTTTTATGAAAATTTGAGTGCAATGTCAAACAAAACAAAAAAAATCTATTGGTGGATATAGTATGGTGAACTGCTTTTATGTTGTAACAATGATGTAGGGATTATTTTTTGTTATATTGTCGATATGGAATAGTTATTTGCATTTCATTTTGATCACATTCCATCTTAATAAAAGTGTTTGTGACAAATCACTTGTACCACTGACTTAGAACTAAACATTTAGCATACATCAAAAAAAATAGAAGTATATATTATTCTGCCTAAGAATAATAGTTTTTACTCCATATCGCCCAACCCCAACCAGTCTGATACAGACAGGTTTTAGACTCACTCCAGAGATAACTTCTCTTCCTCTTCACACAAGTCTGGCAGTCTCTGGAGGCCCAGTGTCATCCTCAGTGCATCCACATGCTCTTTCAAGGGCTTGTACTCTTCGTGGAGGCGTCGCGTTGATTCCAGTAACTTGTTCAAGTCATTCTCTGACTGCTTGATAGTGTTCTCCATCTGAAAAGAGACATCGACATGAAAATGTCAAAAGGGGAATAATTATTATTGTTTGTTAGCATTGCACAATATCACATCTCGATATGTGAAATTTACACAAGTCATACAGCAATATTTATAAAACAAAAAGGAGATGCAACTACTGGAAATAAGTTCTGTCAGGATGTAGTTTATCTACCAGCAGAGTCAAATAAGTTAGTGATGTGAGCATGAGTTGAGTCAGCAGACATAAAGCAGTGCTAACAAACGGGATGTGATTACTGAGCATGCACACATGGCAACAATTATGCCAAAATGGTATACCGTGCAGATCTGATTCTTATAATAAAAGGTTCAGTGCGAGCTGCAGGTTGCCGTTTGGCAATAGTTTCTCATGCAAATCTAAACAAACATGTTGCAAATAAATGAAAAATAAATTGTCGACATTAAACCGGGGGAATATGGGTGGGGGTGAAAGGCACAGTAGAAATAGGGCTGAACAGATATATCTGACAGATATTGCAATTTGATTTGCGATTTATTTTTAAAACTTAGTATTCACTATATGACATGTACACTAAGAGCAGTTTCTAAACAATCTGAACTTTTTATGATTCAGTGTGATTGCTATTAACAGATTATGCCACGTTCTTTTCAGCCCAATTTACTAAGTTTACTTCACTAAATTTAAGGCAAAACAGCTAAAAATAGTTATATAGTCATTTATTTGCCAAAAATGTTCCTGGTCGCTAGCCAACAGTGATTGAATTTTTACAGGCACATTTTAAGTGTCGCTGTTTGCAAATTATTAAGTTAAATAAAATAATAAAACTATTCCAGTAAGAAAACAACAGCAGTTTTGCGGCTAGTGCTGCTTGGACCCCTAATAATAGGAAGTTTCTGTAAACAATCTCCGACCATGAAATAGGTTGGTAATTCACTTACAGCTCAGCAGCAGAACCAATATTTTCCTGCACTATGAATGCAATGTTTTCCTTGGATTTCACGTGTCTGCATTTGTGGGTGTATAGGCAGTCACTTTGGGCCACTTCTGACTGGTGGGCATGACTGGCACACGAGGAGAACAGCACTTCTGATTGGCTAAACTGACTGTCACACAACGAGGACAGCATGAATTTGTAAAACTATTCTTGCGACAGTTTTAAACACTGGGTCAGACGTGCTATGTAATGCATATCCTAAATAGCAGCCTTTGCAATTTCCGATTTTAAATTGATAAATCGTTCACCCCTAAGTGGAAATTATAATTTCAAATAATTGCCCCCCTCAAAGTGTCATTCCTTACCACATTGATGTCTGCATGAATCAGCCTCAGCTCTTCTACATGGGCCATCTTCTCCTGCAGCAGGAGGTCCATCTCCTGCTTATACTCCTTAAGATGCTTCTCCTCAGACTCCAGTGCCTCAAACTCAGATTTCAGTCTGGACTTTATCTTCTCCATTTGAATTGTCTTGTTTCTGGGGGAAAAACAGCCCAGAACAAAAAAAGTGGTTAAGTGTAAAAAGATGCACACCACTGTTTATACAGTATTCGCTTTCCAGATCAGTCAGCCCAATGAAGAAAAAAAACACTGAACATAAATGTGGGTGTTCCTTGCATAGAAAAGCACAATGAAGTAACTAAAATACCCGTTTGCACATCGACTAGACATGTCAAAGGTTTCCTGTTACTATCAGCTGAAACAACAGTGAATCAGAGCGGTGTGGTGAGGCATACCCTATCCATAAACTACTGGGAGGTTACCTGTAAAAGTAATCACCTAAAAATGTAAATATCTTGGGATTCATTTTCATTTATCGTTTCTAAAATGAATAAAGAGGTAACTGGAAGTCATTCATATAACACTAGTTATATCTTTTTGTTCCAGCCTAGGTATACATCTTAAATTGGCGACCTAAACTGAAGACAAGAATTTCACCATTCTAAAAGCAGCTAAAATACCACCTTCACCGCTTCTCAGCAGTAGTCATATAGCTGTTATTTTATTAGCACCATGCCCTTAATAAGAAAAGCATAACGCTTAACAATGACTTGTGCAGCAAGAAAGCTAGCGAGCCACACATCTAAGTGCCAGTTTCCAGAGAATAAAGCACTACAAAGTGCCAAAAAACACACAACGCTAATTAAACTGTAATTCTCATGACTGGTTAGCAGTTTATCTAAATACTAGCCGCATAATATTCATTTCAATTTCTGTCTTGAAACGGAGCAGGGTGAAATGGAGCTAGCTGAAATATACTAATTGAAACAACGGTTAAAATAGATAGCCGTTTCTGAACTCACCTTATCTCCTTGATGTTTTCTAGTTTGCACATAATCTCCTGCTCGTCCGTCATGGCTGCTGCGCTGATTTTCAGGCTTTTAAGCCAGTGCTGGCAGAAAGAAGCACAACAATGAAGGTGGCACAGACCGCCCGAATTGCGCAGCAGCTGCGAAGGTTCACGGCTCAGTAGCGGTGGACCGGCGACGTCACTTCCGGAACATTGGTTTTTCCGGAACCGAGTCGGTGACGTAGATCTCACGGTAGATCTCACGGTATACGGCGAACGCACGAATGCTCCTACTGATATTGTGGGAGTACCGTGTTTAGATGGCCGTGGGTTCGAGGGTGATTTGGTTCCAGTCTACAACCTTGAATCGACCTTGACTCGGTTTCTGTTCTTTATTTTATAAATTATTTTTATTATTATTAAATTTAGGATAACACCTACCTGGTGTTTGCAGTGCCATTTAGGTGATAATTAAAATTTAGCCTGGTGTTTGAAACATATCAGGTGAACTACTAAACCTGATTTGTGAATCTGAAGCTGTGTATTGATTTTCTTGTGAAGGTCTCCAACAACAACTCAGATATTTCAAAGCACTTAATGTCTGGTGTTCATATTCATGTAGAATGATTAAATTGTCATAATTATGTGCCTTGGTAGCAGATTTTTGTAGTAAGATGAGGGTTGATACCCAAATGAGCAGTCTGGACTGGGTCCTTTTAATATTCTTAAATTGATTAACTTGCTTTGATACAATCGATGGTGAGGGCCCTGTGGGTTGCCTTCGACTAAGAGCATTAGTTTAACCCCTCACCTCCATTTTCTGCTGCAACCCAAAAACATACGATGATCACAGTACAATACAGTATGCAATAGGGCATTCACATAATGTCCACAGGTTTTGCATTTGTAAATTGTCATTTTTTCTCAGAGGAGTAATAAGAGTATGTGGTTGCAGTCCAGTTGTCATTGGTGCACGTTTGTCTTTTTTTTAATTGATCATTAAAATATGGGTGTGCATAGCAAGAGGCACCAAGTCATTGGTAGACTGGCTTGCATCTGTGACCAGCGACAGGGGGCGGCAGACCTGTTGCTAAGAAACAGTTTGTAGGAGGCAGCTGCGATGATGCAGGATGCGGGAGCGTCGTCTTGCCGTAGTGCTTTACATATGTACTAGTAACTTCACTCACGTTTAATGTATATGTCTCTTTAAGAAAAATGTACACTATATTAGGCGTCCTTGTGAACTTGGACTGTCGTTATGTATATGTTATAAATGGTTTTGAAGCTGCCAGCGCCAACAGGTCTTTTTCTGCAGAGCCCCGTTCGGGAAAGTGAGAATTTTTTCCCGGCATCAAAGCCGGGCACGACCAGAGAGGAGGTTCCGCGAAGGCACAAGTAAGAACATGTCGGTTTTACGTTTGCTTGTTCTTAAAGTAAAAATCTGACAAGCTCCTACATCATTAACGCAACTGGAATTGCAAATAATACAACTATCCTAAGAACCCGTCTTATAATACTTCAGTCATCGTCGTCCTCATATTTGCCGCTTGTTTTCATTCAGCATTCAGTATTTTTAAGCCATGTGTTTATGCGCATTAATAACGACAAAAAGTGTAACAGTTTGATGATAAGAACATCAAGGCGACGGTGCATTATTGTATAGGTTTAGTAACCGACCTCAGATCAGTTCCGTTTTTTTTACCATCAAATGATTTGTGGATAAAAATAAAAAGACGACGGAATAAAAAGATTACGTCTTAAGTGGAGAGAGTGGACAGAGAAGCGTACGTGATTGTTTAGCTCTAATGAACTAAACATCAAAACTTAGCAAGAAACAACAAGCGTGTTCGTGCTGTTCTTGTTAGCAAACAGCTGGTAATAGTACACAGTATATGTCAACGTAGATCTTGTAGTTTCATTATATACAGATATATTAAGGTCTTGGATATACAGTGGTTAGTTTATCGAGTACATCTGCCTTTTAAGACCTACTGCCTGTTCATACAAACAGAATGTGGTTGTAAATAAAGAGAACAGGCAGTCAGGGTCTAGACTCTAGAGGCTCACTTACTGTTTGACTAAGCATTAGGAAGGGTAACTTGGTGATTTAAGCTATTTTGAATATTGTGTAGTTGTTATTACCAGACATGATGGTTTCAGCATCTCACAAACAGCCTTTCATGGATTTTCAACATTACAATATATAGATACTTCCAAGGGCAGTTTTGGGGACCAGACTTGTCCCAAGCATCACGTCCCCCTAGATTCCCATGACTCCACTAACTAGACCCAAATCTACACCCTTGGATACTTAAGTAATGCTAAGGGAAAATAACTGTTCAAGTATGATTATACTTGGTTTGGGAGAAAAAAATAATAGTTTGGGATTTATACCATGCTAAAAATATTGTCTCAATTTTCATCTGATTTTGGTTAAACCTTCCAATTTATTTATTTCCTTCAAGATTTCTTACCTAGCTTGTAGAAATATCCATACATTTTGATCATTTTATTAACTGGTGACAAGTATTTTTTTAATTCGATGCACATTTTTCATGTACTCTCAAAGCTTGTTACTGCTTAGTCAAGGAACTATAGTTTGCATATAGTAATTATCCATCCATCCATTTATTTGTTTGACTTTATTTATTTTATATAAAAAAATAAATAAGAGAAAGAAAATGTAGAAAAAAATAGAAAATCATGAATTTTATTGTAGCTTTGTTGAGGGACAGGCTTCCTGCACTTGTTGCTATGAAACAGGCGGCACAAGTCTATTCATATAGCAGCCAGTCTGGTGGCCTTGCTAAGCTCCAGCCTGTAAAGGAGAGGGGGACAGAAGGTTTGGGGGATAGCTAATATACTTCAAATCAGTTTAATCCTCAGTGATTTCCCATAACAAAACTGCAACCAGTGACAAACATACTGATAATACTGTACGTATGAAAAGCTACTACTACAAATCCCATACGGCATCACATAACAGTCCTGAGCTAGTTCCTGGACAGGATTTTGGTCCATCACAATACACAGACATGCACACACTACAGGCACCAATTACGCTAACTGCATGTCATTGTGGGAGGAAAGAGGAGTACAAAGAGGAAATCTGCTTGAAATCTCTGACACAGAGCAGAGGTGCGGATTAGACCCCCAGCCCTCATGGTATGAGGCAACAATGCTAACTATTGTTACCCCTTTTCTAAAGATTTTGAATAAAAAACAGATTATGTGATTGAATATATTGAATTAAGGATTCAGAATTGTTTGAAAATGAGGAACAAACGTCAGTAGAAAGCAGCAGCTCAGTTTAGATGAATTTCACTGAATTAATATTAACATTGTACAGTTTCAGGTGGATGAGCTGTAATACAGTCCATTAAAACAAAGTGGTTTTATTATACCTATCGAGCAAAAAATTTTAACTCTGCCCATGACAGCTCTTTTTTTCTTATGTGCAGTGCTGTTTATGTACCCTGAAAAAAAACTGATTTAATTTTGAGATTTTTGAAATGTTGGCCTACTGATAAATTACTATTAATTTAATGTATCAGTTACAAAATATTTGTTAAACTATCTTTGTCTTTTAAGTAGTAATTAATCACAGTAGACAACGGATTCATTGAAAACCTGTTTTATTAGGGAAAAACATTATCTTTCTGTTCCCTTAAAATTTCATATCTAAAATATTACATATCTTTTTAATAAAATATATTAAAAAGCTGTTTTAATTCAGTGAAGTATTTTTGAATAGTGCAGTTAATTCACACAATGTAATATTCAGTAGGAGCGCAGGAAGCTTCTTTATCCACAGACATAATCATGTACTTGGCTCCATAAACAAAATGATTCTGGGAAGTCAAAAATTTTGTGCCTGCCTCATAATTTCTTCAAATTACAATTTTCCTCCTGCTTCAGAGAGGTAAAATATATATAATACTAGTAATGAAGTACCAGACATGATGGTCAAAGTAATGAATTTGCTTGAAGCACAAAAAGCATGTTATTATCACAGTGGTGCCTGATGGAAGGACAATTCATGGTGTGGCTTGGAAATGAAATTGGATTTTATTAATAAAAGTCACAGAACCAGAAACCGATAGGGACCATGAGGGGTCTAAACAAAAGGGCACGAAGGCAAAATAAGAATGAAGGCAGACTCAGCTAAACACAGGGAAATGCTGTTGGGGGGGGGCAGACTCAGAAGAGGGTACTAAGGTACAGGGAACATCCAACAACAGGTACATACAGGAAACAAAGGCACTGGCAGGTAACAAGCAATCACATACAAACTCCACAATGACCAACTGTGGAACTAAGCTAGATAAGAAACAGGTGTGGGCCATTGACAATTAACCAAACATTAGGGTTTAGGAGTAATAAGACACAAGTGAGGGTCACTAAACACTATAAGGACTCAAACACCAGGAATGGTATTGTCAGCACCACCTGGTGGCCAAACAGGAAATTACAGGACAGGGTAAGGACTGATCCTGACAGTTTTATGAACATGTAGCTTTTTAATCATCAAATATGAGACCAAACCCTGGAGATTTGTATGTGTTCTTATATTTAGTAAGAATGTGATACATTTATCAATATGAATAATAATATTTCAATATTTTTAAAGTACTGTACATTACCAAATACTTGTATTGGTATATTATATCCATTAGGCACATGGGAAATTAGGTGACATTTCTAGCAGATTTCCCCAGTGCCTGTGCTGTAACAACTGCTTTAAATCATACAGACATCATCATGAAAATCATTATATGTTTGGCAAGATGAGCATACATTCTTTTTCCCTACATGTCAATAGAAGATGTAACATAGCAACCGATACATTCCTTAGAGTACTATTAAAGGCCATTTCATCCAAATGTATCCAGTGGGTTATTTTATGTGCAAAAAAATGTGATTTGAAGAATTTTGACAAATCTTTGCTGTTTTGAAACAAAAACTACTTCCCCTTATTGCTTTTATCATGCCGTGTACATGCTGTGTAACTGAACGGATACGGCTCTGGACCTTTTATGGTTTTGCTGCAGATCCTTGAACAAACTGTTGCATTCTCATAAGCAGACATATTATAAATATTCTTAAAATGACTGGATGAATATTATTTGGCAAAGATGAGGTTATATAATATATTGGTAGCTGTGGTAGGTTGGTTTTAGTCATATGATATATGAAAGAGGAACCAAGAGAAAAAAATATCATGAATAAGCAATTTATTTGTTGTACAAACATTTATTTAGTAATTTTACTCATTTCTCTGATCGTGATCTAGATACATGTTTGTAATGGATGTATACAACAAATATATGGCTTTGTGGTCTGAATATGATCTGATAAATTGATACTATGGTTGTTTTGTAAAAATACTTAGAATACTTGTATTTAAACAGACCTCTGTGTTAATGGTGTTTGTCAGCGCTTCACAGAGAAAGATGTGTTTTGCCTGTTAGTCGTGACTGCTAAAAATCAGTTTGCTGATGACAGGGCTTGGTTGCTAGGAAACGCATGTCATAGACTGGGCCGTGAAGCTACACGGTAGTATCTTTCTCTTTGCAAGACTAGGGAAGTAATGCTTTGCATGCATATATTGTACATGAAATTTCTTAAAGCTTATTTATAAATCTTTATAAATTAACGGCCCAATGATTACTGCTTTATAAATTATACCTAAAGCTTATTATATGAATGATATTTTTGAGGTAGCATTAAAATAATACATTTAGTTATGTGTGTTTTTATCAGCTGAGTATATTATATGTAATTTATTTTCCTGGGAAGCTGTGATTATAAAAGTTTGAATTATAATAATAGCAAATTTGATATATTTTGCATATAAGCCATCCAGAATGGTATTGCTTCATTATATAGCAGTTCACAAAGCTTTATGCAGTTGACATTGTCAGTTTTTGTTTAAAAATTGAATCTGGGGACAAATAGAATGTACAATTTAAACCACTGTTACATCCGTACCAAGCTAATAATCTCGAGATCAGCTAATTGTAAAACCTTTACAAAAAAGACTCACTGATGTGTATATATATATATATATATATATATATATATATATATGTGTGTGTGTGTGTGTGTGTTTGTGTGTGTGTGTGTGTATATCAAACAGTGTTTTGCACAAGCTGCCGGAGAAAAA
>JAODKM010000037.1:1714138-1725055 GCA_026780845.1 Petrocephalus sullivani | reverse complement strand
AGGTAGAAAATGAATTTCTACCAAAAACAGTGATGGGTCACGTTAGTGATGTCGGACTGCTATTATTTTGAACACAAATGTATGTGCTGAGCTAACTGACATTATTTTGTAAAACTAATATTAGACACAGTGGGTAGCAGTTTATAGAGTTTGCATGTTCTTCCCGTGTTTTTTGCAGGTTTTCTCAAGTACTATAGTGTACTTCTACAGTCCAAAGACATATGCTTAGTTGAAATGGTGTCCTGAAATTTCCTTTGGTTTGTAAGTGTGTGTAGCCTGAAATAGTCTGGCTTTTGCCTTGTATTTGCTGGGATAGGCTACAGGCTCACCTTGACATTGTGATTACTGAAGATAAATAACACAGGTATGCAAACAAAAAACTGCATAGGATTTTTTGACTATTTCTTATGGATTTTTACTCACTGAACCTGGGAAAAATATTTAAAAAATTCCATCTCGTCAGGTTTTCTTGCAAAACTCATGTTTTTAGTTTAATTATTAGCTCAGATGATCATGTCCCAACAGGTTTCTTTTGTTCATAGTAAAAGGTAAGGAATCTCACTGGCTGGTATAAGCATGTTTTCTGTGTGATTTTTTTCATTATTGCTGTTCTGTTTTTTTAATGTAAACTCCTCATGTTTTGCAAAAAAAAACTGTACGTGACGGAGGGAAATGGAGATCATTTTTGGATTCGGCACCCTAAAAAACATAAAATTTACCAAAAAAATCCCATGCAGCTGAAAAAAATCTTCTGCAGACCTGTGTAATTTGAAGAATATTGTTCATAATTTAACAATTTTGTTGCTCACAATTAATTGATCATTACTCAGAAACTGAAAACTGACAGCATGTCTGGAAGGAGAGATTATGATACATGACACAGACTGTCCAATTAACTAGTGTCATCTTACCAATTTCTTAGGTTCATGCCACCAGATGATCCTTTGGGGCGACATGGGCCAAGTTTGGAAAATTTCCTCAGAAAATGTCCCGTCATCCCAGAGCACAAAAAGCAGCCATGTCCATATGGTGAGTTTATTAACAAATTAACCAGCTTATGCTTTTCTATGGCTTTCAACAGATTTAATAACATCACTAATTTGTTTATATTTATGATTTAACCAGGAAAGAAATGCACATATGGACACAAATGCAGATACTACCATCCTGAACGAGCAAATCAGCCTCAGCGATCTGTAGCTGATGAACTTCGAGCATTTGCCAAATTGTCTGCTGTGAAAACAATGAGCGAAGGAGCTTTGGTCAAATGTGGCTCTGGGCCTTTAGCCTCAAAAGATGAGAGTAGCTCCGAAGCCAAACGTGTCGCCCCCAAGCGGCAGTCGGACCCTAGCATCCGCTCAGTAGCTTGTGAACCAGAAGAGAGATTATCGTCCACCAGGAAAGCAGAAACCAGCTCTGTGCCTTCCCTTGTAACTGCCCTCAGTGTACCGACCTTGCAGCCTGCTAAAAGCCATGCAGCCGTTGCCTTGAATACCCGATCAGCCAGCAGCCCGGTGCCTGGCTCCGCTCAGTTTATCCATAACTCTCTGGAGCACATGTCTAGCGTGCAGTACCCGCCCATCCTTGTCACCAACAGCCCTATCTCCTCTGTCAACTACAGTGAACCTTTCACTAAGTATGACTCCGTGGGTGACCATGGGTACTATTCCATGTTGAGTAACTTCCCAAAAATGAGCCTGAACAGCAGAACAGACAGCTTCTACAATATGGAGCGTGAGTATGTCAATCACCAGCGAAATCGTAGCACCTGTCCAGAGCCTTGTCTCAGCCACTCTAACAGTGAGTCATTCTCCTCATTTGGGGAATTGTATTTGAGTTCCATGGACAGTAACCTAAAGGAGAATGTAAAAGGACATCAAACATCCTCTCAAAGCCGACTTCGGGCCTTTACTCATGGATTTCATCATGAAGCTTTGACCAGGGTACAGAGTGATGGTCAGGAGGAGCCCAAGCAGACATCGCATAAACAGCCTGGCTCCCGCCTAGCTCCACATGTCCAGCATCCATCAATTAGCACCAGGTCCAGCTGCCCAGGAATTTACCCCCTACCTTACATGTTCCACCCGTTACCCATCTCTCAGCCTGGCCGTTCCCTGGGCATGACTCGCATGGACAGCATCTCTGACTCCCGCCTTTATGAGAGCAATCCCATGAGGCAGAGGAGGCCACCACTATGCCGGGAACAACATGCCAGCTGGGACCCCCTACCCTTTGGGACTGAATCCTTCGGATACCATTCGTACCCCTTGAGCAACAGTCCGATGCGGTCATGTTGTGAACGTGTTATGGTGCGTAGTATGCCAGAGAAGATAGAGCAGATATGGATGAGGCCTTGGGATGGCCTTTCCACTGAGTACGTAGATGGTCAGGTCATCCCAGAACATCAATATGAGACCTACTGCAATCTGTGCAACATCTTCCCCTCCTATATTGTACGGTCAGTCATGGAGAAAAATCCACATATGACAGATCCACAGCAACTTGCTGCCATCATTGTCGCCAGCAACTCTTGCCGTTAAGTATGTCATTTGAAGGCAAAATGAGTATAATATTATATATTTAAGTAACAAACCCTGTGATTACCTGTGCATATATTCATATCCCAATAAGCACTATTGGGGTATATTGGGACCGACACTTGAATTATGTGAGTTTTATGTGAGTGAGAGTGAGAAAGGGACCCTATGGGACTGCATACCTCAAGGACTTTTTTGGCCTTCTATTTCAATGACCTCACTGGAATCATTTGAACCACTATTGATTTGTTTTAATGTTAAATATAATGTTGAAATATCTGATTTTTTTTTTCAAGGACTCTTCATATTTGGAGTCTAAATATTTTTTTATAAAATACTGTTTATGGTTATGAATTTATTAGGATTTTGAAAAAAAGACGCAAATACTGGTAAGTGATTTTTCAAAGCTGCTGATATATTGCCAAATCCTATCTAAAACTGTGCCATACAAAGACAGATTTTTACTGATGCTTGTACTGGCTGGGGGTTTACTTTTGCCTCAGTATTAATAGATGTATCCTTTAGTGTCTCTTTTAAATCTATTTAATGAGTGTATTTAAACTGGATAAAGATGTGTTTTGGAACCTCACCAACCTGCAGGGTTTGATGGTCCTGATTTATATCTAGTCATTCTTGAAAACCAGGTCCAAGAACTTGCAGGTTACAAGTGATATAGCTGTGGTAACTTCCTGGTTAGTATATAACCAAAGGTTTTAGCTGAGTTATTTGCTCAGTTTTTTTTCATGCCTTTGATTGTACAGTCATGTGCCGCATAACGATGATCCAGTTACTGACAGACCGCATATACGACAGTAGTCCCATAAGATTATAATACTTGATAAAGATCTTCAGCAACCATGTTATTGGCTTATGTATTTGCTGTACTGTACTTTTTACCATTATTTTAAAGTGTACTCTTTCTACTTATAAAAAAGTTTACTGTAAAACAGTACGCCATGTTATGCATAATGTGAAAGTATACTCTATGATGTTTGCATAACAACAAAATCGCCTAACGACACATCGACAAGTATCCTTGTTGTTAAGCGATGCATGACTGTACTAATAGCTTATTTTCTTCAACTGTGTTATCCATTTTATAAAGCTGGCTAATAGTCTCATGATATTTTTCTGAACCTTGCTTTTGATCTGACTCTGGGTACCTTTGTTTATGCATTGGGTCAGTCAAATCACAAATACATGTCTAAATTGTCTGCAGGAAAGGTATGGTAGCTGCCTTTGACCTAGAAAGTCATACAAAAAAATTGCTGCCACAGCCAGCTAAACAGACACCAGAAGGTGTGATTATGTGGCTGATGTCATGATGGGGAAAAAAACATTTATTGATGTGGAAATCATGTATGTGCATGACTAAACACATTGACAAAATGGGACTAGGAGTTCAAGTCTATAAGCGATGGATAGTTTGAAGGTAACTACACATCAGCCAAATGCCTTGAAAAGGCATTTCTTTGTTTTTAATGCCGAAAGGCACATCATAAACTTTGAACTTTTTGCAGTAAAACCTGTGACTTTATTGATTTTTTTAGCACATAAGAGAAGAAGGCAATGCACAGCCTTTAGTCTCTTTATGAGAGCCTGTGTCGCCGCCTTACCGTTTCTTACCGTGAAACATTCTGGGCGTATGGCTGCCATCAGGGTTGTTTCTGGCATTAAGCTGCTGCTGTTATTTTTCACTGAACCCTAGGTTATAGGGTAACTAAAACTATCCAGCATTGAAGCAAGTTGTACATTGGTAGTTTGCATGTTAATAAAGGTATTGTAATTTAATATATAAAAAGAAACCTTTTCACAGAATGTGTAATTGAATCTATACTAAGTAAAACCAGCTTGTCACAGATTACCTCAGAAACAGATTTTAATAAACCATTCACTTAACAGTAGTGGTTTATATTATGTCTATTTGCATGTCTATCTAATAGAATATACTTATATTTTCATACTGAGAGAACAATACCTACTGTTTCTCCATATGTATAATTCCACAATATTGATCTATAAAAGGCAAAGTCTACAATATATTTTAGTCATCCTCACTGAAGATTAGGTGAAGCTAGAGATTACAAGCAATAATATCCAAGGCAGGAAACACAACTCAAAAGCAAGTTTTAAAATAGCTGCACTTAGATGTATATTCCAATTTCTATTACATAAAACATTTTGGGGAACTACCTTTTGGAAGAATATATGAACGATATATGGGAAACTGTCTTGTAGAGGAAGGGAATTTTTTTCTGAGTGATGATAGGTGCCTGTTATTCTAGACTTGCACAATAGCCTCAGTAGTTCTGCAGCAGGGTATGGGGTCTGGCTGGAAAATGTAACTAAAAAGATTTCTTACTGCATGCTTGTCGTTATGCCTCTGATTGGCACTATTTTTATAAGTACTAATACAGAGAAATATTATTCTACTACTTTAGCTTCTTGCTTGCATAAAGAGGCATTGTAAACTGTGTAGTGTAACAGGCAATTGCAGACTACTGAGTGAGGTCACAAATGGGGAAAAATTAAAAAAATTGGATACACTCTAAATCTCTAAACATTTACCTCACTGCAGCGAACAGCTAAGCCTAAATGACTAGAAACAACCTTTGCTTGTTGATACAAATTGTATCCTTCTTGATTGTAAAAATATTTATAAAATGTACAGTATTTCCTTAGAGTAGTTTTACGTAAAAGATGCCGTAATGATTGTGACACCATGTGTCACTGGGAGTAGCCCTTGGGCATATATTTTCTCACTGAGCAAAGTAGTTTATTGACAGGGAAACTCACATGTTATATGACAATGCACTTTATTCGTGTGTGCATTTATGACAATTATTCTGTGTATTTAATACAAATATAACAATATCTACAGTAATAGTGTTTTAATTTTTGGTGCTGCTGTATGCATATATTTAACTAAAACCAATACTGCAGATTTACAGCATCTCAATATTTTTACCCAAGTGAAAATATATATTGATTGTTTTTGGGGTGGGGAGAATTGTCATTGTGTCATTCTGTAGTTTAAATATAATCAGTTTAATTAAAATCAAATTGATTATGGCAAGGTCTTGGGTACATAAAATAGTATGACAATTATGCCATTGTCTGTTGCCACTCATTTTTGCCTTAAATAATACGAAGGAACTTTTTCAGACTGATTTTTTTGTATTGTTGTCTCACTTATTTGGGTTGCACAAATTGTTCCTGGAGATTACTGTACTGTAGTCTATAGAATAGCTGATTACAGTGTGTCATATTTAATTACTGTCAGTCTTATAGATTAGACAATGACACAATGATGAATTTGCTTTAATGCAGAGGTGCCCAAACCTCAGTCTGGTATTCCACCAAGCCTCTGAAGACTGGTGGTTTGTGGGAGGGGTTGGTTAATTTCCAAAAATAAACTACATATTTTCATCTAAAAAAAATCACAAAACTTATGAAATCGATCCACCATCATCAAAAGTTTGGGAATCCTTACTTTAGGATGTTGCAGTTTTACAGTTTTATTTTTGGGCAATTTAACCTTAATAAAAAGCAAAAGATATATCTAAGAACATAAATTTTTTTGTATGTTGACTTCATAAATTAACATATGGAATATATGGAACCACTTATACATACAGTATATGGTGAGGGAAATAATTATTTGACCCCCTGTTGAATTCCTAAGCTGACCCATTTATAAAGAGATGAGACGTCTATCGCTTCATTGGTGGGTTCATTTTGACATCAGCAGATAGATTTCCAGCAAAACAATCAAAACAAAATGGATCCCCCATTAAACCAGCAAGAAACTGAGTCAAGCAGATGTTCACTACAACACAAGTAGTATTTAGTTAAGTATTAACAGATACCATGCCAGCATTCATATTGTGATGCCATCCATATTCATATAATGGTATTACTTTCTTAAATAGTATACTGTCTACATCTTCAGCCTTACCACCATGCGAAAGACCAAAGAGCTGTCTAAGGACATCAGAGACAAGATTGTTGGCCTTAACAAAGCTGGAATGGGCTACAAGACCATCAGCAAGCAGCTTGGTGAGAAAGTGACAACTGTTGCTGCAATTATTTGCAAATGGAAGACAGACAAAATAACTGTCAATCAGCCTTAGCCTGGGGCCCCAAGGAAGATCTTGTCTCGTGCGGCATAAGTGATCTTAAGGATGGTGAGGGCTAACAGCAGAATTATATGGGAGGAGATCACTAATGATCTCAAAGCAGCAGGGACCATAGTCACAGTGCTTGCGAAATACCCCTGCTCAAGAGGGCCTATGTTTAGGCCCGTCTGAAGTATGTCAATGAGCACCTGAGTAATTCCAGTGAGGCAGTGATGATGTGGTCAGATGTGACCATAATCAAACTGTTTAGCATCAGCACCACTCGCCATGTTTGGAGAGAAAACAACGGTGTCTACAACCCCAGGAACACCATCCCTACCTTGAAACATGGAGGTGGAAGCATTATGCTGTTTTACTGCCAAAGGTACATGACGGTTGCACCGCATCGAAGGAAAGATGGACGGGGCCATGTACCATAAAATCTTGTATGAGAACCACCGTCCTTCAGCCAGGACACTGAAAAAGCATAGCGGGTGGGTCTTCCAGCCCACGACTCCAAGCATACAGCAAAGGCAACAAAGGAGTAGTTCAAGAAGAAGCACTTTAAGGTCATGGAGTGGCCTAGCCAGTTTCCAGACCATATCCCATTGAAAACCTATGGAGGGAAATCAAGCTTCATGTATCCAAGCAACAGCCTAAAAACCTTAAAGATTTGGAGGTGATCTGAAAAGTGAAGTGGATGGAAATGCCTGCTGAGCTGTGTGCAAACCTGGTGACCAACTACACGAGGCGTCTGACAGCTGGGCTTACTAGCAAAGGTTACCCCACCAAGCACTAAAGTGCTCCAGGGGTTCAAATACCTATTACCCTTGATAAATGACAAATTGGTTTGTAACTGTTATATTATGCCATTTCTTGCTTGTTTTGTTGATAATCTATCTTTGGCTGTTAAAATAAACCTACCAGTGGAATTAAATACTTCTCATTTCTTTATAAAGGGATCAACTTAATAATTCATCAGGGGGTCAAATAATTATTTCTCTCACTGTAACTATTCTCAGGTAGTCAGTCAAAACAATAACTTCTTTTGTATGCATTCGAACCTATTCAAAGTGTAATATATAAATCACTGTAAAATATAAAAATGTGTTGAACATTCATGTATTGTGGTTATGAGTCAGTTCAATTCTGTGCTTTTTTTGCTCTCGAAATATGTATAAAAATATTTGGGTCTGATGACTCGAGCAAAATGTAAGTCTTAATGACAAAGTGTGTATGTTTATTTAAATAAAAAATGATGTGCGCAGTAAATTTGATGAGTGAAATCATTTTTGGTAACATTTTACTTAAGGCCTTGTTTTTAGTAATTTCTAAGTACATTGATAACAAATAATAATGCGTTCATAAAGGATTGTAAACATGGCTAAAAATATTTGTCAAAAGGCATAACAGTCATGTGTATTATGCATTATGAATGCTTTATGACGCTCATTTATAATGCACTATGGATACCTTCATAGTGCATTATAATGGCTGGTATAAGCATTAAGGATTCTTTGCACTGCATAATAAAACTATACTGCATTGTAGATGAGAGCTTCATAGAGCATTAATAATGCATAATACACATAACTGTTTTTATAGTTATAGCCATGTTTATAATACTTTATGAATGTTACAATTAATTATAAGAAGAGTCATTAGGCTTTATGAATATGGGCTTCACAGAAAGCGTTACCATTTTTTCCAGAGCAAGACTCCTTTTCTTAAACCCTGTTTACTTGCAGGTATCATTCAGATATCAATAATATATCGCCTGCACATTTTTTGTCTTTTGCATAACCCGTAATGGCCTTAAACACTTAAGCCTGCAGGAGTGTTTGTAATGACATATTTGTATCAATCATTATTCTTTAATTTAGTAGAACGTCTCTTATTGAGATGGAATGCAATTTGACTGAAAGTTCTTCCATTGTTTTGTACATTTGTGCTTGTATTTTCTATTATTTTAATAAAAAACATTAGTACAGTAATGCAGCACATTACACCAAATTAAGTTGTTTTGCACATTTGTGTTCATAGCCTAAATGACTGTCACATTTACTGATTATCCAGTAATTTAGCAGACAACAAATACTTTTTTCCCTTTTGTTTCAAAAACAAACCTCACCACCATTCACGGTTCACGTAAGCTGAATAAAGTCTGTGTATGTGTGTCCTGTTTTGATACAGTACACCTCTTTTTTAATGTCATCTGATGCTGGTTTAGCCACATTATTCCTTAGGGGGATAACTTTTTTTGTAATCATACACTCTGCGACCCACCAGTTCAGAAACGCTGATCTTTAGTGTAGTATGTATCTACAGGATTGGGTTGGTATTGCGATGGGGAAAAGGCAAAATGTATTAGTCTGAAATGGTACTGATGTGATGGCTGGGAAATGGATAGTCAATTTGGTGGTGGGACGTCTAGGTGTACATGACACCTGCAAAAATTTGATTTAGAAACTTGAATGTTACTGCAGGCAGATCCAGTAGGCGGCGTGTTTTAAAGCTAAGCCAGTTTATTTCAGAATTGGGCACAGCTGGTAGAATCGTATTATAGGGATTAAAATAAAAAGAAAGGGGTAATTATGCCAAACTCTGGAGAGTTGAGATCTGCACTAGTTCGAAGTTTGTTGATGTCTTTGGAAAGGTATGACTTCTCATAAAACGTGGCACAAAAGCATATGCCAGATTTATTATATGTGAAGACAGATTAGGAAGGTCATTAACTATTAATTCACAACAAAGGAAACAAAATAGATAAATGAACCCTGGGGTTGATCAGGTATCACTTTGTGTTAATGAACAACAATCAAGTCTCGCCAGATTTCACTACCAATAAGCTGCCCATTTCCTTCATTTACTTCCAATATTATGTGTGTGTGTGTTCCAGAGACTGGCATCATATCCCTAGATGGGCTCCACACCAATAACCTACATTGTGATTTCAGTCAATTATGATAAATTGCTTGGTAAAACATTTCTTGACCATATCCGTAATTACATGGAGTAACTGCATTGTTGCGTAAACTTGAAGTCACCATAGGGAATCAGGAGGAGCTTGGCTGGTATTCATGTTCTGTCAGCTTCCCTTTCAGGGACGACAAAGAAGAGGGGCAGACATTGCTGAAGTTTATCATGAACCACTATTGCTAAAATTCCCCTTAAGGGCAGTTTAGCAACTGGTATGACAGACGTTACTGAAATATGCCCTGGAAATTCAGGTGTCAAATTATGGAGCTCTTTATTAAAAGACCTTTATTTGATTACAAAAAAGTGCCTTGGGGCTTTAGCCTTAAACTAAACAAGCAATTTAAAAACAAAAATACTGTAATTTCCCTTTCTTTTTTGCCCAGGAGGTTTATTTCCTGTTCAAAAAAAAAAAAAAAGAATGCCATCTACAAAACAAAGTTGACGATCGGGAAATGCAACAGCGAGGAAAAATTGATTGCTTTATTCGATCACTAAAAGGCTTGATCACTATTCAAAACAACTGTAGGCCGGATTTCAATCTGCTGAGGTCATTGTGTGTCCAAAGAGGGCCATCAGAACTAGAGCGGTTAGGTCCAGAGCTGCTGTGGAGAGAAATAAAAGAAGGTATTTATAAGGATTAAGCAACATCATTTGTAAGAAGTTAACTCCATATTAATCAGGAATTAATAAAAATCCTGCAAACATTAATTATATAGCTGCTTTATATATATGCTGTACAAATATAAATATATATCTAAAAAGCTCATTCTGTGTTGCAGGTGCTTACATGAAGAGCCTATTTTTCATTCATGTAATCAAAGCATGCTGAATTTCTAAAGGATATATTTGAGAATAAACCACTTCATTACCAGTTAAAATTAAATTTATATACATCTAGGCTAGGGTAAGGATTAGAATGTGTTGATGATCTGGGAAATCAGAGAAATCGTAGTATCGTCTATAGGGCACATTCTGTCCATTGCTCTTCTATGGTTTAGCCTGAAAACAAAACAGTGATATTGTGCTGAAGAGCTGCAAATATTCAGGGTTTTTTTTATTAAAGAAAACAAGTAAGAATTAGGCAGTGACAGCATTTTATCATAATTTAGCATTATAAGTAAAGCATTATTACTATCCTAGAGTTGCCAACTTTCACGCATCGGGCGTGACACACTTCCTGACTCTCACGCAAGACATCTTTCGGCCAATCAATATTATTCCATTATAAACCTAAAATTTGTTACATCAAAGGGGTTGGGTAGTTTGCAAACCCTACGGACTAT
>JAODKM010000037.1:1676559-1707448 GCA_026780845.1 Petrocephalus sullivani | reverse complement strand
ACGATTATTCGACTAATCGCTAAAATGCAGGAGTGTTAGTCGACTAGGAATATCTTTAGTCGGGGGCAGCCCTAATTATTATCATTATTTTCTTGAGTATAAATATCGGACATTGCCCAGCCCTATAATATACTACAGACATTTTTTGAATTCAATACAAAATTCCCTGCCTTGCATTGTGATGTCATTCAGAGCTGGCAGTGGAAAAACAATACCCTGAAGTACCGTACTTGCAGTACTCTCTTGAATTACCAGAAGTTTGGTAACTGGTACAGTGGAAAAGTGCCCAAAGTGAACAGTTTAATAAAAGGTAATTTTGTGCTAAAATCATGTTTTTTTCCTATCAGCTTTAATATTTTCATTGGTAGCTCTGACCAGACATTCATTTCTCGGGTGGATGAGATATTCCTGGATGACATACTTACCTAGTAAAATTGCTGTGTGCGGCAACTCTGTCAACTTCAATATGCTGGTCAAACACAGACATGGTGGAGTAGTTTTCTGCCATTAGGTATGAAGGATCTTCTGATTGACCTGGGACTTTTCCCAGTGGAAAATGCTTCCACTTCACATTATCTAGCAAATACACATAAAAAGCCTGTTGTTGAATGTAAATTTACTCCTAAAGAAAACCTTTGATAGCAAATGCACAATAAAACTTTAATCGCATGCAGGGCTCAGAAAACACTTTCGAATGAGGTTTCATGCTCACCTACGCAGACTTGCCAAGGAGAACCCCTGAGTGCAGCCGCTCTCTCGGCCAGGATTTCTGCGCCAAGCTGCTCCTGCAGATCTTCAGTGATCTCTGGCTTAGGCATTGGGATCGAAGTGTTCTGCGGTGAACATAAAGTGCTGCCTGGGCACAGGCTGTTACCAGTGTTGCTGTCCTTAGACTTCAGCCACAGCAATTTCTGCAGGCTCTCTATGGTATATACAGGCTGATTTGCCCTTTCCGTAGCTGGAGAGCAAGCAGAGTCACCAGCCTGTGTGTAGATGCAGCAGAGGCGCAGCAGTTTCTTCTGTGTGTCCACAGGCAAAGGCGGATCCATGTTCTCCATAATTCTGCGCAAACCAATAATTCATTCATTCATTTGCATCCAAACCAGATGTTCACGCATATTTTCACATATATACTGTGTTTGCCCTCCTATCATGTCATGTGCACCATTTATGGTCTGTGTCCAACTCCCATGTTTGCACTCTACCCCTGTAACTGTGTATATACAGCTCCCCGTGTGTCTTATATTGCACTGTGGTCCTGGGAAAACAATGTCTTGTACAAATGTATACTTGTGTATGGCTGGCACGACAATAAAGCCAACGTGACTTGAAGTCTAACAGGACTGTCACTAATGCATGCAGAACACCAGTTGATAATATTTTCAATTTGCAGTTATGTAAAAGTGGATTGAGCAGATATCCAAACACTGAAATGGTGAATAAAGAGTGGGTGACAGAAAGTAGTTCTAACAAGAATGGAAATTGTAAATTTTTGTACGGTTGTTGTCGAGTAAGGATAGGGGTAATACTGTATATCAGTCTATTTACTAAGCTTATTTACTCAGGTGGAATTTACTTGCATCTAGCAAGGAAATAATACTGGCTAAATTCTCACCAAGTAAATATTCACCTAGCTGAGTTTATGTTCTTTCTTAGTCCCCCATATTAGCCATGTTACCCAAACATAAAATAATTTTTGATGAAATTAAATGCTACCATTTATTCAATACTTTATAGAAAATTCATATTTTTTGTACAAAACCGGCCTGAAAACAACGTAATGCCAAATTACTACATCACATTGACAGATTGTTCTGTAAAAAAAAAAAAAAATGCAGGACCAGTAAATCCCACTGATGAAGGAACACATAAACATCTTAAGTACTCAAAATAATTATTCCCAAAAATGCCATACTCCTTATACAGAGTGGTGTTAGCCCTTACTGCTGGAGAAGGTGCGAAGTAGCCAGGCATGGCGCATCCAGGCAGCTCGTCAGCAGCTTTTTCCAAGGCAATGTTACTTGCTTTGGAAATATCTGGTCTCTGAGCCTTGCCTTTTTCTGACCCTTAGACTCGTTTGTGCTTGGGATTTCTGTGGATAAATACAGTACTTTTAGAAGAAGGATAAGAAATAATATTTTACAGTGTCCAACATTTAATTCAGGGGGACTGAAATTCAGTCTTCAGTAGTTCTTTATGTTGTTGAGCTCCCAAAAGTAAAAATCATAATGGTCATAATGGTGTACAGTTTGAAAATTAACAAAATTTTGTTAATAGTCTCTCGCTGTTATCTGATTTTCAAGTACAAAAATTTTAAAGTTAACCCAATAAAGGGATTATTTTTTGTTTGGGTGCTGCTTAATTTAAATAAATTCAATTAACAAATCAATTAACAGGCCCTTAGACTCACATTTAATACATACAAAACACATGGGTACACATGATGAATAAATAAATCCTGGGTAGACATCTTGCATGCTTATAACTGTAAATGCAGACGTATATCTGTAAATATCTACAAAACTATTTCTAATGCTTTGAGCCTCAATGACCTATATCCATAAAAAATTGAAATATCTATATATAGTTTTTTCATGCTTTCACAATCACTTTTTGAGAGGGGTGGGGTAATTTTGATTTTACCGTTTATCCCAATATTTTTAAATAAAAATATCAATGTTGTTGTTTTTAGACATCTCCTCGGCCTAACTGGTATTGGCATTGGTGTCAGTAAGTAGCAAAAAGTGAGTGTCAGTACTTGTATTCGATCTGGGTGGAATACAACAAAATGGTATTAATACATCCCTAGCCAAAACCATCAGATATATTGGAAATCTTACGGAAGCTGTTGAAAGAGAATATCTCGGAAATCCACCCTGCAATGTAGCACATCCTGTGCTGGGAGAATTCCCCGGAAAGCTGAAGCTCAGCAAACAGTTTCTCCAGGATCAGCCGGACAAAGGAGGGGGTGAACAGTGCCTTAAGCAGAGGCTGCCAGAAGCACAGGAAAAGTCGGGGGATGGACGGGGCAGTCGGGTCGGCCGTGTCTGAAAGAGAAGAAGAAACCAGGCGGCGGTGATTACAAAGAGTAACACATGTATCTTCTCTCAAACATTGGCACTGGTTTGGTGCGTCTCACCGGCTGAATTGATGTCCAAGGCTTCCAGCTGCTCCATCGTAGGGACTAAGTATCCATCCATCAGCAGTGTGTCTATTAAAGCATCACTGCACAAAAAATTGCAGAAACAGTCTGATGACATTCATTAAAGTCATTGCTTAAAAATAATAGTCTTTGACATGAGGATTGTAAAACAAATTTTCCAAGAACCTCCTTTTAAATTGGGGTTTAAATCAACCCATACACGTATTTGAACACAATTCTAATAGTTATTAATCTATTAGTTTCCAGACCTTTGGAAAAATCAAGCTATACAAAAACAATAATGTAGACAAGTTACACATTTTTTTTAATACTAAAAATGAATAATGGATATTCTTCCTTATGTATCGTTCAACACTCATCCTGAGGGGCAAATAAAATAATCTATTATAAACTAAAGAAATACAAGGTTGGGAAATAAACAGGAAATAGGAAAAAAAAATCTAGCTAGAGGGCATGTGGCAATTAGAAAAGATAATGACTGTTTGGGTGCGGGGAGAAAATCCTGTATTTTTTATCCATACAACATAAGTCATTATTCAACAAATAAACCAAAATAATTTGAGCATCCCTATTAAAAAGTCAGCTTGACCTTCCCTCCTCATTTGAGCAAGCTGAAATAACAGTGTCAGTACAGCTGCAATCACATGAAGAGGCTGTATTTGGCTCCAGTGCATACACAAAAGCATGAATGATAAGCCTGGGCGGCAGCCAAACAGGGCTTCCCTATGTGAATGGAATAATTGCGCTGGGACTGCAGTGTGAGGACCTGAGAGAGACCACCTGCTCCATAAGAAAACACACAGCAGTGTAACAACAGAAGGCCAACAGTGGATAGAAGCAATCAAAAACAAGCTTCAAAAAGGTCATTTATATTCAAAACCCATAATGACATTTTATATACATCTATGTATATAAAAGGACAATCATTAACCTCAAATAAAAATCATTTTTTAAGAGGTTTTCAAATGGCCCTGTTCCAAACATTAATTTTTTAAGCATTTTTTACAAACTGTAAAGATAAATGTCAATAAAATTTATGCAAGATTTAAAATTTACCCAAGATTTCAAAATACATTATGCTATGATGCCTCCAAAGCAAACCAAATATCTTCATGACTTTTCAGCACAGATGATAAGTCATGCCTAGAGACCTGGCATCAGTCTGAAGCTCTTTATCAGTTTCGTAGACAGACAATTGAACAGCTACAATATTCAGATGCATGAGTGCAATTCACTCCATTAAGCCCAATTAATTTTGCATTTATAAAGGTATTGTGTACAGCTAGGCCAAAACAATGAGAATTGTAAAATATTTATGTTTTTTGTTTTAATAATAAAATTATAATAATGTTTTAATTAAGCAATATATTTTTATCTGTTTTTTTTTTTTTTTTTACATTCTTCATCCAGTTTAATGAATAGTTTATAGGCTACACCACTGTAGGGAACCAGGTAATTCTGGCATGTCTGGAGCACAGTCTAATACTCTATAACCTTTTAAAATCATCTCTCCGGTATAAAATACTGAAAAATGCTGACTGTTGAGACAGGTATTACTCAGAGAAAAGCACAACGTGCTTGAGCATTACCAAACAGGACACAAAACCATTTGAGACTGGCAAATGTCATGCGCTCGTTAATAAAAACAGATGCCTGACATAATCTGGTTGATATGCAAGAGTGAGAGACAGCAGACTTATGCACTAACCTGGAATCCATGGCAAAGTCTTTGATTTGAATGAGGATCCAGTGCAAATTTGAAGAACTACTACACCACAGCTTCTGTTCTTTGCCCTTTTTATGTAACTTATCAAAAGTCTGAAAAACAATTAAATTAAGCATTAGCACATTATTAGTAAGTGCACCTCTAAATATCTCACAACAATATTTATGCCAGAAAAGGCTGCTGGCCATTCACTTCATTGCATACTCCTTTTACTACAGTCAATTATTTGTGAAAGCAGAGGTGAAATGCACATAGGTGAAATGTACTCCCATATCAAGAAGAAATAAATGGATGTAAATAAAGCAAAAATAAAAATTTAATGTAATTATGGCTCTCCCTCTCCCACACAAGACCTCTAGTGTAGAATTGTGGAAAAGGCTTGGTTTCATTTTGAAACGACTAGTGGTAGCTCAAAACAAAATTTAAATTATTTCTCTGAAGCTTTGGTCATCGACTTCTCTTAAGAAGTAGAACTGAGATCAGTATGTTGTTGTCGTGTTCATTATTATTATTATTTTTTTAAATGTAACCTTTATTTTCCCAGGCAAGACATTAAGAACAGTTTTATTTACAACGATAGCCTGGAAAATGCCAAAAAACTCTTGTATGGGAAGGCAAGGAAAATGAAATAAAATAATAATAATAATAATAAACCAAATCAATTAATTTAGTTAATGAATTCATCAATAAGTATCGAATTAAACTGAAGTAAAATCTCTATAAATATTATTAAAAATGGCCTTAAGTGAGCCCTTAAAATAAAAAATGTATCCAGTTTAAATGTTTTTTGCAGTGGATTCCAATCCTTAACCACCACAGACTGAAATGATAGCAGGCCTAAAGACAACAGCAGGCTTGAAGACATTTATGTTTAGGCTTTAACTCTTTTGTAAGGGCAGGCCATGTATTGTACTTGGCCACAGATATTGGCTGCAATAACTGACTTAGACAAGGGAGGCAATATCTAGGAAGTGTTTTAAATTTAAATCTCTGCAATAAACTAGATATTCACAAACTCACTGTCAACAACCAAAGACATCTGCACCCTCCAAAGCCCAAAACAAGAAGTTTATAAGGCTAGAAAAAGGAAGGGGGGTGAGGGAAAACGTGACCCTAATGATTGCACAATGTTAGCAAGCCAACTGGTTGTTCTTTTCCACCATTCCCCTGTGCCATTGCATTAAACAAACAAAAAAACAAACAAACAAACCTCCATATCCTCACACACATTGTTCCCACGCTTACAAGCGCAAAACAACTTCTTGACATCACTAGGTGGGCCAACCTAGAGTTATAAATATTGCATCCAGTGAAGACAGAACTTCAGTTTTGTATTTATACATGCTTTGCATAGGCTACTGAAAATACCATACAAATAGACACAAAGGCCTATACATGATAAAGTAAACTGAGCATTCATTCATTCATCTCCTATACTGCTTGTCTCATGCAGGGTCACTGGGGTTCAGAGCCCATCCCAGGAACAACAGGTGCAAGGCAGGGAATGTGGGGGAAACCCAAAGAAAACCCTATGACGGCATAGAGAGAGCATACTAACCTCACACACAGAGCCAATGTGAACCACCAATCCACCGGTAAACTGAACACAATTTCAAAATGTACCTTTTCAGTAGACACGTTTATGCAGATACCAACAAACAGGCTGGCAATTGTTTATTGTTGTATCATTACTACACAGTAATATGTTGACCATTAATACATACTACATAGTCATCCCCTTACCCCCTACATTTGAAGCCTTTTCTTGTTTATTCTTAGAATTTTTACAATCATATCAGGTACATATGGCAGGGCGATATAAAAGGTGTTTCGATTAATCATTTAATAAAATTTAAAGGATTAGAAAATGAGAAGCTTCAATAAACTGTTGGTAAGGAACATCACTCGATGCGAAACCCCAGCCAATCACATCACAGAAACAAACACAGTTCCACCTTTCCATCTTTTAATGGACAATTTATGCCCAAGATTCTCCCTTGACTGAGTGAGAGAAGCATGCCACATGCTACTGGTTTGGTAATATACGTGACTCATGGGAGAGATTCTCTCTCACTCATAAGAAAGCAAAAGCTCAGCAGCACCAACATATATTTAAAAAGGAGATATTGTGGATAAATAACGTAAAAATACAGAATAGTGCTATGTACTGTAAACTCTACGAAAAACTTGATTGTGTAACTTGAGTCATAAAACAAATACAGTAATGGATGGTACTGTCGCCGTTTTCTGGTGTTAAGCCCTGATAGGGTTATTACTGGTAATAAATTCTGCAACTAAATTGTGAACTAAAATAAAAGACTCAAAAATAAAATACAACACAAATAAACGAAAACTATTTTAGGGCTGTCACTATCAATTATATCAATAATCGAGTTATCTGGCGATATTATTATCTACCGAGTTATCTATCGTCAAGAGCGCGAAAAGAACTGGCACCAAACAAAGCATTTTTAATCAAATATGCCGGAATGGGAGAATAAAAATATAGTAGTAAAACACAACGCATCTCTTCGGCATTTACGCTGTAGAGATGCATTCATTAACAAATCAGACTCAGTTACAGTATCAACTGCAATGTGATGATAAAACCTCGAAAGATTTCTAAAATATAAACATAAAAATTGTTTAATAACACTTTTGTATGTCATTCTTAATCATTACATTCCACTCGCATGTATGTGAAATTGCATTATGATAATGAATTAAGTTGAAATGCTTAAAAATCATAACTGACGGTGCTCCCAAATGTCTGTCCTCTTAAATTTTTTAACTTAGGGGCATGAGGGCCCCTGGGAAAAAAGTTAGTGTAGAGCCCTGTCAAGTAATCACTTGTAAAATAATATTAGAGGTGCACCAATCCGATATTCAAGATTGGTATCGGCACCGATCCATACCTAATCAGACGGCAATACATAAATAAATAAGCTGCTCCCCAAGTTACGATGGGTTTACATTGCGATAAAATTATCGTAAAGCAAAAACACTGTAATGCATTTTAATACAGTACACCTAACCTAACAAACATCATAGCCTAGCCTTCCTTAAACATGCTTAGAATACTAAAATTAGCCTACAACTGACAAGATCATTCATATAAAGTGTATTTTATAATAAAGTGTTGAATATCTCATAATTTATTCAATAAATATATGATTAGAATATCCATCGTAAAGCTGATATATTGTAACTCGGACCATCTTAACCCAGGGAGCTGTAGTTTACAAAGACGGCTCTAGTATTGGATCGGTATTCATATCGGCCGATACCCTCCATTCTGGGATTGTATTAGCAGCTTTCATACAAGGTAGTGAACCCCCTCAAAGGTGACCAGTTAATCCTTAATACTGTACAAAAAATTTATAATAACCTCTTGTCATTTTGCCTCCACTGTGTTTTTGTTGTGATGTCTTTACTTTTCCATTACTTGTTACACATGCTGTTAAACAAAAATATCCAATATCAGCAGGTTGATATTGTAATTTCTGACTTGCTCAGGGAGCATGGATAATGTAAAGCACTGTGAGAATGTAATGTTGTGAAAATGTGCACTTAAAAAGGGTGAAAGTGTTGGCTGGGATTGCCAGTAATTAAAACCACCGTGTTATAGTTAAATAATACTTATCGATTTTGAAAACTCTCATAAAAGGTATGTAAAATTTCAATCATTTCAACCTTTTGTTTACATGAAAACCACAAGCTAAACTATACCTATAACTATACATTTTAGAAATAAATTGCCTAACTGCATTCTTTGGAACTGACAGAGGGAACCTTTGGAAAGTGGCAAAACATGGGAAAACATGCAAATCACATGCATACAGGGAAAACTGGATTTGAACCTGTATTCCTGGAGGTGTGGGATACCAGCATTATCGGTCTGCTGAGCCTTTTTCACTGACTGACAAACGTTTTTTTTTTTATGACACAAACAGTATCCCCCAGAAAAGGAACAAAGTGGTGAAAAATCTTGACATATGTGAAATGAAGCATTGAAGGAGAAAGCAACAAAATTTACACAGAGCTGCTTTAGACAAAGCATTTTATAGAATTTAGAATTACCTGAAACTGTTCATTTTCATAGGAAATCAATAACTCTCTGGCTTTCTCTGAGAAGAAAAGTAACAAACCATTAGTTAGATTCATGATTATACCGTTTAAATTTTACAACAGTAGTTCTGCTGCAGTATAGCACATTAGGGCCAGTGTCCCTTATAAAGATTAAGCCTAGTCCTGGACTAAGCTGTATTTTGTTTGGAGATTTTCCAGTCCAGGGCTAGGCTTAATCCTTGTCTGGGAATCCAGCCCAGAATGACCAGTACCACTGTATCCTTACTGTCATTGTCTCTCTTTCTTTTTCTTATAGCTAGCTCATCTTCCTCGCTGGGGTCCTCCTCTTCCTCTTTATCTGACTGGGAATCCCAGTGTTCATCCAGTCGGCTGCCTAGCTGCCGAGACCAATACTCTTGCTGCAACCAGGCAAGAATGAACTTGCATCCTGTAAGCAAGGAATTGAACAAAATTTTATTATATTCACTCTATACTCTACAAAGTTGCCCCCAGTCAATAATTAATTGATGCACATAAAATACAAAATGCACAAGACTAAAGCACTTAACAGTGAACAAGGTAAAGGCGAACGGCACTTATACAGAATTTGAATTTTTTTAAAAAACAACAGTGGCTATGGGTATTGGAGCAGCAGATTGTAGACAGAAATGGATATTTCAGATCCAGAAAGTAAAGAAAGTAAGATTTTGCTTCAACCAACCGGTAGAGTATTCTGTGACTGTGACTCCTTATACTCAATTGGCTGGGTGAAACAAAATCTTGATGTGGACTTTTACTTTCTGGACCTGAATTATCTGTCTCTGATTGTAGGTGGCATGAGGGTCTGGTAGCCATTTTCTTAACCTAAGAGCAAAGGAAAACTCATCGGGACCTAAAAACAAAGCATACAGGAACTGAAAGAATGAGTTTGTCACCCAAATCTGCCCACTGCCAGATGCCCAGACTTGCCACCATCTTACAAATAATATTTCATCTTATAAGAAAATCACAGCATGATTCCTGATTGCTTTTCCCCCCCCCCCAAGTTAACACTTGTATTGGCAACATGTTTTCAATTCCGTATTTTTCATTATTAGAAAATAAAACTTTAGAAATAAGACGTCCTTCTAAATTCTTCACAGAGTATTATCGAATGCATACATTTAATTTTAACTGATTTTCACAAGCTTGTGAACACTGCTGCTGTCACACTGCTGCTCAGTAAATACATTTTTTTAAACATTCTACTGAAATAAGTAAACCCAATGGCACTGAGGCTTAAATACAGATTTCTTAACACTACTTAGTACATGCAGTACAAAAATCATTCATTTACACCAGGAACAGAATGAAATGGAAGAAAACATTCTCACCTTTGCGGCAAAATTTTAAGGTGGGTAACTTGTGGTGGGTTATGTCATGCCTGAGGTTTACAATCCACTCAGGAATGTTCATCTAAAAAAAATATTTAATATTATGTACATATGGATATAAATGTGCGCACACATACACACATGCTCCATTACTAAATTAATGCATTTATCCACACATTTTCAAATAAACACTTATCCAGCTACAGGATTATGTGAACCAGTCCCAGAAATCAAAGGGCGAGTGAGTTGGCTGGGCGATATATCAGTAACGTATCGTGATTATGAACAATCATATCGTCATCAATTTAATAAATACCATGATATAGCCTAAACACTTTAATTAAGAGTCATAATTAAGAGTCATAATGCACTATTTTTTTGCGCAAATTCGATCAAGGAATGAGTCTGCTGTTGGTGTAATTTATCGTTATACCTGTCACATATTCCACTATTAGTAAAAGAATTTGGTCATCATAATCAGAAAATCTCAAAACCACCTGTCATATTTTATGGTTTTCTAAATATGAATTTTAGAATTTTGTGATAACGATATTGTGAGTATCACCCAGCCCTAGTTAAACCCATTACCAGAAACATACAGTAGTCAGAGAAAAAACCTAGCAACAAAACATAATGTCGGTGTAATGTTATTTCCTGCGAAAAGAAGTTATTTTTATATGATTTACTTATTACAATTAGATTTCATTTTACAGTGCATTCAATTTGTTACCTTTTTAATGTTCTGTATATTTAAGGGCAATTATTAGGATATTTTAAACAAACATTGTATATGGTAATGATTACTCATATTGTTTGACATGAAAAAGAAATATCACAAATTATTTTGCCATATTGCTCAGCCCTTGATTGGGTACACACTGAACGGTACGCCAGCTAATCACAGACATCCTGCATGCAGACATTCGCTCATATAGCTGGAAATATAGCCACAAGTCAGTTAATCTAAATGCTTTGGAATTGCAGTAGGGAATCAGAAGAGCAAGAATACACACAAAAAAATGCTTAAACATTTTACACTATGCGATGGTTTGACAGCAATACCTGAGCCAACATATCGCCCTACATCATGTTATGCTGTCATTTCTCTTATGCATTGATAGAGTCAAAATACATACCTTGTCAGCTAACCGTCTCAAAGAAGTGGCCACTTTCTTCTGCTTGCGTTCAGTAATCAAATTAACAAATCTAGAACACATACAATTTTTAATATATTCAACAGAATCTTATGGTGCTGTTTTATGCACTGTAAATTCCAAGATCATAATTACATTAAGACTACATATCAAGATGAATCATAGTTCAGCTAATTAAAGATTAGCTGAGACTGTGAGATAGAAAACTGTTTTAGGTGTATTTGGTAATTGGATCATGTATACAAAGAAACACTAAATTAGCATTGAAAATTATGTTGATTTGACTGGAAGCAACAAGCTAAATCAAAAGTAAATAGGGACTCTTCTGCTTTAATACAATTTGAGTGAAGCATTTTCCCCCTATCAAAACCTTGATCAAGGATAATCCAGCAAGAGCCAAACACAAAACCAGAACTAAAGGTAAGAACCACTTTCATAGAGAAGTAACTCCCCTTCCCTTATAAAACAATGTTCACCATTCCAGTAAATTAATCTCCATATACATTATTTACAGTGAACTAAAACTAATTTCATGTATATAAATGTTATAACAGAAGAATACATAATCATATGCAAGTTTTTTTTTTTTTTTTTAACAGAATGAACAAGTGTTAACAAGATCCCACCTTACAAGAGCTGTTCCATAAAGCAGCACAAGATCATCTGCATCCAGCTGCCCCGAACGATCCAGAACCTGACAGCGTACCAGATCTGCTGTGCTTTCTACAGCAACAGGAGTACTGCTTCCAAACCTTACAAAAATATGGATAAGAAACTTGTTTGATACCTGCAAGTTTGTAATATGTTACTATAATATCTTACACAGTAAACCCAAAAATGTACTTGAACATATGACAGACAAGCTTAATTGAGGAGCCATTTTAAAATTGTGGCGATTACTCAAGACTATATTGGCTGATTAAAAAGAAATACATGCAAAGATATTCATGATTCAATGCCTTTGCATGATCCTGTGTTGTTCTATATCAGGTTGAAATCAATTCACTGAATGCACTAAAACAACACTAAAACATAAGGGAGAACTTATCCATTAATCCCAGTATTTAATAACTACAAACTGCAGAGCTACATTCAGGACAATTTTAACAGACAGTCTATCAGAAGATTCTTAATAAATGCACAAAAAAACTCAGCAGTAAGTGTCCAACAATCCATCTTCAGATGCTTATCCAGTAGATGATCTTAGACAGTCATTTTCATTTAAATAATACAAACTGGAATTTCTTGTGAGAAATACTTGTTTTGCTTATTGTATTGGTGCTTATTGTTCCGTTTCCTAATGGAACCTCACATGACCAATCTACTTAGTGACAGAAGTTTTCATAAGCTGCTGACAGCATTATGCTGCTACTTTAGATTTAATGTTACAACCACAAACATTTGCACTCTTGTGTATATACAGTGATTGGACAATGAAACTGAAACACCTGATTTTAGACCATAATAATTTATTAGTATGGTGTAGGACCTCCTTTTGCAGTCAGTACAGCAACAATTCATCTTGGGAATGACAGATATAAGACCCACACAGTGGCAAGAGGGATTTTGAGCCATTCCTCTTGCAGAACAGTGGCCAGGTCATTATGTGAAGCTGGTAGAGAAAAATGTTTCCTGACTTGCTCACATTTCTCTTTATCATCCATCACCACATTACCTGCAGGTTATAATTCTAAAACTGAATTACTCGTACATCTCCCAAGCTTATCCTAGGCAAAGTCATGAAGGCTGTCTTAGACTATCCTAGACAGCATATGACCAAACCAAGTGAACACCCTGTATGCTTAATTTACAACTGTAAATTACTCTTAACATGGTGAGAACAGGTGCAATGCAACCCACTGAGCCAGTGTACTAGCCTCTAAACAGGTATCGTGAAATTCCTGGAGTTCTGTTTGTTCTCCTGTACCATGCGCATGCCCACCACCACCTCTGGTTAAATAATCAAAACCTTTTTTATTAATATACGTCTAATATATGTACATTCAACACAAATACACATAAATTAGAGGGAGAGAGACAGGAGGGCGAAACAATTATATAATGGTAGAATTATTGGTTATATGTAACGTATTACTTACCGGCTTTTCCATGCGGAAATTCGGTGCAATGAATATTTCTGCAAAACAGCATCGTTTGAATATAGATATTCAAGAACCTGGTCCCATTCTGCTTTGTTAATCCATGGTACTACATGGACTAACTTTTCTACTGATTTACTTTTCATTCTAAATTATCTGGCTGACCTGATTGACAGGAGTGTATTTTGTTCAAATATAAGAAAAGATACCCAGATAATTACAAGTCTCTAGTTAACTGGCAGCGTAAATACATAATAGCCAACAATTTAAGACGGTGGACGGCCACCCAACGACCGGAAATGTGTTGGGCTGTTTCCTTAGTGTCCCACCTTATTTTAGAACGTGAAGGAAAACATGGTTCCGCACATCTACAGTTCCTACCCGAATGCATTACCAAGAAACAAGTGTGTGCCAGTCTTGTATTTACGCTATATTATAAGCAAATTCTAGTTAAAATCCCAGTGGTTAAAATCTAGACTTTCCGTAAATTATTTAGAAACCGTTTAGAATAGAAAGGGGGAACGCGTATATTATCGTATATTACACATATTACCGTTTCCTCTTAAATCGACAAATGATTTTTTATTGTCATATTTCTTTTTTACACCCCGGTCACAAAACCCAATGTTTACAAGGTTTATGGTGGAAGGCTTAAACTAACTAAGGGGATGTTTAGGGCCACCAGCCCCGTCCCCTTCTGGGATGCGAAAGCAGATGATAAATGAAAATTAGTTTAATAAAATTCTACCGAAAATTTTATAAGATTATTTACACAATGACCAAATAGCTAACATCCAAAAATGTTTTTTATATATATATAGTTGTGCCAATGTTCATATATGTTCTTGTAATGTAACGTTAACAGAAATACAATCGCATGATGGCAGCATTGCGTAAGGGCTGGGGACAGAGCAAAAAGAACTTGAGCTGAGCAGTACTTGGTTTACCTTGAAAAGCGTTTACTATTATTGAATTAATATATATTCAATTAACATTTTATATATTATATCATGATATATAAAAGACATTTTCGAATGGGGTGGGCCTATATGTTATATCTGGATCTACAATCTCCAAAAATATTTTTTTCACTGTTATTTTGGGCAGAAACCTAAAATTTTAAATGGCGCCGCGCTAACCAATGTTCAAAACTTCGAAGCTTAAATCTTTAGCCAAGAAACAAATTTTATTATCTCATCTATATTAACTCAGCCTCCATTATTGCGACATCTGCAAGATGACTTTTTGTGTGTGCAGCGAAAAATGGGTTCTCATTAGGTGTGGTTCAGCAACTACTAATGATGAAATGAAACAATTTTATCCGCAATGGTGTTCAGGTAACAAGTCATTCTAGTGCGTTACTGTCTTTGAAAGGGTGTTGGCTGGCATAAATGAGGAAGAGAATCTAAGTTATTGAATACTGACATTTTGCAAGTAGAGCGCCAAAGTTCCGTTGTGCGCGTACAATGAAAATAAAAGTCATTCGTCAAACATTCGATCTTAATTAAGTTATCAGCATTACTATTTTATTCATAGTCCATCCAGTTGGCCACATTAAAGAGATCCGTGCATGTTCTTCTCCTTGGAATACCCTCAAGAAACTCATAACATTGTAGTGACTCATAATGGTTAAAGACTGTACACGATACCATGCAAACATGTATCGTATTTATGAATATGTTTCTATGTAAGATACTTTGTAACGTCGTTGTGTATGAAATTCAAGTCGTGGTCGACTATAACTTTTTGTTTCATTTTGTAAATACACTACAGAGCAGAGAACAGGTTAAGATAGCAGCGGCGTTCCGTCGCCGAAGTCTTAATTTGACAAAAGGGCATAACGGGGCAGATGCAGGCGGGGCCTTGCTGGAAAAAAAAGCTTCTCAGTACATACTTTATTCACTGGGTGTGGTTTTAAGAGCCGACGCCGTTAGCAGGAAACGGAGCCCTATATCCTCCCATTGCCTGGAAACCATAGTTATAAAAGTAACACTTCTGTCTAGGAAGCAAAAGACACAGACACAGAAGCATCCGAAGGGAAGAGGGAAGATACACATATAGCCGCAAAGTACTGTAGAGGCTGTCGAGGCCGCTCTCCTTTCCGCGTCCTCTCTCGGATGGGAAAAAGTTTTTGTTGAAGACCCCGTCGTATTGCGCGTTTCTGAGGAAAAAAAACGAAAGGTTGAAAATGCCGAAAACAGTGAGTAGTCCGCTTCGTAGCCGCTCTTTGTGTTTGATTTGCCCCGTTTTCACCGCCGTCTTTCCGCGTTATGTGTATATTGCGAACGCAACGGGTACTGCTCATCGATATGGAGTTTCTGGGCGAATTCGCCTAAAGTCGTGATTTTCAGAAACAGAGGAGATGCGTATTGTTATTATCGGTAAATAATTGTGTTCATATTTAGGGGCACATCGAAGTTTATATTCAGTACATACTGAAATTTCTATATAATATAAACTTAACAGTGAAGTTTACGCAATTGTATTCATCCTGTTTTATTGTGTTCCTTAAACTACATGGTTTTGGGTGAGTCAAATTTAAATGAGTTAAAACTGACTTTAGACTGCTTTGTATCCTACATTGCCCGTAACAATGCCGCCATCCACTTAGGGGGTATAAAAACCGTTAGTCTGCGCTGACCCGAGCGCCACAAAGGCTGCTGCTATCTGCGCGCTGATTGGCCGCCGGCCGTGATTGGCTCTAGCTGAATGGCCGCCGCGTCTGGCCTTTGACAGTTACTCAAACCCGCATTCCGGAACGGGCGTGAAGCGGCGCCCAGATGCGCTCCCGGCATAATGCTGTTTATACCGTTTCCGGTGTTTTTCTGCAACGTTTTTAGCTAGATTTTACCCGACATGTATAGGAATCTGCAACCAGAGCGCCATAATTATCAGCGGTCTGAATAACTCAGCCGTGTTCCAGACCTTATATTGCATATCATAAGTAATTTAATTGAAGTTATGCGCCACAGTATACTGCACCTAAGGAAATGTTTAAATATGATGCTTTTAAAATTTGCTGTCATTTGTTCTCTAGTACAGATATTGGTTAAGTGATGTTTCATTTTGAAGATAAATTAATCTACATTTAAAACCAATCAATAAAACGCAAAACTTGGCTTTTTTTATAGGTAAATTAGGTTAGCATTTTTCTGTAACCACTGGGGCAAAACTTGGAGTCATTTAAGCCTTTACATTTATTTTGCTATACTGCATTTATTTGTTTCTGTTTATTTATTTAAGGATAATTTTAAAGAACAACTGAGTCATATTATGACATATATTGGTCGTTACCTATTTAAAACTTGTGATTAATAAGATAGTGGTGATTCACAAAAACAATATGAAAAAGTTATGCATATGGTAGAAACCTGAAAAATACCATGGTACATGAGACACTATGCAAATCTTTTAAAATTACAGAATATATTTAAGTATTTATCAATCTTGAGAAGAGGTTATTATAAAGTAGTAGAATTATTAAGAATGCCTGTTTTCCTGTGACAGCAGTTTTTGGTGCAGTCTGATTCAGTTTTGACTCTTTTTGGCACTGACTTCCCTTCCCAAGGAATTACAGATGATGACTCAAGACCTCTGTGCCTACGTCAGTTCCCAGTTGGCTCTTTGCTGACTCCCAATGATGTTACGCTGCCTTTCAGAGCCATATTTGGCATTTTATAAAGCAAGACTGGCTGTCTGCTCCCACAGGCCTGCCTTTATCGTCAGCCTTGGAACTTTCAGACACTACTTTCCCATGTGGATGAACCCTACTGCTTCTAACATATAAAAAGAAGATTATATATTTTTCTTAATTAGGGAATACATATTTCTGTTTTGCTGTTTATTATGAAGGTTTGCTTTGTGTAAAAATGTCAATGTTAAACAGATACAAAGTAAAATCCACAATATAAAAAGTAAAAGCCACAAATAGGAACAACTACCTAGTTTGTCATTTAAAAATGATTTTCTGTAATTGACTTTACAGATTTTAATATTGGACATCCCATTATAGTCAGCATTGGCATAGCACTATAGTCCATGTATAAACAGAAGAAAACTATTTCTTGATAGAAAATGTATGTGGAAAACTGAATGAAAATACCATTTCTAAAATTAAGTGATGTGGAAATGTCATTGGTATGTGAGCAGGGGATTATATTTCTCTTGATGCACACACAGCAAAGTGGAGATTAGCAGTTTGTAATAATCTAAGCTGCAGGTGGTAGCCATTGTAAAGGTTAAATCACGTGAACTATCCCAATCATCAAATGGAGGGTAACTTCCTGGCTCCAGAAGCTGAATTGTACAGTGTTTGTATCTGTGAGTGTTTGTGTAAGTCCATCTCTCTTTGCAATTAGACTGAACTCTGGTTGGAGAATGAAGGTTCTCTTCTTCATAATGAATATTCCTGTATTACTTTTTTGTGCAAAAGTTTATTTTAGTAATTTTGGCTTCATTCCTCAAAATTCCTGATTCCTAATATGAATTCATAATTTAATATATAATTTTGCTTTTCTTGTTGCCTTATTGATAAAAAGTCGACTTTTTAAAATGACAGATTTTCTTTGATTTTTCGAATTTCATTTACTTCTTTACCTTGGTCCTACAGCAATAAACCTGAGTTCTTTTTTTCTACTCAGACATTTCGGATTCTCAGTTCTTACCCTGAAAGGTGATTCTATAACTGGGCTCTTCAAATCTGGACCTCGATTCCAAATCCAGGCCTTGTTTTAGTTCTTCCATATAGTTTGTTTAATAATTACTGATTCTTATTGGCTGGAGGCTTCACACCTGGCTGAGAGGTAAAGGAAAGCTGGAAAATCAGCAGGGCTTGGCCCTTGATGACCATGATTTGAATAGCTCTGTTATAGAGGAACGAAAACTTGACTATAAAGGCTGATTTATATTTCTGAGTCGAACTGACGTCGTAAGTACTGCAAGTACCCTACGCCATAGCCTGAAATGTACCTCCCCAGAAATGTAACTACATGTCGCGGTGACACAGACCACAAGAACTGTGATTGGTTGACTTGGTTGCGTTCATTTTTTATAGGAGCACAGAAAGCATAAATCCCAGGTGTACTTTATTTAAATATTGGTAATTGAAACAAACGTTATTTATATCTAACATAAAATAAGGGCAAGACAACGCACAATTGCATGCACTTTATTTTGTGGAATTTCCACTAAACACTGCTTCCTCCTCTCAAAACTTTGTTTTTATAAAGTTTGCAGATTGCTGCACTACTAGTTGCTTTTTGAAACATAAAATACTTGCAGACTGTCTCCCTCTTATCTGACGGTCTTATGTTCATGACATCACCTCACTGAGTGGCAAACAAACCAAGCGGCTGCGTTAGCGCCCAGCTGGAATGGAATACCGATAACACATCTAAAATGGCAAAGAGCTGTCCTGCGACTCATTGTACAAATTAATTTAACAAGAAATATGAGCTCTCTTTTTACAGACTGTTCAAAACTAAATAAGTAAGTATAGGACATGGGTCGGTCTGTCAAGTTCAGCAGTTTTTATCAATAAATATATATCCAGCATTGCCCCTCACACTGAAGTGAGTATTTAAAAGCTGCCTGATCAGTTGTACTGTGTGGCTTCAAAAGATAAAAAATAAATGTAAATGGCAATTTGTTAAAATTGTCTCATGTTTCATTTGAAAGTTCTTAATATTTTTACTGAAACAGACTAGTTGTCTAACACATATGGCTGTAATTTGGATAAATCTGTAAATGACTCTTAAGAGTAAGTTTTTATTTTGGCTGTTGTGATTGCAAACGGTGGCCAGTGATAGTAGAAGCAACAGAGGGCATGCTTTTTGTTTCAGTGCTGAGCTAAGAATAGCCTGTGGAAAACACCCTGTACGCTGGTTTTAACGGGACCCACCCTTAATAGGCCAAACTATTCATTCTTAGTTCCTTTTTCATTTTGAAATGTATTCCTTGGCTGAAAAATAACTCTTGGACAACCCTTGATAGACAGCCAAAGATATTGTAGCTTAGGAAGTTTAAAGAATTGATATGTCAGCAGTAAGGCTTAGTTTTCAGTTTGTCTGCTTTAGTGAGATAGGATAGATCATATTATTATTGTGACATCAATAAAGCAAATGGCACCCATTATATATGGAGGGAACATAAAGTGTTTCCATATGCTGCCATCTGTCAGAATGCAAATGTAAAGGAAGAATATTTCTTAACAATCACAAATGTAAAAGTTAAGTCAGCTTGATTTGCATCATGGGTTGCACGATGGCTTGGTGAACAGCAATGGACGCGCATTCCCCTAGGTTTGTTGCCTGAGTATATGTGGGTTTTGTGTATTCTTTCTGTGTTTTTGGGTTTCCTCCAGGTGCTTTTGTTTCTTCCCACGATCCAGAATATGTTAGGTGAATTGTTGTCCCTCAATTGTAGTATTTATATGTGAATATGTGCTCTGCAATGTACCGGCACCGTATCCAGGATGGTGTCGACCCGTGTGTCCAGACAAAATAGCTAAGTGCATAATGATACTGTGTGTGCCAGGTATTTCCAATGATTCCAAAAATATTAAAGGTGAATGTCATAAGGACATATAATTTAGGAGAAAGGAGCAACAATTTTTAAATCTTGATCATAGTCTTGGAAATTTATTTCTCTTGATTTTTAAATTTCAAATTGATGCTTGAATCAATGGTGTTTGATAAACTGGTATCAGTATGTATCGTGATACCAAAAATCGAAAACAGTACGGTTCTAGAATTTTGCAGATTTCTATATTCAAGAGGTTACGTCACATAGTGGACATGCCAAACCTGAGCTGTGGGGAGAAAGACAGTCATACTCATTTCATATGTCTCTTGCATGCAGAAGCTACATAGATGTAAGATGAAAACCACTGTTGCCCACTTCCCACCTCTAGTTGCAAAACAGGGTTCCAGAAGTGAGCTATATCATTATTTTGGTTTTAAAACGAACAAAAAGGGTGAATCTACAGAGCCAACAGCCCCAGTATGCAGATGCTGCTTCCTGGAGGTAACACGTCTAATCTGGCGGAGCATCAGTCAGTCATATACCATGTTTTATATAAGGACTTTAGAGATCAAGTCCACATGATGACAGATATTAGACACATGACAGTGATGCAATTTAGTGGTTATTACGTTTTGTGTTTGTTTAAAGTCATGTTGAGCCTACGTGCGAGTTCATTCATATCCCTTTCCCCAGTGACGAAAAGCAGGCTAGACTAAATGACAAAGACAGAACAAGCACAAATATAAACCTAACCTGAGGGGTCCCTCACATAAAATAGATCACACTAGTTTTTGCTTTGAGAACTTTATCCTGGAATAGCATTGCTTTTAACAGCAGTGCATACAGCGGTATGAAGCAATATGTCTAGAAGGCATGGAACATTTGATACTTCCCAAGCCAATTTTCAGTATTAATTTGGTATTGATATTGAGGTATCAAATGTGGTATCTGTATCAAAGTCAAAAATTCATTTCCTCAAACGTAGATTTTAAAGGACTTATTTTAATATACTGCGATGGGTCCCTTTAACCCTGCATAGGACAAGTGGGTATAGAGAATGAATGAATATTTAAATTTATCAACCAATTACTATTTACTGTTTTTAATACAGAAGTAAAACCTTAAATGAAATGTCATGGGGGCTTATGTACACTTGCCTAAATTAGTTTATTAAAATAGTGATTTTAGTAATGAATTAAAAAAGCTATGGTGTCTGCTTGAGAATGACCCTTGACTTTGCAAACGTTTTTTCTAGAGAACAGTCTCGTGTGATATTCTCTGGCTGGGAAGGTCAAGCTACCAAACTCTTTAACAGAGTCTCCACCCAGCTTGCCTCCCACGTCCTTTTCTCACTCTCTTAGAGCTTTGCTCGCTTTGGCTTACAGGAAGTGACAGTGCGATAAGTGGGTTGGATGGCGAGGGCAGGTTGCTGACAGAGAGGGGAAAAAACGCAGCCCTAATCAGCCACGCAGCTGTGAAATAATGCATGGCATTGTGACTCTACTGGCATGCAGGCCTCTGTCTGCTATGATAGGCCTCTTCAAGTTCAAATTGTTCCATTTAAAATAGAACATTAGGAAACTCACATGGATCAAAATGTTTAGCAGTTTGTCTACTGCAGTATTTGTGAATTATTTGCTTTTATTAGAGTATTAGTATTGCAGTTTATATTGTAGCTTATGCATTTAATAGTATTAGGAAAGTAAACAAAATTTAACAAAATCATGTTTATATGTCATATAATCATGTTTAATTTTTCTATGTGCACACATATTAATAGTATGCATTTATAAGTTTGTAAGCCTTTAATTGAACTTCAGGTTGATTGTGAATGTATTTTCTCAGCAGACCAAATGCAAGTCACAGGCTGGAAGCCATCTTAGGCCTAGAGACTAAGATACTGGAGGATGTGGTAACTTCCTGCAGTGGGGTTTCACAACTTACGTTTTGAAACAGAAAGGACTGCAACAGCTACCTATGGCTCTAGAATCAGATGTAAAAAAAAATAAAATGTAAAACAAACTTGCATCTATTAAACATATATTTGTTATGCATATATTAATTTGGTAGTGGGTTAAAAGAGTTTGTAGTTATACAGAATAATTAATCCAGTTGTATTTAGATTTACAATTTTGAAGGGTAACAATGACACATTGTTAATAGAAGGTGGGCATTTCTGCAACTACACGGTACACAATGGGTCATGTTTTAGCCCAGTGTACTACATCAAGCTAGTTTTCTGAGCTGCTATTGGATTATATGAAAGAAAAGCCCATTTACTTTGGCTGTAGCAGAGGGTTTTAATTAAGAGTAATCCTTGTAAAAATTGCAAGCACTTTCATATGACTCTGTGGAAAGCAGGTACATGAAAAAGAACTTTATGAAACAGTCCAGAACTGTGTTGAATTCATAACAAATGTCTGTGAGTATTGTTTTATTTACCCTTGTTTTATAGATTGTTACATTTGAGGGCAAAACAGTTATTGCCAAATTTTTATACATAACAATGGAATTTAAATCATTTGCTTGGTGTCTTCTTAGGTTGAGTGCCAGCACACTAGTATCTTAGCCCCTGATAGGATGTCTTTCTTTTTTCTTTCATTCATTAAGACAAGTCTATGTACAGTATTTTATACATCGTTATTGTGATGCCGCAACTTGGAATTTTTTTCTGTTCCATATTGATGCCAGAATATGTCTGACAAAATTTCTATTGATGTTCATATGATCAGTCACAAATATCTATCAAGTAGTGTTAATATTCATTGGCGATGCGGTTAAAATGTATGCAGAGAAATACAACATTTACCTTGAATGCCATTATTTAATATAATTGTATGTGTGCAATTCAAATGGCTTATTTCTCCTTATTTTCCTTATTAATTTAATGGAAGATTGTGAGCATGTCTACACTGGGCTTTTTTTCTAGACTTAACCATTGTTTGCGGCTTTTAACTTTTTCCTCACATGGGAAATAGTGAAATGCATGGTTTTATGCCTCAGAACAGGAGTTTAATACAATTAATGTTGTAATACTTAGGTGTACGGAAACTGCTTCTCCATTGGAGAACACCAGCTACATTACATGATAACTGGTCTCTACTTAATCGTGTAGACCCACATTTGAGAATATTGATACTTGATCTTTGGATTTAATTTTTTTCCTATTATGTTCATATTATGCATGAAGCCTAATATTCATGTGTCTTTCAGCTGTGTATATAGCAACATAGCAGAATGTATGTTTGGATATTCAAAGTCAATACTATCATTATTTAAAAATTTTACATCTTATTTTTGGTTTTAATAACCATGGATATGTTGGCTTAATATAACAGCTTACAGACTAACAGTTCTATAGAGCAGGTTACGTTCTCAATTTTTATGAGGTGGATTTCGGGAAATATTATTTTTTGTTTGGGCACAAAATAGTTTCTCTCATCAGTAAGACTAACACTGAGATTCTGTTTGGTCTGTACCAGGCACAAAATAGTACCCTCCCACCACAAAAACCATAAACCTTTCTCTCTCCGTATCTCTTAAAAAAATTCTTTCTTAATTGTATTACACAACTACTGATGTTCTGTTTAAGGCTTAAAGCTTTTTTATTATTTTAATAATATAGTTTATTAATATGGTTCAAATAAAAGTTTTAAAAAAAAGTAATCAGGGAATCTTTGGTAACTAAGACATTGTACATTTTCATAGTAATTGGTTGGGTTCAATGGCAGCCAAATTTACCTGGCCCTCATTCTGCTGGGAAAGACCTAAGCGAAACTGGCAGTAACCAGCTTGCTGCTGGATTGGTGTCTCTTAGAGCTGTGTCAGACATCTGTTGTGTGCCAGCTGTCTGGGATGCACAGTTTTTCCAGCTGGCACTCACTTATGGGGAAACAAAGCAATGGACATAACAGACAGATAAATGTGATGCAGAACTGGAAGCTGGGCAAAGAATCCAGGGGAAATTTTTTGGATGCTTACAGCTTAATCTGTAGCACCATTTTAAGTAATCCAGTTAAATAATGATGTTTGAGTAAGATTGTAGTATTTGTCATTTATATTATATAATATAATGTCTTGTCATTGTTATTGTGGTAACACTTTACTCAAAGCTGGACCTATAGACACGTTCCTAATGTATTATAAAGGTGTAAGAATTAATCCAACAACAGTCATAAGTCATTATAGGGTTGATAAGCTGCACTGAAGCTCATAAGACTTAATAAGCTACAATGGAGCTCTCATCTATAATGCACTACAGATACCTTCATAATGCTTTCTAATGGTTGGTATAAGAATTAAGGATGCTTTGAACAGCACTATGAAGATATCTATAGTGCATTAAAGGTTCATATAGTATTCATAATGCATAATAAACATGGCTATAGTGCATTATGTCGTTTTATAAATATTCATATCCATTATTATAATTTATGAATGGATTAAAATGTGTTAGAAATATGTTCATATATTCTTAAAGACATGGTATTCAGAAAGTGTTACCATTGTTGTAAACTAAAACTACTTTAACTTATGTTTTTGTTTTGTCAATAGATCAGTGTGCGAGTTACTACAATGGATGCAGAGCTGGAGTTTGCCATCCAGCCTAACACCACAGGCAAACAGCTTTTTGACCAGGTAAGCATGTTGCTTAATTTTATTGCAAATATTCTCATCACTACTCAATAGGGTTGAACAATTTGGGGAAATATCTAATTTAATTCCTGACAGATATTGAGATTTGATTTGTGATATATTTTTTTAAAAGTCAAGCTTCAATTCAGCATTCAGTGTGTAAATTTAAAATGTATGACTATCAAAATATTATCTGGTCTATATACTAATGCAAGGATGAGAAATAAATTGCTTCTAACATGTATTTATTACTTTCTCTAAATTAACAGAGACCAAAAATAAAACAATCACAAAAGCTGTGACTGTGTTAAGTTAAAGTAATAATAAAAATAAAACAATTCCAGTAAGAAAAAAACAATAGGGATCCTGCAACAAATGCTGCTTGGACCGCAAATAATAGGACGATTTCTGTAAACAATCTCTGACCATTAATCAGGTAGGTAAATCACTTAGCTCAGCAGTGGAATCAATTTTTCTTGGGTATCACATATTTATTGTTTGTGGAATTATCCAAATTCGCCTTGGGCCACATCTGTTTGCTGAGCATGACAGGTACATGAGGAGCACAGCACTTCTGATTGGTGAGAATGACTGTCACACAAGGAGGACTTACATGAATGTATAAAACTATTGACTGGTGTAAGAGTTTTAAACCCTAGGTCAGACGTGCTGACTAACGCATACCCAAAATTGCAACCTTTGCGATTTGCAAATTGTGTCGGGCGCCTTTCAACCATACCAGGTACCGTATTTTTGGGACAGTACATTGGGTACTTTCCATTGTCTTCCAGTCAAGTACCAGTACTATAAGTTTCAGCACCTTTTTTTTGGTACTTTGGGGAGGAACTTTCTTTTTCAATTGGTTATGCAATATCCTGCCTCTGAAACACAATACAGCTGCTGTTTTGAAATAAAGAAAGAAAGAAATAAAGAATGATAACAACGATGAAGTAAGAAACAAAAATATCTAACATATATATATTTGAAGTAATAATCATGGATGTGTGGACAAATGACAGACCTCAGCTTCAATTGCAATCTGGGGTGGCTTTCCTGAAAGTGATTGATCTTAACGAATAACAGAAGACGTAAGTAAAGAACAAGTGAGATCTACTTGTGTTTCCCAAAACCCTTTGTTTTTTCAGAACTAATGAATGAACTTTAATTAGTACTTAAAGTGCTCCACCCTAGCCTCAGCATGAGAAAAAATATTACAGTGTTATGCAGCATACTACACATAACAAGGACAGCACAGCAGCATTCAGGGGGAAATCTTAGAGCTCCCAAGGACTTGTGTAGGCGTGCAAACCAATTTTACTAATGGCATGAAAACCAATTTTAGTATGATGCAAGGCGTCTTGCATTGGTAGGTTTGCAGGAATCCACTAGTGTTGTCAGAAGCTGCACAGCATACTGAGGGCAAAATTCCGATGTGTTCCACTTTTCAGTTTATTCTGCATCAGATCAAGGAGGCGCATTATTTCATCTCAGGCCAGCCTGGATATATCTGTGAATTGTTCATCACTGAGATGGTCCCAGGGGTTCATGGCCACCCACAAAACGGCATTTAGACCAGCAACTTGGGTTCCTGGGCAACGTTGTCTCAAACACTGTCTTGCACAATGCTCTGCCATTGCTGGTAGTGAGGGGTGATTCATCTTCCCAGTTCAAAAGATGTGACTAAACACATAGCTGTTTTGATTGGTTAGCTCATTATGTAGCCTATCAGGGTTATTCAGAATTTATTAATTGTGCCCCATTCCATCCATCCATTTAGTACAGCTGGGCGATATTCAGTTTTCAAACCTGACACGACGTTTTTCTTTTTTATTGCGATACATGATATAATCGTGTACATTACTGTGGTGCTGGGCAGACTGACGGTAGCAGCAAATGATGAAAATACTTTCTTACAGAAGAGAATTAAGTGCTTTTATTGAGCTCATAACAGAACTTACAGTTAAGCCCGTAAACGTAAGGAAGTCAGATGCCGGACTGTCGGGTACATGGGGGATTGATACAAAGCTAGGAACACACAACGATCAGACAGGTTTCACATATGACACGGGTAATAGGTAAATACAACTATTTATAACAACAACAGAACAAGGGACCCACGAGCATGCTGGGATATGCTAATCCTCTAAAAAGCATCACTCATTAACAAAAATTGCAGGATTTGGCCACAAGGGGGCATTTAGCTGATATCACTCTTAAGCCCCTTTCAGATATGCACTGCCACTCGGTACTTTTTACCCAGAGGGGCTGTATATATGAACAGAAATGTCCGAAACAGTTGAACCAGACATTTAACAGACTTTACCTTTATATCTCTACTACAAATTCCAGATAATTTCCGATTGATCCTCAGATGTGAATGGAGCAGGACATTTTCCTGAGAATTCAGCGCGAGCAATTGGGCGTGTCAATGATGTTTCTATTGTGCCACTGGTAGAAAAGCAGAAGAAGCAGTAGCTGCTTCTTGCTGGTATATTACGGAAGCGTATTGCATTCATCTGGGGAAAAAATCAGTTTTCTTTTTTCCAAATTAATGACATAATCATCCTGTTTTTACAAGTAATATTTTATGATTTTCTGAATTAACAAGACAACCTTTCTGTTTCTCATGTTGCGCGATCTGTGTTGTTTAATCCGCTTTTATTTTTTATCTTGGTTTGAGACATTGGGAAATATTAATGTATGAAGTGGTGTAGATGAAATTATCATTAGTTTATCAAACAGGATGATTAAGTCATTAATGTGGAAAAACAAAACTTTTTTTCCAGATGAAAGCAGTATGCTTCCATAGTATATGGCTTTCTATTATTTTGCTGGTACTGTCGGTACGTCCAAATAAATGTAGAACTGATATTAAAGCAGAAACAGTCGTCATTGCGAAGGATATATTACGTGCCATGTCCTGCCTGCTGCATGCTCCACCCCAGCGCCATCCTGTGTACTGACAGGAATATTAGTAGTTGTTGTAGACGCCTCTGATGCGGAAAACTGAACGGTTGTGTGCTTCATGTGTAGAAGGGCAACTCCGGAAAATGTCCGGACTTGAATCATTTATGTAGAATTTATGAACATGGCTTTAACTACAATCAGTAAGGGTTGAGAGCAAGCAAGAAAACCATCTAGTATTTTTCTTCATGACCAGGTCAGCCATCTTTGTTTTTTTCGGTGCCAACATCGCCACGATAATATTGACATATCACCCAGGCCTACCATTTAATACCATTTCATATAGTCTTACAAGTAACCCTGTCACAACGCTATCCATCTGACAATCCAATGATACTCACCAACTAAAACCTACAGTGAAAGCAAGCTGGTCACCACAGGAGAAATGTGTGAAAAGCAATACCACATGAAGTAACAGTATAATAAATATATAATAGTGAACAGTAAAATCCTAGGAATTAAGAGAAGAAAATGAAAATTAGATGTGCAACAGCTCCAAAAATGCATTGTGCATGAGCATTATAGGCCTAAATAGAGGTAGCTGTTTGGGCGAGTTGTTTCCCTGCTGATTTCGGCTGCTCTGCTCCTGCATCATCTGACGTTTGCTAATGCCTTCAGCTGAACATACCACTCTCTTCAGATCTTTGTGGTCCAGGACAGAGCAATTACCAAACTGGGCTGTAATACCTGGTGAGGGTACTCTCTAATGCTCCAAATTGGATGGCTCTAAGAATGGCTGATGAGACCTTGAACATCCTCAGCTACTTGAGATGGTACAGCTGGTGACTGGCTTTGGATATATGAAGGTAGTTAGCCAATAATGAGAGTGTCTCCATAGTTAACTATAACCTACTGTATTTGCTCTTCCCCCTTTAGGAGAGCCTAGCCTGTCTTAGTCAAATTGTTTTGCTTTCTAAGATAAATGATGCTAAAAAGAAGGCTAGCCATGTCATGTAGCTGCACCTTCTTAGATAATACGTTGCAAATATCTACAGTCATGCCCAAAGCATACCTCCAAGTTGGTCACAGGATGGCTTCACCAGAACAAAATCGCTGTTTTGGAATGGCCAGCTCAAAGCCCGGATTTAAATCCTGTAGAGAATTTGTGGAATAAAAAAGGAAAACCCACCAATTTGAATGAACTATACAACTTCTGTCAAGAGGAATGGGTCAGAATCCCATCTAAGTATTGTAAAAAGCTAACTGATGGTTATCCTGCAAGACTGACTGCAGTTCTAAAAGCTAATGGCAATGCAACAAAGTATCATATAGAATGAGGTTGGGCTGTATGTAAACTTTTGACCTACTAATTTTGTAACTTCATTAACTGAACTGAATGAATCCACTGAAAATGAAAACGCTGTTGAAATCAGTCCTGGAAATAAAAGAAATTGGTTGATGTTATTATAGGAATGCATTGAATGTTGAATATTAAACAGTAAATGATAAATAAATAGAAGTTGAACGTATTTCTCTCAGGTGTATTTTGGGCACGACTATGTAATACTAATTATTTTTTGTGAATTTATCATGTGTATTGGGCTGAATGATACTAGAATTCACAAATTCACATCGTGTTATTTGTAATTTTTGCAATAAATACTGTTGAGTTGACAAAACAAAAATTTACCCCAAATTAAAGGTAAAGTATGTGATTTTAATCCCATACACTTTTGGTCAAATTCAGCAAATTTCTCCTCATAGTCCACTAGCCACACAACAATGCTCCACTCAGTCAGAAACTGGGGGCATTCATGCACGATAGGGCACAGGACAAGGCGAGGGGAGATGGTTAGAGGGTAGACTGGGGAAGCAGGAAAGGAGAAAGAGAAGGGAAGGTATATCTAGCACATGCTAACGTGTTGAAGCAATAGAGATGGCTAAGAAATAGTGCAAGAGAAGATCTGAAGAACAAAAATTTTAAAAGAAGTTCATAGGCCGTATAGTATCGTTAACCTTGTTGATGTTTTAGCTTACCCAGATATATAACCTTCCCACAGCCAGCTGTTGCTAGCTAGCAATACATTACTGTACATTATATTAGCAATACATCACTGTAGCAAACTCGATTTTCAGCAAATTTTTCCAATGTTAACATGCTAGCTTACCAGCTGTGAGTACTAGGGATAGCCATGTTTGTTGTTTACGTTCATTATGATAATGTTGTTTTCTTACACATGAATGAGCCATTAGATATTTGGATATGACAATGATGCATTATTCTCATTTCCCCCACATGCTTCCTCTCATAATCAGGCAGCTTGCCTTCAATGTGTTTAGGAGGAGTGGCTTGGGAGGGATGCCTGAAATGAAGGATTGGATTTTTGGTTGGATACTTTCAGAATCTGCTAGTTTCTCTCTCTGATAGACTAGCTTTACCATCCATTTTGTGAAACTACTTAGCCTATTCTGCTTTTGCTATATTGTTTAAACAGGCTACATACTAAACGTACGTATCAAATGTAAAAATAACGTGCAAAATCAAGTTCATACCCTAATGAGATATCTATTACTCTCTGGTGAGGTTCTTTGTAAATCATGTCGACACTCCTAGAAACAAGAAGAAACCAACAGTTCACGTGATGCTCACGGTTGAAACAGGCGCATTCCATGGAAATAGTTAAACAGTAACAATTAACAATAATATGTGAACACACATTAATTTACACCATTTAAAGATAAGCACAGTGTGGTACAAACATGCTGACTGCTGACCAACCCCACAGCGTCACATTGTGTCAGCCAATTGTTGACAGTGGGTGGGAACACTGCTCATACAACGTTGTATTGCTGAAACAACGTTGATTACATTCGTATGTGGCTACCTTTAGCCAGAAGGCAGATAATTTACGCCATCTGCTATTGTATAATCAAAAATTAGACAAACTCAGTTTTCAGATGTGAAGCTGTGCAGTGTGAAGCTTTTTTCAGTCCCCCCAGGATTTTTTTTTATCAAAATTTGCAAGAAATTTTGTGATTTTTCTTTTCCTTGGTAAACCCCATTCAAGGTATACATAGGCCTAGTAAGACACAAAATGAGTGAGAGAAATTAAATTAACAGGCAGACATTAATTGCATGAACATTTATTTTCTGTTCTTCAGTCTTGGTATAATTACCTCAATAAAGCCCAAGATTTGTGAACACAAGCCCACACTGACATTGCCCACATCTTTCCACAAATGTT
>JAODKM010000037.1:1664828-1676459 GCA_026780845.1 Petrocephalus sullivani | reverse complement strand
TTAAATCAGAGCTAGATAAGATTTTAACAACTCTGAGCTATTAGTTAAGTTCTCCCCAAGCGAGCTTGATGGGCCGAGTGGCCTCCTCTCGTTTGTATAGTTCTTATGTTCTTATGTTCTTATACAGACATTATAATTATCATGATACAGTCACATGACCTTTCACCACATGCCGATTTATCTCATCATTTCATTTCCACCACTCCATCTGGGTGCTTAACTTTTTTTTTTTGAGCTACTTCAGGTTTTACTACTTTAAACCTAAAACACTCCTTTGCTTGGCTAATAGTTAATTTCTTCTTGTTCTTTGACTGGTTTGTTTTCTTGATTGAAAGAATCATCCAGAGTTTCCTGTAATGGGTTTCTATGGCCGGGCAGCTGCATCCAAGCCTTACATCACCAAGTGCAATGCAAAGTGTCAGATGCAGTGTTGTAAAGCGCACCACCACTGGATTCTAGAGCAGTTGAGACATGTCCTCTGCTCTGGAGAGATGGATTATGCTTCTCTGTTTGGAAATCCAATGGACGAGGCTGGGTTTGGCAGTTACCAGGAGAACAATACTTGTCTGACGGCCAAGTGTAGAGTTTGGTGGAGGGAGGATTATGGTGTGGAGTTGTTTTTCAGGGGTTCGGCTTGGCCCCTTAGTTCCAATGAAAGGAACTCTTAATGCTTCAGCATACAAAGCCATTTTGGAGAATTTCATGCTCTCAACTTTGTGGGAACAGTTTGGGGATGGTCCCATCCTGTTCCAACATGATTGCACAGCAGTGCACAAAGCACGGTCTATAAAGAAATGGATGAGCAAGTTTGGTGTGGAGGAACTTGCCTGGCCTGCACAGAGCCCTGACCTCAACCTGGTACAACACCTTTGGGATGAATTTGAATGGAGACTGCATGCCAGTCTCCATTCATCAGTGCCTGACCTCACAACATCAGTGCCTAACCTCACAAATGCTCTCCTGGTAGAATGGTCAAAGGAGCTGAAGCTGTTACAGCTGCAATGGGTGGGCCAACTCCATACTAAAACCTATGTATTAAAAATGCAATGTCATTAAAGTTCATGTGTGTGTCATGGCAGGCACCCCAATACTTTTGGCAAAATAATATATATACATACACGTGTGTGCCACATTCATCATTCTCAATTAACTGGGAAATTTTCTTTGTTTTTTTTCCCTTAAGGTGGTGAAGACAATCGGACTTCGAGAGGTCTGGTTTTTTGGGCTGCAATACCAGGACACGAAAGGCTTCTCCACCTGGTTGAAACTCAATAAAAAAGTGAGTGTGCACACTAATAAAAGCTGCATATGTGATACCAACATGCCTAATTCATTCATATATGTCATGGGTGTTATTCTATAAGCAGCTGTATCTGGTCAATTAAAAACCTTTCATTCAGATTATTGTGATTTTTTTCCACCCATATGGTTCTTAGCTGCTTTGGTTTTGATTCACAGTATGGGAACCACTGGATTAGCCAATAAACCCAACAGATAAAGTAACCCCCAAATCATAGATCATGATCAGGATTTGCATGATAATACATATTGACCATGTTTCAAGTGAATGCACTTAATAGCATTCCTGTGCATCATTTTTTTGTCTGTCTTTTTAGGTCACTGCCCAAGATGTGCGCAAGGAGAGCCCCCTGCTGTTCAAATTCCGGGCCAAGTTCTACCCAGAGGATGTGTCTGAGGAGCTGATCCAGGAGGCCACACAACGCCTGTTCTTTCTGCAGGTAAAGGAGGGGATCCTGAACGACGATATCTACTGTCCACCAGAGACTGCAGTGCTGCTGGCCTCCTATGCTGTCCAGGCTAAGTATGGGGACTACAATAAGGAAGCCCACACAACTGGATATCTGTCCAATGACAAGATCCTTCCCCAGAGGTACGTACTGTTTCGGTTCACATTTTTACAAAAAAAAACGTCTACACATTGTGTCATGATTAGAGGGTTTTTCTGTAGATGATGCTGATATTTAGAAGTCAGGGTCAGCCGATTGGCGATATATGCTGCGTTTTTTTTTTGCCAATAACTGGACGTTTTTCTCCTCCATTTGCATGATAAAATATCACACTAATAATATAGGATACACAAGATTTCTCAACTAAATAACATTTATTGAACAGTGACTTAGAACATAAGTGTAAACTTAAATATAAATAGAGTGACCAGATACTCCATGTCATCCCAGATACTTGGAGCTACTTCAGGTTTTACAAACTACTTTAAACCTGAAACACTCCTTTGCTTGGCTAATAGTTAATTTCTTCTTGTGCTTTGACAGGTTTGTTTTCTTGATTGAAAGAATCATCCAGCTGTTTCACATTAAGACATATTTTTTGTCTGACAAATATAAATAAAATAAAAACAAAAGCCGGATTTCCACTGGTGGCAACTTAGAAGTTACGCAAAAGTGTGGGGAAAGGAGAGAGAAGCATGCGAGCAAAACCTGAGCAGATGGATTTATTTTAGTATTTCAGTTACATTAAACGCATTAATGAATATGTGTGTGCATGCGCAAAGCTCTGTTCTGCTTATGGCTGTGTGAGATCCGCTGGACATCCGTTGTGTTGTTAATGTGATTTATTCTTCAAAACGTACCGATAACAATACCGTTAAAGTACCGGACCGATAAGCAGCACTGGAAAGAGTAGTAGTACCATTAAAATCTTAACGATACCCATCCCTAGTGACGGGGCAGGATTTATGTGCTAGTCTTTTCCTGTCTATTAATATTACGGTTTACTGGATTCTCAGAGTCCTGGAGCAGCACAAGTTTAATAAGGAGCAGTGGGAGGAGAGGATCCAGGTGTGGCACGAGGAGCACAAGGGCATGCTTCGGTACGAAAAGCACGCCTGCCGCCCTCACACCTCTCTTAGACACCAACCTTTGCTTCTCACACTTACACTTATGCTTATCCTAATTTATAGCTCTACCATATTTGTGCATTTAAGACCAGAGTATACACTGAATTCACTAATTCCAAGTCTAAGTCCAATTTAAATTGTGCATTACATTCACTAGATGGCAGTGTTCACGGCCCACGTCACTGAGTTGCTTTTTCAGCAAAAATGTTTCATGTTTATGTAAATTGTCTTCAGAAATAGGACACATTTTTCAAAACATTGCATTTCTGAAGAGGAAATTGTATTTCATCAGGTTTTTATGCTTTTTATTATAATTTTACACATTTTCCTCTAATAACCACTTATTAAAGTCCTGGAAATATGTATTATTGTTATGTAGGGAGGATTCCATGATGGAGTATCTGAAGATTGCTCAGGACCTTGAGATGTACGGTGTGAACTACTTCAATATCAAGAATAAGAAAGGGTCTGAGCTGTGGCTAGGAGTGGACGCTTTGGGACTCAACATTTACAAGCAAGATGACAAGTGAGCATCATGCCACAGTCAGCACTTTCTGCCCCATATTTCCTTAATGCACATGGACAGAATGATTTATTTTTGGAATATGGAAAAATGAAACGGACACACGAAAAAACTGACTTTGAAACTGTCCCCAGTAAAAAATCATTTGCATTATTTTGTACTTTCCTTTTTCAACAGAATGACACCAACTATTGGATTTCCATGGAGTGAAATAAGGAATATTTCCTTCAATGACAAGAAATTTGTTATCAAACCAATTGACAAAAAAGCTCCAGTAAGTCATTTTATATATATTATTCACCTCAACCCCATTTCTTTGCTTTTTTGGAATGTAAAACATGTCAACATTATGCAGTTATTTTCTAGTGCCTTTACTTGAAAATATGGTCTGTATGTATCATCATGTAATTCCCAAGTGTTTTGGGGGTTGCTTTAATTGTTAGGATTATTGGCTACAAGTCAACATTAACATAATTAAAGACATTAATCTGGTCAGTTTAATGATACTAATTTAACAAATGTTGACATGTAGCAAAACTAATATTTCGGACTAACTTCATTAGATATGTCCTTATTACAAATATTATGTAATATTTAAATATTCTATATATATATACTTTTGTCGTATTTTTTGTTTAAAATATGGAAATGGAGATGTTAGTTTACGTATAGCGTGGGTCTTCTGAATGTTAATTGAGGATCGAGGTAAAATTCAGGATGATCACATGAAATGGAGTGTCTGTATTGTAGGACTTTGTCTTCTACGCCCCACGTTTGCGTATCAATAAGCGCATCCTGGCTCTTTGTATGGGGAACCATGAACTGTACATGCGACGGCGCAAACCTGACACTATCGAGGTGCAACAAATGAAGGCTCAGGCCCGGGAAGAAAAGAACCACAAGAAGATGGAGAGGTGCGGAACCGTTGCATACTCTCACAGCAAGATCGCAAATGCAGCGTCTGTTTTTTCACTTTAAATGTGACTTGGAATTCTGACTGGCATTTTTCTGTTAATTAAGGTCTTGGAATGCATGATCCATGCATATGGGAGATTACTGTATTATATATTATATTATGTATAGTAAGAAAGCCTGAGGGACAATAATAGAAAAAACATTTTTGTATTTTATTTCTCTGCTTATTAGTTGCGTCCCTTAACTTACAGGGCACTGTTGGAGAATGAGAAGAAAAAGCGAGAACTTGCAGAGAAGGAAAAGGAGAAGATTGAGAAAGAGAAGGAAGAGCTCATGGAGAAACTGAGGCAGATTGAAGAGCAAACCAGAAAAGCACAGCAGGGTTAGCATAGCTTGGTCATGAAATTCATTCCTGTGACTTGTGCTTTCTAGTTCCTGCTGACATTCTCTATCTTAGTGGTAGCCAAAACTATTAGAATGCCTGACAGATCTGAAAATGTTTTTTGCCTCCAAAACATGATTTCATTTCATAATGTTCATGAAATATGCAGATGGTTGCGCACAACAAATATGAGATGAAGTGAGACCTACTGTTTATCCACTTTTAATTCTAATATTTGGTATGTTCAACTTTTGCAGCAATTACAGCAGCGCATTTCTCTCGTGCATAGTGTCAATATATTTCTTGAGAACTTCAAAACTAATGGTATCCCATGCCTTCTGCAATTCAAGCCAAGGGCTTTCTTTTAAATGTACAATAGATATGTCCAGTTTAGCACAGTGATTCTCCTTATGAAGGCTCTATTCTATCATTTATTGAGCGTAATGATCGCTTTTCAGATATTTAATTTTTTTTATGGGCAATTCAATTTTAATGGCCAATTCAACAAAAACAACTGAAACCTTTTGAATATGCCAAGTGTTCTAATAATTTTGGCCACCACTGTATATGTGTTCATTTATATGAAAATGTAATATCTGAAATTTCAGAGGTCAAAATCAAAGAATTTTCTTTTATAAAAAAGAATAACAGTACCCTAATCCTAGTTCCATCTCTGATATTGTATATACATAGTGTCCATTGGGTATTAATACGTCTTCAAAAGTCTTAAATTCAAGTTTAACCAATTTAAAGCCATGAAAAGCCTTTCAATGCCTTATATTTCATACTCATACGTACACATTTTAGTCTGATGTCGAAATTTTTTTTATTTAAGTTTAAATGAGACTGAATCTGAAGTACTATACAAAATAGTGCACTTGTAGAACGTACAAAAGCAATGATTCTTGTGCATTGCATTTCCACATAGCACGGTTTCTGCGTGCTACGCACTGTAAAACAAAACGCCACGTTGATTGTTTTTCCGTATATAAGTCATTTTTGCATTCCAAGTTGCCATGAATTCCGCTTGATAGTTTTTATGTTCTAAATTATGATTTTACAACTGTGTTAGGATAGGTAAGTGACTTAGGCTATGGTGTGTTTCGACTTACACCAAAATTCGGGGTACATCACTGTCGTAGGAACGGAACTGTCGTAAAACAAGGACCCCTGTATACAAGATGGTTTTCATCGACTGCATTTTCTTTAATGTGTTTGCATGCGTGCTTCTGTATATACCCGTAGAGCTGGAGGAGCAGACAAAACGCGCCCTGGAGTTGGATCATGAACGAAAACGGGCCCAAGAAGATGCTGAACGCCTGGAGAAGGAGCGCCAGATGGCAGAGGAGGCCAAGATGGCCATCCTGCACCAGGCCGAAAGCCAGATGAAAAACCAGGAACATCTGGTCTGTGTACTTTTGGTTTATTGAGTTTACCATCTCCATTAAAACAGTCAAGGGTCATTGAAATTTTAATCCACCTTAGCCGACTTGTATTATGATGTGCAGCGCAAGGTTATGTGTCTTGCTATGTCATAATGTTTTGGCACCATTATTAGTAATAAATATCACTAAAGGTAGTACAATTACTAACATACTATAGCAGAATATGAGGACAAATGATTAAATAGCTGAAATAGGTCACTTAAAACATTTTGCTTCTTGTAAAAGACACAAAAGGCCATTAACACAAATATAATGTGTAATATGTAAACTCTCCTGAATAGTAGAAAAAAGGTCTGAATAATTTTAATTTTTTTTTCAGGCTACTGAACTGGCTGAACTTACTTCCAAAATCTCCCTTCTAGAAGATGCAAAGAAAAAGAAGGAAGATGAGGCCCTTGAATGGCAACAAAAAGTATGTGCTTTCTCACCATTCTGTGCTGTTTTACAGTCACCCCATATCATTTAACTACTGTAAGAGGAATTTGTCGTATCCGGTGCAAAGGATGGGAGGGTGCTAGGATACTGAACATGCACACATAGCTTGAGTGGGAATCAAATCCACATCCTTATAGGTGCAGTACTTACTGTAACCTGTCAGGATATGTGAGTGTCCGGTTCACGGGGTACATTCAGTGAAAACAAAATGACACTTCATTGATGAAAAAGGTTTTGATAAAATGGGCATATGACTCTTGACTGAAATCACAGTGTATGGGAAACCAAGTGACTCACTATCGGTCTCGGCAGGCCACTACAGTGCAGGAAGACCTTGAGAAGACCAAGGAAGAGCTGAAGAACAAGGTGATGGCTGCCCACGTGCAAGAACCAGTGCATGCAGAGAATGAGAACGACGAGGACGACGAGAGCAGCGCAGAAGCTAGTGCTGAACTCACATCTGCTGCAGCTTACAAGGACCGCAGTGAGGAAGAGCGCATGACAGAGGCTGAGAAGAATGAGCGTGTGCAAAAGCACTTACTGGTCAGTATTCACCAAATTTTTCTCATTCACACGCTCATGTGCACTGGTACATTTGTACGTCTCACATCTTCTGGCTGTAAACTGTAAAGTTTATAGTTCTGAGCCACATTAATGATTTTGTAGAACATTGTTTGGTAACCATTTACTTGAGCGGGCACAAAATAATAAGTAACTCACTTACTACTGAAGTACAGATCATGAAAAAATATAGTAATTGCATGAAATACGTGAACCGTTATGTTTGATTAATAACCAAAAAATGAAATCATTATTATGAAAATAAAACCATACGAACAGCACTATTAACTTACTTTTCATGTTGTCCGCTGTTCTTCAGGCTCTTAGCTCAGAGTTGGCCAATGCACGAGATGAGACGAAGCGAACACAGAATGACATGATCCATGCGGAAAATGTGCGGGCAGGTCGGGACAAGTACAAGACCTTGCGGCAGATCCGGTCAGGCAACACCAAACAACGTATTGATGAGTTTGAATGCATGTGATGTGTTTTGGCAAATGGCATTGCTGGAACCACTACAGGGGAGTTAAACAGGGCCTTTTCCATTTCACTTCAAACCTGCTTTACACAAGATAAGGTCTTCTACGAATAGGGATAATGCTGGACTATCAAAATGATCAAATATAATATTATCATGTTTGAATACCATGGTGCGCATAATGGGAATTTATGTAAGGTTCATAAATTCTTTTACATTTCCTGAGTAAGGTTCAAAGTACATTCACAAAGCTGAAAAAAGAAAATATAAAATGCTGAATTTTTCATTTACTGTTTCAGTCCTAGTTATCGCTAAGGAAACTAGAATTCAAAATTTTTATATAGAGGTAATCTGTTAAATACAGAGAAACAAAGGTGCAGTTAAAATATTAAAATTACCTTGTTCTTCAAGCTAAGCTCTAAATAGTAATATTAAGACCCCCATTGGTAATTTTGCATTATATAATTTGTACAATAATAAAATTGATAGACCAGTAAAGGAGCAGGTTTGATTGTTTTCTGGATGGCCCGCCACTGTTAGTAATTTCAGTAACTAAAATTTCAGCGTCTTTAGTTTTATCCTATTATAAATTTTAAGCTTTTAATTGTTCACCATTTAAGCAGGTGGTGATGTGCTTTGGTAATTTCTTTAAGCACACTTTTTTTTTCTTTTTAAAGCCTTACAACAAAAAATGCAGTAATGTGCAGTAATGTTTGTCAAAAGTCTGTATTAGAATAATAAGCAAAAATAAAATGTCAAGTTCTGGGAGGCTGCAGTTAGTTTTTATTTTATTTTATTTTTTTAGTTGGACCCATATCTCTAAATATGTCTTGTACTGAGTGCATTTATGAATAGGAATAGCTGAAACTAAAATATGTTTTTTATCTAACAAGTGAATGTTTAGTTTCTGTATCTAGAAAGCCTTATTTTAAGGCTAGTGTATCAGGGATCTCAAACTCAGATCCTAACCACAGGCCCGCTGTTCAGTTGCAGAAATCATGAATGGATTTGTGACTGGCCGACTCGACAACTGTTAATTGTATCATAATAAATCCACTTTTATGGATACACGTAGACTGAATTTATCCAACTGTTTTATAGTCATGCTACATCAAAGGTATTTATTCTGTCATTGTATCTATCATTTTATTTCCAGATACACAATAAAATATTAAATTAATTGAATGCTGAAATAATTTACTATCAACCATAATTAAAACACATCAGATGACTTCTGAAGGATATCAACATTTTTGCTAAATTGAGTTTGAGACCCCCAGAATTACAGCATATTTTTGGTTATTGGGATTTTTTTATGATTTAATTAAGCAACAAAATGATTTATTGCTACTGTAAAAGTTGCTGTGTAGATTTCTTTTTTTTTAATTTGATTAAAGTTGGATGACTGGGTAAAAAGATGTTGATATTGCATTGTTCTTTGTAGCGAAAACAGACTTAAAAAAGTACAAGCTGGCTGCTTGATTTTTTTCCATTTAAATTGTTAAAATAAAGTTTTTAAAAATTATAAATATTTGCTGGTATTCCTTATCGGTAAAGTATATACACATAATTTGTGTCTCAATTTGGGGTTTCTTACCATGCTGTTCTGGTTCACTGATGACAGTGAACAGAATTTGTTCTGTGGCTTTCTCTGGATAAATGGTATGGAGGACAAAACGTGACATAATCATAAATAAATAAATCAGTAGAAAAATAAATTTATTTAATTTTCTATTCCAAAGATTTATTTTTGAATTGGTTTTTTTTTATTCCACAGATTTATTTTATTCCACTGTTTATTCCACAGTTGTAGGGTTGTTTCATATATTATACCTCTGGGTTGCTTCTACATGCACAATCATACTGTCACGAAAAGTATTAAATGAGTAAACAAAACTGAAGGCATTAGACTTAAAATCAGACATGACAGATGGTTGTAAAAACATTCTGTCCTTCTAAACATCTGCTGAGAATGAGTTCATAGAGTTTCAGGGTCTTATCAGTTACTAAACATTCTAAACTGCTTAGACTTCTTGAAGCTGTTAAAATGAGAATGAGGCACAATACATTTTATTTTAGCAATGTTTTCCATAATTATATATAGAATTGTCTAAATATTTACATTATTGTCATTTTGTGAAATACATGGAAAAAATGTATATGTTTTGATTAAGAATGGATCAAAGTGTGCTTTAGCCACCCCAGTATTTGAAAATGAGGTCAATGTCCTTTTTTTCTGGAACGGCTGTCAGACCTTGTTCATGAAGGACTGCACAGATCCTTCACTGAAGAATGTTTTCAAAATAGGTAGTACAGTTTAGTTTGTAAGTTTAAGGAATTGTTTAAGCAATCTTTCTTTACGAAAATTGATTTTCGTAAGCGTTAAAATTAGGTGGTGTTCTATTTTATTATCATTATTGAATTCAAATCTTTGAGCTCAATACTGGATGTCAAACTTGCCAGCAATTATAGCTTTTAATCAGTTTAAGTACCTCTATTTTCACATTGGCTTGGCAAAACGTATGCCTATTGCTGATGCTGTACACACTCTAGTTCCCTGAAGCATCTTGAGAATGTCCTTAAATATCCTTAACATTTAAAAAATAGATGTTTTCTATAAAATACATGGTTTAGTGTAACAGGTTTTCTATTGAAAATGCAAGACTAAGTAGGACTAGAATGAAAAGAATGAAGCATACATTGCAGATGCAAATGACCAACTTGTTATTCTTTTTAATAAATGGTTAAATAAGTTATTGAAAATGATTGGCCTCTACTCCATCAGCAAAATGCAGAAGTAAAAATAAAACAAGAAATTCTGCAAAATTGTTGAATCTAATTTTGGAACCTTGAAATGAAACAAATGCCTAGCAAGCAAAAGACAAGCAAGCCTCAGCCTTTTGTACCCAAAAACAGTTAAAAAGGTAGTTGAATGAATTTGGGTCTAAATCACACATTTAACTATGGATTCCTGTATTTAAATGTGAGTTCATTTAATTTGATGTGCTTTGGTCATGCCCAAGGGCTGAGCTCTATTCAAGGACAATGGGGTCTGTCTGTAAATCCTCATGTCACAGCCGTGCTCATGCACACTTGAATACCATGGCCAGTCTCGCACGTTTCTGCTATCCTATTTCGGCTCGGTTGTTGGGTACATCTCTCAGCTTAAGCTGCAGAGTTCCACCATGCCTCTGGCACAGAGGATTCAGCCAGTGTTCAGTGCGTTACAGCAGCTCTCAGGACACCAGGTAAAATATTTTGGTAACTTATCAGGATAGACATGCATTTATTTACTTTAAAATCTGTAGTTTTTTCTAGTAAAAGAAGTGGATTATGCCACATAAAATAAATTGCATTACTCCTTTACACTTTGGATAGATTGTGCATACAGCAAATTTTGCCAATTGTCTAATAATCTACATTAATGTATGTACCTTACACTTATAACTATGACTGTATAGTTAGAGAACAGCTTGCAGCTTGCACATATTACAAGGTACACATATCAGCAAACTCGCATATAACTGAAGTTAAACTTTGTATCTTTTATGTTCGGATGGTCATGGCCTCAGTACAGGAGAAAAGGTTGTACTGCACTTCGTTAATCAAGATGGCATCAAAACCACTACACAAGTCACAGAAGGTGAATCCCTGTTGGATGTTGTAGTCAACAAAAACCTGGACATCAGTGGCTTTGGTAAGGAAGTTAGTCTGGTCTAGTTAGGTAATTAGAACAAAACTATTGCTCCATGTTTCACAATATGCACAGGATTCACTGGTATTATTCATTTCCATGCACTATTACATTTGATAGTATTTTATCTTATATGATTTTCTGTAGTAGCAACATATATTGTGATTTTAGACAAATAAGAAACTACTATAGCAGTGAGATTCATCTGATTCATCAGTTGTATTTCATTTTATCAACACTTCTCTTTTAAGAACATAAGAACATAAGAACTATACAAACGAGAGGAGGCCATTCGGCCCATCAAGCTCACTTGGGGAGAACTT
>JAODKM010000037.1:1648250-1660912 GCA_026780845.1 Petrocephalus sullivani | reverse complement strand
TATTTTCCAACTCATCACAAATGTGCTTGATGGGGTTGAGGTCCGGACTTAGCACAGTGATTCTCCTTATGAAGGCTGTATTCTATCGTTTATAGAGCATAATGATCACTTTGCAGATATTTCATTTGTTTTATGGGTATTTTAATGGCCAATTCAACAAAAACCTCTTAAATATGCCAAGTGTTCTAATAATTTTGGCTACCACTGTACCTTCAAAATGCATTGTAATGGTCAGTATAAGAATTAGGGATGCTTTATGTTGCATCATGAAGGTGCACTATAGATGAGACCTCCATAGAGCATTTATGACACATGATACTATAAAGTGTTGTGCCTTTTTATAAATATAGTGGGGTTTCTAATACTTTATGAAGGCGTTTAAAGTTTTTTTGCCATATACACAATTATGCTGAGTGCAATGTGCAGTGAAATGCACAGTTACCTAGCTCCGGACTATTGGAAATAAGGGGACATAACTTTGAAAAACATGACATCATGTATTACAAACGTCAGACATTAAATATAATCAAAATATCTATGATGTGCTGGTCCTAAACAATGGCCTCATTAAAGATATTTATCTGCCTTGGGAGAGAAGCTCTTCCTCAGCCATTCTGGGCTGGCCTTCAGGCAGCGATAGCCTTTGCCCGACCTCAGCACATTGTTGGGGTTGGTAGGATCCATAATAATCTTAATGGCCCTGGTCCTACATCATCTAGTGTCAATGTTCTGGAGGTTGGGAAGTGCAGGTCAGATTGTGCGTATGGTTGACCGTACAACTCTCTGTGGAACCCCGTGGTCCTGCTGTGTGCTGTTATCAAACCTGGTGCCAATGTTCCTGTCAGGATGCTTCTGATGATAGATCTGTCGAAATTCATTGGTCTTAAGAGGGGCAGCCTGAAGTCCCTGAGATGGTACTGGCACTGATGAGCCTTCCTCTCTAAGGAGTCACGTGCAAGGACCAGGTCAGGTCCTTGGTTATGTGAACACTGAGGTACCCAAAGCTGACAGAATTCACCTTTAAACTACCATAAATACTGATGTGGTGGCTGGCTATTTCTTCCCAAAGTACACAATCAACGTCTTGAAAATTTGGACATGTGACAAATACCTTGAAACATTTGGGTCACCACTGTAAGCTGACACTATGTTTTTGCTGAGAAAAGTAGAGAAAGTTGGCAATTGGAATTGCCACAGAACTGGCAAAAGCTGTGGAAAGCTGAACTGGAATAATTATGTCACCTCATAGAATCAGAAACATCTTACACAGAAATATATGGTTGTCGACTATGCTGGGAGCCCATTCTGGAGCTAAAGCAGAAGAAGGCCCACATTCCCTTGGCAAAACTACGTTAGCAAAGGTGGAGCCTTTCATGAATCTCTCTTCTGGTTGAGTGAGACCAAATTATTTTTTTGGATCTGATGGTGTGTAGAAGTGACAAGTGCATGGTTCCCACAGTATAGCATAGTGGTGCTGGGGTTCTTACTGTATATGGGGATGTATGAGGGCTGATGTTACAAGAGAACAGATTTCATTGATGGCATCATGGATTCACAGATATACAGCAATATCCAGAAAGAAAAGATGTTAACTTTTATCCACATCTTTAGATGTTGGGCACTTTTTGAACAGAACAAGGTCCTCTGTCTTTCACTGCTGGAGTGGCCAAGTATGTCAACCAAAAACCTCACTGAGCACCTCTGGGGAATTTTGAATAGAATAGCCCTCAATCATCAAGGCACTCTAGCAGGTCATCCTGCAAGAGTGGTGCAGGATAAACGGACAGCATGCTATGAACTGGTACACTCATTGCCAAGAACAATTGGTTGAGAGCTATTAAGTAATATAGGACATACAAAGTACTAGAATATTAAATATTTGCAGAATTCAACCAAGGGTGTACTCACTTCTGCAACAGTGGATTTATTTAAAATATTGTCAACATATCCTTCTCTGTAACTGCTGAGTATATATTTAATACAGTTTTGTTACCATCCAATGAATTGTAATGATTGTAATTTGGGAACTATGTTTACAAGGAGTGCAGTCATTAATGATGCATACTATAGTAAAATTATCAATGTTTAAAAAGCGTATGCAATATGTGAATTTTGATAAATGTTGAAATCTCAAATCCAGCTACTGTCCAATAACTCTTATTACTGAGCTGTGCTAGTGTTAGCAGCTACACAAAACTCCTCATATAGATATTAAAAACTACCTGTAACTCTATGACTTCACTCTTTGTTACTTTTCGTAACTTTCACACATTTGTAATTTATACCATAAGTTCTAATTACATTCATTAGATAAGGTTAAAAACAAAGGCGATGTCGAAATCGTAGCAGGGTGCATTTAATGTCCACTGGGTGGTGATATATCACAGTGTAAAGTCTCATAATTACCACTATAGCTTCTTTACTTACATGCAAAAAAATCACATTTAGTTACACTAAAACTGTTACTTTTCTTGCAGAAAATGAATACTTTCCTTTAAATGTATTTTTTCAGTAATCTCTTCTTTGCTCAGACCTCACTCTCCCCACCCACCTCCTCCAGCTCCAGCTCCTCTAGGGGAACACCAAGGCATTCCCAGGCCAAATGACCATCTCTCCCACATGGCATGGCCTGGATTTGCCCCAGGGCTGGTTAGACATTCCTAAATTACCCTCCCATAGAGATGTCCAGTAAGTATCTCTTCTAATGTCTGAGCTCCTGTACACCTGAGCCCAGACATCCTGTTAAGGAAGCTAATTTCCAGCGCTTGTATATACGATCTCATTCGTTGAATCAGTACCCAGAGCTCATGACCATAGGAGTAGGAATGTAGATCGACCATTAAATTGATAGTTTTGCCTTTCAACTCAGCTCAGTCTTTACCAAGACAGACCGGTACAATGACCATCCTCTCTAGTACCCTGACATAGACCTTCCCAGGGAGGCTATAGAATGTGATACCCCTGAAATTGGGACACACCCTCCTATACCCTTTCTTAAAAATTGGGACCACAACCCCAGCCAATTCAAAGACACTGTCCTCGACCTCCACACATTGTTGAAGAGGCATGTCAGTCTAAACAGCCCAGCAATCGTGAAGATACTATGACTACTTTGCATAAGATGCATAACCTACACCTGAGTTTTTGCTTCCGCAACTGCTAAAACCACACTCTACTTCAGTTTATTTATATAGCACCCTTCACAAGTCCCAGGGCACTTTATATGAGTGTGTTTGAATACATTGCTATATGAAAGATATGCAAGGGTTGCTTGTACCTGTCAGCTGCCTCTGGAATTCCAGAAGCTAACCAAGCTTGTTGGAAGGCCTCCTTGTTGTAAGGATTTCAAAATGCTGTGGTATTCTGTAATACCACCCAAGCCTTGACTAATAACTTTAACAGCACCACTGCATAGCACTCACCTGGATGCGACAGCAGCCATTCTGCACCAGTAGTAGCTAAGGTGGTGAAGGGGCAGGAGAGAATTCACCAGTTAGATATGGGGGATGATTAGGAGGCAGGATTTGATAGGGCCAAAGTGGACAATTTTAGCCAGGGCTTCAGGGTACCTCCCCCTACTCGTTCTCTTTTTCTATTTTATATATATATTTTTTTTTTGTTGCAATATATCTGTCCTCAACCTGGTCTGATGGAATTTCATTGCAGTATGCATGCACCAACGGCGACCATCTGCACACGCAGTCAAATGCAGTATGAACACAGGCTGCTGCACGGACGACCATCCCCAGTATGAATGTACACACGGAAAAGTGAAGTTTGAACTAGGTTTTAGCAGTGCCACATGAAAGGGGATAGCCATAGAGGCAGATTTGGTGAACCTGATTACATTGAAACAAGTCACTCAAAGCAGGGCCTTTTAGGAGAGAAGGGCATAGTGTGTAGGGGGGTTAGAGATTGAAGAGGTTAGCAGGTGTTGGAAGAGTAGGGATTAAATGGGTGGAGGGGCTGATGTGATACATTGCTGTTGTTCCGATAGTATCTCGTTAATTTCTATATAAAAGCAAGTCATGTTAGCATGCCCAGGTGGGTTGGGTAGCCAGTTGACCTTGAACCCCCAGGGGCTTTTTTCTCCCTACTTGGAAGTTTTTGGTTTTACTCCTCCATTGTCAATTTCTTTTTCTTTCTTTCTTTCTTTCTTTCTTTCTTTCTTTCTTTCTTTCTTTCCTTTGTATTTCATTTTCTTAATTCTACTGTGCTCTGTTTTGCAATATGCTTTCTTTATTATGGTAATGTATCCCAACACACCCATGTAAAGCGCCTAACTCTGCTATGAAAGGCGCTATATAAAAATTGAATTGAATTGAAGTCCATAAAATTGTTACTGCTAAAATTAGAGGGAATTGCATCGCCAAATTGGATTTATAAAATCACTACTGTCACCCTTTGGCGAGATGAATGACCCATGTTTGCAGGCTGCTGGGTTTATGCCCTTCAAAGGGGCGTTTATTAAGGGAATCGGGGAACAAACGAGAGCAAGATAGACAGCGAGTGTACAAAAGGCATCGACAATACTCGACAAGGGGAACAGGACACAGACTCACTAAAATAGGGCAGGGCATCAAGGGTCAAACACAAGGCAGCTGTTTAAGGCAAAGTAGCGGAGCAAAACACGAGGCAAAGCACAATGAGGGATAGGTGCGGCGAATCAAGCCTCGCCTGAGGGAAAAAACACGAAGGGGGGGGCTGAGCGTGACATAGCCCCCCCCCAAAGGCGCGCACTCCGGGCGCGGCAAACCCCTAGGGAGGGACCCCAGGGGACCGGAGACAGGACGGGAACATGGGACCAGGACAGGGAACCTAGAGAACAAAACACATCAAGCACGGGTCACAGGGAACAAGACCGAAACACAAAACAGGCACACCGGAAGCAGGACAGACAACAGCTGACACACAACAGGCAGGGCAAGCAGACACAGGGGCAACAGAACAGGGGACACAGGAGGAACAGAGGGACCAGCAGGCAGAACAGGACGAGGAGCGAACAGGGGAGACACAGACGGACGAAAAGCAGACATTGGGGGCACAAAACCAGGGGCCCGGGGGAGAACGGTGAGGGGCGGCAGCCGCAGGGACAGTAGGAGGCCAGGAGGCAGGAGCAGGAGGGGACCCCAAAGGGGCCAAGGAGGGAGACGGAGGGACGGGCGAAGGGGCCAAGGAGGGAGTTGAAGGGGGCACCCCGGACTGTGAGGAAGGAGGCACAGCCGGCGCAGGCGACCGCGCAGCAATAGCCGGCGAAGGCGTCACAGACCGAGGAGGTCGGGGGGGGGGGGCACCGCAGGCGACGGACGAGGTATTGGAGGCAGGACCAGCGGCGACCAAGTAGGCATCGGAAGGGGACCCACAGGCGACCGCCGAGCAGGAGCCGAAGGGACTGCAGGTGCCCCACGAGCCCCCTACAGGGCTACCGAGGGCGAGCCAGGGGGCAGGGCGGGCGGGAAGCGGCCCCGACGTAAGTGACCCCGCCCTTTCAGGGATCTGGATATGCAGGGCCACTGCCGGGTTTTGCCCCTCCGCAGGCACGGTGGAGGAGTCCCACCCCCATTGTTAATACTATTAAGGTGCCATGTCACCATTTTCATAGTTATTGAGGGTAATAGTTGATGAAATGTAATTTAAAGCTGCCCAGAGCATACGGTTTTATTATCAGTGTCAATTGCTGGAGTGCAATGACAGTTACTGTAACCTTGAATAAAGAAAATAATCTATTGTTCATCAGCTGTAGCTGCTTAGACTGAAATGCAGAAAACATTTGAAAATTCAATAAAAAAATTGAAGAACAAGTGTAGTGGCACTCCGTTTTGTTTCTTCTGTACCACCTTTTCTAGCCAGTCTGACAACCAGTATTTGAAACGTGAGTGAGACCAGATAATATTTTAAATTATGTATTAATTTATTCTGTGTCTGACTAAAGCACAAACGTAACAATGTTTCCAAATGTTTTTAAAAAATTGCCATATAGTTTGGTAATATTGTTTCCTTTCCATTTAAAATATTTCTTGCTGACTAGGGACATAGTTTTGTAATGAGTTTTACACAATCTTAATAACAAATGGATTTGATTTTCAGTGTGATTTAATTTATTTTTGAATACTGTAATACAATTAATAACAGGACATTAGAGGAGCTTAAAACACAGAAAGATGGTGACAAATTTCACAAAATTAAAAAGGAGTCATACAGTCTTTTTTGACAATATATGGATTCACCTTCAGTGCTTTGGCACATATGGGTTTTTAAATGCTATAGTATATGCACTAAATATATATCTATAATCTATAAATACACACACACACACACATATATATATATATATATGGTTTTTTTTATTAATAAAACGTGTGATTTGTGCAAGTATTTTATGTAAAAAAATTAATGTTATCCACATAATTCAGGCACTCAAAAAATAAAAAGTACAGTGATTGCATTGTCTTACATAGTGTTAAGGTATTATTCTCTCTGCTTGTTTATGTTAAATTATTTTCCAGTGTCTGTTAAGAGTGGGTGCACTCACCTATCATTCCATACTAATAATAAATGTCCAATATCTTTTTGAAAATCTTCAGTTACAATTTATGTTCTTATACATTGACATATATATGTTAAATACTTACTGTTCATTCTTAAATTTTAAAAATGTAATAGACATTGTTTAGGATATAAATTATGTATACATTTGTATTAATATTGCATACATTGTTAGCATATATAAAATATAGCAAAGAAGAAATATGATTACACTTTATACTTGATGCACAATATTTTTTAAAAAGACATATCTTTCAATAAAGCAGTATATACAACAGATTTACAAATTACAGTTTCCTATTGTATTTTTCAAAATTTCAGTATCTCTGTTACCACTTTCCATTTTGATAAAATTCTTAATCATGTTTTTGCAGCTCAAAAATAAATATATTTGTATAGCATACTTTTACAAAAAAGAGAGGATAATACTAGGAATGTCCAATTATGGTCAAAGTCCTGCAGGTTAGAGATTGTACATTTCATTTAATGCACCAAAAATGTATTGAGTTAAAACATGTGCAGGCTTTCAGTGCACTGGAACACTGGAAGTTCAACTAACATTGCTGACATTCAGTATATAGTGATGAGTTTTAAAGTATAAAATGAATACTCCTCCTCTCTCTGCACACAATTAGGACAAAAAAATTCTTAAAACATAAGCTTACTGTACAACATAGTAACAAATGCCAGGAATATAATCAAAGCTCATACCACTGTGCTACCCATATATTGTACTTATTTTTCAGAATATTATATTCACAAAGCACAGTTCATTTAGGATAATTATCATAAACCTATTTTGATGTTACCAACCAATACAGTAGTTAAGAAATGCATTATTACACTAAAAATCTTCTCCAATGTTTGATTTTGGAATATCTTCGTTAGCTGCACCCAAAAGACTTTTACTTTGACATTCTAATTTACTTCTAAGCAGACCCTTTTCCATGGTTTTCCCCTCTGACTGGCAGTTCTTATTGTTAGTGTGACTGAAGTAGTCCTTGACAGTGCTTTTTACGGCTGCTGGAAGCTTTATTCTAATTGTATGTCTTATTGTATTAGTGAAGGTTTTAGATGGAGCTGGCATGGAAGTACAACTGTCAGCTGAGGTTCCCAGCAATGCATTATTTGTGGCGTTCAATGTATCAGGCTGCCTAGTTGCAACAGATTGTAGAACTAAAGGAGGCTTTTGGCTGTACAAAACAGTTTGGGATATCTGGCTCTCAACAGTCTGACTTACCATTCCATTTAAGTCTGAAGAGTCTGTAGAGTTATTAGACAATTTTATTGAAAATCTCTTTTCTTCGACTGCTTGAGAAGTTTGATTTTTCACTGATAACTTGTTGGGAGTTATGTAGAGAGTAACTTTCGTCCGCTTGATCTTATCCACATTAAGATTTTCAGGACTCATGGGCTGAATATGTTTCATGGATATTTCCTGGCTCTGAACCTTTGAACCTTCTTGAGAAGTATTCGATTCTTCATCCACATACATCTCAGGTACCCCTAGCTGTCTTATCTGTAAATATCTGTAGTCCACCTCACCTTCATTAGTTTCAGAGTTGAGATCCTGGCCAGTCGCATATCTGTCAGCTTCCAGACTGTTATTTACAGACTGAGATTCACTTTGCCCCACATTATTAATGTGAACTGTGTTGTTACTTTCACTTCCGGGGGGGGGGGTTTCTTCATCCTGCTCATCACACCTGGTATACCAGTCAAATGACAAGGTTTGGTCTCTAGCTACCGGCCTTTTCAGTGTCCAGTCCTTGGAGAACTTTTTAGGAGTTTCAGGCGTTAGTGGGTGCCGTCTTGCGGGTGTCCCGAACATGAAATCTAGGGAAGAAGCATCACTGGGTGTGAAAACGGTGTCTGAGCAATATGAAATGCCACTATCTAAAGAGCTCAAAGAAGATGCCGATGGCGAGGTGGCTGTGGAAGACAGGCTTGAGAAACTTGACATATTGGGTAAGGTGAGTCTAAGCTGATGGTCCTTGAACTTTGATGAAATCTGAGGTGATCTCCAAAACATATGCTTAGACCGATGGCTCATTCTGGGACTTAAGTCATCTCTGGGTCTTGATGTCTTCTCTAGGTGCAGCTTACTCATGTACTGTGAACAGCTTGCCTGGCTGTGCCTCAGAGTTGCATCATAGCTTGACTGGCGAATAACATTAGCATGTGACTGAAGAAGGTTCTGTGAGCTCTGGCAAACGCTGGGTTCAGATGAGCATCGACCACGAGATGACTGGATGCCCTGGCCTTCAATTAGAGAGGTGACATTGGAGCAAACAGGCATATCATCCAGATCCATACACGAGGCATTGTCCTCCATCCAGTACTGGGATTTGAAAATGTCCATTTTATCCAGAAGACTCCACATTTCCCTCTCCTCCCTCACAATGTCATTTTTCAACGGCAGGAACCATGAATCCGTATCAGAAATGTGAAGTCCTTTTAGTCTTTCCTGCTCTGAATCAAACTCATCTGAAGAGTAACGTTGTGGAGAATAATCACCTAGAACACAGAAAGGAACCACACCATTATTGCAAGAAAAATGTTTATGTAGACCAATTAATTTCAATGAATATAATAATAATAATTTAAGAATAATTCAGAACATACCTAAAACATCCTCCAGATTTTCTTGATTTCCCTGCATATTTGTGAACAAAGATTTGGTGTCATGGCCGAATATAGTGGGGGTATTCTCAATCAATAGTTGTACAAGGCTGGCAACCTAGGAAATACAGATAAGAAAGAAACTGTCAATTGTAACTATGATTCCGTCTGATTCTATCATATGAGAGGTTCAACCTTAAGGTGAAATCCTGAGCTAGATATATGTAAGATTTCCATTATGCCAATTGATCCACTAGTCTGGACTGGCATGTGTTAGAAAATGCAAATGAATTGGACAGAAAATTGATAAACTGGTTACAATATATTTCTCTGAACTGTGTTCCTCAGATTCTGTAAATATCCTCCTGCTGCCCTGTATCCAGGCTCAGTCATAAAATTCACTGATGAATTGTTGACATTTGAATTATATCAATATGTTGAGATGTAAATGTGACTACATATTAGAAAATCTGTTTTGTTTGGAACTTCATTTAAATTAAAATGAAGAAAAAAACATTTTGCACTGGACTTAGCCTTCTACCCATTTAGGTAAGTAAGTAGGTTAGCAAAATGTATTTATTAAGCGCCTTTCACAGGCGGGAGGTCAAAAAGTGCTGTACAGCACTAGAGTATTTTAAAGTACCATCAATATAAAACAAAACAAGGAAACGTAAATTAGCAAAAACACTGCTAAAAAATAACAGAATACAAGCACAAGACTCAACTCAATTCAAACACCTGCTTAGACAAAAAAGTCTAAGTCTTCTTAAATGAGTCAGTTGACTCAGCTGAAAACAATGCTTGCGGGACACAGTTCCCAAGCCTTGGTGCAGGGTGTGTGGGACAACTAAGGGACCCCGCTGCCTACACCTACAGTAAATGCCCGATGAGCTTTGTAGCAGTGCAGGAGGCCAGTAATATGTTTGGGCACCTGCCCATGCCTTGCTTATAAGCAACCCCAGCTGTTGTCAGCTAACAGAATTTTCTGAATTTTAATTTTTGACAGGATTATCTTAAACATGGATCTTCATAAGATCAAACAAGTAAAAACAAGCCAGACTGCTTTTTATACAACAGTTGCAACAGAATGTAATTAATGATAACAAATGGCAGATAACACTGTGATAAACATTTGTTTTTGGCTTAAGTTTCATTTTGTATTTATGACCCATCAAAAATGTGGATTTTCAACATGGAGAAAATAATGAATATTGCCAGCCATATCTCCCAGAATTACTTTACTGGGATCAGTTCCTATTTCTTGTATTTATTTACTCAGACAATTAATGTTGTCAAAACATATAATATGAAAGCAATGGTGTGAAAAGTTATGCAAACATCTATGAAAAACAAAAGAGAAACCATTTTCTTGAGGAAGCATTTATAATGTATTCAGCATGATATCCTTAACATGGACAGCCTGGGATCCTATGGCACCTTTTTGGTTGACTTGCTTTCTTGCTCAGGATCTGCTGTCACGGGTAACCACAGCATGTTTGGAGCGATGCAGAGTGCTAGGTTACAAGCATTCATTTGATTCTCCTCTGTGTTCTCCTGTATGTGGTAAAGGAGGGCAAAGAGATGCTGCAGAAGTAGGGTGTTGGCTTCAGGAAGCTGGTTCAACAACCTGTTCAGCAAGAGGATGAAACATGAAACACTGTCTATGAAGCCCATATTCATAAAGCCTAACAACTGTTCTTAAAATTCACTGTAACAAATTCAAGTATTATATGCTTAGCGATAACTATTTAAAAAGGCATAACACATTATTGTCATGTTAATTATGCATTATGAATGCTCTACAAAGCTTTCATCTATAATGCATCTATAATGCACTATATATACCCTTATAATGTGGTACAAAGCATCCTTAATGCTTATACTGGCCATAATAATGCATTGTGGTATCTATAGTGCATCACAGATGACAGCTTCAGAAAACATTTATAATGCACATGGCTATAATGTGTCCTTTTAACAAATATTTATAGCCATGTTTAAAATGCTTTATGAATGCATTATTATGTGTTATGATTATAAATATGTTTGTAAATTACTAAAAACATGGCCTTAAGTAGAGTGTTACCGTAATTTTGTTTACAACAGCTCTCCAGCGTGTGACACTATTTTCTTCCCTCACCCTTTTATTGCCTGGATCTGTTCATCATGGCCATCAATATCCAGGACTTCCATCCACTTTTCATACAGCTCCGTGGAAAGAATGCTACCAGGCACATTGCGGAGAAAATCCTAGAGATTCCATAAATAATGACAATTAAAGTAGATCACGTAAGCTATTTTGCAGCAAAAAATTCAAATCTTTTAACGATTTAAATCACAGTAAAAAAGACAATGCCCCACACATTTTCCTTAAAATCTAAACTCACTAACGTATCGTATGCAGAATATTCTGAAAGGAAGTAATTAATAAAAAGTAATAATCAGAGACAACATAAAACCCTGGATCACAATATATATATATATGTGTTTGTAAATTTTGTCTTAATATACAGAGGTGGACATACATTATTTTTGATCAAGGTGACAATAAAAGCAGACTTTTGTGAAAGCTTACAGTAATAACAGATGCGACCACAAAAACAGACTCTGCCTCCAGCTGCACCACATTCCCTGAATTCAGTCGCTCCTTTAGCTCTTTGCAAGTCTTCACATTGGCAGAACGTCTGAAAATTCCTTTTGTTCTTGGGCCCTCTTGGTAAAGGAGGATTAGCATGTCCTAAAAATAAAAAACGTAAACATAAAATTAACTTGAGTGTGGCACACCTGGAATATTGATCTTAATACTGAATATTTCCTGTAACACTGTTCCACATATTTTTATTTAATTTTATCTATTTGTCTAGAAAGGTGAGGCTTCCTTATTTCATTGGAAAGACAGGGATTATATTAAATTGTACCAGAGGAAGATCTGACGGATTTCATGACAAATTGTTGAGGTTTTAAAATACACATAGAACTTTAACGTAACTATGTTTACATAGCTATAGCACATGTTAATTGTATATTTCTGAGGACGTCTGAGTAATTATCCACATTAACCACTCACAGTTTACGCTGAAATTAAAGCAAAAAAATGTTTTTCTCTGCACCTAATTTTCAAGTTTTACTCTGTGAGTCCCATGTGAGATCCTCTGATTTCACTTACATTTATCAAGTTCTTTTTTTTTTCTTTTTTCCCCAAAGAAATTAATGGTAATTAAGTCTCTGACCCTTTTCACCTTAAAGAGTTCACCTTAAGGATTTACTTAAGAAATGCATTAGGTTCCTAAGCAGAGGGATACCTGTACATTTAAAGAATCTTTAAGAATCTTTCCTCTTGATATAACATATCTGACTGATATGAATATACAGTCGGACCTCGCTAAGTCGAACTCAACGGGACCAAAAAAAAAATTAGACTTAGGGAGTTTTCGAGTTAGGGAAAACGGCGTACAGTAATAGGAGCGGGTTAATCAAGGACATTTTTCCAGCTT
>JAODKM010000037.1:1635593-1648150 GCA_026780845.1 Petrocephalus sullivani | reverse complement strand
GGGGACTAACGAGTGATTCGACATAGGGAGGTTTTCGACTTAAGGAGGTTCGACTTAGCGAGGTCCGACTGTATTTTACACTGTTTATTACATAGACAGTTGAAGGTGACTTCTCACCAGTATAGGCTTAGGGAGGTTTCCGTTGGGACACATGGATGATAGTGACTGACCAAATAACTTTCTGGGGGCGGTTGATAAATGGGATTCTCCACTGGCCCGGCTGGTATTTCCTTTTCTCAAAGCCCAGTCAATGAGAGATCTTTTCCTTCCAATGGGTTTCTGAAAGATTTCTTTAAACAACAAAAATTTTCCTGGACATCATTAAAACCATAAAGAAAATGTAAGGGTTGACCTGGAACAATATGACCGTACAATTGAATAAAGGAATCAAGTGGCAACAGCGCAATGCATAAATTCATGCAGCTACAGGTCAGGAGCTTCAGTTAATATTCACATCAAAGAGCAGAATGAGGAAAAAGTGTCATCTCAGTGATTTTGACCATGGCATGACTTGGTGCTGGACAGGTGGATTTCAGTAAAAGACCCTTTTAGGAACCTAGAACAGAACCTTTTAGGGGAAAATAAGTCAGTATTAAAAACCTGGTTGCATATGTGAAGTATGAAAAACCGTTTCATAATTGAAAATGTGGTTGTTTCCAGAATCAACTAATCACATTCAATCTCATCTTAAATAGTAGTTAGCATACACCTGCTATCAATTAAAATGACTGATTGACATATAAAGTTCAACTGCTCCTGTAGGACTTTCCTGATGTCCTTTGTGGAAAGGTATAGATCATGTGGGGAGTACCAAAGAACATCCAAGGCATTAACTATACCATGCAACTCAGCATGGACAATCATCAATAAGGGAGAAAATATGGCACAACAGAGATACTACAAAGAACAGATGTCCCTCCAAAATGAAAGAGAAAAGCAAAAAGAAAACTGGTCAGGGAGGCTGCCAGAAGGCCTACAGCAACACTACAGGAACTTCAGGAATTTCTGGCAAGTACTGTGTACTCCCTACATTTCACAACAATCTCAATCGTCATTCGCTAGGGTAGCAAGACAGAGGTCTCATGAAAACAAAAACATCCAAACCCAACTACATTTTTCAAAAAGATTAACAAAACCACGTGCTATGGTCTGACAAGACCAGAGATGGGTTTCCCGAAAGCATCGTAGCACTAAGTAGTTTGTTATCGAGCACTTAAGATTTATCGTTAATTAACGAGCCTTTCCCGAAACCCCTCGTAGCTAAGTAGTTTGTTATTTTGCTCGTAGATTTGTGAGTGATCCGACCCACTCGTTATTTTCTAAGTAGTTTGTTGTTTGAACATTTGCCTGCTGTCCTGTCACAGACACGCAGAGATCGGCCAAAATAGATTACGAAAACACACTGGCAGTCTTCTTTAGCCAACGTAATACTGTCGATGATATAATTAGCGGTCAAAATTTATAACATGTACAGTTAAGAGAAATATAAAACTATAACGTAGACTAAAAATTAGCGCAAACGGCACTCGTTGTTGTAACTCCTGCGCGCATTTTCAGTTCATAACAGGGTTGTGCACCATTCAGAATTGACTTGAGAATGACCATGAAAATGAAATGCAATTCATAAAACTTCTTGAAAAAGTTGCAGAATCGCAATTAGAATTTGAACATGAGGAAGTCGAATTAAAATGGGAGTCATTTCACATACATTCACATACATATAGTGTAAGTGCAGCTGTAACAATACAACTTAATATTTCAAATGGATTACACAGCACGTTAACATAAACAGCACACACTGACCCCCCCCCCCGCGATGACGAATATTTACGGAAGTAAAAAGAACCCGTTGGCGATGCCCTCGTGTTGGACCACCTGACTGAAAAATCTGTGAAATTCAATGAATGCCACATTTGAGGTGTTGCCTAAAGAATAAATAATGAAATAATACATAAATAGATAATGATTTTGTGTACCATGGTGGGCTTCTTACAGCCATACAAAGTAACCCTTTCACAACCATATCCATCTGACAATCTAACGGTACTTAAAAGATAAACTATTGCAGACTCCTTACATGATAACACATGCAAAAAGTTAAATATGCAAAAACAATAACTATATGGACATGGAAAATGTCTTAGAGGGTCAACATAACCCAAATCCAAATTGTTAGAATTGGCTAAAGCAGGGGTGGGGAACCTGTTCCATGGAGGGCCAGTGTAGATGCAGGTTTTTGGGATGACCTCTCAGCCAGCCAATAACATTGGGTCCTCAGGACTATATTGAGAGATCATCCCTAAAACCCACACCCACACCCGCCCTCCATGGACCAGGTTCCCCACCCCTTCTTTAGCCTATTGTCAAGTGCAAGATTCTGGTGCCTACACAAGTCCTTGGGAGTTCTAAAATGTCCCCCTGAATGTTGCAATGCTGTTTCGTGTGTATTTTGCTGCACAGCATTGCAGTAATAATTATATTAAAATATATATATTATTAATATTGTCACGCTTCCGTCGGGATGAACGACCCATAATACAGGCTGTCGGGTTTAAGCCCTTTCAAGGGGCATTTATTAAGGGAATCGGGGGAAAAACAGGAGAAACAAGGACAGTGAGCGTACAAGGCATCGACAACAACCAACAGGGAGAACAGGACACAGACCGACTAAATAGGGCAGGACATTAAGGATTAAAAACAAGGCAGCTGTTCAGGGCAAACAAGTGGAGAAAAACACGAGGCAAAGCACAACAAGGGACAGGTGCAGCGAATCAAGCCCCGCCTGAGGGCAAAACCGGGGAAACGACACGAAGGGCGGGGCTGAATGTGACAAATATATTTAATATATTATTAATATATAAAAATTTTGGCCACCTCCTTTTTTTGAGAAATGTTACTTCCTTTCCCCTTTGCTCTTTTTTTTACAAGGAAGCAGCATCCCATTTTGAGATTTTTATATTTTCAACAAATAGGTTAATTTATTTTGGTGTCTTTTGGGTTGCTTTTGTGTGTTTTTATTGATTTTATAATTATTTTATAATATTCTTACATTTGCCTATGCCAGATGTTACAATAATATAACACATTTCACCGTTGAAATACATGAGATTGATGTGCCTGTTATCGACAGTCCGTGCTTTTCTTACGCGGAGGCGGGGGAGGAGCCAACAAAGTACTACTTGGAGATCGTTTGTTATTTCTGAAATAACGAAGGGTTTTGGGAAAAGCATGTAGACCTCGCTCGTTATTTTCCTAAGAAGTACTTAATCTTGTTCGCTATTCACTAAGATTGATTGCTTTCGGGAAACCCACCCCAGATTGGTATGTTTCCAGAAGGTATGTTTGGCACGAGAAAAGCACAGCACATCTCCAAAAGAACACCATCATGCATTGGGGCTGCTTTTCATCAGTCAGAACTGGGCCCTTGGCCAAGGTTGAAGGAATCATGAATAGCTCCAAATACCTGTCGATTTTGGTGTGTAACCTTTAGGTACCTTCTAGAAAGCAGAATATGTAGTGTGATTGCACCCAACAGCAGGACAACGACCCAAAGCATAAATCCAAATCAACAAAGGAATGACTTCTCCAAATGAAGATCAATATTTTAGAATCCAACTGAAAATCTGTGAGGTGACCGGATGAGGGCTGTGCACAGGAGATGCCCCTGCAATCTGACTAATCTAAAAAAAATTTACAAGGAAGAGTGGGAAAATATTGCCAAGTCAAGATGTGCCAAGCTGTTAGACTGAAAACTGAGTTGGGACTGAGTGCTGTAATGAAATCAAAAGGTCCTTCAACAATGTTTTAATTTAGGGTTGCGCACACTTATGCAACCAGGTTCTTATACATTTTTTCCCCTAAAAGGTTTCTATTTTTTCACAGAGTTGATGTGGAAAAAGTTCTGAAATGATTTATCTTGGTTTAATTTTTACATCACAAAAACCAGCAGTTTGAACAGGGGTATGTAGACTCTTCGTGTTCACCGTATAGTACTTTAGCGTAAAATTGACATAATTGCAGGAAGGGAAATTGTGACGATTATGTACATGGAACTTACTGTACTAGCCTGACAGGAAATTGTTACCCATCTAATTTGTAAACTAACAACATGGCTAGAGGGAGAAAATGCAAACTCCATGTACATAAGCCGACCATAAACTGAACCACAATCCTTGAAGATTAAAAAGTACAACACCACCTAATAGACCGTCTGGCCACTCCTTCAAACATATTATACACACACATAAAAAATGTATTCAGTTTTAAGATAAATTACACTGCAGTGACAAGTTACAGGTGATTAACGTTACAAATGTAATAGTAACTGCAAATCAGTGTTTTTACAAAAAAAATTTGGGTACCTGGCGCACTGCTTTGGGTGTGACTATACATTGATTTTCTCCTTTTAAGGATGAATTGGACCTGTTGTTCCTTGGGTAGCTGCTCTAAGATCACGTCATATGTTAGGATGTTGTCAGCTGAGTGCGGTTGGTCCACATAATCTCGGCAGCAATTCATGATGATGCTGAAGGGGTATTCATGACCTGAAAAATAAGAAATTGGGTAGGTAATGCAGCACAGTAAATAAATTTCTCTCATTTTACTCATTTAAAATTCCCAACATCTCAACAACAGTGCCAAATACTGAGTCACCATGACTTCAAAGGTATATTTCCCGAAAATTATAAATTGTATAAATTATAATTCTAGCATGATCAATTATTTCTATTCACTTAATTTTGGGTACATAAGCATTTAAGATCAGAATTTTCTTGCTTATAAACGTAACTCGTAAAATTCAAATATTTTTGTTGATTATACATAAAAAACCCTTTAAGTACCATGTATATAAAACACAATATTAAATGATGTTCTGAGACATACCGCTAGCATTCAGCTATATCAGTCATTCAGTCCCATTAGGCACACCTTACTTGGCCTTTAAGCGAAATAATAATAAGAATAAAACTGATCCTTATGGAAGCTTCTCTACTTCGCATGCAACACGCTAGTGACCATCTTCCAAACCAACTGCTAGTCACTGCCACTAAAACCCACATGTCTGCACTATTAAGCGGATAATGGTTAACATTTTGGCAAGTATCCTGGTCTGGTAGTTCTGCCAATCTTTACACCAAGGTATTTGGCCAACTGAGTGACACATGACTTGTATATTAAAGCTGTGTTGCTGTTTCTGGTTTCTGTACTGTACATCTGTGCATTTTCAGCAAGACCCTTGATGGCAACGTGTTCAATCTGTGGCACAGAAGACATTTGGGAAGCCAGGCACCCAGTAAAACTTTCCCTTTACTCTCCTCTTGTGCTCTTGTTTTTTGGGAAATTTAGTGGGTCAGCAGTGCCTCGACGACCTTTGCAAAGGACCTGAATACAGAAGACTGGGAAATGAGCACCACATCACCAGCCACCCTCTGGAAAGTTCCGCTTTCCAGGACAGACAAAGCACTATTTATTTATTGTGGCCTGGCAAGGAATTTGGGTGGTTATTATGGCTGGAAAAGTTGTTCAGGCAGGAGCTGGCACTGAAAGATTATCGCTTCATGGGCCACCTGAAAACGTCAGCCAAACTGTCATCTGTCCTCATCCTTCTTGACCTATCTGCAGCATTTGACACGGTCAACCACAAGACTCTCCTGTCCATCCTTAGGAGTCTTGGCATTGGTGACTTGGCGTGGCGATGGTTTGCATCCTACCTAGAAGGCCGGCCATACTAAGTAACATGGAATGGATCCACATCTACCCCACGCAGTCTCTTCACCGGTGTCCCTCAGGGCTCGGTTCTTGGCCCTCTCTTGTTCTCCCTCTATACTAAATCTCTTGGTTCAAACACTCATGTCTCCACTAAGATCTCTCCATGTCTGGCAGACATCTCATCTTGGATGACAGCTCACCAACTAAAACTCAACCCTAGTAAAACGGAACTGCTTTTCACCCCAGCTGACTTATCCCCCCTCCAGGACCTTGCGATCTCCCTCGACAACTCCCTGATCCATCCTTTGGTTACTGCTCACAACCTTGGAGTTACCATGGACAATCGTCTGTCCTTTTCCTTACATATTGCTAACCTTTCCCACTCTTGTCGGTTTCTCCTGTTTAATATCAGAAGGATACATCCATTTCTTTCCACACAGGCTACCCAGATACTCGTTCAGTCCCTCGTCATCTCCCACCTTGACTACTGCAACTCGCTTTTAGCGGGTTTACCACTAAGCGCCATTCGTCCCCTCCAACTGATTCAGAATGCAGCTCCTCTACTTGTTTTCAACCTTCCCAAGTTCTCCCACACCACTCCTTTGCTGCGCTCTCACCACTGGCTTCCTGTGGCTGCCCGCATCAGATTCAAAACACTGATGCTCGCATACAAAGCCAAAAATGGTCTGGCACCATCCTACCTAAAAGAACTCATCACACCCTGCACTGCACCACGATCTCTCCGATCCTCCAGCATTGCTCGACTGGTCCCACCACCCCTCAAAGCACATGGAAGACACATCTCGGCTCTTCTCTGTTCTGGCACCTAGTTGGTGGAATGAACTCCCCCTAGATGTCCGAACAGCTGAGTCATTGGATGTCTTCAAACGACAACTTAAAACATACCTTTTTCAGAAATATCTGAATTAGCAATTCTGGTATCTTACTCTGAGCTCTTTTCCTTAATTAAAAAAAAAAAAAAAAAAAAACTGCACAGAGTATTAGATCGATGGTATTCATAGTCTTGGTTTTATTGAGCTAGTATCGTGAAAATTTCATTGTAGAGTCTTAAAGCACTTATGTAAGTCGCTCTGGCTAAGTGCGTCTGCCAAATCCTGTAAATGTAAATTTGAAACACTGAATTTTTGTTTCTAAATGTATAAAACAGTTGTTAGTATCCGGGATTGCTGCTTCTGTTTACATCAACATTCAAAAAGCATTTTTGACAATAAAAAGTACCTAAATAGAGTTAGCTGTTTTTAGAATATAGCATCTGTAAAATAATTTGGAACAGGATGTGTATATTTTGCTGTATTTTCTCACCGATAAGTGGATATGGAGCTTCCTCTCTCCCAGAAATGACCCAGAGACAGTAGTCAACAGATCTGCCCTGTGGGGAAAGGAAATGGACATTTTGTGGTAGGGAGGCAACAGAAACAAAATCATTAAAAACCAGCAAAACAAACAAACATATAGATAAGTAAATAGGACATTAGAACACTAGTTATCTGGTTTGCCACAGGCAACATATTTATTATTATTATTATTATTATTATTATTATATGCATTTTCTTTTTTATTTAATTACTTTCTACTTATTTCTTTTAAAGTAGAACAGAAAAAAATAGTAAGCAATTAAAAATATTTTTTTAATCCTTGTGGGTTTAAACTGACCTGTGCCACATCATAAATTAGTGAGTGTTGTAGTTTTCAATGTGTCAACAACATACAATTTTTATGTTTTACATACACACAAAAGCTATCTTGTGTGTAATCATTTTTAAGATATATTTTTGAACATGTTCACAATTGACAGTCTAGCAATCAAATTATTATTTAAAACCTCAAATGTGCATAAATGTGCATAAAATCACAGGCATGCAGGCAGGCAGGTGGTGTAGTGGTGAGGGTTGTTACACACTGTGTGCTGGGGTGTATCAACAATGGAACGCAAAACTGAAACAGAATGTTACTTGTGACTTACTTGTATTCCAAGTTGCTTAGTTGAGATGCTAATCACTTTCTCAGTAGTATCTGTATTGCTGATATGTACAGTGGTTGTCTAAATGGAATTTTAAAACAACAGCATTTAAGTGGTACATAATTGCACTACAATTCTGCTGTACATGGCTGAAGTTTAAAAACACACAGACAATGAGAAAATACAAGTTCCCTTACAGATTGACTGTTTCCTGAGAACAACATGATTTTAATAGCAATTTTATTGGGATGCTCTTCTTGTTTTAATCTATTGATGTGCCTAGAGGAAGAAATTATGGTAAATGAGAGCGAAATGACTTTAAAATGCATTACATAGTTTAATAATTATTACAGCTATAAATCATTATAACATAAATTCTTACCATCGTAAAGCTGAAAGCCACTTCTCTTTTGTGTCATTTGATCTGAATAAAATAAATATCATACTATTGTATAAAACATTTTTAGAATAAAATTTTGGTAATTATGGCATTTCATGACTGTCCTCTATTATCCACAATACAAATATATTTGTGTTTTCTCAGGAAGCAGAGGAATTCTGTACCTGAAGGAGACCACACAGTTGGTCGTGGGCCATCCAATTACAAAAGAGTTTCTCAAACTTAATTTCCTCAAGGTAACTTCACGCACACAAAAGGCAAGCCACATTTCACACAGCTGTAGCTGCTGTTTCACCTTCAAATTAGCTGAAGACCTAAATGCAACAAACAGACACGCAAAGAATGAATCGAGTTTGTGAGTAAGGAATATACTGTTAGTGCTATAACAGTTTTATCTGAATTGTTATGTATGGTGTAAAGTTCATCTGTGAGTATATGATCATCCATTTTAATTGCTCGGCCTCAGTGTTTTGTAATAATACACATAACTACCACTGAAACAATTACTACAACAATTGAACAAGAACACAAAGTGAATAAATAATTACTCGCAGATAATTGTCTGAAAATTGATCATAACTCACTTTGATTTAGCAATAATTAGTGTGTCAGTGAAGAGGAACAGATGTCTTTCTTGGGTCTGCAGCCCCATGGTAATTCGAATGTGATCATCCATGATGAACACTCTGCTCTGGGTTGAGAAGTTTTGAATAAGACTGTTTCTGCTAGAAGATAGAATCATGGCATTATTCCTGTGGCAAAGAAAGAAAGGCACAAATATGTTTCATAATTCATGTTAATTCTATTTAAAGGGAGGCCGAAAGTAATATGATACACCAGATCATTGCTTACAATACAATATGCATGTATCATTAAAAGTCAGTCAGTACCAATAAAAGACCAGTTTCTCCTGTCATTTTGAATGAATCCCATGTTTTTATATTATCCTACTCTTAGTGTATGAATGCATTACCATTTGGAAAATGGACAATGTGGGACCACAGCTCACAGCAGGCTTTTTAATTGAAAAATGTAACGTCTTTAATAAGGAGTAGACAAAAAACCTACGGTCAGCTATGTTTAATTATTTTTAAGCAGGTTCAAAGTTCAAAGAGTCGCTATGCATAAACATATAAACAATATACAAAAATTAAGAGACCACTCTATATTTAAAAAAAATATATATATTTTTAAATCCTGGTGTAATCCTGGTTCTGCTGGCAGAAGCCTATGTTGGGCAATAGGCTGATTCTAGACTCAAAGTGTCTAAGACAGCAGTACACAAAAACAAGGTAAAGCAGGGGAAACTGGCACTGACCAAACACTAGCCAGGTAAAAGGAGGAAGTGACTTTCTAATGCCAGAGATGGCCATTTACTTATCTGACATTTTCTCATGAATCGGAAGATAACATCAAGTGACCTTCAAAAGGAATGGGAAACATTAAGTGGTGTGAAGTGCACTGCTAGGACAGTTCATATCAAACTCTTAGAAGCAGGACTGAAGTTCCATAAAGCAAGAAAGAAGCCCTTTGTCAATGAGAAGCAGGGTAAAGCCAGGATGCAGTTTGCAAATATATATATATTATTTACAGATTCACACCCATAAATTGAGGAAATGACTGAAACAAAATTTTTTGCTGTGGTCTCTTAATTTTTTCCAGAGCTGTATAGAAGTGGTCCTGTGCCAGATGTTTTTGGTTGCTGCTATGATATTGAGTGTCCATTTTAAACATAACTTTTTCTAAAGTCAGAGAATAATTTCATTTTAAAGTCAGAGAATAATTTCTCAGCTTCGATAACAAAGTAAAGTACAGCAACTAGGTTCCTCAATTTTTTGTACTAGCTGAGTTAAGATGGCACACCACTTAAATTCCAGGCCCATATTTCACAGTCATTGTTTAGATTTGTACCTCTGATTATTTTGTTGCTGTTACCATGATGAAACAGCTCTGCATCCAAATAAAGTCAGGAATTTGATCACAAAGGCAACAGCACAGGCCTTGGGATCGAGCTGCACAACATCCAGTGGAGACAGTGAGCTTGAACAGCGCTCAGTTAGGAGGATAAAGTATCCAAGGCTTAACCCAAAGCAAAGCTCAGGGGCAGCACAAGAGTCAGTAGTCTGCCACCAATGTAAAAACATTTGTGATAGGATAACGGATGGCACCCACTTGATCGCTCTGTATGACCATATTTGTTGCATGGTCGCTTTCCGACTTTCCTATGACCTTATTTTCTTTAGTGAATCATGGCAAGATCCATTTGAGCAAAATGTATTGTGTATTGCTGTACTTAACAGTAAGGGTGCTGTAAAGCAGGGGAAAGTTACGGCAATTCCAAGGGCCCCTGAGTGACAGGGGCTCTAAAAATATGGAGCATAATTGGATAGATCTGGGTTGGGGGCCCAATATAATGTGCGTTCACAGGGCCCAGAATCCTTAGCAGCACCTCTGCTTAACAGTATATTAAAAATGAGCTAGTAAGATGCTGTCCTACAGTGTCAGGTACAGTATATAATAATTTTTAATAAGAATGAATGTTGTGGTGCAATTCATGTCATAAAAGATTTCAGTGATATGTTTTAGTACGGAAGCTGAAAACGGCCATGAAATATCATTAGTCTTTATACTCGTTTTCTCATTAATTACAGAATAAATTTCTTGATAACTGCAAGAATAAACATATAGCCTAATGTTTAGTATATTACAGCCACAGTGTATCATTGGTGGAGTTATCCATTTTGAAATAGCAGAAGAGCAGGAACAAACTGATAATCATACTCAAACTCTGGTCCCAGACATGTGAGGCATCAGTGTTAACCACTGCACTGCCCGACTTGTGCCCGACTTGTGCCCGCCAGAGCAAGGCACAAGGTGCAAACCAAATGGTTTTCATAACTCTCTTGATTATTTAGAGGTTTTGGACGTAAATAAAACAAAATAGATCACAAGAACATATTGACAGTCTTTTTTGGACAATGTAATAATGCCAATGATATAAGAAGTCAATATTGCAATATAAAACTGTAATGTAGACTTTATATCAGCATAAAAAGGGGTTGATGTATGCAAGTTGAGTACATACTGTAACATTATTTATAATCTATATGAATTACACAGCATGTTAACATAAACAGCTACTGTACCACCCACCCCCATGCGATCATGAATATTTACAGCAGCAAAAAGTACCCATTGCCTATAGATAATAAATAGTGTAATTGTCATTTTGTGTACCATAGTTGAAGAGCACTTCAGTGCACCAATCAGCTTCTGACAGCTCCCTGCTTCAACACCCCCTGAGAGATGTGCATGTATTGATCACATTTCTGTTGTGCTGTGTGCACGACTACATACAATGTCCAGCAGGAGGGGATGCCTTGCATCACACTAAAATTGGATTCCATGCCATTGCCGGCATACTTGGCAGTTAGGGTGAAGTGGCTGGAACCCTCAACCTTATTCATACTTGCAGGCCCTTGAATCCCACCTGCACCTGTCTAAAAGGGTTCTTGGCACTACGTCTATGTGTCCAGGTGATATGCAACCATCAAGGGCATTTTACAGACATTGTCACCAAGTGGCCAGGAAGTACACATGATGCTTATATCTGGTCCAGCTTTGGAGTGAGTCAGATGCCAAAGGATGGTGTGTATGCTGGTGGCTGGTTATTGGGAGACAGTAGGTGTAATCCTAGCAATTCCAGTGTTGAATCCACAAATCATGGCTGAGAAGTGGTATAATATTACACACCAAAAAGCACACATTGCTGTGCAGCATGATTTGGGCATTGCATGATGTGATTTGTTGCCTACCCAAGTTCTTGGAAGACCTAATATTTTCCAGTTTATCACAAGTTTTTTGGACGTAAAACCATAATTTGAACGAATCTTCACAAACACTGTTGTTAAGTTGAGTAATTCAAACTACAGCTCTCGAGCTGTAGTTAGAAGCTTAGTTCCCGCAGAACGTGGAAAATGCAGTCGAAGGAGGGTAGTCATCATGTAAGCAAGGTGAAATTAACAAATAATCTTGCTGTACAAGCATGTATAATGTCAAATGCTTTGAAAATGTAGTTGTAAGAGTACTTTTAATGTTCATGAGTATGGTATGATTACAGAGGATGTTGTTTATCCACTTTTGTTTGTTATATGATAAAATGCATTGCATATATAAATATACACTCACCAGCCACTTTATTAGGTAAACCTGTCCAACTGCTCGTTGATGCAAATTACTGATTAGCCAATCACATGATGGAAACTCAATGCATTTAGTCATGTTGACATGATCAAGACAAACCACTGCAGTTCGAACCGAGCTTCAGTATGGGGAAGAAAGGTGATTTAAGTGACTTTGAACGTGGCATGGTTATTGGTGCCAGACAGGTTGGTCTGAGTATTGCAGAAACTGCTGATCTTCTGGGATTGTCATGCACAACCATCTCTAGGGTTTACAGAGAATGGT
>JAODKM010000037.1:1606550-1628386 GCA_026780845.1 Petrocephalus sullivani | reverse complement strand
ACCTATGACTAAATGGATTAAATTATTAGTGGGGACATTTCAATGGTCGGAGGATATTGGTGGGGACACGTCCCCTCTGTCCACCCTAAATCTACGCCCCTGTATCTTACATATATCTTATTTGTACGCATAGTCTAGCCTGTCGGGCAGGGTCCAGCAGACGTCACACAGCCATACGCAGAACAGAGCTTTGCGCATGCGCCCGCAGATCAGGCAGCGATGAGTTCCCCGTCCATCGCACACGAGAGAGCGCTCTAGGTTAACGTTTAACTCAATAACGGAGCTGATCAGATAAACAGAGAGATTATGTTTTTATACAAAATATACAAAAAAATCTGTTTTACTAATTTCTCCAGTCCCGAAAGCAATACCGTTAACATCTGAGTCTCGATACTCTGGTCTTTCAAAATTTAGCCCCGGGGCCCGTTTAGTACCGGGTTTCGGTGCCCATCCCTAGCTCTGAACCAACCATTTTCATTCTACCCTCAGTAAAACTCCCATGAGCTGTTCCTTTGACCTTATGGGGATATTTTTCTGGTCCCCGGAAAGGGAAACTCAACTTTATAAAAATCCAAATCAAAAAAGCAAAAACGCCAAAAGTGTTGCATTTTGTTACCAATGGTTATGGTTAGTGCTAGGTAGGGGTTAGGGTTGTCATTGTTGTAGTTAGGGTTATGCCCATTTGTGTGTGTGAGAGAGCTCCTGCATGACTGACACTGCAACTTCACTGTTTTGCACTTTGTGTATATAGGCAAGTGGTTCCACCCGAGGTGAATAAGTGGTGGGTGTCTTTTGGTTACATGTCCCAGGTCTGGCATGGGCCTCCTTCCCTCATACGTTGCATCATATGAGGAAAATGAATAGGACCAGATGTGCAGGGTGTGAGGGACATCACAAATGCATTCAGTCTGGAACATGATCTTTCTAAATCTGTGGCAAACTGTTAAAAGTAACAAAAAAATCTTGCTTCCTTCAAACTAGTCACAGTTACCCTTATTGTTTCAGATCTGAATCCCCAGGACACCATGTCCCTCATATGCTCTGAATTTTGTAACATACTACTAAAATGGATTGCAGACCTTTGAATGCTTGGATATAACATTTAATACAGAGCTGTATAAATTAGGCATGCTTCAACCCTCCAAGCCAGGCAGCATAAGGAGCATGGTTGTGGTTAATCTTTGAAGGAATGCCACTTCATTTCAGGACACATGCATGGTCCCACAGACAATCGTAATATACAGGAGATTTAGAGGTGTCAGTCAAGTCTGCCTTTGATCTGTGAGAGAAACTGAACTGTCAAGTAATTCATGCTGCTTTGTTCACTATACACCAGACTAGAAATGTCATCCAGTGCGTGCTCACTAGCCTCATGGTAAAAATGTGGTTATGAATTCCTGGTTGAAGACAGAACATTCCTTTCCTGCATGCTTCATTTCAGCTGTCAAAGAAGTGATCAGCCAAGAGCGTTTTCATTTAGTGCTGTTCCTTGAATGTTTAAAAGTGTACTAGGTAACCAGTGGTTCAGGGAGAAGTTACAGATGAATGGTGTTCAGGTTAACAGCTGACTAACATTTAGTGTTAGCCAAGAATATGGAAGTAAAATAAGCAAGAACAGCTGTTCAATGCTGCTTTGGTCAGTGCATCTGTATTTCTTATTCAATAGGGTCTCTAGCCAACGACGCTCTGATGTCATGGAGTGGGCGGGGACAAGGCCGCTCAGAATGCGAGGCTCTGATAACTTTTAATCTCTGCAAAGCCAACAAACGTGCACTTTATATCTTTGTGTTGACTGCCGATGGGATATTTAGAAGAAGAAGAATTATACTTTATTGATCCCTGTGGGGAAATTGACTTTTCACCTCAGAGTAAGCTTGGTTGTGAAGGGCAGCCACTTGCTCAAGAGCCCACAGACAGCCAGATACAGCCAAAGGCTGGGCTTGAACCGGCGACCTTTCCGATTACACAGCACAGAGCTTAACCTGCTGAGCCACACTCTGCCCCAAAGAACATGAAATTACATTAAGACAAACACTGCTGTTATGAATAAATAACGTTAAAGTTACCAACGATTCACATTGTTTTAAATGCTTTAATGCCAAAATTAGTTTGCGATTTGCCTTAATTTCACAAAAACATATATTTTTGTCTATGCCTCATTTTAATTTATGTCCCTCCATGCAAACAGCGACACGTCAAAAATAATTTAATAAAATACTATATCTTTGTATTGAAAGTCCCTTTTTAACATATACATTTGTAGCGTATTGACGTGGTATAAAATGCAAGTCCATATGCCACAGGCATTTTTCACTCTGTCTAGAGCAGGGGTGTCCAACTCCAGTCCTGGAGGGCCACATAATTTTCTAAAATGATTTTGGGACAAAGAAGCTACAGAAGTTCCCCACAGTATTGGAGGTAAGCATTTCACTGTTATCTTATATTATGTTACCTTACTGAAAATCATAGTAGAATGGTGCAAGCTTGCTGTGTTATCGATTGCCACAACCATTCTCACTAATGATGGGAAGTTCGACTCAATTAACTTATTCGATTCTTTCGAGCCGTCCATTGTAATGAATCGATTCTAAAATTTTAATAGATTTTTTTTTGTCTTTTTCTTGCACCTGACTCAACAAACGCAGTAAACGCCGCAATGGCTCTTGGGATCGATGTCTGAAAACCATGTTTGATTCGTTCATTGAACGGGTTCTCAGGTCTTTGGGAGTCACCGAGTTAGAGACCGTATCTCCCTTCGCATATACAGTATATTGGAGAATGATTTGATGTGTTGCAGAACTATACAGCAGACTGACAATACAAACAATGGGAAAAATTATACAACAGAACCAGAATCCAAATGATACTAGAAGAAGATATCAGAATGACGTGCATAATGATGTAGTCAAACGACAAAGAGAACGACACATCAGGACGTCAATCATAGCGACACATCAGGACAACATGCATAACGACGCAGTCAGACAAATATTTTACATGTTCAGTCGACATGGACAGTGCGCATATCGACATATTTTTGGCACAATTTGCTTTATGGGTCTTTCAGTATTCATTGTAAACAATAATATTTGAATATCAAATAGCTCATTCCTCTTATAAACCTAACCATCTCGGTTAATACAGACGTTCAAGTAATTCAAATGCATCAGAACCTTACATGAAACTGTACGATATGGTGAATATTCATAGAAAAATAATATGAGGTTGCTGCATGTAACATTGTGTGTAGACTAGAGTACATATATGCAGTACATATATGTGTTTTGCCTTTGCTGGGCATTACAGGCTGCTACCAGATTAAGAATGTCCCACTATGAGAAGTTACCATCTACACTGTTGACTTCTCCTACAACACCATCAACTGCTACCTACAAAATGTCCTCTGACAACTCAGCATTAGTTGGCCTCATCACTGATGGAGACGAGAGGGAGTATAGGGGACTAACCCAGGACTTTGTGGACTGGGGCTAGCGGAACCACCTCCAGATCATCACTGGAAAACCCAGGGAGCTGGTGGTGGATTTTACTTTTATTATTTTTGTGTTTATTACTGTATTACTGTACTGTATTATTACTTTTCTGACTTACCTACTAAATTTATTTAAAGACATAGAGAAAGGATCTCATTTGTAACCTGGGGACTGCCCGTATAACCTGCTGTGTATGCTATGGTTCTGGTTATAGGCTCCTGTATTATCAAGGATGAGTTAGGATGGAAGGTGGAATCATGTTAATAGCAAGTATTGAAATGCATTGCACAGAAATGTAGAAATGGCTCAGAAATAAACAGTATTGCGCAGTGGATTGTACACTGAACAAGTTAATGTCTAGTGAATGTGCAATGTGCCTCAATGCTTCTGGTCCATTCAAACAGTTGTATGCGCCACCCCCCCCCCTCCCCAGCACCATAGGGTGAATTGCTGTAGATTCTAATGCAGGGGTGGGGAACCTGATCCATGGAGGGCCGGTGAGGGTGCGGGTTTTTGGGATGACCTCTCAATCAGCCAATAATAAAGCATTGGTGGTCAGCTCCTGTCCTGGGGATCCAGTCTTATTGGCTATTGAAAAGTCATCCCAAAAGCCCGCACCCACACCAGCTCTCCATGGATCAGGTTCCCCACCCCTGTTCTAATGACTTAAGGTAGGAATGACCTTATATAGTGCTTCTTGGACTAGTGCAACTATCTCAGTCTGTTTCTGAAAGTGCTCCTTTGTTTGACCAAGATGGGCTGCAGAGATGGCAGCCATTGTCCAACATAGCCAGCAGCGTCCAGAGTTTCCTCTGTTCCACCCCAGAAATGTATGCATACATACTTTTCATTTTCATTTCACATAGTTTATCATGATAAATAGTAATTATGTTCTATTATAATGAGTGTTGAACTGATCCCTGCCCTGTTCCCTCATACTGTACAAATATAGTTATGCTCCACATCATGCAAAAACTCAGGATTGACAGAAAAACAGTTCTAACTTTGGATTAAATAAAAACAATTAATGAAAACTCCAGTATTACTTACAGTGCTCTTAACATGTCTATGGGAGTTAACATATGCTTATATAAAACTAATTGTCAAGAAATATGCTTTGAGAAAATGCAGAAATTTTTATCAACTGAAGGAAATTGTGTTTTTTTACAATCTACAAACAATCTTTATATGAACTGCTATTAACTATGTTATTGACTTAAGTTTGTGCAGTTTTCATTTCTCCTGCTTCAATTACCCCAGGGTCTTATGACATGTTTTTTTATTCATATAACAAATGAATCCATCCAGCCATTTCCTGTTTTCCTTGTTGTTCTACAAGGAAAATGAAACATATAAAACAACACAAGAGTCACTTCCCATCAAGATAATAGTGCTGTATACTTTGCACATCCCATTCACTCAGCAATGATTTGTTCTTTGCATAGGCAATATGTCTTTTAATTGCATTCTGTAGTCATACAGTCATATTTGATACTTGAGCCCTGCATTGTTGAAAACAATTCTGTTTCTAAAATATATCTTATATTTAATCATATTTCAAATTAAATCAAGAATCCTCATAAATAACTAAGTCAGTTTAAAGTAAGATAATTAACATTAATGAGATTTAGCAGGGAGTGTTAAGTTTAGCATGTAAATTTGCACCATTATGAACTCCAAGGTTAATGCATTCATAGAACATTCAGGGCACCTTCATAGTGCATTTATAGAACATTCATAAACAGCATGTGAGTGTATCTTAACATCCTAACATACATTAACAGCTTTAACACACATAAATAACAAACACAAATGATTATACAGTATGTTACAGTTGTCATGTCTTGTTCATTGAAGGCATTATGAATGCAATGCTTTAAGAGATGTTGAGGTTACTTACATGCTGCTTATGAATGTTCTATTAATGCATAATCAATGCATTATAAAAGTACAGTTAATGTAAAGCATTACCCTTACAGTAATATAATTACTATTACATTATTCACACATTGAACAGGGAATCCCAGCCTTTCCCCACCTTTAAGAAATATTAAGATTAATATACTTTGATTCATTATATGTGCAGAACAGAGTTTATAGTCTGCTTTACTTCTGTCGTTGTCCCTTATATTAAAATATGTTCATGCTGCTGACATCCTCCGCTGACGTTCTCTGCATTTATCCTTCCCAAATGTTCCTGGTTAACTAATCTCTCCCTAGATGCCAAAATCTGATTAGGCAACAAAACAACAACAACAACAAAAAAAGCTGAGTTTTAACGTAATGTTGCAGTGAAGTGGTATTGGGTACCAGTTTCTGAGAATTTTTTTAGAATTTGTATCTGAGTATGAATATATGAGAACAATATTGGCCCTGTTCTACCAATATTAGTGTATCCCTAATCAAAACAACGCAAAAACATTAATACAACGCAAAAATATTAACACAATGCAAAAACACTGAGAAGCCACAAAACCATCAAGACAAATTAAGCAACTTTAATTTTTAAATGTGTTGTGTTCTCTTAATGTGTTGTGTTTCTGAACATCTAACATCTGCGTCTGAACATTGTTATTTAAAAGCAAAGTCAATACTACCGACTAGAATTAGGACTGCTCGAAACAGAGGGAACGAGGGGACACTGCAGTCAGATTTACCATATGTGATTCCCATTGCTTAGGGAGGAAATAAGGAAAATGACAAACAATATATCTGGAAAAGAAAATACTTCGGCATATGAAAATATTATACCAATAGCAAATTGTGCTGCCATTCGCTGCTAAGCATACAAATGTTCCTGTCACACATATTTGCAAGAATTCAGCATTCCACCCGTTTCAACAACAAACACACACATATTGACCTTAGGTTAAAGTTTATTAAAGTAGATAATTAAATAGAAATGCAATTTTTGACAAAAACAAAATGTATTTATTTTCTCAATTTCTTTAGTATCTTTTCTTCAAATATAAAAAATATAATGTGTAAATCTTTTGGCATTGCACCTGAGACCACAAAAAATGAACATGGACGACACCCTGTACACCCTGGTGTACAGAGATGGCAGTGACTGTATCACCTAAGGCAGCTGAAGAAATTCACAATGTCTGCACAGCAAAAAAAAATTCTCTACTGTGGGGTCCGTGCTTTCTGGGAGAATTATTTCCTGGTATGGTAGCTGCAGCTCCCGCAGAGAGTGATACGAGAGAATCACCAGGACAAAACTGCCCACCCTGCAGGACAACTACATCCAACGATATAGGTCCAGGCTATTAAGCATCATCAGAGACACTCACCAGCCATGCTGTAAACTGTTTCAGTGGCTGTACTCAGATTGGCGTTTCCAGAGCCTTATGGCCTTGACTGAGAGGCTGAGCAGAAACTTCTACCCCTAGGCCATTAGGATCATTAATACTACCAATTACAAACTAATAAGCTATAACTGTAACCATGTACTTTAATTATTTTCTCATAACTTCTTTAATAATTTATGTTATCCTAATTCCTTGTTTATGGCACAGACTGGTGTAGTGGTAATTTAATTTAATTTCTTTTGTATCAGTCTTGAATAAGGCATAGTAGTTATGGTGCTGGGGCCTGGCATGATGGTGCAGCGGTTAGCACTGTTACCACATACCTCTGGGACTTGGGTTTGAGTCTTCGGCAGGATTCCATGTATGTGGAGTTGGTATGTACTCCCCATTTCATCGTGAGGTTTCCTCTAGATCTTCTGGTTTCCCCACCACAGTCCAGAAACATGCTGAAGTTTGTTGGAGTTACCATATTGTCCATATGTGTGAGTGAGTGGTGTGACTCTGTGCTCTGTGATAGGTTGGTGCTCCAACCTGGATTGTTCCCAGCCTTGTGTCCATAGACTCTGGACCCACCATGACCCTGTGTAGTTACAGAAAATGGGTGGATGAAGTTATGGTACTTAGGTTAACCATTAGGCAGCATAGTTGTCCAATTATGGACATCACATATTACTTTTATACAATACAGTATATTACTTATTTTACTTCCACAAAATAATCACTCCCAAAATACATATAATGCATCAGCAATAGTCAAATATATAGTATATCTGGCTATTGCAAATGCATTATTGTACTCGTTTCGTATCGTTTGAGGAGAAGAGCTGTGCCAATGAAAGTCAGAGAAGCTGAAAGGTTCTTTGAAAAACAAGATTAAAACCATTAGACATTGAAGCCTCAGGATTAGCAAAATCAACTGTAACAGCAGAGATGTCAATTTCAGGTCCAGATAGTACAAATCCAGACCAAAATTTTGTTTCAACCAACTCTTGGTCTGGATTTTTACTTTCTGGACCTGAAATTGACACCTCTTTGTAACAATATCCAGAAAGAATGTACTGGTGAGCACAGTAATTACAAATGGACTGGTAGGCCAATGAAGACCTCTATTGCTCCTGACGAATCCTTACCATGGTAAAGAAATATTTCCAAACGCTTGTCCAACAGTTCAGAAACAGTCTTCGGGAGGTAGGTGTGTATTTATCAGAGGTTACTATCCGCAGAAAACTTCATGAACAGAAATAAAGAGGCTACACTACAAAATGCAAACTATTAGTTGGCCGAAAAAACAGGATGGCCAGAATACAGTTTACTTAAAAGAGTCTGCAGAATTCTGGAAAAGGTCTTATGGACAGACAAGATTAACCTGTATCAGACTGATGGCAAGAGGAAAGTGTGGAGGCTTAAAGGAACTACCCAAGATCCAAAGTATAGCAGCTCATTCTTTAAACGTAGGGGGTGTTATGGCTTGGGCATGTACAGTATGGCTGCCACCAGCACTGGCACATGTAATTGCTGATGGCAGTCACCCAGTGAATTCTGAGGTGTATAGAAACATCTTGGAGCTTCATCCTGCAACAAGATAATGATCACAAACACACTGCTAAGGCAACACTGGAGTTTTTCAAAGCTAAAAAATAGAAGATTCTTGAATGGCCAAGCCAATCACCCAATCTGTATGCTGGGGAGGAATCTTAAAGGGTCAAGTCCCCAAAACAAGCACGAGCTGAAGGTGGCTGTATTAAGGGCTTGGCACGGCATAACCAGAAAAAATACTCAGCACGCGCTGATGTCTATGAATCGCAGATTTCAGGCAGTCATAGCAAGCAAGGGATATGCAACAATGTATTAAACATGACTGCTTTAATACATACACCATTGCTATTGTACTGTAATTTGTACATGGTGAAACCAAAATGTATGCAAACTTTTAAAGTTAATATTATATCATACTTAAGTTATATTAAGGGGTTACAGTGTTAAATGTGGAGTAGTTCTCTAAAGTCAACAAATGACATCCTAACTTAGCAGTTGTTTTTGTCTGCTTATGTCAGGGCAGAGTGAAGAGCTGAGGAAATGCATGCTCTGTTGACCTCTGGGGATGACAGGCAAACTGGTGGGGATCTAGTGTGGATTTGAGATGGGCCAGAACCAGTCTCTCAAAGCACTTGGTGAAGATGGGGTGAGTGCAATCGGGCAGTAGTCGTTCAGGTTCCCTGGAGAGGATTGTTTAGGCACCAGTACAATTGTTTGTGTTTGTAGGCCTTAGCAAGGACTACAATTGCAATTCATAGTGAAATGGCAAGAAAAGAACCAAATGAATCAGTCAAAAAAAATGATGACACAATTAAAAGAAACTGTCTGTGCCAGAGATATGTGCAGATATGTTAAACATTGCTTTTCAATGGACTTTTGTTATGAAAAAATTTGCTAAATTTTTCCAGAATTAAGCAAGCGTACCAAGACTTTCTGTGAGCACTGTATGTCTCTCATAGGAAAGTAAGAGACGAGAAGTGAAAACTAATGAATTATTATGTTTTTGTAACATGGCAAATTATCATTATTTACTAAGGCCACTTAATGAAGCCTTTAGGATCACAATAGTGCCCAGCTACCTGCATGAGACTACAATGTGCCTTATCCACCATTCTCATCATTCTTCCAGTATTGTTTGGCCAGTACAGGGTGGAACTTCTAATGAAGTAAAGTCACACCCTTTACTATTGTGATCAATTTGCCAGTGCCAATAAATGAATAACTGATTATAATATCAGATCATATATAGTTCCTTTTTAATCATATTTTTAACTTAATCAATGTAATCCTGGCCTCTCTTCCAAGAAACACAGGGCATATGGCTGGGAATGCCCTGCATGGAATGCCAGTTAAATGCAGGACTCATGCTCATATGCTATGCCCAGCTTTTAGTCATTTTTGGAATGTGGTAGAATCTCAGAGTACCTGGAAACCCATAGAAACAAAGTATACAATAATCAGAACAATTAGAGACGGGAATGAAACAGTCCTGGATATTTATATTGTTTAATGATGTCATTAGTCACATTAGTTAAGTGCAAATAAATATAAAACAAATCTGACATATTGACTATAAATACAACTGTTCACTAACAATTTACATTTTAAAATGTTACCATCAATATTTGGATTATGGTATTCAGTTTTTACCAGCACTGTAGGTCAGGCTTGAGTCTGCTCAAAAATGTGCTTTTTCATAAATACCACACCCTGCATAAGGTATTGTGTAAGGTACACAAAGACATTATTCTAAAAAATTTCAGGCACAAAAAAACTCAGTAAATTAGAAATGCTCCCATTAATTAGTTGTCATAATTTGGCAGTTAAGATGTCAATTGCTAAGCAATGTATTACTGCCAATGGGCAGAATGTTAACATACTTTGAAAATGTTTTTAAAAGATAGTTAGACTACACTCTCTGTAGCAACGTAAACTGACTGGTGTTAATGCAGCGGTTAGTCACTTCTCTTTTTGCAACAACCAACTTAACAGCCAAATGTTGAAATAGGTTGAGCAAAAATTCAGCAAGTTGCATGCACAGTCTATTAGAATATCATAAAACATAAGTGCTTCAATATGGTGGACTTCATATACCAGTGCCAGATCCTTTCCATGAGCTCCCAGTCATTGGAAAAAGGCACAGGGCAACCAAAGACACACGGAGACCTACTAAACATGCTATGCTTTAGGGGGGAAGTGCATTTCTCAACAGGGAAAAGGGCCAAGAATGTCTCTAGCTGCCCTTTTAGGCAATGTACCAAAATGCCCTTAGCAATGTATTGTTGTCCCAGATTCCATTGATCTAAATAATATTTAGGCACTATTAGTTAAGTTCAGTGTTGTGTTCACTCCTAAAATCAACCCTTGGTAATCTGATTTGTCATTAACTGTCTGATTTCTGAATGTTTTGTGAATGTGAACATGAGCTCATGTGTTGATGAGCATGATTTTTTTTTCAAAATATACAGACTTTCACACATTGCTCTTTCTGTATCGTGGTAGTTGTTTATGTTTGTGACGGTATTATTAAAACTACCGCCATATTTTGTCGGCCTCCAGGGACCAGTTTCAGAACTAGATATTTATCTTTCACAGAAACCTTCTATCTGCATGATAATAGATGTCACAGTTGTACCGATGGCTGCGTGACAGCTGTGTCTTTGTAATGTTTCATTTGCCTCACTTGTACATTGCTTTGCTGTTGCTCATCCAGGTCAAGATTGTGGGGCCAGAATCTTCCTCCAAATGAAAATGAACTAAGTCTTTCTGGTTGCAAAGTCTGATGATAGTGACTGTAAATAAAAGCCAAAGAGGAGGTAGAGGCATGATAAACTGTTGTATCTGGGGATCTAATAACATTTATCAATGCATGAAAATGCATGGACTACATTTACCAGCTGTTTTTTTAGTTGGACACACACACACACACACACACACACACACAGTTCATGCATTCCTATCTTTATGGGGACTCTACATTTATTCATATGGGCATAACCCTACCCAGTCCGTTCCTTTCGGGTCCAGTACATGTACAGTGTTCATGTGCGCATGCATTTGCCAGTTGCATGTCATGTCTGTGTTCGGGGACAGTTAGCCATCACACTAGATGCGTACCGTGCCCCAGTCCAAGTGAACCATGCCCTGGCCCTCTACTTAGAGCATGATCTGGGCCTATTTTACTGTAACATCGCTGGGCACGGTACGGAGATAGTCAAACAAACTGAACATTACCAGTCAAATGTGCTCGAGTATGGGACGGCCATGGAACGCATCGCGTGAGTACACCCTAGAAAAATGTGTTGAGTGGCAACACATCTCCACCACAGTAAATTTCATCAGCTCTACAAATCAAGCCAAAAAAAAATTGGTCTTATTTGAAGATTGAGAGATAGACTTGCTAAGAACATTTATCAAGGACAAACCTAGAATCAATCTCCCAGGGATCGTTCTAGCAAGGCCCCTGTTTTTGCCTGCCAAATGTAGTGGACCCCTAACGCCTCCCCCAGGAGGTGGTGGGCCGACTTGAGATGAATGAGAATCTTTAGCGAAGAGGCTTCAGTTACGAGGTGAAGACAAGAATTAGACTTTTGTTTGGGAATTTGAGGAATTCTCATTTGTTACAATACATTAGGACACAAGGAATGAATAGGTAACCACCATCCAAGTCTCAAGATGAACAGTGTCCCCCAAATCTAAATAAATAAATATATAAATAATTTTTTATGTAGATGAATGTCAATGTAACTATAGGGCAAAAACACAACAGAGCAAATCATAAGGTTCATAGAACAGATGAATATGTATGATCTATAAGGACATGCCATAATTAGTATTTTTTTTATTTAAAACATCAACTGTTTTTCATATAAATATCGTGACTGAAAGGGCCACTGTCCTCCAAACTATTATTTTTCCTCAGCACAAAGCAAACAATCCCTCTTTATGTTTAAGGTGAGGACTTCAGTCAACATAAGTTTGCAGCATTTGATGGTCACCCCATTAGATCATGATGTCTACTCACGATTTATTTTGAATCCCAGCCAGATGGAAAGAACAGTTCATGTTGCATGTCCCACCAGGGGGTGCACTTTCCATTGTATATTTACATTCTGCAATTGCTTCTTACTGCCATATACGCATATACACATGTGAAAAAGTAGCATAAATTACTTAAACTAAACAGTAATTAGTGCATAAAGTTTTCTTGACTTTGCAATTTCGAAACCTAAAAAATAAAATTTTATGAATTGCTAGAAGATTCATTCCATACGCCTGGATTCTCACTGAATGGCTCAAGTTTCCCTCGCAAACACGTGTTTCAGAAGGTTACAACAAGGGTAAACTCAGTTTCATTATAAGTATATTAATGTGCTAAAGTTTAAGATGTATATTTAATGTGCTAAAAAAAAGAAGGAAGTCTCGTACCGTTGAAGGTTAACAGTATCTTCACACTCACACCCTCATGAAATGACTTATCATCTTATCAACCCCGAAGATGACACATCAGGAGCTACTTTGACACATAAGTAGTTCTCTGAACGTTCTGACTCCATATTAACCATTGCATTCTATTATTGAAAGTTGATATTCATTTGAAAGAACTTGAAGGTTGGGCAAATAATAATTTTCAGAGTACTTTGTCATTTGCTATGCATATTTCCTTGTTTGAACCATCTGCAAGTTAATTCAAGAGTAGAAACAATATGAATTTCACCTTAAGAACAGTTTGCAATTATATGAATATATGAGAATATGTTGTGATTGGAAATTTCATTATTGTGTATTTGGCATTACCACTTTTTAAAATACATGGTAACGCTTTATATTAACTGCACCTTCATAATGCATTTCTTATGCATTTAGTACACCTACATAATGCATTTATAATGAATTCACATAACATTCAGAAGCAGCATGTAAGTATACCTTAACATGTCTTAAAGCATTGCATTCATAATATGAGCATAAAAATTAACTAGACATGACAGCTGTAATATACATTAATAAACATAATGGTATAATCATATACTCTTTGTTATGAACTATATTAAAGCTGTTGATGTATTTTAGGGTGCTGAAGTATACTTGCATGCTGGTTATAAATGTTGATTGAATGCATTATGTAGGTGTACTGAATGCTCTATGAATACATAAGAAATGCATGATGAAGGTGCAGTTAATGTAAAGTGTTACCAAATATATTTCTAGACTAAAAAGTGATGTACCATTTTTTGTGCACACAAGAAATCTCCACCTATCCATCTTTTAAAAAAAGTATCTAGTACAAAGCTGTGAAGTTAGGGACCAGCGCCTATCCCAGGCAGAATGGGGGACAAGGCAGGAGAGCCCCCAGGACAGTATACCAGGCCATTTAAGGGCACCCTGTGGTATTCTACCGACACCAGTGCATCTAAGTGCAGGGGTGAAATGGACAACCCAGTAATAAGCCACAGAAACAGTCAGAACAAGAAAGTCCCACTCATCCAGAGCGAGAACCAACACTCCAGTGCTAGAAATATGAGGCAGCAGGGTTGATCACTAAAGCCACTATGTCCTCAGATGCATTTTGATCTGTCTTTAGATTTTCCTTCACCATGGACAACACATGACCCTGCACAAGACCTTTCCAAGGTCACACAGAAGAAGAGATGGTGGCAAAAACTTAATAATAATGCACTTCCATGTATCTCTCTGCAAACACTTGTAATAACAGGGACACTGTTTCAAGTGAATTGTGTGGTTTTTCATGTTAGGTGCATTACACATATTCTCTCAGAGTCAAAGGCTTTCACAATAAAATGCTCAACAGAAATGCAGGCTGAAACTCTGCAACATTTTGCAAAATACCTTCAATTTACTATCTGCAGTTTCACAAGTGTTACATTTTGTCACTTACATTCCAGATATTTCCTGCTAACTAACCTCACAGTTATCTTCCTCATTTAGAGCTTCCTCTTTGCAGCGCGGGCCTATTAATGATCGGACTCTCTGCCTTATGTACATTGTTGCCTGGTGCACCAAGAGAACTTCTGTCAGAACTGAGAACACGACCAAGGGGGCTTCTAGGAAGCAAACGCAACTGAAAAATCTTCCTGTGACGGTGAACTTCAAGTGAGGTAAGTTAGCTACATAATCATTTCCAAAATCAAAAAATGACAGTAAAATTATATTGTGTTTGCATTGACAGCACATAGTATGTTAGATAAGAAATTACTCTTTAGCTCTTACATTGCGATTTTTAGTGAAAGTGAAAATGCAAATAAAGGTTTCAATGTACTGCCTGAGACAGAGAAGAACTGCACAAACACACACACACACAAAATAAGCCACTTTCAATATGGTTAATACCTTGAGGAAGAAGAAGTTTAAAATCTATCACTTTCCATATTTTAAACTTATTTTTCTGCGTCTTGCAAAAAGCACAGCACAGAGTAAGGGTGCCTGCATCACGAACCTTACCGTTTTACCATATACTGTTTTTAAGGTTACATGAAATTAATCTACTTAATAGTCACATCGAAAAATTTTAAAAACATTCACAATACATATCTGTGATGTATAATCTCTAAAAATAAGCAAATTTGGAATTCAAGGCAGCTATTCTATATTATCACTACAAATAAAACTGACTGTTAATTTAAGGTAATGCACAAGCTGGAAATACTTAATACATGGTAATCAGTAAAAATATAAAATTGTAGCATATTGATTTTAAATTAAATGCATTTTATGTGTAATGTTTAATGCATAATTATTCATTTAATCTATACATTTTGTTACTTAACTACTTAACTAATGAAATAGGCCTACAAAAGTAATGTAATATTTTTTCGAATAATCAATGTGGCATTCTTTACCTTTCAGGGGATTGAAACTCAACAATACAGTCCGTCCAAAAGGCCTCCCACTTAGTGTATTTGACAAGCTGAGTTGGACACTCGGTATGTCAGGGTGTCAGTTTGTCAAATACCCCAAGTGAGAGGTCACTTATCACCATATACACCCTGAAGGTCCCAGAGAACCAGCTTCAAAATTATGGCCAAAGACACAACTTGTAAGCTTGTGATTGTCTAGTAACACAGTTTGGATTCAGGGGGTTAATGACAATGACAACATTCTCCAAGCTGCTTATGTGAAATCTATATTTGCAGTTTAATGTGTCAGAGCTGAATACTTTTCTGATTATATTTAATGTATAATCTGAATGCTATTTCTTGTCATATATGTCAATATAAAACATCTGAATAAAATGTAAAATAAACTGAAACATGATTGTATCATATGGGAAATATTTTTTTTGAAAAATGACATTGGAAAAACATAATGAATAACTCTGTATATTTTTACTTAATTTTTCTAAAATAAAATATTATTTTAGCATTAAATGACATCATGACAATTAACTATATGAAAGGGTCAATACATAAACCTCAAATTGGAGGACTACTTGATGTTTCTTTTAAAACTATAAGCCATTTAACGCTATCAGTAATGGCATTTCTGGAAACTTCCCCTCATATACAGGGTCTGAGTAAGAGAGGATGTGTGTTATCTTGTGATCAGATGGCTATATATGGAACGTGTGCCCTTGTAGAAGAGTACATGGTCATAGAGACATTCACCGCAGGCAGCCAAAAGACACAGTGGCCTTGAGTTACTCTGCAGCCCTGAACATTTTTAAACAGGTTTAGCGCCAAGGTTTTTGAGACCAACACCTACTGCCAGGCCCTACTGACAACTTAAAATGAATCATACTTGTATAGCCTTTCTGGTCCTATATAGTATAGCACTTTTATTGACTTTCGATACTGAAAAGGGGCATGCATTATCCAGAGAGCAGAGTGATAGGCAATTATAGCTTGCCCTTATATTGCATATTTTAAGGCTTCAGTCTCTCAACCCTGAATTACATTTCCTTTGTTCTTTCCATTATTATTGCTCTGGAGTGGGCCAGGATACTATTCATTTTACTCTTATGTGTATTAATTTCTTGCTCTTTTTCTTAACTATTTATTATTAAAAATAGCTCCTTATAAAATCTCTGGAAAAACTACAAGTGAATAGTTCAATATGTAGCACCATACAGGGGCGATGCATTGGTGCAGTGGTTAGCCCTATTGCCTCACAGGTCCGTGACCAGGGTTTAAGTCCCTGCCATGGAGCCTGCATGTTCTCCCCATGTTATCATGGGGTTTTTCTCTGGGTTCTCTGGTCCCCCCCCCCCAAAGTACAAAAACAGCTGAAGCTAATTGGAGTTGCCGAATTGCCCATAGGTTTGCACGTGTGGGTGAATGGTGTGTGAGTGTGCCCTGTGATGGGTTGGTCCCCCATCCTGTGTTATTCATTGCCGTGGAATAGTATAATAGGTGCAGCGACTGCCTCATAAACCCCCACTTTCAGTGTCGAGTTTGCTTGTTCTCCCAAACTCATACAGCTTCCCTCTAGGCATTCTGGTATCCTGCAGGCCAAATATATTTTGCCAAAATTATGTGCAAAATTACAAAGGAAAATTAAATAGTTTGGAATACTACATACAAATTAAAGCAGCATGCCAAACCCGGACTATTTACTCCTGTTGTACAAGCACAATATGGAAAAAGTATTAATCTATGGATTTTCATAAACTATATTGCAATATAGTTAAAACTGCAGCTGAAAGCAGAGCATCTTCCGCTTCCTCTTTATTTTTACTTCATCGTTGGAGTTCACAGAGGGTCAAAATATCTCGGTGGTACATACTGCCACCTACTGTGCTTAATACTGTAACAATCCTAATTTACCTTCATACAGTCAAAAAATTTTCACTTTCCCTTCCCATAATGGAAAAAAATGGTATGGTGTGTCGAGCCACGGTGAAGTCAAGAGCGTAACATTTACCCAGCCCCCCCGCCCCACCCCCAGTCACCTGTCACAATGGCAAGTCGTCAAAAATCAGGCTGCTCGGGAAAGGAGAGAGGAGCAAAAACAGAAAATATTAGCAGAGGTAACTGAAAGAGTAATGGTGGGTTATTAACATTAATGGATAAATTGGTTTATAATGTATGTGATAATACTGTAAAGGTCTAGGTATAGGCTGTTTAAGGTCCAAGTATGTTTTTTTTTTTCACGTGAATTTAACATAGAGATCATTTAATAATGCATTTGTTATACATTTTTCATAGACAACTTCACAACATTAAAGTTGGGAATGGTAGCATGTTTCTAATACGATTGCATTTTGAATTTCGCTGGTGAGGCTGCCCTTCTAGTTAGCCTGTATTTTGATTAAATAGTGTGTGCTCTTTAGTGAGAGCTCTTTTGCCCTGTGCAAATGCAACATGCATTGTGTATGCGTTATAGGCAGTCGACAACCTGTGCACACTCAAGAAATGTGGGGGAGGGAGGCTGGAAGATCATCTTGTCCCCGGGCTCAAGAGAGAGACACGGTAGGCCTGCATACAGCGAGCATACCTTGCTTACAAATGTGCAGGGGCATTTGTTTGATATGACAAACAAATAAAATTTATATTTAATTATATGTAATTATTATCTTTGATTTAATAATATTTATTTATTTTATATAAAGTATAATTTTATTTAGGACAAATAACTTATCAGATTTAAGGTAGTCTGGGCTAAATGTAAGTAAACAAAGATAAAGGCCATTTAAACTGGGGTAAATTAAATCCGAAAAGTTATCTGGCTAAACAAGAAATCTTGATTTCTTACAGATCCCTGGTATTGCTAAGTGCCTTTCCAACTTGCTGTACTGGAACGCAGTTAACATCAACTTCTGATTCCAATTAAGTTATATAAAAGTTATGGATAACAATATAATACCAATAAACTATTAGCTATTCAAGTCCTGTGAAGCTTGTTACCTGTTTAACCAATCATGTTTTTCATTGTCAACAAATTTTAAATGAGGTGAAGGTGGCCAAGTCATAATTCAATTACCTTTCAAGTCTTTCCCAGCCAATCTAGGGAATGCATGGAATACTTTGAGACATGGGAAGGTGCATAAGAATTATAACCTTTTTTGAAGGTGCTATTTTCTTCTTAGAAATTCTTCAAATCACTATTTGAAGAATGTATTGTCTATTCAAAGTACTAGATGATAGGACATTTGAATTGCCAAATTGTCTCAGTTATTTTTGCCTTTATTTATCTTCTATTCTTGAAAAAGAACATGAATGTATGTATTAAAGTTAATAGTAATTACCCATAATAACTGAAAACTCATTCATCTTCAATAACTGCTTATCCAGCCTAGGGTGGTCACAGTAAGTCTGAAGCTCATCCCCAGGAAGCATAGGGGATGAAATGAGGCATCCTGCATCTTATGCCAATCCAGTGCAAGATTCGCACAATCATGCACACGTTCAAATACTATTAAATTGAGCAATTGCAATTTCATTGCAATTTCAACAATTTGTACGCAATTGTTTATAGCTTTTAAAACCATGTGAATGATTTTACTGTTATTTCTTTGTCAGAGATTCCACTAGCAGCCAGTGACAAACAAACAATGCTATAATATATACATTTTACATAAATCTGACACTTTTATCCAAAGTTACTTACATCAGAGGAAAGGTTTAGAATTTAGGTCTACCACCCTGGATTCAAATCCACTATTTCTGTTGTGTTGATCAACATGTTGAGCTAAGTAGCAGTAACTATGGTTTCACATACCTGTAGAGCAGGAACACCATGTGCCCCAAGCCATTTATAGATGATCTACAGAAAAAAGTTGGAAATGCAACAATGGTGCCAAGTAAGCTGACCCCAAAGACACCCATGTAAAGCACCTTGGGACAACTCTATTTTGAAAGGTGCTATATAACGAATTAACAAACAAATTAAATTAATCTGAAAGACTAAATAATAAAAAAATGAGAACTAGAGAGAAAACATGCTTTCAGCTGTGTGTTTACTAGACAAAGCACAGGAATTTAGTTTTTTGGTGGAGGGCAGAGTAGCTGAATCACTTATTTTATCAGTATGCAAGGAACTTGTGCGGGTAATGATATGGTTAGATGTTGTCAAAGAAACAGAGAAAATCCCATTATCTTACAACAATATAAAGGGTTCTCTGGTAGTGGAGGAGGGAGCACATCTGGAGGTTCAGCCATAATCCTGCCGTTTTTTTGAGCATGCCCTGTTGCTCTGCCATCAGTGATTTGGATGCTGCGCTGCCGCAGCTCCTGGACAGCTTATACCGTCTCAGGAGATTGCTCAGAAATGTAGTGTTGTTCTATTCTGCAGTTTGCCCTCTTCCTACCTGCATGGATGCCTTCTTGCTCCGCTACTGGCTGCTACTGTCATGCTGGAGGACCACCATGTCTGCGCCAAGGCGGAGAGCTGCTCCCAACACATTGATTGCAGCCCCAGACAAATTAGTAAGTCCAGACCGATGATGCAGGGGCCAGGGATGTTAGCGAGCTGCTGCGTCTTTCCCTCATAGCCATGCGCATGCCTGTCACTGACGTCGGCTATACATTCTTTGCCCCTCAGCCGGCTGGCACAACCCCGTCAGTGTCCGGCAGCATGCCCAGGTTGATTGGGGTGATGGTGGACCCCGTGTGGACTACTAGGCAGTTGACATACAAACCGGTAGCCTTGCTGAGTTGGCCTAGAGAACAGTCTGGATGTGGTTGCAAGGGTTGGACTGGTGTGCATTGCAGGGGGTGCCCCCCTACAGTGCCGCCCAGCCAATATTTTCTAGTTGCTGTTCGGGGCAAGGGCGCAGCACTGGAGCATGTGCTGGACCTCATAAAGGTGGTAGCAGGGGGAATCAGGTGTTGGACGACATCTCCACTGTGGCCTAGTGTGGGTACTTGTTGTCCTCAGTCGCTATCTGAGCCTACAGCCATGCAGGTGCAGCTTCGACATGGCTTCACTGGCAGCCGGTGTGATGTTACAGGTGGGGACAGAATTCCCTCTGTCCTCTATGCCTCTGCCAAAGCTTCAGCAAGCATAGCCGGTGCCCGCAGTTGCACATGCTAACAAGGTCACTTTGATACTAATTGTCAGGGTTGGTACCCATCTGATCCTTCCCTTTGTGTCTCCTCCCTGTTTGGCCAGCAGTTGTTGCCAGCCATCCTGACTTCCCCCCTGTCGTTTGTCCCTTTAGCCCCTAGTGTTTCCCTCCTTTCTCGGACTGCTGCAAAACTCAGTGGGCTGAGTGTGTAGCTCTGTTATCCCTTTGGTCAGGGGTTCAAGGCTGGCCAGCTTCATCTGTTACTTTGTGTTTTTGTTCTCTAGTGTTCTGTTTTCCCTTTTCAGATTTTTGGTTCTAAGTTTACCCTCCTTGTGATTTTGGTTACTCTGTTCCGTTTATTATCCTAGTGTGTTGGTTAGTATTTTTTAGTTTCAGCGTCTGTAGTGTTCCCATCCTCTTGTGTACATTCGCACTCTGGGGTCCCCCAGGGCTCTATACTTGGCCCTATGCTGTTCTCCTTGTACGCCCTCCTGCTGGGAACCATTTTAAGAAAATATGCCATTTCGTTCCATCAAGGCTTGGATGGCCTTAAATGTTTAACATCTCAATGAAAGCAAAATAGAGGTGCTAGTTTTTAAGCCCAATGTCAATAGTAACTGCCCTAAATTGGACCTTGGTTCTTTAGAACCTTACATTCAGTCCTTGGTACGGAACCTGGGTATTGTCATGGATGGAGATTTTAAAATGAACAAGCAAATAAGCTCTGTGGTCAAGTCAAGCTTTTATCAATTAAGACTTAATAAAGACTTAATTAAGACTTTAATGATTTTGAAAAGGCCATACATGCTTTTATCACATCACAGCTTGACTACTGCAATGCTCTCTATTTTGGTCTTCCGCAGTCACTTTTATCGCAGCTGCAGTTGGTTCAGAATGCAGTAGCGTGTCTGCTGACTGGTACTAAAAAGAGAACACATTACACCGGTTCAGACTTCACCACTTTGGCTGCTGGTTTTCTTTAGAATACAGTTTAAGATGTTATTGTTGGTTTTTAAGGCTCTTCATGGACAGGCTCCACCATACATAGCTGATCTTATCTATTTTCAACCAGCTTCGAGATCTAACACCCTCCTGCACACCCCCCGATCTCGTCTTAAGCAGAAGGGTGACAGAGCTTTTGCAATTGCTGCTCCCCTCCTATGGAATCAGTTACCACCTGACATCAGATTTGCTCCCACTACCTCTGTTTTTAAATCTCGGCTTAAAACTCATTTATTCACAATAGCCTTTCCTGAAGTTTTTTCAGAGTTGGTTTGATCCATGTTTTGTTTGTTTTATAGTGTGTTTATTTTATGATCTCTATGTACAGGGGGGTATTCTGCGTACGTGGATTATTCGTTTAGCTGGATGAAATTGTTGACGATTTAGCCTGATCCTGGGTCCTCATTTATCAACCGTTCACACGCACAAATTTGTGCGTATTTTTTGCGTAAGAACATTAACACGCAAAGTGTGGAATTTACCATCTTGTACTTCTACTTAGAAATGTTCTTAAATATAAGAACAGCT